>BTPG01000007.1:156968722-157641503 GCA_036245525.1 Semisulcospira habei
AGTGAAAACTGTACAATGCAGAGTTTTAATTTGCCAAAAAGTGACATAGGCCCCCTTCCACCTCATGCCCTCCTCATCCAAGAACTACAAGCCGACCGTTTTCTTTACTGATGATCAAGTGGAGTGTGGTGATTGTGTATTTGATGGTTTTCGGGTTGGTTTATAGCTTAACGACCTGTGGCAAACACATTACAGTGCATAACTAGCAATGGTACTTAGTAGATAGATGGTGGATTAATAATTGTTAGGCCTAGCCTATGTGTTGAAAGCATGACTGCTTGTTTGCCGACATATAATCCCATCAACATGGCATGTACCATGTAACCTACATACAGGTACTGTGTGTAGACTACATAGTACATGCCATGTCGATGATGGTACCCAATAAACAAAACCAAACAAATATATATGTACATGTGTGCACTTTTTATCTGGTACTTCTAAGCTTTAATAATGCTTTGTCATTTCTTTTGTTATGTTTCTCATAGGAAAACCTGCATGCCTCGAGGACAACACTCATCCTGACTGGATTCCAACAGTTCACATGGGACACAAGAGGGGGAAGAAAGTGAAGGTGGACAAGTACGAACGTCTGCAGAACAGAAATACAGCTAAGAAACTGGTGGCAGAGAAACAACTTGCTGATCATGCACCTGTAGATTCAACTGCAGGTGATCACATTCCGGACCTTGACAGCACTCGGGACATCGAAACTCAGACCGAAATGACAGGAGAAAACATCGATCAGCTGGAAAGCGTAATAAAACAATTAACAGTAGAGAATGGAGATCTCACACAAAATCTCTCAGAGAAACTGATGCATGATGAAAACTTTTATCAAAAGAAAGCAGACAGAGTTCGGTTTTATACTGGCCTACCTAACTTTGTAATTTTGACGGCACTTGTTTCTTTGATTTCAAAGAATTTGAAAGAAACGCCACAGAATGCTCTGTCAAAGTTCAAACAGGTTGTGTTGACTCTGATGCGCCTGCGTTTAAATTTGCCTGAAACTGTAATTGCAGACATATTTGGCATTTCACAGGCTACAGTTTCAAGAACTTTTCATTATGTCATTGATGTGCTGTATGTTCAGTTGCAGCCGCTTGTGTTTTGGCCTGATAGAGAGAACTTACGCAGAAACATGCCTGCTTGCATCATGGAGCACTTTGGCAGAAAAGTTACTGTTATTATTGATTGTTTTGAGGTCAGATTAGAAAGGTCGTCAAGCCTGCAGGCCAAAAACCAGACCTACTCCAACTATAAACATGGTAACACTTTCAAGATCTTGATAGGAATTACTCCACAGGGAGTTGTGTCATACATTTCAAAATGTTTTGGAGGTAGGGCAAGTGACAAGTTTGTCACAGAGCATTGCAACTTTTTAAATAATCTGCAAGTGGGAGATCTAGTTCTGGCAGACAGAGGCTTTAATATCCATGATAGTGTAGGCTTGATGTGTGCTGAAGTTAAAACTCCTGCATTCACAAAAGGAAAAAAACAGCTGTCTGCATTTGAAGTTGAGTCCACTCGAAAACTAGCAAATGTAAGGATTCATGTGGAACGAGTGATTGGTTCACTTAGGCAGAAATACACAATCCTGGATTCAACTTTGCAAACAAGCTACGCTAATACTGATGACAGTAATATGATGGTATTGGACAAAGTAGTTTTTGTTTGTTGTGCCCTAGTGAACTGTTGTGCCTCAGTAGTTTTGTCAGGTGATGGCAATCTACATGATCTGTCAGCAGTACCAGTCTTAGACCTAGCCCCACAATCAGTGTGTGATTTGCTGGAGACACAGTAACAACCTCGCTTCACAATGGTAATTCATTCTGATTCTCAGAAGCTTTGACTAATTAAGGGCAGTGTGCTGAGCCTCAAGCTGGGATTATATTTAAATCTAACCTGTATTATTACTGACAGTTTGTGAAGAAGAAATGTTTTGTGCTTTCTTTAGGGATATTTTACTTTGCTATAAAATTTCATCTTTTGAAGAATGTGTACTTGATTAGTGTCTTACTACATTACTAGATATTAATAATGTATGCTATTTTGATAAGGAAAAAATGTTCATCCATTCTAAATTAATTTTTAGAGTTTTTGTAATTGTACAGCTTTACTATCAGTACTTTGTAGTTTGTTTAATTTATTCTGGTGCTGAAATGTAGCATTCTTGGCCAGACACATTTTGATCAAATCAGTGAAAAGGACAAATATAATAAATTGTTAATATCTTTTTGACTCCATGGCTGTGAGCATACAGCACATATGACTTGAAGTTTGACGTCCCCACAGGCCAACGAGCTCCCAAGGTTGCAGCACGAGAGCCAGTGCAATGTTGCCTCCTAAAGAGTCCTAGAATTTCATTAAAAAAAACTAAATACCTGTTAAAAACACAATCCCACTGACAGGGAGACCATTTAATATACAGGACTCACGTTGCTGTTTGCTAAAGTTAAAACGATCACACTGATAGCAACAGTAAGGGAAAGTATTGCTTGTTTAAAAACTACCAATACCAGTTGTGTGTATATAATTTGATCATGGGATGAACCTTGTGTTCTTGTTCCAAGACTGCAAGCATTTTCGTAACTGCCCATTTTAGATCCATGTTTGTTCATGCTTACGTAACTTGGCCAAGATATTAAACTTTGTTCTTGTTCAAACGTTTTCATTGTTGCGATACTGTTTATGTGTGTGTTTGCAAACATGTCTGTCTCGTTCATCTATCTTTCACACAAATTATCACTGTAATTACAAAAGATAGATTTTTGTTTCAACAATATAATTTGTACACATTCTTTGGCACATTGCATTGCACACATCATAAAGTTTATAGCTGAAAATATAAAAACTACAGGTCAAAATTGCACAACAAATCAAATCTCCCAAAACGGAAGAAACCAAACGACACTACATTTTATTAACACTACATTTAATTAACTCGGTTGCAAAACAGAAATGACACATTCGTAGCAGAAAGTTCCACATTACACATTTACAGTTTATTAGTAAAGGTGAATTTTGAAATCACTCATAGGTTAAAAAAGATTCAGCAAAATTACTCGCTGAGCTTTTGCAAATCACAAATCTAAGAATGGTATAAACATTACAACAGTTTGTTTTACCTTTATTTTAGTTATGTTGCTAATAATATAATTGGTTTACTGTTTAGTTTTTGTGTGTGATGTCTAATATAAAAAATTTGAATAGACTAAATAAATAAAGAAGACAAAATAGGTGATCCAATTAGGTGATAAAATGTACCTTTCAAAACATGTGGATTAATGATTACAATAACACACAATATTTATTCATTAAAAAAAAAAGTACTTGTGTAGCTACACTACAAAATATGATAATCAAAATGTTCAGTTTTCTTTTTTCTTCTGCTTTGGTTTTGACTTCCCCTTCTTCTGAAACTGAGGTTTCTGCCTGCACTCTGGACAGAACCACTGTCCTTTAGGTGCATGCTCTATCTTTACGCAGACAAAATGGAACCACTGTCCGTCACACTGTTTATTGTCACAGCCAATCATGTCTGCAGTCTCAGGGCCCTTGCAAAAACACCATGTCTGCTGTACTTTAGTATACATATTCACAGATATGGATGGTGAAAGTGAGGGTGGCAGAACAACGCCCCCATGTTGTGCAGAGTTTACTTTTGCTGTTAGTGAAGTAGATGCCTTTAGATTTTGAGTGAAATAGCCACACAACAGCTCTGGCAGTGCCACCACTTTGAAAAAGTGCTCAGCCTTCTTGCATGCATCTGTCCAAAAATCTTCATCACGTGAGATTCGCTCAACGAACAAGTCTTTCTGTGTCCAAACAACAAAATCACAGTACTGTGTGTTGCTAATGAACATTTGGCATTGCACCTGTGCATAGTAGGGGTGTGTTGGCTTCAATGTGAGTTTTGTTTCATCTAACTGTAGTGGAAATCCAGGGAGTGCCAAAGCTTCTCTTACCATCATATCCCTGGCACTGAATGGGCACTTGATTTCAATGCACCCAATGCCGCAGCACTTGCACTGGCAGATTCCATCTGGAGAAGCTGCCATGTGGGGGTATTTTGGATTCAGAACCAAACCTGAATTTCTCACATTGAAGTCAGAGTGGTGGGCTTGAATTTGTTGTTCATAATGTTTTCTGGCAGTACTTTCTTGCTCAGTTCCCCACTTCATTGCTGGTGTTTGTTTAGTGTTCTTTGCTGGTTTACACATCTGGGTGATGAGAGACAAGGATGGTTTGGCAGGATTGGTGTGGCAGACGTGGTGAAGTTTCGATGCTGTCACTCTTCCAGTACGCAGACTGTGCCACAGTGCTGACTTAGCTTGATGTCTGGTTTTCTGTTCCACAATCTCACACTCTTTCACATCAAGTGACAGCTTTCCGGAAGTGAAAATTTCTTCAATCTTTGACAGAATTGTCTGAAAATCTGCCCCTTTGAGCATGTCATCATTTAAGCTGGTCAGTGACTCCAACTTGTCGGTGCTGCTAGAATAGTCAGCTGCATACTCCTCCACAAGTGAGAGGATTGCAGGTTTGATCTTTGAATTCTTGAACTGAATGGTGTCATAAAACAATTTAAGTTCATTTTGGGTTGTCTTCTCAATGATTGGCATTGCCTTTCTACGTCGTTTTGGTGTGTTCTGTGCTAAGGAGGCATCCAGCTGTTGCTTTCGACTGCTTGCTGATGTGAAGTCAATAGCAGATCCTTCAGCATATGCTACCTCTTTGAACACTGGCTGTCCCCAATAAGGCGTTACATCAGTTACTGACCGGGTCTCTTTGATCCTGTTTGCGGTGTCCACTGTGAAAAGAACTGCTGCGACATGGCAGCATGTTTCTCCAAGTCCTGCGATGCATGTGCAGTGTGCAGAGAGGACTCTTCCTGCAGGATCAGCAATTACCCAGGGTTGTGTAGGTTTTTCATTCATTCTCTGCGAATGGTACACCTGCAAAAAAATCAACAAGTTTGTCAACTTTAAATGCGACAAATCACATTTAAAAAATGAATCAACGACACAATTTTTTTTTTTTACTTGTTCATGATTGTATGTTTTTTTTTTTGTTGAATATAATTTTTTTAAGTGACATAACATATTTATGATTGTATTTTAAATTTTAATGTTATTGTACTCTGTGTGATGTCAGTGTAGACTGTCAGGTTATTCTTAATCTACTTGTTGTAATGTATGCTTGTTCATGTACGTATTTTATAACTAATTTAAAAAAATTATCTTATTATTTGTATATTGCGAGTGTATGCATACATGTGTGATTGCGTGCAAGTGCATAGAGCAGACTTCTGGTGTGGATTTCGCACTTTATAAAATAATTTATTATTATTACTTTATAAAATAATTTATTATTATTATTATATCTCACCCTGGAGGGACAGTCTGCAATCTAAAAACTAAAATACCAACACAATAATTAAACAGACCTTATCAAGTGTTGTGGGTTAATAAATAATTAGGTATTGCTGTTAAAGAGGAACAAACTTTGAGTCAGAATCTATACAACATACATTTGCTCCTGCACTAATTGTTTGAAAAATAATCAAAGTGTGTTAAAACAAAAGTATCCAACAGACAACTTATCACATTAAGGTATATACTGAATTAATAGCATTTAATTAAAAAGTAAATTACAAAAAAACTTTTTGGTACCAAAATACTACCCATAATCTCTCTCTCTCTCTATTATATATATGACTATTTAGTGTTTATCTTTTAATTACTTCTTTGCTGGAGTTATTTCACCATTTGAAATGGAGTAGACCCTACATGTTTTATTTTAAACTGGAATATTATCTGATTCTGCGTTTATGAATGCGTGTACATGAATTATTGACTATGAATGCAGGTCTTTATTTTATTTTTAACGTATGCTTAGACAATAAATTTAAGAAATAAGAAGGTCCAAGCATAATCATACAAATAAGAAATAGGTATGCACCAACAACATAAACAGAAACTTACCTTAGCCATCACCAAACTGTTGCTTGAATGAAGAGGATTATGCACCCGAAGATCATGAACAAAACCTGATGTCATTTGATTGTGTGCTTGAAGTGATTTCATAGACTTAAACTCTGTCATTGTATAACTGCTTTTTGCAAATACAAGATATTCTACAATATCTTCGTTCCGAATTGGAGGAAGCATGTCCCGGTCCGATGTGAAGGCTGCTGGCGTCAACTGATACGGATCTGCACCCCCTATTTGCGATATTTTAAGTCCTTGTATCGTGACAAAGAGATTACATCTAAACTATTTATGTACACTTCCATCGAAGATGACAACGATTTGGCCATAGTTTAAAGGAAAATAAGCGAAATCGTGAACTTTTGGCTTTGAGAATGTCACTCGCTGAATCGGCACGGAGGCTTGCTTGTCCGCCAGCTCAGCCACGCCTATGTAATTGCGTACCACGTGATACGCAGAGTGAATAACCTCTATATGCTATGCCAGAACATGGAGCTTACGAATGACGTGAATCGCCGTTTGTCCCTCTTTGTTCCTGTGTGCCAGTGTGTGTGGATCAGAGGGTGGGTTAGAGTAGAAGGGGATGGATTCCAGTCGCTACACGAGCCCACAGAGCGTACTAATGGTGGGAAGCGCCGTGTGTTCATCTTTATTTGTGTGCGCCGACGTGTGTGTTATCAGGGGATGGTCTAGAGAGAAGGGAAAAGGATCAGCATAATAAGCCTAAAAATATGAATGTTCCTAAAAGATAAACGCATCTGAGCTCCAAACAATACAGTAGATTTTGGGATAAAATACTCATCTGGTTTTAATCCAGAAGAACCGTGTCGGCAAGTAGTCCAGTTCGGCAGAATACGTCATGACCCTCAAGGATTGGTGCAAAACGACAACCAAACTATTATACTTAGTAGGAGTGGCCTATACCTCATCAGTCTAAGGTATGAAGTCGGTGGTGGTAATGGTGATGATGGTGATGGTTGTGTAGATGGTAATGACGGTAGTGTGGCAACAAAGGTGGTGATGTTGATGATACTGGTTGTGTAGCTGGTGATGACAATGGTTGGTTGGTTGTACATTGCTTGATGTCCCGACAACAACAAGACTTTCTCAGGACGTGCCTGCACTGCTTCTGGAAAAATAAACTAAAGAGAATATTGAATGTATGTCGCCAGCCGGTCTAATACGCTAAATAAACCTAAGAATATTTAGCAACACACATCCAATATCAGGAGCTACAAGCAGTGCAGACAGTAGAAAGCGTTTTAAAAAGGAAAATGCAGGTGAATGAACCAAGGGTAGACAGAAACACATGCCCCAGAATAGAGGGGAAACCCATCCTGTGTGGCTGACCAGAGTGACCCTGGGCACTAAAAAGTAGTTAATCCCACCCAAGTTCCCCAGGGCAGACCCGGGTGAGGGAAGGGGATGACAATGGTATGACAATAATAGTGGTTATGATGATGGATGCGCAGATGGTGATGACAATGATATTGCAATCATGGTGTTGTTGTGCTAAGAAATGGTGATTGCTACGATAGTCATGGCGACAATAAAGATAAATTAGGGGAAGGGGCGTGGGTAAGAGTGGTAGTAGCACACCAGAATGGAGTAAGGCGAAATAATATAAAATAAAATATAAAGCCCATCCATTTAGTTATTTATTGGGTTTGTAATTATTTACCACAGTTGTTTTCATTCTTTTGCAGCTTCTTGTGAAATCTTTTGTAAAGGGCTTCCAAACCAAAGCATGTCAGACATGTGACAACGCTAACGCCTTCAATAGCGATCCCAATTATACTCCCCACTTCCGTTGCAGAACTACACCCCCTAAAGAGCAACCGGTTGAAACAGCACCGATTGAAAGCTGTGCTATACCGTCTTTTGCACCTAGAGTATTTTGCCTCTTCACTTTCCAAATACTTCAACGCGTTTGTAATATTTATTAAACGAAACGAGTCTGCCTGTAATCTTTCATCTGGCGCAAGCAGTATTTGCAGATGCAAGTTCGCCATTTTTTATGACAAATATATTTTTATTTAATCAGCGATAACATTTTGCAACTCTTTAGGGGTGTATAATTTGCTAGCGTAACAAAACGAAACGATATCTGTGTGTGTCAGGTTTATGTAATTTAATGAAACAAGACGTGTTTTGTCGACTATTACTTTAACAGCTGGGTTTCTTCACAATACTTCTACACCTGTGCCTTTCCTAATAATAAACAAACCTGCTGGCATTTTCCGCAATTATGCGTGATCTAGTTACAAGTAGAATTTACTCAGCAACACGCACGGTTATACAATGCGCTGATGTCTTCCTAGTCAATCGAAATCTACGCGTTGAATCGACAGCGATGTGCGGCCGTCTGCCATTCATGTGTTTGTCTGAACACCGCAATCAGCCGCAAAAAAAAATTAATGACGCGAGGCATAGTTTTGTTTTGGACTGGGTACATATAAATTATATTGAGCAACAATTTTGTTTGATATAGTACCGATAAACAGACAGATGTGATTACTTGACTCGAATCAATTAATCTCCTCGTCTTCAACTCGGACATTTTGATTCGAGTCTCGTAATCACAGCTGCCTGTTATCGCTCTATATCAAGCAAAATGCTGCTCAATATTATAAAGTTATATTATAAATCGGGAGGTCAAGGAATCATTGTACCCTGAAGGCCGAAGGCCTGAGGGGTACAATGATTCCTTTGACCTCCCGAAGGCCTACAAGGGTCCGTGCAGCGAACCCCTCCGACCAATAACGTATTTGTTTTCATTCCTCCACTATTTTCGTAAAATAAATCAAGAAGACATCTGGCGACCTGGATCATGCCAGACATGAATGACGTCAAAGGAAAATACATTTATAATAATAGACTTATGACGTAATTTAAATGTGTCATGACGTCGCCGTCTCCAGTACTGAGTGTGCTTGTTGTTTCGAACAACACTACGTAACTTTGTACTTTAGAACGTTTGGCGATCTTTTATAGAACAAAACTGGCATCCAAGATGCGTCATCGAGAGGGCTACAAAACGTCCGCCATTTTTCTCTATAGGGTTTTTTATATCACGGTCACATGGTACGGTTTGCGCTAAAGTGACTGGTTGTGTGACGTAGGGAGAAAAACAAAAATATTTGTTTGGAATAAAGTGTATCACATCGCACACTATCCGATGAAAAGGCCTGTTTTTATCGGCCGGCCGTATACACAAAACTGGCTGACGTTTGGTCTTGATTTTGTCATTTATTTGCGTTTGTGTATTTCGAGTAAGTTTTTGCTTTATTTGCCAGGCACTACTCTCGTCAGCGGACCAAGCCTGACCACTTTTATGTGAATTTTTGTTTCATTGCGTTGAAAATTGATGATCTTGTTCACTCTATTAGAGTGTTGGTCGCTATTTCGGCTTTCATTTTGTACAACAAACCAAGGGGAATTACTCAGCGCTGGACAACAGTTAGATCCCCTGACCCCGCCTATCAGGCACCCAATCGCCAGCCCACAGAGAAATACGCAGGTATAGAATAAGACGATCATTTGCATCTTCAAATAAGATGCATCAGGTCTCTTATATAACCCATGTCTTTCTCCGGAACTTAGGAAGTAGGCAGGGGAAACATACATACACAAACACGAAGGTGCATTACTATATGTGGTCGGGTAAATACCCTGTATTCCCACAGTAGATGCACAGAACATTACACAACAATGTAACGATACAAATTTGCCTCGAGTTATACTGAGATACTCACAAACCAGATAGGTGAGGCTAGCGCTGACAGAATTGTACAACAAACCAAGGGGAATTACTCAGCGCTGGACAACAGTTAGTTTCATTTTGTAGTCTTTGTGGCTTCACTTGATGTCCGGCAGGCTGGTGGTCTGTTTCATCACACGTTTATTGCGTGCACTGTAGAGTCCGACTGCGCTCGCTGTTGGTTTGGCGTGTAGTGAGACTGGGCAAGAGCAAGAGCAATTTTTAAAATAATGGGGACTTCCAGCTATCGCTGATTTCGTCCAGGGGGGGGGGGAGGGGGGAAGGGGGGTTGGGAGGTCGGGGGGTCAGTCTGCCTGGCTGTTTGTCACTCCGTCGCGCAGCGGCTGGTGGTGGTGCCAGGGCCGGGTGGGTGGTGGCGGGTGGAATTGCCGGTTGGGGGAGGTGAGGTGTTCCAACCACTGAAGGAGCTCTTGGATGAGTGGTGGTGGCAGGTAGAACCGTGGCTGGTGGTGGTTTCTTGGTAGTTGGGGTGAGGGTGGGGGCGGTGGCGTGGTGGGTAGTGTTTCTGTGGTGGCAGGCGGAGGTGTGGTGGCGGTGTTGTTAGTAGGGGTGGCCGTTGGTCTTTTTTCTTCTCCCGGATCCGGATGTGTAGGGGTGCTCGTCTGCGTTGTCGGTGTGGTGGGTTGGTGGGTGGGTCCGTTAGTCGGGATGGGGTCTGTGGCTTGGTCCTTCGAGGTTAGTGTGGTGGAAGTGCTGGCTTCCGTGTGGGTAGGGTGAGGTTCCGTCCCGCTGCCCGTTTCTTTAGTGGTCGTTGGCGTGGTGTTGGTGTCTTTGCTTTCCGTATGTGGGGAGGCTTGGTTTCCTGTCGACTTGGTGGTAAGCGGGGAGCTTTGGGTTTCTGCCGCCTGTGTCAGGGGGACTCCCTGACATCCGTGGCTGGCTGTCGTGGGCGGGTGGAAACCCTTAAGGGATCCGTTTTCGAACAACCACCGGGTGGTGGTTCGCGCCCGGTGGTAGCTGTCTCCCTCTGAGGAGATGATGGCTGGCGCGGCGGCTGTCAACAGTCTCACAAGGCCGTCAAGGTCCATTGTCCCCAAGCGAACTTTCTTCTCCCGTTTGGTCCATTCCCTCTCTCTTACCAAGTGCTTTGGGATATGGACCAGCGGGGAGGCTGGTGTATAGTCCGGCTCGGGTCCTGGTTCCAACTGATAATCGGCCTCGTGTACTGGTGGGTAGCTGGCGTTGGTAGTACTTGCAGGGTACTCTGCTTGGCGGACGATCACTTCTCTTGTGAAGCGGCCGTTTTCACTGTACGGTGAAAGCGTCACCGTCACTAGGTTGGTGTAGGCTGTTAGCCGCTGTTGGTAGTCTGCGAAGTTTTCTCCTGGCTGTAACATAGGCATATCTGGGATAGCCTCCATTCTGTTTCTCGTGGTTCTCGGTGTGTTGTCTGTCTGGCTGGGCGCCCTGACAAGGGCGCGTTGGTTTCTTCGGTTGGGCATGCTGGTTTGGCGATAGGCGAATCTTAGCGGTGGCTGGGCAGCTGGGCGTAGCGTGGCTTGCTGTGGGGCGAAGCGCGGTGAGACCGTCCGCTCGGTCCGGCTGCAGCAAGCGAGTGATGGTGAGACTGGGAGGCTCGCGTCCAGTGTTGTTGTTCCAGTCATTTTCATTGGTCCCCGCATTACTCTGTGTGCCCGCTCTGCCGCGCGGCCGGCCCGATGGTAACTCAGGGTGGAGAGAAGTGGCATCGGCGTGGTCAGTTGGGTGGGTAGTCAGGTGTATATTCCGTCCAGTAGTATATCGCTCGGCGTAGCTGTCTTCTGTAGGGCATCGCGCTTACTTTCTTTTCGGGTATAGCGCTGCTGATGTGGGGGTTTGGCGTCTGCTGTCTTTCGCTGTATCGTTTGCTTATCTGGAGCTGGTTGCTGATTCAAATTCTGGGGGCCGTCCATAACACACGTGTGCGATTTATATCGCTGTGCGGGAGGAGTGTAGTATTGGCGTAGAGCTGTCGCGCAGATGAGCTGGCATTGTTTCTGTACCAACATCTCAGGTCTGGTCCTTGATTCAGATTTCTTGGGCTGTCCATTCCTTTCGTTGACGATTTGTATCGTTTTTCGTTGGGAGGGGTGTGGTGTTGGCCGCGTCAGTCGTTTCTTCAAGTTGCGGTGAGCTGTAAGATGTGTTCACTACAGTGGAGTTTGTTCTTCGCCAATTTGTCGACTTGGATGTTGTTGTGTTTATTTGACATTGTTAGGTCTCTCTGGGAGCCTAGGGTGTGGTGGTGGTCGTAGGCCATTTTGTATCGTTGTTTCTTTGGGGGGGGAGGGGGGGTGCGGTGTTACTGTCGATCCGCAATTCTGGCGTTGGGCTGCACGATGTGTTGATTGCAGTAGTCGTGGCATCTGGTGGCGTGGTCAGTCCGGTATGTAGTCAGGCGAATACTCTGTTCGTTGGTTTGTCGCAAGTAGCATCGGGTAGCGTGGTCGGTTGGGTGGATGGTCAGGTGTATATTTCGTTCCGTAGTGTATCGCTCGGTGTAGCTGTCTTCTTTAGGGCACCGCGCTTACTCTTTTTTTTTTTTGGGTATAGCGCTTTTGATGTAGGGGCTTGGCGTATGCTGTCTTTCGCTGTATCGTTTTCTTATCTGAAGCTGGTTGCTGATTCAAATTCAGGGGGCCGTCCATACCATGCCATTGCGATTTATATCGCTGTGCGGGAGAGGTGTAGTGTTTGCCTAGAGCTGTAGGCTGGCTTCAGTCGAACTGAGCGTAAGCGTAGCTATTACTTTTCGCCTTGCTTTTGGCTCACGTAGATTCGTGGTGGGCTGGGTTTTAACTTGGTCGAGTTGTAGATGGTTAATTTACGAGTAACAGAAACACTTTATTTTTCGTTTGCATGTTTAGCTCGTGTTTTTAGGGGGGTGAGGGGGGTTGGGGGGAGGGGGGGGTTGTATCCCGGTCTCTAGTTTAACCTGAGCAGTGCTCTAAGTTTACTAGACATGATCTTGGGATTCAGAGATGTTAATTCTCTGGAGGATTTGTAGCCCTGAAATGGGCTTATATGAGGAGATTTCTGGTGAGGTTCCCTTTCGCCTTTTTCCCAGGCCGTGCGTGCTACCTCGCTTTTCGGTCCGCTTTGTCGACGTAGTTCTGAATTGCTTCAGATTCCTCCTCCAATGCTTTCTTCAGCCCCGCGTTGTATCGTTGGAAGTTTTCGGCTGTGAGGCTGAGCTCGGCTGCTGCCTTGTGGCGACCCAGGTCCCGCGACTTTTCGGCAATGTTGCCTTCGATGAACTCGAGTAGTGAATCTCGGGCTTCCGTCTTTATTCGTTGCATTTTTTCCATCAGACATTTTTGATCTTCTTCTGCCACTTTTCGGTGTCCTTTGAACTTTGGTCGTGCCGTGAGGATGAGGGTGAAGGCTGGGCATGCGTAGCCGAGATTTTCCTTTTCTCGCTCGCACTCGAGGCCGAGTTTGAGGGTGATCCAGCTCTCCCTATTTTTGATGATGGAGGCTGCCTCTTTCATTTTGCTGTCTGCCGCTGCTGTAGCATTCTTTGCGCTTCTTGTCTGGCGCTCTTCGGTTTGAATTTGTCCAGGTTCGGCATCATTTCAAGAGCCTTCGCCTCCATTTTTGCCGCAGTTGATATGCTTTTTCTTGTGACGCGATGATGTTCTCGTCTTGGTCGAGTGGTGGCTGCATTCTCGCTGAGACTTGTTCTTTCTCTGGGATGGCTGGTATGGTGAAAGTCTTGTCGTTCAGGCTCATTTTGGTGAATCTTTGTTGGATCTGTTGTTCCATACTGTGCCCTGCGGCGCAGCAGGTCGGGTATTTATACGGTTGGTTGCGTAATAGCAGGCTCTTTCGGCCAAGGTAATAGTAGCTTTTTGATTGACTGGGACAGGTTTCTTCTTTGTTTGTACGAATCAATGCGGGGCGCCCGCGCGCGGTCACGGCTCGTGTAGATCAGTGTCACATGTCTATGCCTGGTCGATTAATCTTGTCCATCTGTCATATTTTTCGGCGATTCCTCCGGGTGGGTTTACGTCTCTGCTACATATGTTGAATTCTGTTTAGGTGGCGCTTATAGGTCTCTCCCTGAGCCTGGGTCGGTCGTGGTTTAACTTGAGATTCCTTTGGGTTTTCATTTCCGCAGTTGTCGTCGATTTATGCGTCGTCCTCAGGTCTTTTGCAGTACCAGGGTAGTCGTTTCTGTTATGTTGGGTCGTGCATTTTCTTTCTGGTTAGATTTTCTTTCTTTTCTTTTTTTTTTTTTTTTTTTTTTTTTTTTTTTTTTTTTTTTTCGTGGCGCGGCGCTTTGCCGGTGGAGAGTGTTGGTTACTTCGCTTGGTTAGGAGTGTAGTGGCGGGTGTGAGTACAGCGCGAGGGCTGTCTGTTTGTTGTGTTCCGCTGCGATGAGCTGGCATCGTTTATGTGCTCGGGGTTGGTGTCTCAAGTCCGGTCGCCGATTCAGAGTTCTGGGGCTGTACATTCCATTCGTTGGCGATGTATATCGTTGTTCGTTGGGAGGGGTGTGGAGTCGCCGCGTCAGTCGGTTCTGTGTTCATTCTCCGCCATACTGTCGAATTCAGTGTTGTGACTTGCGTCTATTTGACATTTTTGGGTCTCTCTGCGAGCCTGGGGGTGGTGGTGGGAGGGGGGCTGGTGGTGGGAAGGGGTTTCCTTCTTCCTTTTCGAATAACCTTTTGGGTTTTCTTCTCAGCAGCTTTGTTGATTCGTGTGACAAGACCAAACATCGTTTTGTGTTTGACCGGCTCAGTCATCACAGGCCATTGCATACAGAATAGTGGATCAGAGCGGAGTCTGACCTTGCGGAACAACACGTTCGGTGTCACACACCAACGATCAGTTTGTAATAAAGTGTATCACATCGCACACTATCCGATGAAGTCTATTATGTATAAATGTATATTCCTTTGACGTCAGTCATGTCTGGCGTGATCCAGGTCGCAAGATGTCTTCTTGATTTCTTTTACGAAAATAGTGGAGGAATGAAAACAAATACGTTATTGGTCGGAGGGGTTTGCTGCACGGACCCTTGTAGGCCTTTGGGATGTCAAAGGAATCATTGTACCCCTCAGGCCTTCGGCCTTCGGGGTACAATGATTCCTTTGACCTCCCTCAGGCCTACAAAGGTCCGTGTAGCGAACCCCTCCGACCAATAACTTATAATATATACCACATTATCAAGAATATGTTGAAGAAAAGCTTTCCAATGTACTCGGGATTTATTTTTCGTATCGTTGACGAAACGTAATGAACTAGTGAACTTTACTTACCAAAGAACTATGTGATCACAGTTTAAGCAACTGGTCAAACAAGCAGACTAGACGTGAAAAGCGTGATGACCTAAGTAGCTTGCTGTGCTGTTGTAAAGTCTTGCATAGCTAATTTTAGAACTTTCGACTTTTTCAGAAATGATCCTATGTCAATTCCCCGTGACAGTACGTCGGTTATGGAGGTGTATTGTGAGTCCTCTGGGGTGAGGGCAAGATTACTTCGTGTAACATGCTTTCCTCCTCCGGATACATCCCTTCCAGAAGGGGCAGACACTGCGCATTATCTGCAGAGGGGCGACAAGCTATGGGTAAGAGGCGTATTGATCTCCCGCTACGTGCCATGTTCACATCGTCGAGGTTTACTTTGCGAATTGGACATCGCCAAGCCCTTGCGTCTTAACCCATTCACTGCCGAAAGAAAGCGAACACGATCCAACTGCAAGAGACATAGCGGTGGCGGGGGCTCATGAGTATCTATGTTTCTTGCTGAAACATGCTTCTTGGACGGTATTGGCTTTTGGTCGTTGAATGAACACAAGTGAAAAGAAAGTGAAGGTAGGGCCGTGCAGCAGGAAAAAACTTCCATGTGTAGACCCTAGAAGCTGTCCGACTTAACGTGGTGCCACCTTGCTTAGTGGCTGGCGCAGGACTAAGCTCGCTCATGCAACCGCCCCCTGGTTCGTTCAAAAAGTAATCGCACCTATCACACCTTCACGTTTCCTGTCCTACATTCCCTGCCTTATGAATAACAGTAGGTGTCAATCGTTCGCCTCCGCTGCGATACACCCTCGGTAAGACTGTAAGACTGTCACCCATTTCCAACAAGTCGTATCGCAGCGAAGGCGATCGATTGACACCTACTGTTATTCATGAGGCAGGGACTTTCGGACGAGGAAACATTATTTTGGCCAGTTTGATATCCCCCCCCCATCCCCCCCCCCCCCCTGTTGCGTCCCACTCCATTTCCCAAATTTATTAGTCGTGTGAAGTAGGTCCAATAGATTGGGAGATGTCCTATATGTACCGCTTGCAGGAGATGGTTTGACATCAATAATTTACAAGGCGCCAAGATAATTTGGCACTACCTTGAATTCTCACTGTCGATAATCTCCTGATGTAGAGCGTTTTGGCTTAATGAGTTAGCCTCCCCCCCCCCCCCCCCCCCCCTTTCCCCTTTTTCTATATTATCGGCAACTGAGGAAGCAAAGTCTGGTATATGGGGGCCTTTCGTGTCCGGGGTTGAAGGACCCAAACAAAAATTTCTAACCTCCTCCTCGGGGAGGTAATTGATCCACGCCTGGTTAAGGTGTGATAACTGTGATTACGAAAACTTTTCCATCGAACCTGACCGTCGTCCTTGGTAACCTGACATCAACACTCAAGAGCGTCTGTGATTTAATTATATTTGTCGTGTGTGTGTGTGTGTGGTACGTTTCTTTCTGCTGCACGGCCCTACTCCATTTACACAAAGTAATTTCATGCTTGAGAATGTTTTCATGCTCCTTTTAGGGAACAAAACTGGTACCCGAGGCGAGTAGCTACATGAAAGTCTGCCATTAGTCACAACACGGGTTTTGTAGCGAGGCCACGTAGTAAGGTTTGCACTCGAGGGATAGGTCGTGTGACATAGGAATGAAAACATGTTTTGTAGAGATGTCACATGGTACGGTGTATATATAACACGTATTTATTGTAAAATACATACACTATGCATTAGGCATTTGTGATCGCTTACGCCTTTTTTCTTCCCTTAGGTGGAACAGTCTGATAGACGCGGCATAGACTATGGGACCATATGGTCTATTGCCCTTGTGAGCTCAGCATGAGATGAGACATGAGCTGACGTGATGGCGAAGATAACCCGAACTAGAACAGCACGGCCGTATGCACGACTTTTCATCGTAATACGCAACGTCACTATGACATGACCTGTCACTGCAATGAATGCGTAATAAAAATAGCAGCTTCATTTTACTGTGATTATTTTTTTCCTACCGTATTTGTACGGTAGACTTTGAGATGGGGATGATCGGAACGCGTTCAGTTGCATGAAAATGACGTCATGGGCGGGCATGCGTCAAATTCTGGCAAAGGAGCAACAAGTTAAACATGACGTCACATTTAGCTACTCTAACCTTGCTGTAGAACGTACATTTGAGGCCAAAAGCGGTGTGTGTGTGTGTGTGTGTGTGTGTGTGTGTGTGTGTGTGTGTGTGTGTGTGTGTGTGTGTGTGTGTGTGTGTGTGCGTGTATGTGTGTGTGTGTGTGTGTGTGTTTCTGTGTGTGTGTGTGTGTGTGTGTGTGTGTGTGTGCGCGCGCGCGCGCTAGGCTGCTGTGTGAGTGTGCGGCTGCTGTGTGCGTGTATGAGGCTGTTGTATGTGTGCGGCTGCTCTGTGTGTGTGTGTGTGTGTGTGTGTGTGTGTGTGTGTGTGTGTGTGTGTGTGTGTGTGTGTGTGTGTGTGTGTGTGTGTGTGTGTGACAGCGACTAGAGCTCGCGTTTGAGGACGGACAAGCTTGAAATTTTAGGATATTGTCCCTAAAAGAATTATTTCGGGACCTTTTTAAGTCCCTTCTATTTATAGAAGGGGCTTTTTGGGACGGGTCGCGGTGGGGCGAATTTAATAGCATGTTCATGATGTCAAAGGCGAGCAAGCTAAACCTCTAACAATTGAAGTAACAAGTTAAAAATTACGTCATGTTTAGTTACGCTAACCTCGCTGCTGAACGTACTTTTGGCGCGAAGCGCCATATGTGCGTATGTATGTATGTGCGTGTGTGTGCGAGTATTTATGTAAACAAGAAAATCTCCGATATTTCTGTACACACAAGCTTGAAACTTGGCGAAATACTTTCTTAAGTGGGTGGCTATGAGAGCCTCCGAGCATATTGTAACTGAATGCCTCGTTGAAGACATAAACAACGGTTTATAGGAAATCGGTTGACCCAGATTAGAGATCAGTCGTAATTTTTGTCATATTTACTTGAACCTTTGCATATAGCTAGTTTGGAGAAAGACATTGGATGAGTTCGTTAGCCGTGGGGCTAATGATGCCATGACGTGAAGCTTGAAATGATGTCATTTCGCTGCAACAGGTTATTATTCTCCTTCAGAATAGCTACGCTATGCCAGACCGCTTACGAATGGCGGGAATCGCCGTGAGAGATAATAGAAAGTACTTTCCAAAGACTTCGGATTACCCATTGTCTTAATTAACCCCAATAATTAACTAATTACGGTCGTTAACGTCCACACTGTCGTTTCTCTCAAATCAAACCAAAATCCTGACAGTGCAATCTATAATAGACTAATGACTTTTACACACCCCAAATAATTAAAAAATTACTCCTCATTGTCTCTCAATACTGTCAGAGTCGATTTCCGAAAAACTCGCAAGCTCGCAAGCACATAACATTCCAGTTCACGCTTGACAAAACAAACTGACTCTTTTCAGTGCAGCCAGAGTGGGGGGGGGGGGACAGGTCGCCGCGACTTATTAACAAAAGGTGGCTCAGTGCAGCTTTATTGAAAACCTCTTTGGAAACAGCTCTGCTCAGGTCGTGTTCAAAACTTGTCAATGCCTGCACATGTGCTGGAAAAGAGTTGTTCGTCTGACTTTTCAGAAAATCGATTAGGGACCATGTTAAATAGTGGGACCAGAAAATCTCATCTGATTTTGTAGAGGTAGGTAACACATACATACACACACACATACACAATCACACACTATCTACATAAAATAACATTTCATGTGATATACACTGTCAGAGTCGATTTCCGAGGAACACGATTTTCTATACCAGTTAGCCTACCCTCTCACTGTGTACACAAAGCGTCGGGCACAGCCCGAACATAATGGCTTGTTATGACAAAAGCTATTTTATTGACTGTGACACTGATGTAAAACGACACAGATAACACTTTTTATCACAGGCCTTTTAAATCTTGTCTACCACTGTTCATTGAGGTCTAGATTCATAGATTCACATGAGCTCCGTTTCACAACATTTTCGATTGGAAACTAACAGACGCATAACTCTCACTGTGTACACACAGTACTCGTATGTATAATTTCTGTTTATAACATAACTTTAGAAGTCTATGCAGACATCTAAGTGCTTTCATGTACACGACGCTTTAAATCAGCCCATGCGTGGACAAAAGCCTCGGCGTTTCTATGTACGTGCGCGTTGCTGTTGCTGTTGCTACTGACTTATCTGCGCATAAAAGGACGCACAATCTGAATGCACTGACTAAAATAGTTCTAGGTGCCAAGCTATTCTGGCACCACCCTTGAACTAAAGCCATTGGTCTATATCCCTATCTGTAAGTACTATAAAGTAGCTTGCATATGGCAGTGTACAAATTTGAAGCTTTTAGCCTCAGTATGATATGGGTTAAAACAAGTTTTTGATGTATTTGTATAGTTAGAATTGCTAGACTGTGCTACGAGTGACTGTTAAGTGTGAATGCCGAAAGCGATAAATTGTCCGTTTTTGGAAACCACTTTATTCAATATCTTAAAGTAATCACGAACTTTGACACTTCTGCCGAGGGAATCGACCGGGTGGTATTAAATAAACATGGTAACGAGAGCACGCACACATACGCACACACGCACTGACACATTGACACACACACATACACATACACACATACACACACACACATACACACACACACACAAACACATAAATAAACATACACGTACACACACACAAACACATAAACACACACACACACACACACTCACACACACACATACATATACACACATATACATATACACAAACACATATATATACACTAACACAGACACAAACAAAATAGGCACACATACAGCCAACTACTAACCGGTATGACAGAGCAGCCGCCATTGCTCAGCCGGATATTTTTGAAATTCCATGAATGGATTAGAGCACTATGTATGGATTAAAAGAATCGATCCGGTTTTATCTGAGCATGAAAAAGTTTTCTGACTTTTCAGAACGTGAAATTTCTAGCGCTCCAACACGTAGACACGTAGACTCGTAGAACAGGTTCTGTGAGGTGTCTCGGTTTTCTGCGTACTGCAGTGCCGGTACGGCGCGCACACACGCACACGCACACACACACACACACGCACACGCACACACACACACACACGCACACGCACGCGCACACACGCGCGCACACACACACACACGCGCGCGCACACATATGTACACACGCGCACACACACACATATGTACACACACGCATGTACAGACACACGGAAATACCTCGGACACACACAATAGCTCTCTCTCTTTCCACCTCACACAGAGAGAGGCCCGTCATAAAGACAGTAATCATAATACCTTTTACCCTTGCTGGTTTAGGTCTGTGCTTATGTCAACTGACAAACACTAGTAAATCTCTGCCCTTAACGCCACACACCACATGTCACAGTTGAGGTAAGGGACATATCTTTTTAAATGCAGCACGCTTATAGCTGAGAGGTGTCAGCTTAATACATCCCGTCGTCAACAAGTCATGCATTTGTGGAGTGACGCATGCGGGTAAACCCACCTGTGGCTGAGACTTGAGAGCCCTCATACAAATCACTCAAGTACACAATCCACGCTAGTTAGCCTCAGGCTTTAAGAAAAAAGCCATTTATACCATTATTTCTGAGTCAATACCCTAAAAACATGGCTATAAGAAACATTGTTAGCGAGTGTGTTCATGTACTTGAAAAAACATTTAAGCAGGTGTTAAAGTGACAAAAAGTAATTACAAAATAATGTTTAATTTGGTTTTATAAAAAAACAAATCACTCATTGTTTTAACAAAATCAAATAACAACATTTTTATTCTATTATCTATTGTAATTATTTGCACAATTTGTTATTTAATTTTGACAAAAAATGTACTTTAGTCAAGAATTAAAGCATAATTTAATAGAGCAAGGGAAGTAACTTTTTTGTCTTGCTGAAATTTTTACAAAATTACTTCCCTTGTATTAACTTGTACTCAGAAATTTTTGTTATTGAACATGGGTGATTCCTTCCTTTTTCTGGTGCTCAAGTTATGGGTAAAATTATCAAGTTACTGTCTATGTTACTGTCTAGGTGTTTCATTTGGCTCACACTTGGCCAGGGTGTGATTTATAATTTAATGCAAAGCCAATAATCGCCAATACTGTGTCAGGTTTGTTTGCTTAAAAGGACAGGGTTATTGTACATGACATTACAATTGAAATCTGTGAAACATGTCATTTATAAGCCCACTGAGAGAGACACAATATTGGTCTGGGGTAAACTCAAAAACTATTGGCTACATTTTGCTGAATGGTACAAACGTATAAAGTTACTATTAATGTACTTCCTAGGAAACATGATTTTGCTTGATAACAATTTTTGTTTTTTGTTTTTAATTTTTTTAATTACATTATAAATGAACCAAGACGAACTCCTTCTATTAAATGATATCAATGCTGTAGAGAACAAAGACTTAGACTCAAAAAAACAGCGGCTTTTGTCTGTGATTGTCTCAGGCAAATCAAAGGCTTATCTGGGTAGACAATACATGACAGAGGATATTGAATCTCTAAGCTCTGATGAACTAATCAAGCTTCATTCTAAATATGAAAACCACATTGCCTCACTAATGACACGTGATTTGAGTCGATCTCTTGTATGCCTATACACAAAAGCAGTGAGTCACTTTCTACCTGTGGATTGTGACAGTCTATCACATGACCTTGAAAGTAATCCTATTGTTTCAAGTTCAATTGGCAAATTAGCATGTGTCATGTTTTACAAGTTCGGAAATTACCTTGCTCCTGTCGTAACCCTTCTTGTTACCGGGAGTCATATTGATTTTTCAAAAATAAATTTTCTAGAGAAAGAAAAAGAAGGATCAAATGGACGAGAACAAGATGACTACACAACAGAACCCGGACCCTGTTTTGACACAGGTTCAAACTGTGACTAAGGCTAAAAGTCCAGGCAGGGTTGAGGCTGGTAAAAGATTAGCCGAATATAACAGACAAAAAAAATTACAGCTTCAAGCGCAAACAGAAAAGGCTCATGTGACTGACCAGGCATTAGGACCGTTAGGACCGTCAAGACCGTCAGAACTGTCAGGACTTTCAACACCCCTGTCACACCCACATCAAAGTGAAAGACCTTCAACCCAGTCTAATTCTGAAACAGCAAAATATGTAGTTGCCGGATTTGTTGTCGGATTTGGTTACGTAGGTTATCAATTATACAAAAAATACAAACCACAGACTCGTACAGTGACCAAAAAATCAGACACTCCAAAAACAAAACCAGAAGTCGCCACATTACCAGTAACATCCAAAGCCGTTGACCCATTTTATATGCAGTAAATAAAAATATTATTTTAATTTTTCTTGCCTTAGAAAATGAATGACACAAAGAACATAATGAACCTTGTGTATCACTCTGCCGTAATCAGTGGATTAGCAGTAGCTTATTCTATGCTGGGGAAAAGTCTACTCAAAATGAAATCAGCAGACCTGAGTAGATTAGATTTCGAAGACAGTGCTAAGCTAATTGTAGTTGTCACAGCGTCGATTGCAACAAAAGATTTTCTTGTCAAGCAAGGAATTATTCCCGAAAATGTTTCTATGTAAATAAAAATAATATGGCGACGATAGCTATTATGATTGGTGGAGCGATGGTTAATGCATCTGGCTTTCAGTGGCTCTAATTATCTCTTTTCAAAAATGGGTAGAGAAGAATCTGCAGGAGAATGAAACGTCACAATGAGGCATCAGAGAAACTTAGCTCAAGCCCAGCAGGAATATGAAAAGAATAGAATTGAAAAACTTGATTTCATCAATGAAAAACTCAGGCTTGAAGGCCACGCACAGCATACGTTTTCAAATACAGACGAAGCAATCAGGGAATATTTTCTTGTCACAGGTGAAGACATGTCTATCCCGAAACCAAAACTAAGTGACTATTACAAACCAAGCACACAACAAAGAAACGGGGAGATAATCTTTGTTCTAGTGGGAATGACATTTGTTTATTTTACAGGAGTTTTCATTGCTAGAAAAAATGGCAGCCGAAAATAAACTATCAAAAATATATTACTCTCCATCAGGCTATTGGAAAGGAGCAACAGCTATTCAGAAATTACATGCCGCTGTGGGCGGAGATATAACACTCAATCAGGTCAAGCAATGGTTACAGAGACAAGCAATTTGGCAGATATATCTCCCTGCTCCAAGAAAGATAACAAGACCTCATTTTGAGAACACTACCCCAAATGACACACACCAAATGGACCTCCTGTTCTTACCACATGACACAATAAGAAAGAAACGATACAAGTATGCATTAACTGTCGTAGACATTGCTTCAAGGTATAAAGACGCTGAACCCATATCTGACAAAACAGCCAGTACAGTTGCTACTGCTTTATCTAGTATCTATAAAAGAGGCCCTTTAAGATACCCCAGACTTGTACAAGTTGATGATGGATCTGAATTTAAGGGCGCAGTTAATCAGTTATTTGCTAAGCATGGTATACTGGTCAGACGAGGCATTCCAGGTGTGCACAGATCGCAGGCAATTGTAGAGAACTTTAACAAACAGTTATCAGAGAGACTTTTCAGTTACCAGTATTCTAAAGAACTCATGCATGACACCCGTAACACTGAATGGGTAAAGAGATTACCACATGTGATAAAAGCAATGAACAATGAAGGACACCCTAAGCCTGCTGATGCTATTAAATTGAAAACAATTACAGAACCAAAAACAGGACCAACCCCACCTCCAGACACAAGTTTATTTACCAAACAGGTGAGATATTTATATCAACCAGGGGAGGCTGAAAATGACATAAAGCGCAGGGCGACAGACCCCATCTGGTCAACATCTGTACACAATATAAAAAAAATAATTCCCGGCGCAGACGCAACAATATATTACCTGTATGAGCCTGCACCCCAAAGGGCATTTGTCAGAGAAGAATTACAGATTATTCCCCCAGACACCGTTACTCATTTCAGTAACTAAGTCGTCAATTAATTCATCAACCAGTTCATCAGCTATTTCTTCAGATAACTTGAGCCTGTAATGACCTGGTGCATAAGCTTTTTCCTTACTGTGAAACACTCGTTTTGTGTCCCCAACTGCAAGTGACTTTTTGTGTGTTTGGATCATTTCAAGATTATGTTTGTTTGATCTCAGTGACTTGTTTGGATAATCAGGCATCAATGCACCATCTAACACTTCTTTGTAATGTTCATGACGTATGTCTTTATTTTTTATTGCTGTTTTCTTGATACCTTTGGCTTTTGACTGACTACCTTTCTGGTGCAGTATAGAATACATTTTTGATCTCAGTCCAACGTACTCAACTATAGGCACACCATTCAGTTCATCTTTAAACTTACCAGGCACTTTCTTGTTTTGTGTACTATACAGTGGATGATCTTTAGGATAGTCAGATGTGTCATACATGTGTAACTCTGTTTTCATGTCTTCATAAAAGTCTTCAGTACACACATCAATGATCATAGAGTCAGTGTCAGTGTATAACAGACGACACTCAGGATACTTTGGTTTGAAGTAATCATAATAAAATTCAAGCATCAACAGTTTTGACAACTCAAGAATTGCCATACCAATGAATACTGGCTTGTCCAGTTTAACAATCTTTTTTTTGAGTGACACAGCATACAATGATGAATGAAACTCTTTGTACCCTGTGTATTGTGGCTTGCCTGTAAGTTTAATTGCACCCGATTCAGTTGTGACCAGTCTCACATCTTTTCTGTGATGAGGATTTTCCATAGTCTTGCCAAAACAGGCATTGTTCATAAGCTTAAAGAAGTCTTTGTCAAATGCAGTGTTGCCGTCTCTGGCACGAAGGGTTGTGTTCTTCATTATGTAATCTTTCATGAAAGCACTCTGATCAAATTGAATTCCTCTGTGAACTTTCTTTAGTACTAACCCGTGTCTGATGTAAAACTGCAACAAGCGGTAGTGACAAACGTAATTGAATTTGTCATTCAAATTTGGTACAAGTTTAGTGTCTTCTTTTTTTCCTGTCATACTCATTTTCTCAACTGCTAATGGATAATCATTATGGTAATCATGTAGATGGTGTGGGTACTCCAGGTCGACTTCAAAGATCCAACCCTTCGCGTCGTTTCGGTCAAGATTCATAATATAGTTTGTTAACCCTGACTCTGTTACATCATACTGTGTCAAATCATGCAGACAAAAGTTTTTCAAGGGCAATAACTCACACATCGCGAACCCATAAAGGTTATTAGCGTCCAAGTACGTAATGAATGACCTTGACCCCGGGCTTGAGGGGTCAAACCCCCGGCCAAGGTCACCATAACCGTCCAGATATTTATTATTTGCTCTGGCGTAGTTATTTGCTGCAATACTAATCCCTCCCCTCAATCCACGTTCCACCATTTCACCCATCGTACGATCAGACAACAGGTCTATAGATATCTTACTGGATTTCAAAAATGCATCCCATGTCATGCCAGGACTAGTTATGTAGCAGGCTGGGTCAAGTTTGTAGTGTAACAAACCCTTCTCACGGTAACTTTCAAATACGTCTGCTAGCAAACAAACGTCAGCTTTCAAGTACTGGTCATGGTAATCACCAATTGTCTGACATCCTAACTTCCCCCACGCATCAAGTGCGTGTTGATATTCAGAGTCAGAAATGCCTTTTCCAGTTAGTGTAGAATAAAATTTCTCTTTTGGTGGCAGTCTTGTTTCTTCAAACACAACCCACTCACTGATGTACTCATACGGATACACACCTTTCTTAATCAAGTCTGGCTCAAAATATTTACTCGTTATTGGATACTCAGTCAGTCCTTCTGCCAGACTAGCAAGACCTAAAGACAAATGTTGCATGGAGTCATAAAATGCTAATTTGTCTAACCTAAAAGTTAAGTATTTCTCAGTTGTCTGGGCAATACAACTTATGTTTTTGTACGACTCGTCTACAGCCTGCATGATAATGTGTGAATCATATCCTTTGAGATTGTGGAAAAAGATTGGCAGTTTATATGTCTTGGGATCTGTTTTTAATAATAAGTTACAATTGTTATGTGCAGCGCCTCTGTAACGTCCAGTTATGTGATCATGGTCACGAACTTTATCACCCCCCAGAGGTTGTTCGCAAATCCAACACGTCTCAGCTGTATCAAATTTCAGTTTGTCTTCTTCTGTCATCACCAAAGGCATCTGACATGTTGTGAGATATTGTACTACCTGACTGTACAGTTGTCTCATTTCTGTTAAAAACAGACATGCTGCATTTTCACCCCTGTAGATAACAGGCTCTGAATGCAAACCGTCTGACCTAACAAGAATGTATCCAAAAGAACACACCACTTGGTCACTCAACTTTATAGTCTTTGGTAATGATTCTGGAACAGGACCGTCATACGGAACAACCAGTGATTCAAAATCTGCATATACTACAAACGGCAACTTTTGTTGATTCCCATAGTTTTTAAAATATACTTGACTACCAGGATCTGGATACTTAAGTACAGTTTGTATGTCATCAGCTGACCTGCAGTGTAAAACATGTTTGTGTGCCACAGCAATAGAAGAGAATCTTTGTAAACATCTTTTACACACTTCCTGTTTCCTACCATATTTTGATACATGATTATGAATTAGACGTGACATACTCCTGATAATTGTGTAGTGAAAGTTATTGTCATCGCCGATTAGCAACATGTCAACATGTTTATCTTCTGACTGCCCATATGTTGGAGCAAGTGGTGATACTCTAATGGGTTGTAACTTATCAACAGACTCATTATCCCACACATACACATTTACAGATATACCAGGATTTAGTTTTTCAAACAAGTCTATGTCCTCTATTTTAACAGGGAACTCAATGCCACTAAAATCAAGTTCATTTACAAATTTGATGTAGTTAGATACACGTTCTGGTTTTGATTTTACAAAGTGTAGTTTAGCAAGCACACACCACATGAAACAATAGTTGTCATTGTTCTGTATGTTGACGACAGCCTTTTTGTTTACTACTTCTGTTGGCAGTGGCAACCATGCTTTACCTAATATAGGATGATACCTAGACTGCTTTAGTTGCAGTTCATGTACATGTCCTTCGTGCCAACCAGACCCCTTCATTCTTGCACTGTCAATTGCCTGTAGAAAGTCTGGTAATAGTCTGTCTCTAAACACGTTCTCCAATTCTCTTCTTGTGTTAACAGTGTGTTGTCTTGTTGATATGTACGATACAATCACTTCACCGTCCACCCTAGTGAATTCGATTTTTGCAACAATCTGAATCTTTACACTGCCTGTAAGAAGATTTTGTTGTATGACAGAAAAAGAGTTTTCTATTGATTCATAGACATTATTAGTATTGGATATGGGTAAGTTTGTTGTGTGAAACACGTTTCTTAAACTAGATGAGCCAGGGTTTTGAACATTGTCCGTCATTTTTATTTGTCCGACAAAATAATAAATGAAAAAATATTACCGCTGGCTCACCTTGTGTAATACCACTTTATTAACTGTAACACTGTCAATATAAACATTTAGTTTGCGTAGTTGTTTAAATATGCTATAACAAACTTCCCCTAACCAACCATAGTTGGTATCATCAACTTTAAAAGTAGGTGTCTTTAAATCAACTGTCATGCACTCCACATTTGGATGCTCATCGACATAATCCAAAGTCACACTATATGTAACATATATTTCTGATGGTGCTGAAAGGCTTATGTAAGTCTGTTTGGGTGTTATTAAGTCAGTAAAGTGCATAACATCTTTGAAAAGGTGTGTGAGATCAAGCACCTGTATGATTTGTCCGTCTGTCATTTTTATTGGACAAACAAAAGAATAAATTAATTTACATCAATTTACTAACCCATACCCTGTGGGCTGATCTGTCTTTAAAATGAGCTTTAGATGCTTAGTTGATTTCAGTTTATTTTTTACATCATCTCGTTCATGTTTATTTGGTATGACATCGTTTTCTCTGAGACAGTCTTCAAAGCTGTCACGATCCTTACAGTAAAACAAACAGATAAACTTTAACTGTTCTCGAAAATCTTTCAGTACAGCATTATATTTTTGAGTGAGAATCCATACACTTACATTTGCATGTCTGCCACTGAAAGCAAGTTCTGCTAGAGTGTTTCTCTTCTTGACAATGTCTTTCTCTGCAGAACAGTCATCAACAATAAACAACGTTGGCTGTCCTTCAAATTGCTTGTAAAAATATTGTAGGTAGTCATTCAGTTTTTTCTCAGGGTCGACTAAGTATATGTTGCTGTCAGTCCAAATGAATAAACGATTGTGATAAGCTTTGTTGTGTTTGATTGTAGGACAAAATATTACAATGTTTTCAAAATGGTGTATGTATCTTGTTTGTAATAGGTTAAGAACAAATTCAGTTTTCCCACACCCTGTGGCACCAACAAATAAGCCACAGTGTGGGTCAAGGGTCATTAAGCTCCGGTTCATTTTAATACACAATATAATTTTAATATATGTGTCCACTTAGTCTACACTCTTGTATATTGAGTTGTGCGTCATAAATTAGATACAAATATATGTTAATGGCTGCAGCAGTTTCAACCTTCTTTTGTATCTGAATTGTTATTCCGTCACTACCGTTCTCGACAGTTCGTCCTGACCCATGAAGGTAATCATCATCTGTACTACGAAGGTCTAGCCACAGTGCATACTTGTTTGTAAGGTATTGTCCAATCCTAACGTCATACAGATGTAGATCTTTGCACGCAATGTTTGCAGGTTTATCTCTAATCCTTCCACCCGCAAAATACTTTATGGTTTCGTCATAGTGTTGATAAGGTAACATTCCTGAAGCGTACACTTGATTAGGGCGGCCTTCGATTGTACAGGACAAATGTGTAATCTTAGGATTGTAGAATTTTTCTGAATCTCTTTTGTATGGACTCACCGGTTCAACAAACAACATAAGAATACCTTTCAGTGACCTGGCAGGCGTGTTCAAGTTTATGTTCCACATTGGGTCGCTTTTGTCTTTGGGTATTAAACTATGCCTAATCACACGGTCATAATAAATTGGAAGTCTTGACTGATACTGATTTTGAATGAGTCTGGCTAGTTCAGTATGTGTAACAATTTCATATTCCAAGGAAATGTTAGAGATCTTATATGTTGCATCTGTGGCAGATGATTTAATGACTTTGGAGTAGTCATTGAAAGTTAGTTCAAAACTTAGACGGTCATTCAGTGCTCCTTGATAATAAGGCAAATGAGCTGTGAGGATTTCAAACTCAAGTGGAATGTAAAATCTGGTTCCATATGTTTCTGCTATAATAACATCCTTTGGTACCCCAGTAGTTGTTTTGTCTCCGGCATTGATTCGAAGTTTACCAACATTATCTGGCTGTATGCCTTGATAAATACGATCCTCTCGTTCTTCTCTTGTGAGCCAAAGGTCTTTGTAACAGTAGAATACATCTGAGTCGTCAAGACTAAACACTTCCTGTCCTTCAAGTTTTACTTTAATAGTTCTAACAATTGCTCTGCCAAGATTGTCAACCAGTGTTCTGTTCACATCTGCGTCTGATGTTAGTTCAATATTAAATGCAAGGCGTGCAGTGCCAGGAACAATAACATCATTGGGACCTAGGTTTGGAAACTTGACTGTAAGTGTTTGATTCTGGTCTATGGTACTTGGATTGTTCGTGATGACGATTGATTGTCTTATGCCCTTAACACCCAGAGGCTCGCGTAGTTTTCTGTATGGGTCTAACTTTGATCCGTAAGACTGTGTCATTTTTATTATGCACAATAAAAAATAATAAATTAATAAAACAATGGCAGCGGGAGGATTTAATCATGAAGATTTTGAAATGGATGACACGTATGATTTTGGTAATACAACAGATATGGCAGATATGACAGATATGACTGGTACAAGAAATATTTACAGTTTACGTCATGAACTTTTAGAAACCAAAGTGAACTCATTTTATGATCATGTTGGTGGTCGCCCAGACAACGTAGACCCTAATCAGTTTGAACTTGATGTCAAGGGTCATTTATATTTAAATACTGTTGACAAAGGAAAAGTACTATTGACTAACAAAAAAGACCCTAGTAGGTTTAGGGCTTTAAGTACAATAAAAAATGAAGGTGGTGTTGGTGCCTTGCGTCAACTTGGTATTGGAGGGTCTCCTGTCACGCCAAGACTGGCTAGTGTTCTTCACGACACGCAAACAAAGTTGCCAACAGGGCAAGAGATTGAAATGGCACCAGTAACAAGCCTACCAGAAATAGCAAACACAGTGATACAAGAAACTTCATTTACTGAAGGGCAATTAAATGACGCTATGAAAACAATAGATGACCCACCTTTGTCAATGAGGGAGATTATGGGTTTGGATAAATCACTGCAGACAATAAGAGGTGAGATGGTAAATAATCTTGCCAAACTGGGTGAGCTTGATAAACACATAGAACGTGAAAAAGAGAAACTGGCTACAGCAGACAATGGGAGTCTTGACACAGAAATGAAAGAAAGAATACAGCACAGATTAAATGATTTGCAGATAGAAAGATCAGGAAGGTTAGAAACCATTAGTATTGGGAGACAAAAACTGAAATCACAGGTCAACAGAATTAGAGAAACTATTCAAAAAATACTTCACGAAGACACTACTCTGGCTGAGAGACTAAAAACACTTTTCAGAGAACAGGGTATCACAATTGCTAGTTTAATTACAGCTCTGGGATTTATTATCAGTACTGTTGTGTTGGCTGTCTCCGGCAGTGGTGGTGGTGCACCCCCGGCCCCAGCACCACCAACCCCGGGCCCCCCGACTCCAACAGACCCAAAAGATTTACAGTCATGGGTAAAGAAACAGATGTCTCACATATCAGACCTGCTTAAGAAATTGGCTCTGAAAGCAGTGGATGCTTTGCCTGGCATAATTGGCACGGTTGTCAGTTGGTTGATTAGTACAGCAGCAAAGGCAGTAGGGTTTATGGCAGAACATGTGTGGGTCTTTTTGGTTACAGTAGGAGGGTTGATGGTGGGTTATTTAATGAAACAGATAAAGAAGTAATACCCCTAATCCTGTTAGACCTATTACCAATGCAGTTCTCTCTGACTCATGTGTGTCAGGGGTTGGTGTTGACTGTACTGGTTGTATGAGTGCCGGTGTGGGGGCCGGGGCCGGGGCCGGGGGTGTTACCGTCTGTAATGATTTTAATGACTGTACGTGTGTGGTTGTGGCTCCCAAGTTTACAGATTGATTGAGACCGAGTTTTTGACCAACACCTGCAACAATGATTTCATTATTATAATTTGTTATTGTACCCATTTGGAGTTGAAGATCAGATGGTAACATGTATAACCCAGTGCCAACTACAAAGTCAACTTTTGATCTGGCATATCTAAGTACGTCTTGGTAGCGTTGTATGCTTGATGGGAGATCTACTGTTGAATTAATTGAATCTTCAAGATTTGCAAGAAACTGTTTTTGTGCTTCAAATTTACCACTTCCATTCAAAATGTTTGATTTTGTTAGTGATTGTGCTCCTAGTATACACCAGACATATGTTCTGATAGACTCATTTACGCGCTCGACTCCTGCTTGAGTAAACCCGTCAGATTTATCTAAAATAAATGTGGTCCAGGCGTTAGTCTGCTTCTGCTCTATTGATCCTAACCAGACTTGTGATTTTGATGAGAATGAAGTGTAACCAGGGTAGTAATCTTGTGGGTATTGTCTGTGACTCATAGCATAATACAATGTACCCATGCCATTGTGATCATCAAGTTTTTGTGTGAAGTCATACTTAGTGCTTATGTTAAATTCATTACAGATGCGTTCAAATGCTTTCATATCCATGGGGTTGTTATACCTGTTGAAACTGGATTCAGTGGGCAGTGGTGTATGAAGTTCTGACAGTATACGTCTAAGCTGGTAATAAACATGGAAATGATACACAGACCTAATCAGTTTGTTTGAGTGATTCAAATGGTCTGTAAATGAAACACCACAGCCTGTAGTTGAACATAGTATTGCAAAGTTGAGTTGGTTTTGAAACATCTGTAGTGGACTTGAAGACCACTTTCTTGCAGTAGAGTCATCTGTTATTGGAGGGTTTAGGTAATGGTCAAACGGATTCGGTACTTTGACTTGAAATAGATCTTGTTCAGACACAGCTATGTCGAGTTGATTTAGTTGAATTATTTTCTGTTCATAAGTAGGTGCAACATTATATTTGGCATCCACATTAAATTGAAATGCGTTTGTTGTGGTAATGGTTGGTGATTTAAATTCCATCCTTTTTTATATGAGATAATAAAAATGTTTATTACCTTAACAAATCTTGACACAAGCAAACCAGTGTGGTTAACTAATGGGATTGATAATCGTGATGGTAGCAAGGCTGCAGCTATCCATGAATTGTTCTACACAGTAAAATGGTTTAATGTTGAGGATGATATATATAATAAAGTAAATTTAGATGGTAAGACTGAAGCTTTACCACCCGGGTATTATGACTTTTGTACTATAGCTGAATGGTTTCAAAGTAAATTTAAAATTAAAGCAACTTTAAATCCAGCTAACCTACTTGTTACATTAGAATTTCTGACACAAAATTGGTTAAGGATCTCAGATAGATTTGCATATTTACTTGGATTTTATATTGACGAAGATTGGTATAGATCAGATGATTTAGGTGAAGCTATGACCGGTATTATAACAATGAAGACAAAAAAACTTAAAATAACTGGAAAACGCCCTGTCAGTTTGTCAGTACACACAGTGCTAAATGTTTATTTGAAAGAACTAAACACATCTGAGAATGTTCACAATGGAAAGCCTTCAACTTTGTTGAGATGCTTACCAACTGGAACTGCTCCGTATTGTGAAAGTGTAGTTGTTAGATTTCCTAATTTGCAGTTTAAGAAATTAGGTTCTAGTTTCTTTGAGTCACTGAGTATATCTGTAACTAATCAGGATGACAAACCAGTTCTTATGCATGATTTTAGTGTTGTGTTGGAAATTAAATAATTTTATTTTTGTTTATAAAAAATGAGTGGTGGTCCAAAGTCGAGAATCATACCAGTTGCGTGTCCAGTAACAGAGTTGAAAGATTTGGCAGACGTACAGAATTTTGAGAAGGAAGGGGAAATTGGAGAAATATATGGTTTTGAACTTGATTCAAATGGCATGTACAAGAGGAAAGTAATTGTCGACATGAAAGACGGTGAAAAACAGATTCCTAAACTTGGTCAGCTTCGTGATGTTACTGTACCTACTCCACCTGTAAATAATGCGCCTTACAACTTAATACATGTGGGTAGTAAGTGGGTGGTTTCACCTGTACCTGTTCCACCACCCACAATTGACTGGGACATAAAGTTGGAATTTATTAGTCCTTATGTATACACTGATGATGAAGGCGCCTTAGTGTTTAGGAAGGTTGTTAATTCTGGGCCGCTTATTGTAAGCCTTGTTCCAAGCTTTGCCCCAGACAACAATAGCAGAGAAAAACTGAAAGTTGAAAATTATGAGAGACGGCGGTATCTTCTTACAACTAGAAAGGGTAGATCAGATACTTCTGTTGTGTTTATGCCAGCAAGCTTAGTCGTGGCTAGAGAAGTGACAATAGTATTTGAAATTATCATGAAATCTGTTGCTTCTGCAAAAGAGGCAAATATAGCACAAGGAATTAAACTTACATGGGATGAAACAGTATCAGAATCAACAAAGGTTTTTATTGCTATTACAAAAAATAATGATGTTATTAATGTTTCGAGCAGTGTTCCAGCTGTCAAGGTGGTGGTCGACAAAACAACTTTTGTTCGTCTAACTTACATAAACCTTGAACACATTGATCTTGTTGCATTTTATTATGCCAGCAAATTGTATACTTTTGAAGAGTTGCAAAATGTAATTGCTGATTAAATAAAAAAAAAATATTTGTGAATAAAAAAAATGGTAAACTTCTATCCGCAACTACCAACGCTTGATCCGACTGAAACAAATGTGATGACTAAAACAACGCTTGCGCCTGATCCACAGGTGACAGCTGTGCCAATTGCTTCAGATAAAACATTACAGGCAGATGCATTCAGATTAAATAATATTACAGAAGCTTTGAAATATTTGGAGAGTGAGGAGGCTAAGTACTCACGGTGCAAAAGGAGGTATAAGTCAGTATTTAATTCTGTTCAAAACACTTCTATGGCTATTGGTGCAGTTTCAGCTTCATGTTCTGTAGGGGGTATTGTTCTGTTCGCCACAGGAATTGGAAGTTTGGCTGGAATAGCAGTTGAGGGTGTTAGCGTTGCTACATGCCTGGCTTGCTTTGGTTTGGAAGCCTTGAACAAGAGGTTTCACACGAAATTACAGAAACATGAAGCATTGAGTACGCTTGCTGGTGCAAAGCTGAGCAGTATGAAACTTATTATCAGTAAGGCATTAAACGATAATTTTATTGATGACGAAGAATTTAAGCGGGTCCAGGATGATTTAAATAATTACAAAAAACAGAAGTCAGAAATACAAAATAAAATGCGTAGTCAATCTCCAGTGAATGTTGAAGAACTTAAGGCCAGTTTTTTAGCAGAGGGAAAAAGGATAGGGGTACAGGAAACCACAGAAAAACTACACAATCTTTTAAACAAATAAAAATCAGATTTGGTAATCAATCAATATTTTTGTCATATGCTTCGCAGAGAGATGACACGTCATTTACACCACTTGTGCCTGATTATTTAACCCCATCAGCACCACCACCTGAGTATTACTGAGAAAAAAAAAGTTTTTTTATTGTCCTTGTATCTTGGCAAATCTGACCGAGTAAGTTGTGACTTAAGTCAAGTTGTTGTAAGAACTTATAAGAACTTACAGTAAGTAATTAATAAGTTCTTATGATAAGTAATTAATAAGTTCTTATGATAAGTAACTTAAAGGTTACCTCTGCAGGTTCTTAAAAGTTAGTTGTAACTTGCTAGTAACGTATAAAGTTTTACTTGAGAAAATCGTGTTTCTCAGAAATCGACTCTGACAGGGGGGTGTGTAAAAGTCATTAGTCTATTATAGATTGCACTGTCAGGATTTTGGTTTGATTTGAGAGAAACGACAGTGTGGACGTTAACGACCGTAATTAGTTAATTATTGGGGTTAATTAAGACAATGGGTAATCCGAAGTCTTTGGAAAGTACTTTCTATTATCTCTCCGTGTGCTCGTCTTTATTTATGTGTACCAGTGTGTGTGGATCAGAAGGTGGGTTAGAGTAGTAGATGGATTTCTGTCGCTACACCAGTCCACAGAGCTTACTAATGGCGGGAAGCGCCGTGTGTCCGTCTTTATTTGTGTGCGCCGACGTGTGTGTTGATCAGAAGTTGGCTTAGAGAGGAGGAAAATCGATCATCATTATAAGCCTAAAAATATGAACAACTCTGAATGTTCCTAAAAGATAAGCGCATCTGAGTTCCAAACAATAGGTAGACTTTGGGTTAATCATCATCTTGTTTGTTGTTTCATGTAGTAACTCCGGACGTATGGCATGTGCGAGTGTGTGTGTGTGTGTGTGTAGTGTGTGTGTGTGTGTGTGTGTGTGTGTGTGTGTGTGTGTGTGTGTGTGTGTGTGTGTGTGTGTGTGTGTGTGTGTGTGTGCGTGCGTGCGTGCGTGCGTGTGTTTGTATACAAGTAGTTTAGCTTGAGCTTACAATGCGCTTTGAGCGCACTTTTTGTGTTGAAAATTTTGAGGAAACAACCGCAACACAAGACAACAAGATGTGGCTTAACCATGATAGTTCAAAGGTGGTGCCAAAATAGCTTGGCGCCTATTCTGGCACCACCCTTGAACAATTATGATCGATCTGTAGTCTTCAGGGGGCACCTGACAAATTTGAAAATTTCGATCTCAATGCTGAATATGCCATACGATTCATGTTCGCATTCATAGGGGGCAAACTGCACTGCTAGCAATTGTTTTAGTTGTTTTAATTTATTTGCATTTATTTCGTTTTATGTTGGCTACGCTTTTGGGAACGCACACATGTTTACATGTCAAAAGTGTATCGTCACTGGCTGATGAGGTTGTCTAACGGGAAACTATGACCAGCTTATGTAGGCTTCACACAACAGAACTTGAAGAATTTATTATTTTACCATTTTTGTGCCTTTGACTACACTGATACAAATCAGTCTAATTTTTTTCTGAAAAAAAAAAAAGTCTCGCACACATTTTGCACCTATCGTTCCTTCAGCAGCGACTCCATATAAAATGGTTGGAGCTGCTTTGGTGCTGGTTGGAGCTGCTTTGGTGCTCGTTGGAGCTGGTTTAAGCCGCTTTTGGCTCACTAATCCACACCCGGATTGACAGGATTAATCCTCATGATAAAGCGTCCCTTTTAACTCATTCAACTCCGACACGCCACGGCAAGACATGGATCGAGCGTGATAGTTCAAGGGCTGTGCCCGAATAGCTTGGCGCCAATAGGCGCCAAGCTATTTGGCACAATCCTTGAACTATCACGCTCGATCTGTTTCCAGAAGTGTAATACAGTCTTCAGGGGGCAACTTCAAAATTTTCGGATTTCGGTCTTGGTGCAGAATGAGTTAAACAGTGTTTTCGTGACGAGAGGATGTTAACTCATTGCGCCAGAGGTACGAAACACCCACATTTTGGAGTTATATCCTGAGGACTGCATTACAGTTCAGGAGACAGATCGACCATGATAGTTCAAGGGTGGAGGCAGAATAGTTTGACGGCTATAGACGCCAAGCCATTCTGCCACCACATTTGAACTATCATGGTCGAGCCATATCTCGCTGTGCTGTGTCGCTGGCAGAATGAGTTAGGACTATGAATGTGTGTCTGTCCAGGATGATTCTTGCGCTGGTCTGCCATTTTGGACCTTAACTCATTCTACCCCAGACACACCAAAGCAAGATAAGGATCGACCATAATAGTTCAAGGGTGATGACAGAATAGCCTGGCGCCTATGGGCGCCAAGCTATTCTGGCATCACCCTTGAACTATCATGGTCGATCTGCGTCCTACACTGCTATGCAGTCTTCACAGGACAACGGCAACATTTGGGGATTTCGGTGTTGGGGTAGAATGAGTTAAGGCTGTCACCGTACAGCGCACGTTAGTACGATTCAATAATGTCATTGAGCTTGTATCGGGTGCGCGAAGATTCGACAGAAGAAACTTGTAATGCTGTATGTTGGACGCCTGTGGTATTAGCATGTGTCTCTTATTAAGTGAATCTCAGAGCGAATGGATGCAGACGACGTGTTCCACGAGTTCTTCGACACGAACGTCAGTTGGCAGCAATAGAACTGCACGTGCCTGCGTGCACGATATGGCCATCGCCTACAGCTGACCCACCTCAGTCTAGACTGACAGCTGGAGGGTAGTGATTGTGTGAGAAAACGTTACGTTCGGTTTACTGCTGCTGCTACAAATACCATAAGAGTTGCGATCTCGTGAACAGGCCGCTGAAAGCGTTCAAAATATTATTTTCAACGCTTCCAGCGGCCATTTCATGAACTCTATAGACTATTTCATGAACTCTATAGACCATAGATTATGCTCGTACCAAGAGCCAAAGGATAGTGTTATCGTTGGAGAACATTCCTGTTGGCTTGCTGCTGCTGTTAATGCAAATGGCTTATCGTAGCTTCCAACTTTCAGCCGCCTTTTCATGAAACGTAAACACACCATAATAGCTTGGTGGTCGTGATTTTATGAGAACATTTTTCAGTTGGTTTTCTGTCGTCGCAAATGTCGTATTCCTACCCTTTTTGCAGCATAGTTTGAACGCATTTTGTATGCGGACGTTTTAGACTGGTTTGATGTTAACAATTCAAATCGTTTAGGTGACATGCAACTGCAAAATATTGACGGCTTGACCTCTTCACTGTGGAACACAAGGTGCAACACCCGTCTGCAAGAGACATTGATCCACATGAGCCCCGCAAACATCAACAACACTTCGCCACAACTGCACCTGCCAAGTGGAGGGGCTCAACGTCAGAACAGACTGTCCGCTTTCATAATATGAAGAAAGGGTTTTGGAGAAACGTGAGATTAATCCTATTAACACATTCTACCCGAGGACCGAATCCCCAAATTTTGAAGTTGCATTCTGACGGACTGCATTACAATTCTATGGACATATCGAGCATGATAGCTCAAGGGTGGTCCAGAATAGCTTGGCGCCTATGGGCGCCAAGCTATTCTGGCACCACCCTTGGACTATTATGCTCTATCCATGTCTTGGTGCGGTGTGTCTGGGCTGAATGAGTTAAATGTGCAGCCACAGGTAGTGATAAGGTTCCCGTGGCTGCATGCACAATAGGGTAAACCCCCTCACAGACAGTGTAATCAAGTCAGTGTAATTTCAACATCAAAGATCTCCAACCCCCCCCCCCCCCCCCCCCCCCCCCAAGATCCCCAACCCCCAAAGTAACGTTTAGGTGCATGTGTAATATATACATGGGAAGCAAGAGATATAGATCCTTATGAGCCCCCGCATTTGCGGGGGCTCATGAGGATCTATACTTCTTGCAGTTCCATGGAGTTCTAATGTTTCTCGGTAGTGAACGGTTTCATTTTCCTGAATCAAATAGATTTGTTTTGTTTTTTTTAAAGGCACTCTATTTCATCAATAAAGAAATGTGAGACAAATCGTCTTCTGAAGTTATTTCAATAATAATATTTTCTTTTCGTTTTAATTTTTGTGTGTAAAAGAGGTTCATAAAGTTTATTACGAAGATGAGATCAAAAAAAATTACAAGGCAAATTCTTATAAGTTGTACGGTTGCACGGTTAGGTAATGGGAAGTAACTGCTGCACAACTAATACTGAAGAAAGAAGTTGTGTCCCTGCTGAGCTTTATCGGGATAATGATGCGTCACCTTTGTGGACAGTTATGTACGCAGTTGCCTCCCTTGCACCACAAACTCGTATGCTAATCCACGCTCTTGGAATTCGGGCTGTTCAGTTTTGGTGTTATTGTTTGATGTCGGTCATAATACTAATAATTACGGTATTTATAATGCACTTATCTTATAAAAATTATAATTCTAAGCGCGCACTCACAACTCGCGCACACAAGCGCACGCTTTTGAAAATGACTCACGTACCACAAATACATTACGACAGTCAGCTTGGGGTGGGGAGTGTGGTGATGTTATAGTGTTAGAACTGTTGAAATAGGGGAGTTTTGAGGGCGGACTGGAAGGAGGAGAGAGAGTGTATCTAATGGAGAGAGAGTGGGAGAGTGTTCCAGGTGGATGGACCGTAGACTGGGAGAAGGAGCGGGGGCTGAAAGTGCTGAGTTTGGTGCGGGGGATGTGGAGGCGGAGAGGGTCGGAGGCGGAGCGGGGGAACGGCAAGGAGTGAAAGGGTGAAGTAAGTTGAAGAGATAGGCAGGAGCGTAGTTGTTAAGTGATTTGTAGCAGAGAGACAGAATCTTGTACTGGATGCGTTGGGGGATGGGGAGCCAGTGAAGGAGTTTGAGCAGGGGAGTGATGTGGTCGGATTTCTTCTTTCTGAGGACGAGGCGGGCAGCATTGTTCTGGACGCGCTGGAGAGTGAAAGTGGTGGAGTGAGGCCGAGGCCGGAAAGGAGAGAGTTGCAATAGCCGATGCGAGATAAGATGAGAGAGACAGCAAGTTTGGTGGCAGCTTCAGTGGTGAGGTATTTTCTGATCTGACTGATGCGACGGAGGTGGAAATAGCATGCCTGGATCGTGGCGGAGACAAAGCTGATCATGCAAAGAGAGGAATCGATGATAACGCTGAGTTTCTTGGCCTAGTCAAAGAGGGGGATGGGGGTGCTGTCGGTTTGAAGATGGAGAGAGAGAGAGGGAGCTGGGAGAGTTTCTGGCGAGTGCCTACCAGCATAGCTTCCGTTTTGTCATCCTTCAGTTTAAGTTCGTTGTTGTTGTAGTTGTTAATTCGTTCTATGATATCACATAGCATATTGACGAGAAAAAGAAATGTGACATCATTCACTGAAGTCATCAGAAAAAACATGGCTTCAGACTCGGAGGGGGGGGTGGGGGGGAGGACATTATTTTTATGTCGCTTTTTTCCGCTCGTCAGTTTTTAGTGAGAATGAACGTCTGGGTGCTGACCCTTTGCACCTGAGGATGTCGTATTATTATATGTTTGTCGTTCGAGTAAAAGCGTGTGTTCCACGTGACCGTGCATGTTGGGTTCAATTGAGCTGATTCGTAAAATCGGGTTAAGCGCTTATCCAGTAACCGGTGGTAGTAGTAGTAGAGTAGTAGTAGTAGTAGTAGTAGTAGTGGTAGTGGTAGTGGTAGTAGTAGTAGTAGTAATAGTAGTACCACCCTACACCAGCCATTACGAATGTTATACACCGCTTCCCTGAGAGATTACAAGAGATAATCCACGGATTCGACAACAAAACTAAATCGGACCAGAGTGTACTGTGCTCCTTGATATGTAAAGGTTACGCCGGAGTCTGAGTGGCCTACTTACATACCGCTGACCTGTTTGCCGACGGCAAATGGCACACACCGGAGAGGGAGATAGATTCGCGTTCCATCATAATTATCAACAACTGGCATACTGGAAACTACGCCAAGAACCAACGAGCTAAGTCTTTGACACTGATTCGCCGGGGACCCCCAGCCCCCCCCCCCCCCCCCCCACCGCCCCCCACCACCCTCCCCCAACCCCCCCCCCCCACACACACACACCCACCCACCCTCCCCCCCCCACCCACACACACACACACAAACACCTCCCCCCACCACCACCACTTTGGCTGGGTTTGCAGTAATCGTCCCCTGCGGGACATTATCACCCCTGATGACGCCTATGGCGACTAATTAAAGCGATCTGATCTAGGCAATACAGAATTAACCCCTTAAGTAATGCGAAGGCTAAACGGATGCAAGAGACATAAATCCTCATGAGCCCCCGCGACCGGCGACTGCGGGGGCTCATGAGGATTTATGTCTCTTGTTGGACCTATGCTCTTTGTGCTTATTTCCGGACCCATTTAGTTTGTACCTATTTCTGGTCCCATTTGGTTTGTGCATATTTCATGTCCCTTTTAGATTGTGCCTATTTCTGGTCACATTTAGTTTGTGTCTATTTCTGGTCCCATTTAGTTTGTCCCTATTTCTGGTCCCATTTAGGTTGTGCCTATTTCTGGTCCCATTTCGTTGTGCCTATTTATGGTCCCATTTAGCTTGTACATATTTTTGGTCCCATTTAGATTGTGCCTATTTCTGGTCCCATTTAGTTTGTGCCTATTTCTGGTCCCATTTAGTTTATGCCTATTTCTGGTCCCATTTAGTTTGTGCCTATTTCTGGTCCCATTTCGTGGTGCCTATTTATGGTCCCAATTAGTCTGTGCCTATTTATGGTCCCATTTTGTTTGTGTTCATTAAATGTCGGTTTGTGTGCAGTGGTGGCTGACGCGAAATCCGGGATCATTGGCAGCGAAGCGGTTAACTCATTCAGCTCTGACACACCACAACGAGACATGGATCGAGCATGATAGTTCAATGGTGGTGCCAGCATAGCTTGGCGCCTATAGGCTCCAAGCTATTCTGACACCACACGTGAACTATCATGTTCGATCTATCTCTAGAATTGTAATACAGTCCTTTAGAGGGCAACTTCAAAACTGGGGGATTTCGTTTCTGTTGTAGAATTAATAGATGTCCTTTATAAATGTTCTTAGTATAGTATGTCTTACAATAATGCGAGACAAAAGTTTATTTACTTTTAATACGTTTGCACGCTTCGATCTTCTCCTCAGTACGTAGAAGAGTTTCATCGACTCGCACAAGGGGCAGTAAAAACCAATTTTAACGTGTGACTACTCGCATGGACTGTGAAAAGAAGGGTAAAAAAAGAAGACAACATTCAGAGACCTTTGTAACGGCGCATTTTAACGATCAAAGGCCTCCCAAGAGCAGATCACTTTAACCTTTAACTTGTTGGTAGCCGCGCGTTTTGTCTATGCGATTCCTGCAGGTGTCACTTCAACAAAACCAAGAGTCCAGGGAAGTATATCCACACCAAAAAGGTGACTGCCAAGCGTGTCCAGACAAAAACGACGGGCTTGTTCAAATAGCATGACCTAGTAAGTCAAAGTGGGACAGTTGCATGCCGCCGAATTGATCAGTGCTCAGGTCGTACTCCATAGGCAATAGCTGTCCCTGTCTCCCCCATAACCCGCCCGTCAGGGCCCTCCATTTTCACGCCGGTGCCGTAGACGTTAAACCCCGTACTAACCAACCAGCCAACTGCCAACCGTGTAAAATGCAGAGAATAGCCCATGGAAGAAAGAAGAGCACGCTTAGAAATGACAGTTACAACTCAATTTATTAATATTTCGGGTAAAACCCCGATACAGTAACTCAATCAGCCCGACGCACGTAGCTCCCAAACTGTAGAGGCGTCATCTAAGGACTATGCACCTGTTGCAGGAGATGGATCGACCATGATAATTCAAGGGCAGTGTCAGATTAGCTTGGCGCCGACAGGCGCCAAGCATATCTGGCAATACCCTTAAATTATCATGGTCGACCCATCTCCTGCTGTAGTCAGGGTTGAATGGGTTAATAATTGTGTTGTAATTGGCTTTTCTGAGCGTGCTTTCTTCAAAATAGACCAAAAAAAAACTAATATGCAATTCGCTACTTATCCTGTCACTGCTGTGAAAAAAAAAGTAAGTGACAGCAATTACAACACGACGCAATACTTGTAAATCGTGCTTGCCCGCAGTAAAGTATGTAGGATGAAAATTTGGATACACTTCTTTGAGAGAAAGTGTCTGTCACTTTCTCCATGCACTGACAAGATAAGCCGCGAATTGTATACTTGTTTGGGCAGGGTTTTATTTATGTGTCTAGTTTGAAAATATTAATAAATTGTGGGACGGATAATCTCTATTGCAATACCACAGGGTCTGCACAGCGGAGAGCTCGCGATCAAGTTGCATCATAGCTCCCACTGAACGATACTGCCGTGTAGCGCGTTTGCGATGCTCGTAAACCGCAATTGCCCGCAATAATTTCTTTAGGATGAAAATGTTGATACACTTCTTTGAGAGAAGAGGTTGTCTAGCACTTAAACTCGATAAATTCATGAGAACAAAAATTAATGTTGTCTATCAGGCCGCTTGTGCCCGGCTCAGGTAAGAGGGGCACGATTTGTGGTTTTCTACAGCTTTTGTAACACACGAGCAAACGATATGCGACATTTTTGGAATCATCGGAAACACTAATGTGTTTTAGAGGATTCGAAAAATGTCGCATTTCTTTTGCTCGTCAGTATAGTTCCTCTCACAAGTGGGACAGACGTAAAACAAGTGCACGTGCACAGCTGCATGCCAGACACAAACATTAAGTGATATACGTCATTTTGTGAGATAAACGACATTCGTGGTTAATATTGCAATTTTACGTATGAGAGGATCAAGAAAGGCAGTTTTCAGTCGATATCTATACTTGAAAACTTCTCAGCTGACAATTTATACAATTTGATAAAGTATACCCGAGAGCCAAGAATAACAGGAGGCTTATGTAGACACTGTTTAGTAAAAAATCAGTTTGAAGGAGAGTATATCCTTTTTCATAAAAAGATTAAAAAGACTTTCACTGTTTTAAAAAATATTCGCAGAAATGCACTTCGTGGGCATTGCAAACGCACTGTGATGATTCTAACAATAAACAAAATAAGTCACTTTGTGTAGGTAGTGTATTAAAAAAAATGCGACACTGACAGAATGTTTCGCTTTTTAAAATATTTTATTCAGGCAAACTATAGGCTAAAGCAGACACAGCGCTGGACAGACAACAGTTAGATCCCCTGCCCCCGCCTATCAGGCACCCAATCGCCAGCCCACGGAGAAATACGCAGGTATAGAATAAGACAATCATTTCCATCCTCTAATAAGAATGGATCAGGTCTCTTATATAACCCATGTCTTTCTCCGGAACTTATGAAGTAGGCAGGAGAAACATACATACACAAACATGAAGGTGCGCTACTATATGTGGTCGGGTAAATACCCTGATATCCCACAGTAGATGCACAGAACATTACACAACAATGCAACGATACAAATTTTGCCTCGAGTTATAAAAAAAAAAACTCCGCTTTGACTTTCGGGCACCATGCAAAGGCCAATTTCCGAAGATGGCATTTTGCGTTTTCTGGGCGTAAGTATGGAATAGGCTTGGCTATGGACGGATCCCCCACCCCTACCCCGACCCTCCGCAGGGGTGGATCTGGGTTGGTTGCGTGAGTGAGCTTAGTCCTGCGCCAGCCACTAAGTAAGGTGCTTCGCTATCGCGGAGCGCCTTGCTCAGTGGCTAGCGCAGGACTAAGCTCACTCACGCAACTGACCCCTGGTGAGCGTGTGGCCGGAGGAAGGGTGGTGGGTTTACACTGGTTCCAGACACCCCCCCCCCCCCTCCCCCCTTGCCCCTTTCCCTCTAACTACCTCCCCTGCTTTCATCTTTGGGCCAGCTTTTCTTAATTCATTCAAGACATAAGCCGCGTATCCGAAGACGGCACGTCTCGAATGAGTTAACCTCTCCCCCCCCCCCCCTCCCCCGACCCTGTTGTTTACAGTTTTAGCCGGTGTTGAAAACGTTCTCCAAGACTGTTACGTGGTGGAGTCGTAGTAGTAGTATGATAAACACACCAGACGCACGCACGTAAGGTTCTTTTAAATAAACTTCATTCAGCTGCAATCCGTCACACGTGGCTTAAGGATGTAGACAATACTGGAGTAACAGTTCCAACAATATTTTAATTCAGCGCTGCGATCTCCACACAATGCACTTCCAAATGCATCAACTTTGATACAAAGTCTCTTCTGCAATGTCCACACTGGCAACACAAAGTTTCTCATATGCAGCGTCTCACACAATGTACACCCTATACGTGTCTCTACTACTGACAATGCAAGACAATGTACGAACGTGCTTTCCTAGCGCCCTCTTTATATATACTACCAATTTCCAGAATCATCTACGAAAATCATACAACGCAACCAATCAGAATGAAACACGCAACCGAAACTCATTAAAATAATCTTTCTAGAAAAACTACAATAGGCTACACAAATTTGGCTGCTCACTTCAGCTCCAAATCCTTGGTAAAATGACATCTCATAAAAGTATGGAAGACAGTTCACAAACTAGTCGGAAAATTCGAGAACATTCACGATCCTTCATAACACACACACACACACCAAAAAAAACGGCTGACGGCTTCACGCGCACAGTAAACAACTTGTTGCGAAGTGTCGCTAATTTGCCGAGGTCACACATACGAGGTCACTAGACAGTGCGACCTTTCTAGAACGTTCTGGACTAAACTTAGCTATCATAACGAAGTGAATTCCGCTCTGCGCGACCGAAAGAAAATGTTACTTAAAAAGATACGTGAATCATAACCATGATAGCTCAAATAAATATCGGATCGTTTCCTACGATTAACACATGTATGCTCTCACAGGACAACACAACCACAATCGTAACAAAGACCCACGCCCCCTCCCCCTCCCCCTCCCATCGTCGTTTGATTTCTGAACTGGTGATGTTAAGGCACCCACCCTCCACCCATTCTCCCCCGTCGTTTGATATTTTATCCAGTGGAAAGAAAGTTCTGGTCTAGCTCTGGGCACTTCTGTCTCATAATAACGGCCTTTAACTCATTCGAGTTTTTTTCTTCTTTTTAGTTTTTTATTTTTTATTTTTATTTATTTATTTATTTTTTTTTTTTTTTTTTTGGGGGGGGGTTCGGAGAAAAAAAAAACTGGCTTTTCACAAAAATGGACTTACTGCGAAATAACGAGCACACTGAAATTTGTTCTACGATGAAAACCTCGCATTTCTCAAAACATAGACTTTTCTTATATATTTTAAATCTCGCTTGTCTTAAAAAAAATTGACATATTAGCTATTTTATACTATTTTTTAAAATTGCTTTTCTCAAAAATTGACTTTTTTTTACACAATGGACATTTCCCGTAGACATGGCTTTCGTTATACAATGAAAGTATCTCTTTTCCGAACAACAGACATGCTGGCAGAGCTAGTGTATCTGCGTGAATACACGTGAATACACATGGAGCCCTGTGACTGCTTGGGCTCACGATAGTCTACACGTCTAGCTGACAAAATAAAGGCTGGCTAATAGGCAGAGAATAGCCTAAAGGCGGCGAAACGCGTAATCGACCACATCTATAACACGGGGTAGTGGAAATAGCACTTCGTGCTATTTTCTACGACCCGTGTTAGAGGGGCGGTCGATTTCGCAACGATCATCCCGTGCCTGTGGTGCTATCAGGATCGAACAAAAAAATGTAGGTTGCATGTCACAGCTGCTGCATAGAAACATTCTCACAAAACATCTTCCTCTACACTCTTAGAGCAAGAATAAGCTTTCTGAATAAGATGACGTGAAATAGGGGAGACTTTCTCGGCGATGGTTAACTCATTCGAGACGTGCCGCCCCCGGATACGCGGCATAAGCCGCGTATCCGGAGGCGGCACGTCTCGAATAAGTTAATAACAGAAGCAGCAAGAACAGCAATACAAATGCAAAGTAAAGCGGGAATGTAAGCTTAAAATACGTACATACACTCCCCCCCCCCCTCCCACACCCCCCACACCCCTAACCATAACCACACCCCCACAATACACACACATGTGATATATAAAAAAGATGCACAAGATTAGGATATGTTGTTTAACTCATTCAGCCCGACGCACGTATTTCCCAAATTTTGGAGGCGTCATCTAACGGCTATGCACCTGTTGCAGGAGATGGATCGTCAAGCTAATTTGGCGCTATCCTTCAATTATCATGGTCGACCCATTTCCTGCTTTAGTGCGTCAGGGCTGCCCAATGGGTTAATTTAAAATACCGCAAACACATCATTCTCACTGAAAATGTACAGAACTGAAAACCTGAAAACTGAAAAAAATGAAACTTTGTGTAATAAAGTGAAACTTCAATTTCTTAAAAGTGCAACCTTTCTCGGGTTCAGAGTTCGAAACAAAAGTCTCCACATCCAATATTCTTTCTGCGAGCTTTTATTACAGATGCATGGTAAAATTGAGTTTTGCGATTTATGTGAAGGACCCTTGTAGTATCTGACAGGCTGAGACAGAGAAATTGAAAGACTTATTCCAGAAATTTGATTTCCTACGAAGGAAAACTTAATTACCAGTGAAACATTAAGAAAGAATTATTGACACTGTCCAAACAGACAAGCAATGTTGGCATTTTCATGACTTTCGGGGAGGTCATGCAAAGAAACACGAATGTTTCTGGACAGTGTGTTTGGTTCACTGCGTTTAATGGTCTGTGCACTGCAGACCAGTATCAGTCAATCACATCATGTCTCAGTATAGCGACTGCGGCAAGAAACAAGCAAGCATTTTTCGGATCTGTACATTTTCGGTGAGAGTGAGTCAAAACAAATACAAAAACAAATGAAGAATGACAGCAAACAGTATACAAGCCTTGTTGTTGTACTGATCAGTCATTTGTATTACAATGAATGTGTTTTCTTGCCTTGCAACATGGCAAGAAAACACCTTCGTTGTAATACAAGTGACTGATCAGTAAATGATTTTTTTGTATGCATGTTTAAATATCAGCTATTTAAGCTTGAAATACAGCCATGAATGGGATGTTGTGTGCATGCGTGTGCGCGCGTGTGTGTTCGTGCATACGTTTACTGCCTAACACATCAACGATAAATACGACTGTGGCTGTATCGCCTCCCTTGCCACACAAGACTCTGCGATAGGTTGTCTACCTTGCACTTAGGTCAAACATAACTGGATTTATTGCAGCGCTGTTTGACCGGGTCGCTCGTGCTTTAAGCTTAAATTCACACCCGTTTGAATTTATCTGATTCCAAATTAAGCTTGGGTGGTATACGTGTGCACGCAGTTACAACACACGCACAAAAATTATAAATGTGTTCAATCATGAGCCTATTACTGAGACCACAGAATTGAGCTCATTCATCAGTTTTTGCTTTAACATAAAGTAATAATAATAATAATAATAACAATAAAGCATTCGTATTATAATTAATTAATTAAAAAACACGAAGAACAAACGAGCAGTTCAGGAAAAATACAAGGAAATACGAACACTAAGATATGAAACAATGTCTGATAAACAAAATTACAAATGACAGCAACAGGTCAGCCTCAGTATAAATCGCAATGTACGTGCGCCCTCAAGTCACACCGAGCTATTCGCTCTTAGTGCTAAATTGTACACAGACTGGTAAAGAAAACCCGCTTGGCTAAGCAAAAAGTCCTCGGGCCGACGTCAGTCTTAGCTGGACCAAGCACGAAGGCGGGTGCGCGGGCCAGCTAAGGCTGACGTCGGCCGAAGGACTTTTTGCTCACCGGGCGGGCATGCTTGTGAGAGTCACGGTAACTAATCGGCACATGAAAGTATGTATGACCCCCTCCTATCTCTTTCGCTTCTAGAGAAACATGGCTCGTGCTTTTCTGCTAAGCACTACAAACGGGTCGGATGACACGGTTCGACTATGACAAATAAAGGATAGTATCAGATTAGCTAGTTAGCTCTCACCGTTGTCGCGAGACTTTTTAATTTTTTACCCTTTGGCTGTCGGTAGCGGTTTTTGTCGCGATGATTCCTGCAGGACGTCTCGATGTTGTCATTCCTGCAGGACGTAAGGATGTTGTCATTCCTGCAGGATGTTGTCATTCCTGCAGAACGTCAGGATGTTGTTATTCCTGCAGGATGTTGTTATTCCTGCATGAATCATCGCGACAAAAACGGCTACCGACAACCGAAGGGTTCGTTTTTTTGTTATTTTTTTTATTATTCAAATTTTAAAAAGAACACACAAAAACTCAAAGCATGAGTCACAAACATCCGACATTGTACTAATATAAGCAATCAACAGACCAAGCAACAGATTGACTAACTATTGTCTGTGGTTGTTTTCTTGTTCATGCATCAATACATCGAAACCAACCGTCGAACTTCCCAACTTAGTCCAGAAAACAAATCGACTATGATAGTTCAAGAGTGGTGCCAGGATAGTCTCTAGGCGCCAAGCTATTCTGGCACCGCTCTTGAACAGTCTGCGGATCTACACCTTGATCTAGTGTGGGAACCGAACAGGTAACAAGTCTGAAGGTGGCAAGATTCGCCCCTTGATTCAGTGCAAACGTATTACACAGAAATATGTTTTCAAACACAATGTGTTACACCCAAACGACTTCCACGCCCCAAGAAACCGGAAGTCTCGTTTCCGCTTGCAAATGGCCGCAGCTGTAAGCTGTTTGATTGACAGCTCTAAGTATTCCTCTTTGTTAAAATGAAGTGATTGTGGAACCGAGTTTTCAACATGTGCAGAAAACTACTAGCAGTGAATGATAGAAAAAATGCTGAGTTTAGGGACCGAACTATGGAAATGGTTGGGGTATAACACCGTGTGTAAGTGAAAATATGACGAACTAAAAAATCTATAATATACTGACGAGCAAAAAAGGAATCATCGGAAACACTTTAGTGTTTTCTATGATTCCAAAAATGTCACATTTCTTTTGATCGTCAGTATATAAATATACAGTAAACGTATAGTTCATAGGCTTATATATAATCCAAGAAGGCATCAAAAATGCAGCCACCGCTGGCTTGGCGTATATTTTCACACACTGAAAGTCGCTTCTCAGGTGATAATGATGTCTTCAACGACCTAACTCTAAACAGATGCGATAAATGGTTCAAGGGTGGTGCCTGTTGAGCTTGGCGCCCGGGAAGGCGCCAAGCAAATTAGATACTCACCTCGAACTATCACGGTCCACCGGGAGGGGGTGGGGGCGCGGGGGGGGGGGGGGGGGAACCCTGAAACAGTTTTACCTTTATGTTAACAAGAGCATGCTGGCCCAGGTACAGTGGCGCCAAAGGGCTAAATAACTTTGCTAAGTGGAGGCTAAAATCTATCCAGCGTCGTTCAACGCACGCGTGAATCTACCAAGTGTTTCCCATATGGGTGGTTTCAAGTTTACGTCGGGTAGATTTGCTCTTGATTGATTAGCGTCGAAATATAGGTCGTTGCAGTTTATAGTTTTACTGTGTAGATTCTTCCCTGGGTAGATTCGCGGTGTGCATAATTTTGAGGTTGAGACACAATGGGTTGATGTCAATACCGTACCTCGTACACCGTACACCACAACTCACTTTGTTTTGTACAAACGTTCTGTCTATCTTGATATTGGAGTGTTAACTGAGCACCAAACTCAGACATGGAATAATACATTCTTGTCCGAAGCCGGGTTAAAGTATTTGCCAACAAAGAAAAAAACGTACTAATTAAAACAGGTTACTAAATTTACAAATCGGACTACCAAGAAAGTCGGTGCGTTTTATTTATCTTTCAAGTAAAATTATTTACCAGCTAACTGTTTTATCTTCTCCTTCCAAAGCGTGTGCCTTCCTTTGCTTGTTATTTCTTATGTTTTTACACGTTTGGCACTCACTTTTGAGTTTGAAAAACGATTGATTGTTTGAATGTTCCACGCGACAGTGACACTCGATGGTCAGTTTGTTACTTGCGATTTGCTCGTTGTTAGTAATCCCTTCACTGCCAAGAAAAGCGGAACAAGATCCAACTGCAAGAGGCAAAGAGCATCATGAGCCCCCGCAGTTGCGGGGGCTCATGAGGATCTATGCCTCTTGCTGGCACCATTTTGTAGCCATGTTCTTTGGTCGGCTTCGGTTCTCAGGCATTTAATACACAATGATTTCAGAACACAATATGCCGCCCATAGACAGAGAAGAGATTAATTACTGTCATCTTCATCGTCTTCATCGCTGTGCTCATCGCCATCACCGTCCTCGCGCGCAGTGCCATCGTTAATGACGACTTCCTTACAACACGCATCCCTTTCCTCCAAAAAGAGCAGATAGTTTTTCAAACTCTTCGGTATTCCAAGCTGTTCCACTCTCTCCTGACGTCTGCGGCCCACACCGAGGTGGCGTGAAATCACTAGGCGGCACGCGGACTGCAGGGTGCGAGGTTTGAAGATGATTGTTTCCAGGTTTCTGGTCAGTTTGACTGCTGCGTCATTGGTCAGACTTTGCTTGTTTAAGTAATTGGGTTGAACTTCAAAATACAACGTTTGCAGATCGGCAATGGAACAAGATCCAGATTCATACAACACCCTCACGATGTCCCAAAGTTCATCGGTCACTTCACGGTCACCTGACCGGTAACCAACCAGATTCTGATACGGTCCCCTAAGCATCACGAACCAAAGTTCTTCACGCTGACTTCTGTCAGTGGCCCCAATATTGACGCATTCGGCGATCAGCTCACGACGACTGTCCCGAATGTCCAGTGCAAGGTCAAGGACAGTTTGGTTGTCTTCCGTCACAGCAAGCGGGTCGCCATGTTGTCCGATACAAGACAGAATGTCACGCGCGGTACTGGACTGGTTTTTCTTAACTGCTGCTTCCAAAGCAGACATTCGCTGTGCTGTACTACAGTGCCGAAGCATCCGATGGAAATCCCGGTCAGTACAAAGAGGTTCGCGATCAGAATAAAACACATTTTCGATAATCCGCTCCCATGTGTAATCGCTTTTGTCTGATTGATGCAGTGCGTAGAAAAGTATAGTCCATAGGCTTTCGCGAATACAAGAGGATACTAGAGAATTAGCTCCTCCCATCTGCTCCACGGCGTGATCCACCACCAGCTGTACACGCTGCTCGTCGTCTGCGCGACAAAAAAGCTCGTTCAGTACTTTGTAGTAACCACGATGGTTCTGAATCATAGAAGTTAACACTATGTCGAATGTTTCCTCTGTGCAGTATGGGAGTAAGACGTCTATGATCACATCCCATGGGGCAGATCTGCATGATTCCACTACAACGCATTGTCGCTTTTCGTCTGTTACTCTCGGATTGGCGAGCAGAGATTTGAGAGAGCTCCACATACACCTCTCAACAGCTTTCGTCAGAATTGATTCTAGCTGGTCATCAGGGCTGTATGGCAAAATACCAAGCATGTCTTCATCAGCAGCACGCTCAACTGCCTGTCCAACAACCCAGGTTTGCATTGTGTTAGAGACACCGCGTTTGAGCAAGTCAGGAACAATCATAAACTGACCTCTATCAGTCATAGTTTTCACTGCAAGGTCCATTTGATCCTCTAGACAGTGATGAATAATTGTCCGAAGCACACTACCCTGGGCGAATTTCAAAGCCTTTTCAACTGCCTGCCTCTGTGTCTCTTCGCCGACTATATGATCCTCCAAGATGAGAGCCACTATCGACCACATCCCTCGCCTCACCACTACTTCCATGACGGGATCCAGGGATACTCTACCATTTGTAAAGAACTTCTGTATCCGCTGTTTCACACAATCTGCATCCGCGCATTTACTGGTTTCCACGATGGCCCAAACAATCTGTGTGTTGATCGCGTTATCTGGCTGGCTACATGTCCTCAGTCTGTCCAGCAGAATATCGAGATCTTCCCACAGTCGTCTCGAGATGGCTTCGTCTATAGCAACGTCTAGTTGGTCGTCATCACATAGAGGAATGATGGAGCTGAACTCTTTGTTATCAGCGTATTTCATCGTTTCTTCAATGGCCCATCGTTTCACTTTGTCGGTGGTGTCCCAACCGATCAAATCCTTCACAACTGTCCAGAACCCGCGTTTGACTGCGGATGTTAGAACAAACTCCGACATGCGGGGCGGGCAGGCAAACAAGCAAAGTTTTAAATTCGACTCATCAGCACGCTCGCTCGCTTCTCGAATTACTTCCGCTATCTGCGTGTCGGTCAGCACAGAACGACCCAGGTGTGCTAAAAGGTCCCACTGATCACGTGCAAGCAGGTTTCTTACCAAACTTGAATGGACATCATCGCCAAAAGAATGCCACGTCAAAACTATCTCATTAAAGTCAGATCCCGTGGCGCTCTTGCTCACCTCCAAAATAACCCACTTCTGTTGTTCACGTGAGAGACCACGTGCAACTGTTTTAACAGTTTTCCACATGCACCGCCGCACCGCGTTTCTACAGACCAACTCATGCTGTTCACTGGAGCAGCAATACTGGGAAACGACACAAAGGACGTCGTCTGGAGCGTGTTCACTGGCCTCGTCAACAACCCACTTTCGTAACGCATGGCTTGGTTCACGCCGCAAGAGCTCTTGCACTACCGACCACAGTCCCCTGTTGACCGCCTCCGTCAGCACAATGTCCAGCTGGCTGTCAGTACAGACAGGGAGGAGATGGTTCAGCTCTTCTTCCGTAGCGTGTTTACTTGCTTCTTCAATGGCCCACGTCTTCTTTGTTTCCGCCACTCTACGTTTGATCATCTCACCGACAAGTTTCCACATGCGTCTCCTTACCAGTTCTGTCAGTACAGGGTCCAGCTGACCGTCCGGACAGAGAGAGAGGAGTGACACCAGTAGATGTTCTTCTGCGTGCATGCTGGCCTCCAGTACCGCCCACCCCGCCAGGTACTTGGCACTTCTCAACAGCTCGTCCACACACAGCCACAGGTGTCGTTTGACCGCCTCCTCCAGAACAAGGACCACCTGGTCCTGAGCACAGTGCTGCAGGAGATGGAACAACTGGTCATCAGAAGCATGTTTGCTGGCTTCCTCTACAACAAGTCTCCGGCTGCTGTCAGAAACGTTCCCTTGGAGCAAATCGCCAACACTGTTCCACAGACGTCGTTTTGCTAACTCCCTGAGCACAGAGTCCAGCTGGTCTTCAGTACAGTGACGAAGAATATCCACAAGATGTGCATCATCAGCACCTTTCAAGGCCTCTTCCACTGCCAGTGTTCGTCCTGTGTCACTGACACCACGCTGTAGTATCTCGTGGACAGCGCCCCACAGGCCTCGACTCGCTACGTCCCACAGAATCTCTTCCAGCATGTCATCCCCGCAGTAACAGCGAATCAGAACCGACAAGTGGTATTCGTCAGCGTATTTTGCAGCTTGAGCAACAGCTAGTGAAGACTGGACTCTGTCCACGACGTCCTCCATTAGATCTGACACAGTAGCCCACAACCGCCTATTGACTGCCTCTGTAAAAGTTGCATCTGGATTGTGTTCAAAACATCGACACACTATCGTGTGGAAATCAACATCTGAAACACGCCTGACTGCCTCCCTAACCGCCCATTGTCGAACAGCATCACTGACAATAAAGTTATTGAACAACCGATTGAATGAATTCCACATCTCACGCTCCACTATCTTCCTCATTAGCCCGTCTACCATACTTTGGTCACGCAGAGAACAGCGAGACAGCAGGCACACACAATGACAGTCATCTGCAGTATTAATGGCTTTCACGATTATCAGCAATTTTTGCTCCTCTGTCAAAGCGTTTGGCCACAGCTGAATGATAATTTTCCAGAGCTGCCGTTGCATTAACTCTGGCAGAATAACATCTAACTCGGACGGACTGATGTTACCTCGGCTGATGACTTCAAGGTCATGTTCGTTTGCTTTTTTGCTGGCTTCTTGCAATATTTGCTTCCGCAGCGTGCTTGTGACTCCTGATGAAGAAATCAAATATGCAACTGTTGACCAGTGCTCGTGTGCAAGAAGAGCTGGTATAACAGTATTGAGCAAGGTTTCATCACCATTCCGTAAAGAAAGACAACAAACAATGCAGTGAATTTCATTCTCAGTGGTGCTTTCACAGGCTTTTAAAATAACCTGTGTTTTAACATTTATTGAAGTATTGTTCCAGCTCTTTGACGCGATAAATGTCCACATACCCCGCCTCGCGGCTTCCGCTAAACGTATTTCATCGAATCCAGACACGTTCCCATATTTCAGATCTGTGTCGCTTGCATTTGCGATCGCATCGGCTACGAGCTTTTGTCGTCTGGCAACTTGTTCTTTTGGCACATGACACAGGAGTTGGTTCACACACGAAAGCCAGCCTCTTTTCACAGCTTCAGACAACGCAAAGTCCACTTGGTCATCAGCGATGCAATAGAGGATTGACTGCAGTGCGCGCTGGTCAGCGTACCGTATGGCCGCGTCTACAGCCCATGCTCTTTTCTGGTCACTAACACGAAACAGTAGATAATCTACAGCCTCCCACAAGCGCCTGCACACTGCTGTCTCTAAAACTAAGTCCGCCTGATTTTTACAACAACACTGGAGAATACCAGAGAGATTTTTGTCATCTGCGTGGTTGATGGCCTCATCAATAGCCCACGTACGTAACTCATCCCCTAGCAATGCATCCCACAGAGAAACATACACAGCCCCCCATAGTCTTCTTCTGACCAGCTGCTTCAGCACGTACTCTGCATAAATTACTGGAAATTCGAAAATCAGTTCTTTTAGTACTTCCTCACTCCCACGTTTGCAAATGTTTTGAACAGCCCACTCCAGTTCTTCGTCTCTCAAACCATCTTGAAAGCGTTTCACAACAGGCTGTGTAGCGCCGTTCTCAATGGCATCGTCCACAAGAGCCTGTAGAACTGCTTCTGCGTGTCTTCTTCTGGCCATCATTCCTGCATAAACAAGGGACATGACTGAGAGTCCTTCTGTCGTTTCTGTTCTGGAAAGTGAGTCGGAGTTTATTAATGGGCCTATGGCCTGGGGTTGATCTGTTTCTTTTAACTCATTCAGCCCGACGGCCGTATTTCCTAAATTTGGGAGGCGTCATATAATGAATATGCACTAGTTGCAGTAGCTGGATCGACCATGATAATTAAAGGGTAGTGCCAGATTAGCTGTCGGCGCCAAGTTAATCTGGCACTGCCCTTGAATTATCATGGTCGACCCATCTCCTGCTGTAGTGCGTCAGTGATGAATGAGTTAACTCTGTGAGGCAGTCACAGTCACATGCACCAGCCAAAATAGATGGACCCCCCCACCCCCCACCCCCCACCCCCACCCCACCCCCACCCCCCAACAAATCGAGAGCGGTGTCGTCTCAGCCTGGTGCCTGTCCACACTGCTATAACAAGGAAACGGGGGAAAAGCGCGGATCCACTTTTAGAACCCGCACGGACTCTCTCATTATGACAGTTGTTCACTAAACGTCTTTGCTGTGGTTTACACGAAAGGCGCTGCTTTATGTTTTTCTGCTCCACAAGATGTAAAAGATGGATATGCTTCAAATAAAAGGTTTCACGGAGAAATACAATGACACACTTCTCACAGGCTGCAATTTATTCCCAAAAACGTTGATTTTTTCCCCCTCGCATTTTTGTGTCTAAATTACGTACCAATCAATACACTCCTAGAAACACATTTGACAAATACAGCATGGATTCCAAATTCCATTTGTTCATGAAGATTGCCAGAGGTTAACAAGATGGGGATTTCATCCCAAAGTCTATCGTATTGTTTGGGGCTCACATGCGTTTTTCTTTTAGGAACATTCAGAGTTGTTCATATTTTTCAGCTTATCCTTCTGATCCATTTCCCTCCTCTCTAAGCCAATCTCTGATCAACACACACGCCGGCGCACACAAATAAAGACGGACACACGGCGCTTACCGCCATTAGTACGCTCTGTGTGCTCGTGTAGTGACAGGAATTCTGAAGAAGAAGAATAGCACGAGCAGCAAAATGACGTCGCAATAAGCTTCACGTCGTGGACCTCACCGGTGCGCGCATTTTCAGCCAATCAGAAAATAGAAAAAAAAATGCCGCAGCGCGGTTCTGTTGCTGGGTGCCACAAGCTTTCCCGTAACTAAGCAAGGAAATGGTGAAGCGCGATACTGTTTGTGAGTATACATTTCACTGAAATGATTAGGCATTGCCATTGGGGTACCTGCAATCGGGACGAAAGCTACCCTGAAACCATCAAAGAAAAGCTTCTGGCTTTTTTTCACCTCCTGAAACCAACGCAATGGGCTGAATAAAACTGAACCTGCTGTAGACCGCACACTGATCCGCGGCATTTCAACATCGGGATACTACCCCCCCCCCCCCCCCACCCACCCACCCCCTAGAGGACAAGAGCAAACGCAGAGCTGTTTGTATGCGGTGTCATTTTTCTAGATTGTTCTGAAAATGGTTACAATTCACTTGCGGAAGTGGTACATAATTCAGCGATCGAGTTATCACGGCCGGAGCGTACTGTGGGCCTACAATAATGTGCAAGCACTCGCTATCAGGCAGTACCGCTACACTGATCTGCACACTTGGGATGTGTGTGTGTATGTGTGTGTGTGTGTGTGTGTGTGTGTGTGTGTGTGTGTGTGTGTGTGTGTGTGTGTGTGTGTGTACGTGTGTGTGTGTGTGTGTGTGTGTGTGTGTGTGTGTGTGTGTGTGTGTGTGTGTGTGTGTGTGTGTGTGTGTGTGTGTGTGTGTGTGTGTGTGTGTGATTTTAAATGTGGAATTAACTCTTCAGAAACACCATAACCAAAGGTGGATGCCCTTACATTTCTTCAGTTTGCACTCTCTCACTCATTGTAACAAATCACGACAAGCACAAATCGACACATCACTTCTACAGTAACACATTTAATCAGATCTATTTATGATGAGCATATATTCATGCAACGTTTTTCTTCTCAGCATTTGTGGGATGGCGAACCCAGTGAGTTGCATCCCTACCCATTCCAGCAGACGAGTCACCTGCCTACAAATTCAGACTGCTCACAAAAGGGGGCAGTACTGATTCCGGCTGTAAAATCTTCGCAGGAAGATCAAGTCTTGCAACATACACCTGACACTGTAGCTGGCAAGTGTGGGGCAGCGGAACAATGATGCAAGTATATTATATCTTTGTGTATATATGCTGACAGATCCTGGAGCGACTATGTGGTATGTGGCAGATCCTGGAGCGACTAGGTTGTCCCCCAAAGTTCCTCAACATGATCGTCCAGCTCCACGAGGACCAGCAAGGCCAGGTCAGACTAAACAGTGACCTCTCAGAACCATTCCCCATTCGCAACGGCGTGAAGCAAGGCTGCGTGCTGGCACCGACCCTCTTCACCATCTTCTTCAGCATGATGTTGAAGCAGGCCACAGTGGACCTCGACGATGACGACGCAGTGTACATCAGGTATCGTCTCGATGGCAGCCTGTTCAACCTCAGACGACTGCAGGCCCACACGAAAACCCTAGACCAACTGATTCGTGAGCTGCTCTTTGCTGATGACGCTGCCCTCGTTGCACACACAGAGAGAGCCTTGCAGCGCATTACGTCATGCTTCGCAGATGCCGCCCAGCTCTTTGGACTTGAAGTCAGTCTGAAAAAGACAGAGGTCCTTCATCAGCCGGCACCCAAGGAAGAGCATCGCCCTCCCCACATCACCATCGGCGAGTCCGAACTGAAGTCTGTACACCAGTTTACCTACCTCGGCTGCATCATCACGTCAGACGCCAAGCTGGACAAGGAGCTGGACAACAGGCTGGCAAAAGCGAACAGTGCTTTCGGGCGACTATTCAAGCGGGTGTGGCACAATCAACAGCTGAAAAAAGGCACCAAGATCAGCGTGTACAGAGCTGTCGTCCTCACCACCCTGCTGTACGGTTCCGAGTCCTGGGCCCTCTACCGCAGCCAACTACGACTCCTCGAACGCTTTCACCAGCGCTGCCTGCGTACCATCCTCAGCATTCACTGGAGTGACTATGTCACCAACGTCGAGGTCCTTCAACAAGCGAAAACTGTGAGCATCGAGGCTTTGCTGCTGCGGACACAGCTTCGCTGGGCGGGGCACGTCTCCAGGATGGAGGATCATCGCCTACCCAAGATCACTCTGTTCGGCGAGCTCGCCACTGGACACCGAGACAGAGGGGCACCAAAGAAGAGATACAAAGACGGTCTCAAGAAGTCACTTAGTGCCTGCCAAATCGACCACCGCCAGTGGTCTTCGCTTGCTGCGGACCGTGACACCTGGCGCTCCACCATTCACAAGGCAGCCGTCTCCTTTGAGGACTCTCGCAGAGCTAACCTTAAGGACAAGCGGCTCAGAAGAAAAAACAGAGTTGTCGTAACTCAGAACCCTGACCAGACCTTCCCCTGCAGCCACTGCGGTCGAACCTGCCTGTCCCGGATTGGCCTCCGCAGCCACGAAAATGCCTGCAGACGACGTGGGCAAGCCCTATAGTATCTTCGTTCGCGAAGTCAAGCCAAGATATATGCTGACAATAACAGCAGAGGTGCATACCTAACATTTCGCTTACACTCTGTGATGACATTTCACTTTCCAAATCAGACTTTCATTGTTCTTTGTAGAAAGCTGACAGTGTGAAACAGTGATGCCATGAATGGAATGTCTGGTGTGATTTGCGATACATTTACATCCCTTTGGGTAAAAACAATAACCTGTGATATTTAGCCTGCCTTGCACCTGCGTGTGGTTGGATGTGATTTCTTCAGTCCCACGCTGGTGTTGTCAGCTAATTTCACACAAAATCCTGGTGACTGACATGCCTCGAGTATGGTGTAATTTCTGGATGCGGGTGGGCATTTGACTTTGATTATGCCTGTCTGGCCACTGTCGCACACTTTGAGTTGCTCCTAGAAATAGAAACTGTGGATTAATCACATGCTGCGCATGTGCAGGTGTATGTCAGGAAGTATTTTTAAAATATTTACTCTTGGCAGTGTCCTCATGTCGTTTACATAAAATGTGGCTGCAGCTGAGAAAAAAAGTGTGTGAAAAGATTCTGTCAAGACATTTGTCAGAAACGTTTGCTTTTCTATTTAGATCTATGTGGAAGTTTCATGTTGCTAGTTTCTTGGTGGTTTTTTGTTTGTTTTTTTTTTTCCCTCTACCCAGTGATTAGAACTGGTCAGTTCTCTGTTCTTTCCTCACGTTTCTCAGGATTTGGACACTAACTGGTCAAGCAAAGGCGATCCAGTTCTTGTAGGAGATCAACTGGGGACCTCGTTGTGACACACATGTCAGCGACCCTGTTGATTCCCTGGCATTGGCTCTCTTTTAAGTCTCCTGGTCTCTGGACAAATATTGAGAGCAGCTTTAGATATACGTTTGAGGTTTTAAGTTAATCATAAACATATACTGTTTATAATTTTTTTTAATTTCTCTTTTAGGGATTTCACCAGTAGACTACCTGGCCATCGCTGCAGAGTGCAAATTCTGAAATAGCAAGCTAGAAGATAAAGATAGACCTGCTGGAGGAGGAGATCAGATCAAGAATTTGAAAATCTGAATGCATCTCAAGGCTGCAAAGAACTAAAGGTGTGCAGACGCAACCAGCAGAAGAAGAAGTATTTGGAGTGGACTTTGTGAGAAAAAAGGAGAGACAACTAAACAACCTGTTCCAGTTCTACACTGCATTAACATGTGTTTGGGTTTTGTCTTTTTTGTCTTTTTTTTTTTTTTTTTTTTTTTTGCCAAATGTCCAATCTTTTAAGCATAAGTATAGTGAAAAAGGGCAGACTTTCAGCACGTACACTGTAGGTGCTGAAAGTCTGCCCTTTTTCACTATACTTGTGCTTAAACGACTGACCATTTGGCAACACAAATGACAAAACAGCCAAAAACCAAACATATGTTAATGCAGCTGTAGTGCAGCCACACGATAGACTGTTTCTCACTCTTTCCTGATTGAGAAATTTTGAAGACTTCATAATAAAATGAAAATGAGTTTTGAATCTAGTGTTCCTATGCTATCAAAGTGTAAGTGTCACTGTGAATCAGCCATTTATGACCTGAACCATTATTTCTCTGTGTGTTGTGTTTTGGCATGTGAACCACTCATACTCCAGAATAAAATATAATTTACCAGTTAATAATAGTTTTGATTTATTTTAGGTAATGCTTACTTCTTGCTTGTGTTGATGTGACATGTTATGGGCCTTTTCGTCCGCTTCTCCGATGGCCTGGCTAGCACACCATGGTTTTATTATTGGGACAGATGCGATCTTGGTGCCTTTTGATATTGCTGCTCACCAGGCTTGTGGCATACCCCTGCAACTCAGTCGATTAGGCACATGGGTCAAACAGTTTAGTTGGCTTGAAATACTGAAGAGATTTCTGAAGCCCAATGACATGAGAACAGTGACCATTGAACCTGAAATACAAATCATACATGCATAATCTCTCTCCCCCTCTCTCCTCTCTCTCTCTCTCTCTCTCTCTCTCTCTCTCTCTCTCTCTCTCTCTCTCTCTCTCTCTCTCTCTCTCTCTCTCTCTCTCTCTATGTATGTCGCATGTATATCTCATTATGTGTATTAAATGTGTTTATGATGTTTTTGTATATGATCGCCATATGTACACACTGGCTGTATCCCTGCTGTCGCCTTCGAGCGGCAGCTGATCGAGAGGGGCAGCCAGTATGACTCGCCTTGTTGGGCGCTTATGGTGTGTCAGTGCGTGCGGCCCCGTGAGTGTGTGTGTAAGTAGTTTAGCAAGGACAAGATGGAAGAAAGGTCTCCAGACCTAAATCTTTTTATCCTTGGAAAATAAAGATTCATTGTCATTGTCATTGTCTCTCACACACACACACACACACACACACACACACACACACACACACACACACACACACAGACACATCGATTCTATTTGTGAGTGAAAGTAATCAGCTCAGCCTGACACTGAACACAGCCAGCAATAGAGAGCGCTGAGCAGCACTGCCATCCTGCTACGATGAGACAAGATGGACTAAAATGGCTTGGATAAGTGTGCTTTCTTTTTTTTTTAAGCAACACCAATAACAAAAACACCCACCCGGCTCTGCAGGCACTGACAGCTTCTGTGACCTGTGCTTGCTGATGCTCATTTTCCACGTACAGTTTATGTGGATCGGCGCCGCGTTCTTGTAGATCTGCGACCGGTCAACACGGATGCAACTTGAACGGAATCACTGCCAGTTGTGTCAAAAATACGAATAGCATCAATGACTTGAAACTTGACGCAAACTTGCTTTGCCTCGATCTAGAACCGTTTTTGACATATATTTGTATCCTGGCATAAAAGTAGGCTTGTAGAATTTGCAACGCATTCAGTCGAATCACGCGCGCTATGGTCCGCCATATTGCCCAAGGGACAGGAAAGCTTGTGGCACCCTGCAACAATTGCTAGGGAGCGTGGCGTTTGTGGCGCGTGCTCGGTGAGGTCCATGGCATCGCTAGTCTCACGACACAGTGTACGCAGTGACGAATTTGATATTTGACGTCACTCATCCAAAAGGCACGCAGCCTCTTCCAGGGCTGACTGTTTTTTTCCATACAGCCTCTTCCGGGGCTGACTGTTTGGAGGGAGTGTATAAGAGATCCAAAACTTGCAAAAATTAATAAATTATTATTTAAAAAGCTGAAACGGTACAACGCTGGATTACGAACTCATCCAATATCTACTTCAAAGCTAGATAAATCCAAAATTCCAAGTGAATAGAACAAAAATTACGGACTCAAATGTGGGTCAACCGACTTTTTATAAGCGGTCTTCTTAAATCAAACTGTCAGAGAGAAAGAGAGACAGACAGACAGAGACAGAGAAAGATAGAGAGAGACAGAGAGCTTTCTGTCAATTGATAAACAACAATGACGTGTCTGGTGCTTAGCGTCAGTTCAGCAATAATGTGTAATACCGATGTGTCTAGCGCTTTTACGTCACAGAGACTGTCTGAAGTCGAGAATTCTTCGGGGGTTTTTTCGACATTTTTTTTTCTGCGATTAATTTTTATTTACGAAAACATTGAATAGGTACAAAGCTGGTTAGAGAGCTCATTCAATATCTTTTTCGAAGCTGGCTATATTCAAAATTTCAAATGAATATAACACAAATTACGGACTCAAATGCGGGTCAACTTTCTATAAACGGCAATTTTTCTTTTTAATGAATAATTCAATTTATATATGCTGAAAATTACTGCGAAATCTATCTCGAAAGAAACATTTCATAAAGTTTCAGACCTGTACGTACACAAACACAGGAGAAACTCGTGTCTATACACACACACACACACACACACACACACACACACACACACACACACACACACACACACACACACACACACACACACACACACACACGGCGTTTCCCGCCAAATGTACGTTCAACAGCGCGGTTAGCGTAGCTATAGGCATGACGTAATTTTTTCGTGTTACTTCACTGTCAGAGTCTGATGTGTTCCCGCCTATGTTCGTCATTTGCATGCTACGGGGAACGTGCTTCGACCAGCCCCATCTCAAATTTTTCAATACGGTAGACAATAAGAAAAGGCACAATTAACTATTTTATCTATTAAAAAAAAAGGCTCGGATGCTGTTATGTTGTAGTCGTAGTCGTAGTATGATGCAATCACACCAGACACGCGCACGTAGTGTTCTTGTAAAGAAATCTCACTCAGTTGCAACTCGTCACACGTGGCACAAGGTTGTAGACCACACTGGGGTTACAGTTCCAACAGTACTTATTCTCACGATGCAATCTCAGCACAATACATCCACAAATGCATCCACACTTTGATACACTGTCTCATACAATGCATCTGCAGTTTAATACAGTGTCTCCCGTGCAATGCATACACATATGTCCTAATACCCTCTTGTATACTATTACAGATTTCCAGAACAATCCCGCAAATTACACAACTCAACCAATCAGAAAAGAAAAAGTAACCAAACCTCCTTAATATCATTTTTTTTTAAAAGAACACTCCATATCTATCTAAATCTTCCACTAACATCTAGGCGCATTCCGTAATTACAATATAATACAATACAATACAATAATACTTTATTAATCCCTCATGGGGAAATTCACTGTCTGCCCGTACAACTCATGGCATCATCATTCACTTAGTCAATTAATTAAATAACCTATAACTCTCGTTTAAAGAGATGAACTGTAAGAGACATACTGGTACCTTTGTAATACTCCTAACATCAGAAACAGGTATGGTTTATGCCCCATGTGCTTCTGGTGTCAGCAATGTTGCAGTGAACTAATGAATGGGCTAGTACTAAATAACTAAAGAATGTTGCCATACATTATCTACTGATATTACTGTTGTAAAGGGTAACAGCCTGAGGTACAAAAGAGTTGGCATAACGCGATGTACTACTTTTGGGTACTCGAAGTCTGCCACTACGTTCGATACGTCTGCTGTCAAATGCATATTTATGTGGATGTGTTTTGTCATCAAGAATGTAAGCCAGTTTGTTCGCAATCCGTCTGGTGTACAGTGTGTCCAAAGTATCTTGTGCTCTACTAATCACCCCGCCCGCTTTCCTGATTACTTTGTTAAGACGATCTTGATCTCTTTTACATAAATTTAAACCCCAGCACGTCAGTCCAAAAGTTAGAACGCTAACAAGACTGGAGCAGTAAAACATCTGTAAGAGCTGAGTGCTTACATTAAATGATCTGAGTTTTCTCAAACAGTAAAGACGGGTATGCGCTTTTTTGGACAATAACCTTTGTGTTTCGTTTCCAGCTGAGCACGTTATCAAAAAGAAAACCTAAATACTTGTAGGACTCTACAAACTCAACTTTCGTTCCCGAGATGACAACAGGATCGGGATGATGTTTGTTTTTCCTGAAATCTATGCCCATCTCTCTTGTTTTTCCAACATATAATTCAAGATAGTTCCTATCGCACCACTCTACAAAGTCGTCGATCTCTTGTCGATAGTGTTTATCATCCTCATCTGTAATCTGTCCTGTCAGTGCCGTGTCGTCAGCGTATTTGTCTATGACACATCATGAGTGGCTCTGCAGTCTGCTGTTTACAAAGAAAACAAAAAAGGCGACAGGACAGTTCTCTGTGGTGCACCGGTATTGGTAAAAAAAATAAAAAAAAAATAAATAAAAAAAAAAAAACCATATGAGATTAGATTCGAACTAATTCTGACATACTTTGGGCGGTTAGTGAGATAGTCCAAAACCCAAAGAATGGTAGAGGCATTTATGTTCATATGAACTAGTTTGTAAGCGAGTATGTGTGGCTGAATATTGTTAAAAGCAGATGAAAAATCATAGAACATCAGTCGAATGGAGGCTCCTGGATTTTGTAAATGAGAGTAGATGTTGTTCACAACGTGCAAAATGGCATCATCAAAATGGCATCATCAACACTTCTTCGCCTTCTGTAAGCAAACTGAAAGGGGTCCATAAAATCAGAAACCTGTATTTGAAAATGTAAAAGAACAGCGCTCTCAAAACCTTCATGACACATGAGGTAAGAGCAACTGGTCTTAATCATTCATCACAGATACAGTCTGCTTTTTTGGCACGGGGATAATACAAGAGGTCTTCCACAAACAGGGGACGACACACTGGGTAAGTGACATGTTAAAAATATAGCATAGAATTCTGTACAGTTGTTCAGCGCATAATTTTAACACATTTGGTCTAATACCGTATACGAAAAATCATGCGATTATTAATGAGAAGATTGGGGGGTTTTTTTTCGTAAAAAAAGATTCAATTGTTTTAAGATTAACCCATATAATTTGTGAAATTAATCCCAAAAACGTGAAAATATATTTTTTCAAAAAATATTTAATTATCACTCAAAACGTTCTAAAGGTACAATGCTGGTTAACGAACTCATTCAGTATCTCCCTTTTATCTAGCTGTATGCAAAATAGCTAGTAAAAATAAGAAAAATTATGGACTCCAGTGTGGATCAACCGTTTTTGAGAAACGGCCATTTGCTCGCCAATGAGCATCTTAATCAAAACATCGAAAAAAAGGTCCCGAGATAATTCTTTTAGGGACAATATCCTAAAATTTTAAGATTGTCCGTCCTCAAACGCGTGCTCTAGTCGCTGTCAAACACACACACACACACACACACACGCGCGCGCGCGCGCGCACACACACACACACACACACACACACACACACACGGCGCTTTGGCGCCAAAAAAGATGTTTTCTAGCAAGTTTGCGTAGCTAGACGAGACGTCTTTTTTATATTGTTACTTATTTGCTAGAATTTCTGCCCCGCACGTCAAAAACGTCATGTGCATGCTCCGGAATGCGCTCCGACTAGCCCCATTTCAAAGTCTACCATATTGTTTGATTACGGTGACAAATATCAGATACAGTGTACTACCTAACATTGACTTTTTAGAGAAAACTGGTCTTTAACTTGAGTTTATTTCATGCACTATTGCTGTAGTTTTATCAAGCAGACAGTAAGAAGTCATCATTACTTTGATAGTAATCCAATCCCGCATACAGTTTAAGATTGCGACCCTTGCATACCGCCACTTTGATGGCAGCCTTCCGTCATACCTTTCCTCCAGTCTGATCACTTACCAGCCCTCTCGCTCACTGCTTTCATCGGGAGAGAAACTTCTCAAAGTTCCAAAGTACCATCTCAAATCTGCCGGTGAACGCTCTTTCAGATGTACTGCTCCTTTAATTTGGAATTCCTTACCGACTGAGCTGAGAAATGCCCCCCCCCCCCCCCCCTTACGCAGTTCAAAGCAAAGTTTAAAACTCACCTTTTCTCGCAGACTTTCGTGTGATCTCTACGGTTTTCTGTACACCCCCCCCCCCCCCTTTGCAGACTCTGTGTGTGTGTGTGGGGGGAGGGGGAGGGGGAGGTGTATGTGTGTGTGTGTGTGTGTGTGTGTGTGTGTGTGTGTGTGTGTGTGTGTGTGTGAGAGAGAGAGAGAGAGAGAGTGTGTGTGTGTGTGTGTGTGTGTGTGTGTGTGTGTGTGTGTGTGTGTGTGTGTGTGTGTGTGTGTGTGTGTGTGTGTGTGTGTGTGTGTGTGTGTCGTTTTCGCCTGCGCATTGAGTTGAATTATAAATATGAATTTTTTTCTAAAATGTATTTTTTTTAAAAATACTTACCGATGGCATTACTATAATCGAATACACTCTATAGCCTATAGATTTCAGTCTAAGCCAAGTTGTGTCCCCTACACAACTGGGGAGGAGACACTGGGGATCCCTGCAGAGGAGCCCGGGTGGCCTCCCCTTACCACCCTATCCGGCCGCGTGCAGGTTCACACTTAGCCAAAGCGGCAAGCGGGGCAGGAGGGAGGGTTATCCCAGTAATGCCATCGGTAAGTATTTTTCCCCAAAAAAAAATACATTTTAGAAAAAAAATTCATTTGTTTTCTCAAAATACATTACCGATGGCATTACTATATGGAAGAATCAGAAGAGGAGGCGGGAGCCGCTCCGTTACCCTCAGTAATTAACACCCCCGCAGGCCCACAGAAAGAACTCCCGACGATTTCAGCTAGGACGTGCCTAAGACGCCTGCGGCGCGCGGAGGGAGTGCTCGGCCGCGGAGATGTCGCCCACCAAGGCCAGGGAGTCACGCTGGCTGGATAGTTCGCGGAGGTATAAGCGAGCGAAGGTGGAGTCTGCCCGCCCGCCTATATCCGGCGTAATGTTCTTAATCGAGCAGTAGCGGTCAAAGCTACGCTTGTGGCCATTGCTCGTACTTCATGCGCACGGATCTGTAACGTCTATCCCCGTCCGGGGAGAGGTCTTTGTAGGCCGATCGAATCACCCACCACAGCCAGAACGAACTGTCTGGGCCGAAATATCCGGCCTGCCTGGAGAAAGCGGTAGGAACAGGCTGGAGCGACAGAGGCGGCGCGGCTTTGCGCGACGCAGGTAAATCTTTAGTGCCCTGACCGAATCTTGTTGTCGCGACCCGCTGGAAAGATCCATTCCTCTGAGCGGACGTATGGTCAGCATCTGGGGCACAGCCGAGGGCGTTCGATTCTTGGCCAGGAAGGACGGGTCGGTGAGCAGCTGAGAGGAGTCATCCGCTCGAAACTGCAAACACGCGAGGCGTACCGAGAGCGAATGAAGCTCGCTCACGCGGGACGTCATGGCGAGTGCCAGGAGAAAACATGTTTTCCGGGTCGTCAGAGAACCGTGCCAAAGGCAGGGGTTCGAAGCGATCCGAATTAGCCACGTCAGTACCCAGGCGAGGACCCACCGAGGTATGAGGGAACGAGAGACTGGACGTCGGAGTTCAAAATGAGCCAACCGGTCCGAGAGATCTTTGCAAGCGCCCGGATCCGGGAGGCCCAAGTGGCGGAAAGTGTCTGCAAGCATGGCGCAATAACCCTAAATGGTAATAGGCGCTAAGTCTTGGTCGTCGAAGAGCCACAGGAAGGATTAGTTAAATGCGTTGGGGGTAGCTGCTGGGTGGCGCACCACGACTGGAAGACCCTCCACATGCCTTCGTAGACCTCTTGGGTAGACAGTCTGCAGGCTGCCGCAAACGCCGCCACTGCCGCATCCGAGAAACCTCTATCGGTGAGGGCTTGCCAGACAACCTCCAGGTGTGCAGGAGGAGTAGCTCCGGGCAAGGGAGGAAGAGCGCATGCCGGAGCAGCTTGAGCATCGACGGCGGGGTGGGGAGCTCCAGGGGCGGGTCCGTAGCTAGAGCGAGCAGGTCCGAGGTCCAGCTCTTGGTCCAGCTGAAGGGGGGCCACCAACAGGACAACCGCGGAGCCTTCCTGCAATTTCCGTAGTATCTTCGGCACCAGTGCTGACGGAGGTCAGGCATACACGATCAAGTCGTCCCAAGGGATGGAGAGCGCGTCCACCGCCCAGGCGAGCGGGTCCGGAACGGGAGAGACCAACATCGGTAGTTGGTTATCCCACCTGGTGGCAAACAGGTCGACTAGAGGCGTCTCCCATCGCTAGCAGATCAGGCAAAGATGTCTGGGCGCAGAGACCACTCCGTGTGGAGAAGCTGTCCACGGCGGGACGGGGCGTCTGCGACCACGTAAGGTGGCCCGGGAAGTGGCGGGCTGGAAGAGCAAAGCCCCGGTCCCTGCACCAGAGCGAACGATGGAGCAGTAGGACGCACAGGAAGGGCGAGCGAGAGCCCCCCTGGATCTGACTGTAGGCCACCACTGTCGAGTCGTCCGAAAGTATGAGGACCTCCTGGAGGGTCAGCTTCTCCTGCCAGGAGACGAGGGCCAACCACAACGCCTTCAACTCCAGCCCGTTGATGAGATTGTCCGCGAAGTCCCAAGGCCAAAGGACCCAATGCCGAGACCAAGTCCGGTAAGAGGTGAGCACCTCATCTCGACAGGCTACGTCGGTGCAGAGGGGCCACCGGGTTGGAGGGGAGTGCAAAGGTATGCCCGTCGACAGCCACGCGAGGTCCGACCACCTCTGGAGGTGGGGGCGGACTAGTGGAGAAACCCGGAACCGGATCCGTCAGAGCGCCAGTAAGGGAGGATGTGGAGCTGAAGAGGTCGGGCATAGAGCCTGCCCAGGGGAAACAATCCGCTGCCGCGCTGAGTAGTCCCAAGCGCTGAAGCTAAACCCTGGCTGTGAAGGAGGCTCCATCTGCCAGGCGAGCTCGGCGATCTTCTGCCGCCTCGCCAAAGGCAGGCGGCCCCAGTTGAGGTCGGTCAGGAACTACATCCCTCAATGCAGGAACCGCCGCAAAGGGGTGAGATCCGACTTGCCCGGAAGGACAATAACGAAGGAGAGAGAGAGCCGCTCGTCCCTGTCTTCCTCCAGAGCCGTGGTGATCTGGTTGTGCAGCAGTAGGTCGGCCAGATAATAGGAGGCCGGACTCGACGATCGCTGTCGGAAGCTGGCCATCCCCCCGTCGAGAAGCCTCGTGGAACCCCAGGGACTAAAGTTGAGGCCGAACGGGAGGGCTTGGAACCGGTAGACGATCCCTTCGAAGGCCACGCGTAGAACGACGCAAGGCCGGAAGCATGGGCCCGTGCAGATAAGAGTCCGCCAGATCGAGGCTGATAGCGAAGTCCATCGGCCGGACGGCTGCGCGAAGGATCCTGGCAATCTCCATCCGAAAGTGCGGCGACGCAATGAACTTGTTAGCGCCGATAGGTTGAAGACCGGACGCCACTTGCCGCCTGGCTTGGGGACGACGAACAGTCAGCTGTGAAACGCCGGTGAGTCGTATCGAGAGACTATCTCCGTCGCCGCCTTGCTGTGCAAGGCCGCCACTTCTCCGCGAAGAGCGTCGGCCTTGAGCCGATCGTGAGGAGCCTGGGTCCAAGGGGAGACCTGCGGAGGGGACGAAAACCAGCTGTAGGGCGGGAGGCGGGGGGGGGGGGGACTGATGTGGGACTTCCAGGGGCGGGCGCCGCCGGCTGCACGAGAGGCGGGCCCGGTAAAGCGCAGGGTGCGACCCACGGACGAGCGGAGAGCGTGAGAACGAAAGTAGAGGGGTGGCAGCTGGTCGGGGTCAAAGATCCTCAGACGCCTCCTTAACCGTATGCCAAGAGTCCCCAAACAGCTGCGAACGGCCTATGGGGGCCTGAAGGAGCTACGACTTCACGGTCTTGGTTAGATCCGAGCAGAGTTGAAGGAGGGTGTCGCGACGCCAAGGTCACAGTTGTCGGCCGCCTCAAAGGCATAGGGCGAAGGCTTGGGAGAGTTCCGCGAACCAAGACTGGCGGTAGTTCATGTCGATCCCTGCGGGCCATCGGGAATCCGTAAAAAAACCGTTTCCACCAAGCTGTCCTGGCGGAGCTGGAGATTGCCTCCGCGAGATCACGGAAGCCAGCTGGCTGGGGGAGCAACTTGCGACGTTTGGCAGAAAACTGAGCATCCACCATGGCGAAAGCTAGTCTCTTCACTGGAGGAGACGACGGGCAGGAATCAGGCGAGTCCCGAAGGAAAATCTCTGAAGCTGATTCCCCTGGATGAAGGCTGAGGAAGTCGGGATCGAGATCCAAATGCCGCCTGTCGCACTGAGCCAAATGGAGGGGCGACCTACTACGAGAGCGAGTGCCAGCTGCCAGCGACGGGCTGCAGCGCGAGCGAGGGACAGGCGGAGCCGAACGCAAAGTCTGTAAGGAAGGGCGACGCGGGGAAGAGTAACTGCGGTCGAACGACGTCAGGAGGCAAAGGCGCTCCAGAGCCCCTTACCCGCCTAAGGGCGTTTAAAGGGAGGGCTGCGTGAGTCAACGAAGCGTCGGTGAGGGGATCGCGGGTGCCGGGACCGCGCTCCGAGCTAAAGAAGGGAGGCGGTAGGCGATCCCTGGCTCGCCAAGCCCGCTCGGGAGAAAGCGAGCGGGGGGGGGGGGGGGGGGCGGGAGCTTGTCGGCAACCCGGCAGATCCGATCTTGCGCAAAGACTCTGAGTCCCGCCGAGCCCGCCCAGAAAAACCGGGGCGGGGGGGGGGGGCGTAACAGAGGCTCACCAGGCCTGCTCAGAAGAATCGGAGCGGGAAGGGAGCATCAAAGGAGCTCGCGGGCCACGCTCAGACGAATCGGCGCGTGGGGGGCAGCGTGTCCAAGTCACGCCGGGTCCGTCCAGAAGGATCGGAACGGGGCGGGAACAAACGAGAGACTCGCCGGGCCCGCTCGGAAAAATCGGAGCGGGGACCGCCCGGACATAAGTATGGTTCGCCGGGCCCGCTCAGACAGTTTGGAGTGGGGGGCGTGTAAGTAGGTTCGATTCGCCGGGCCCGCTCAGACACTTCGGAGCGGGGGGGGGGGGGGGGGGTCGGCACTTCTATGGCTCTCGGGTCACGCTCAGACAAATCGGAGCTTGAGGGAGAGCATCTTTTCTTATTAATTCTTTCTCTCTTACTCTTTTCTTTGCACTATGCTTGAGCAAATCTCGCCGGGCCCACTCGGAAGACTCGGAGTTGGGGGGCGTGTAAGTAGGTTCGATTCGCCGGGCCCGCTCAGACACTTCGGAGCGGGGGGGGGGGGGGGGGGGGCGGCACTTCTATGGCTTTCGGGTCGGGTCACGCTCAGACGAATCGGAGCGTGAGGGAGAGCATCCATCTTTTCTTATTAACTCTCTTTTTCTACTTCTCTTTGCACTATTGCTTGAGCACATCTCGCCGGGCCCACTCGGAAGACTCGGAGCGGGGGGGGGGGGGGGGGCGTGGACGAAGGCTCGACTCGCCGGGCCCTCTCAGACAATTCGGAGCGGGTGGGGAGTAATACCAAGGCGCTCGGGCCACGCTCGAAAGAGACGGAGCGTTGGGGGCGCGACTCTAACACTCGCCTGCCCTGCTCGGAAGCCTCAGAGCGGGGAGGGAGCATCTGCGTGGTTACTGTACATGAAAAAGACTTACCTGCGGGCCGGAATGCCCGAACGACGGAACGAAGGGGTACCCTACGAGGTGACTGAGCGAGGACCTCCTTCGGGGAAGCCTGCTGGGGCCGGGACGGAAGGTCGCGGCGATAGAAGTCCCAAAGGTGAGACCACCGGTCCTCTCTCCAATCAGCACACACGACACCAGTCCTGTCCGAATAGTAGCCCGAGCACGGGAGGCGGGCGCCGCGCGCGTCCGAGGGCCACTGGAATTCCCCACAAAGATGGCAGGTTCTCAACCGCGAAGAAACCAAAAAGTCCGCCACACACAGTCCGCCGGGAAAGCTCACTGCAGAGCCTAGATCTCACATCGAGGCAGAACGCTAACGAAGAAGTGTCCCGTAAGTCACCAGTCGAGCACGAAGCCGGAGCTCCAAAGACAGAGGTCACGGAAAGTCAAGTCCCCAGCCGAGACCGGTCGGAAAATCACACGTCAGAGTCCACTGAATTCGTATCACTCACAGTCTTGAACACGAAAAAGTTTGGTGCAAGTCTCAAAGACTAAACGAGGCAAAAGCCAATGAAAAGGTTCACAGTAGAATCGATAGCACAAGACTGAAACCGGTCGCAAACAGAGGAAGGCCAAACGCTCGACCGCCCACGGTCGAGCTAAGAGTGAAACTGCCAGGCTTTCGCCCTATGGCAAGCGGCCGGATAGGGTAGTAAGGGGAGGCCACCCGGGCTCATATGCAGGGATCCCCGGTTTCTCCTCCCCAATTGTGTAGGGGACTCAACTTGGCTTAGACTGAAATCTATAGGTTATAGAGTGTATTCCATATAGTAATGCCATCGGTAATGTATTTTGAGAAAACAAATGAGAAATGCGCCATATAAATACCATGTATTATTATTATTATTATTATTATTATTATTATTATTATTATTATTATTATTATTATTATTATTATTATTATAGTCTTGGTTTGCATTGCCTCAAACATCATACATGTACTGATTGCATGCTCAATGGCTCAGCAGGATACTGTTACGTTAGAAGCAATGTCTCAACCACATGCTGGAGTCTGAAGACAACTTTTCTCATTCTAAAATACCTCTTGGATTCATTTCTTGAACTTTGGCGGTCACATAAACAAGTTAAAGCTGAGGTGCAATGAGAAAAACCCGCCCAGCGCGTGTTTTAAAAAGACTCTACAGGACCCAGCTTGGGCCCTGCCCCTAAGTGGGTCAAATCGGTTCGTAACACAGTTGACGGAGTTGGCAACTGCGTATCCCGAGCTTGCAAAACTCTCGCAAAACGACAGACCACTTCCTGTTGCACGGAAATCATCGCGATTAGCAGATCGGACAACAGCAGACGATTCCGTGACACTTTGAAACTGACCAACAGCCACGGATTTTACGCGTTGGGGACTATGATGGCAGAATGTACGGCTGTACATGCTGTAAGTATGACTCCTGACACTTTGTAGTTGTGAACGAATTTTTTCAACACGTACCTCCAGTCCAATATAGGCTAATATAAATAAATAAAGAAGCATTGTGATGTACAACCAACACAGTAAATTGGATGAGAGAGAGAGAGAGAGAGAGAGAGAGAGAGAGAGAGAGAGAGAGAGAGAGAGAGAGAGAGAGAGAGAGAGAGAGAGAGAGAGAGAGAGAGAATCGACTGTTTACATAGATGCCAAGTCAAGCATGATTTTTAGTAGATGCCCTTCGTATGGAGAAATTTTTTTTGCTGTAGGCCACTCCAGATGAAAAGATATAACAACAAACACAAAACGACAAATAACCCCTCCTTCCGATATCGAATAAAGCTTCAGGCTGTGCTGTGTAACTTACGGATAGCTCGGCCTGGTCCATATCCAGTGTGCGTCCAGGCAAGACACAAATGGCCTGCTCTGTCCGTTGGGTGGTCGAGTGTCGTCTGCTACTGTTGCTGTCAGTAGAAATATCGCTGGTTTAGATCAGTGATCGCGGTGCCCACTCCGCGCTGCATACAGGAAGTGGCCTGTCTTTTTCACGGGAGTTTTGCCAGCTCGACAAACGCAGTTGAAAACTGAGTCAACTGAGTTCCAAACCGGTTTGCCGAAGTTAGCCGAACGTTCACGAAGACAGGGCCTTCGCTGGGTCCTGCAAAGTTTTTTAAAACACGTGCGGGGCGGAGTTTTTTGACTGTTTCTCAGCTGAGAAACAGTCAAAAACTCCGCCCGCACGTGTTTAAAAAACTTTGCAGGACCCAGCGAAGGCCTGTCTTCGTGAACGTTCGGCTAACTTCGCAAACGGTTTGAACTCAGTTGACTCAGTTTCAACTGCGTTTGTCGAGCTGGCAAAACTCCCGTGAAAAGACAGGCACTTCTGTATGCAGCGCGGCGTGGTCACCGCGATCACTGATCTAAACCAGCGATATTTCTACTGACAGCACAGTAGCAACGACACTCGCCACCCGACGGACAGAGCAGCCATTTGTGTCTTGCCTGACGCACACTGGATATGACCAGCCGAGCTATCCGTAAGTTACACAGCACAGCCTGAAGCTTTATTCGATATCGGAAGGGTGAGGAAGGAGGGCCGGTTATTTGTCGTTTTGTGTTTGTTGTTATATCTTTTCATCTGGAGTGGCCTACAGCAAAAAAAATTCTCCATACGAAGGGCAGCTACTAAAAATCAGCTTGACCCATGGCGACCTTGTATCTTTTGGCATCTATGTAAACAGTCGATTCTCTCTCTCTCTCTCTCTCTCTCTCTCTCTCTCTCTCTCTCTCTCTCTCTCTCTCTCTCTCTCTCTCTCTCTCTCTCTCTCTCTCTCTCTCTCTCTCTCCCTCTCTCTCTCTCATCCAATTTACTGTGTTGGTTGTACATCACAATGCTTCTTTATTTATTTATATTAGCCTATATTGGACTGGAGGTACGTGTTGAAAAAATTCGTTCACAACTACAAAGTGTCAGGAGTCATACTTACAGCATGTACAGCCGTACATTCTGCCATCATAGTCCCCAACGCGTAAAATCCGTGGCTGTTGGTCAGTTTCAAAGTGTCACAGAATCGTCTGCTGTTGTCCGATCTGCTAATCGCGATGATTTCCGTGCAACAGGAAGTGGTCTGTCGTTTTCCGAGAGTTTTGCAAGCTCGGGATACGCAGTTGCCAACTCCGTCAACTGTGTTACGAACCGATTTGACCCACTTAGGGGCAGGGCCCAAGCTGGGTCCTGTAGAGTCCTTTTAAAACACGCGCTGGGCGGGTTTTTCTCATTGCACCTCAGCTTTAAGCTACTTTTGTGAGACAAGGGTATCTGTATTGCAGTGGACTCACCCCTTTTTTTTTTTAAAAAAGAAAGCATGCAACCTACATAATTTCGATCTATGTTATTAAAATCTGAGAGCTTGGCTGTTCAATTTGACATGCTCAGTTTATTATCATATGAACTAGGATTCCGTACATTCCAGTTTTACAGTCCTTGCCTTAGTTTCTCGCTGACACGGCACTTCATTGTGAATGATTCCTTAGAAAGATTACCGTGTAATGGTAAAAGAAATATTTGGTGTACACAAAGAACGTGTCAGCATACATTATGCAAATCTGTTCTGCTTATTAACTCATTCGAGACGTGCCGCCAACGGTTACGCGGCATAAGCAGCGTATCCGGAGTCGGCACGTCTCGAATGAGTTGAGCACTGGAAGGTCTTTCTAATCCCCAATCTGCTTTTCGTCCCGTGGTACAATCAGGTGTTTTATGTGTGATTAACAAATAGATATTTTGCACAAAAAAAACAAAAATGACAATTTACGTCTATTTTCTTTCAGCAGCTACAACTAGTTTACAAGAGCTGTGTTTGTAGTAACACGTAAACATCAGAGAATCGATCTAGACTATCTCCAGACCTCCAGCATGGGTTTGAAAAGTGGCAACTTACAGTGCTATCACCTTAAGTTGAACAACTGTGTGAGCTAGTCCACTTTTTCTGAAGTACGGATAAGTCGAAAGAAACTTTCCCAACAAGGCTGTCAACTGTATATACACTGCGCGCCACTAAAAAAAACAAAGACAAAGATTTGCTTGTCGATATTTTGAAAACGGCATAACATTAACAAAAACTGTTTTGTCTGTATTCTCATAATGTGACAATGTGAATGTGTGTGTGTGTGTGTGTGTGTGTGTGTGTGTGTGTGTGTGTGTGTGTGTGTGTGTGTGTGTGTGTGTGTGTCTCGGGGAAGGGAGGGGATGATGTGTGTGAGTGTGTGTGTGTGTGTGTGTGTGTGTGTGTGTGTGTGTGTGTGTGTGTGTGTGTGTGTGTGTGTGTGTGTGTGTTGGTTCATGATTTAATACGTGTATTTTAAGATGGGTTGCTGGTGGTCTGTGTGGATGTGCTTGCATGCGTACGTGTTTGTTTTCTGTTGTTTGTTGTTGTTGTTGTTGTTGTTGTTGTTTTGTTTTATCTCAATTCTAATGTGACGATGTAAATGTGTGTGTGTGAGGGAGCGGGGGGGTGGGGGGGTGGCGGGGGGGTGGTGCGGGAGGGGGGGGGCTTTGTTAACCCCCTAGTGTCTTTCAGTTTTTGTGTGAGGTTGTCTCTGTGTATGTGTTTTTGTTTGTTGTTGATTCTTTTGTCTTTTGGCATCAGTGCACTGTATGAAATCTTTGTTTAAGCTATGATTTAGCAGCTTTTTTGTTTGTGTGTGTGTGTGTGTTAGTAAACACAGTTTGCTTACAAGTTGTGCCTTTCACTTATTTGATTTTTTTGTGTTTACGACCGAAATGTACTCACAAACAAAAACAAACAAACAAACAATCCTTTTGTTTACAAAAGCTAATACTTAAAATACACATGTACTGAATCATGAATCAACACACACAAACACACACACCCACACCCACACACACACACACACACACACACACACACACACACACACACACGCACGCACGCACACAAACAACACACACACACACACAGCTTCACATTGTCACATTATGAGAATACAGACAAAAACAAACAAACCAACAAACAGAAAACAAATAAACACGTACGCATAAAAGCACACCCACACTGATGTAAACTGAGCACCAGCAAGTAATCAAGATCCTCCTTTCTTGTTATAGCTGAATGGAAAATGATTCTTCTGGTTACAAGTGCAGACAAAATTATGTTGAGTGCCTTCATATGCAAGGCATTCGCGGCTGAATCTTACATGTCCAAAGGTGAACGTGTGGAAAAGACCACACAAAAATAGTTTTCTGATGAAATAACTCCTCATTTTCAGCTTTTCAGGAAAAAATAAAGGCATTATAAAATGGTGTTATCCACTTTTTAGAGTGTCTGTCCAAACATGAAATGTGTGCTAAAACAACGCAGCACACAGAGAAATGTCAATCTTGCAATTTTTTATTCTGGGGGTAGGTAGCTTTACCGGGTCACAGCGTAAAGACTACACAATGGACAAAAATACTGCTGAGAATGCTCTAAAGAGGACTAAAAATACATGACTGTGACGAAAACAGATTTTACACACACACACACACACACACACACACACACACACACACACACACACACACACACACACACACACACACACACACACACACACAGACAGACACCCCCCTCCCCGACACACACACACACACACACACACATACACACACGCACACACACACACACACACACACACACACACACACACACACACATTCACGTCGTCACTTAATGAGAATACAGACAAAACAAAGAAGAAAAAACAAACAACAGAAAACAAATAAACACGTACGCATCGCATGTAAGCACACCCACACTGATGTAAACAGACCACCAGCAAGTAATCAAGGCAATCAATTTTACGTTCGAAGGGTAGGCGCGTACCTGTGACAACGACATCTCCATTTTCTCTCAAAATCCTCGTTGCAGCTGAATAGAAAATGATTCTTCTGGCTACAAGTGCAGACAAAATTAGACCGAGTGCTCTCAGGTGCGAGGAATCTTACATGTCCGATGTTTTCGAGTGTGAACGTGCGGAAAAGGCCACACAACAAACAAAAAAACGTTTTCTGATGAAATAAATCCCCAATCTTCAGGTTTTCAAGATAAATGAACGCACTTTAAATGGTGTTATAGTGTGTGGCCAAACATGAGATGTGTGCTAAAACAACACAGCACACAGAGACGGTCTTGCGATTTTTGATTTTGGGGTAGGTAACTTTATCGAGTCATAGCATAAATACTACACTATGGACAAAAATGCAGCTGAGAGGTCTGTAAGGAGGACTAAAAATACTTTACTGTGCCAAAATCAGATTTTCAAAATAATAAGCCGTTTGCAAAATATCGACCGGCAAATCCTTGTCTTGTTTTTTTTTATGGATCGCAGTGTTTAATATGACGAATTAGCTGAACACGTATGCCCACACGAAATGCCACTCATGGCCTTTTGTTTTGGTCGCTAGAAGAGTACCCTCTTTTCCTCATAAGTAATTCTCGGCATGGGTCGATAATCGTCTTTTTTCGTCCACTAAGCTTCGACACGGTTTTTACTTCCTCATGCCTCAACGTGGAGCCATTTATTGCAAATCCATGCATGCGGTACTGCCAGGCTTGCATTTAAACATTTTTACTTACAGTTTTTAAACTCTTCATCAGCAAATTGATCCTTCATGACATGTCACATTCTTGAGGAAGGAAATGGTGTTTGATCGTCGACACCTCTCTAAGCAGTCACTTGGATATAAATGACTTTGGGGGAGCGTCTTTTTACAACTCCCACGTCTCTTTACCATAACAATTCCACGTAAAACTACAGCGAACCGCAGCCATGCTATAATGAACTACAGTTGAGTACACTGGACTATACAGACTCGCTCGCATAATCTAAATAGTGTATCCGTGGTTAGTGTCAGTCAGTGGCAGTTTCTTTTGCACTTTGTTTGCAGGCCGATGGCGGACAAGCAGTTAAAAAGCCGCAAGTGTACAGTCACACATACACACACACACACACACACACACACACACACACACACACACACACACACACACACACAAGCACACACACACACACACACACACACACACACACACACACACACACACACACACACACACACACACACACACACACACGTCTGTATGGTCGTTGTGGTTTCTGTTCGGTTATTGTAGACTCGTTGCGGAGTATTGTGGCACCTTCATGGTAGAAAGACGTCCGTGTGGTCAAAAGACGAACAGCAGATAAGGGCGGGCGCACTATAAAATAAATTCGCTTGCTACAACGTGGTCATGAGTAAAGAATAGCTCAGGCGGTAAAGCGTCCGAGCGAAAGAGTACGAAGGGAATCGCCGGGTCGTGAGTTCGAGTCCCCGACCCAGCCCTTGTAGCTGGACTTGCAGTCCAGGTGAAAAGACTGGCTTGTTCAATAGCATGCCCGTTGAAAGGTCCTGGTAAATAAAAGTTGCACAGCTGCAGTGCGCCTGAATTGATCAGTGTTCAGGTTGTACTCCATAGGCAATAGCTGTCCCTGTCCTCCATAACCTTCCCGTCAGGGCCGTCCTTTATTATTTCGGAGCCGTGGATGTTAAACCCCGAACTATGCGTAACCAAACAGCGTGGATTTTAAAGTGTCTTTCAGTTCAAACAGACACAATTCCACCTGACTCGCAACATTAACGATATTACGATATGTTTGGCACCACAACATCAAAATAGCTATTTTTGGATCGTGACTTGTTTTGTATGTTTTTTTCAAGGAAGCAAAAAGACATTCAGCTTTGCACTGGACAGATGATCAATCTTTTGCCACACTCGGAATCGCTTTCTCTGTTAACTCTTTTATTCCCACGGCTGCATTTCCTTTTTTTTCAAGGAAGCAAAAAGGCATTCAGCTTTGCACTGGACAGATGATCAATCTTTTGCCACACTCGGAATCGCTTTCTCTGTTAACTCTTGTATCCCCAAGTCTGCATTTCCTAAATTTTGTAAGTGTTACTTAACGACTATGTACCAGTTGCAGGAGGTAGATTGATCATGATAATTCAAGGATAGTGCCAGTTGAGCTTGGCGCCTGAAGGCGCCAAGCTCATCTGGCACTACCCTTGAATTATCATGATCAATCCATCTCCTGCTGAGGGTCCTTGGGCCAAATGGGTTAACCATGTGGCTGTACATGTCGATTCTCCCAGGAATCGCCTCGACAAAATGATCCACCAACAGCCAACCCAGTAAGGAAAGGTCCTCTTTTCCTCTGTCTTCCTCTCCTTCGTCCTCTTTGCACTATACCTTGCAGGATTGGTTTGGCAAGCCCTGCTGATCGCGTGACATGCCCATACCACTTCAGTTTACGTTTTTTCACAATGGCTAATAGGTCTTCATAGGGCCCGATGGTTTGCCTGATTCTGCTTCCCACTTCCTCGTTCGTGATGTGATCTCTGTACGAAATGCCAAGCAGCCTTCGAAAACATCTCATTTCAGTGGCTTGCATCCTCCTTTCGATGTATGCTGTGAGGGTCCATGACTCACAGGCATATAAGAACACTGAGATGAGTAAGGAGCACAACAGTCTGATCTGGGAGCAGAGTGTGATGTTTCTGAACTTCCATATGGTCTTCAGTCTTGTCAGCGCTGTTGTTGTCTGCGCGATCCTGGACAGTATTTCTGGTGTTGATCCCTCATCTGTCACAATGGCTCCTAAATACTTGCATTTCTTAACTGTTTCCAGTTTTTGGCCTCCAACCATGATTTCAGTGCCAATTTCACTGGCGTTATTGGTCATCAGTTTGGTCTTCTCTGCGCTGATTTTCATCCCAAACGCAATGGCTGTATTGTCCAGATTTACCACCAGGTGAGCTAGCTCCTCCTCTGTTCCTGCAAGGCCAATGTCGTCCGCGAAGCGCAAGTTCTTGATTGTTCTGCCTCCAATACTGACAGTTCCTTCATGATCTTTCAGAGCGTCCGTCATGATTCTTTCCAGGAAGATGCTGAAAAGAGTAGGTGAGAGCAAGCAGCCTTGTCTGACTCCGACTGTCGTCTTAAACCAGTTTCCTATTGTGCCGTTGATGCAGACTGTGCTAGTGGCCTTGTTGTAAAGGTTTTCTATTACTTTGACCAGGTTGGCATTGATGTTGTACAGCTTCATGGTGGACCAAAGGGCTGCATGCCACACCCTGTCAAATGCCTTCTTAAAATCCAGAAAGACATGATAGAGGTCTTGCTAGTGCTGGAGGTACCTCTCACATGGAACTCTCAGGTTGAAGATCTGCAGTTGTGCTGCGCCCTGGTCTGAAGCCTACCTGTTCCTCAGCTATAATTTCCTCTGCCTGTGGCTTCAGCCTGTTCAGTAGGTTCTTTAACATGACTTTACTTGGGTGGCATATAAGACTGATCGTGCGATAGTTCTGGCATTGTTGTAAGTTGCCTTTTTTTCAGGAGAGTTATTATAAGTCATTGGGTCCTTGGTGTGGGCCATTCCCCTGACTGCCAGATCTTATTGCAGATAATCAGTAAGGCGCTTATCATGTCTTCTCCCCCTTCTTGGGCTAGTTCTGCAGGGATGTTGTCTGCTCCTGCTGCCTTCCCTTTTTTTCAGCGATCTCACGGCAGCCTCTACTTCTTCTCGGAGGATGGGATAGTTCACTAGTGGGGTGACAAGTATGCCTGGGTCCCCTGTAGCTCGGTGGTTGTACAAATCTGAGCAGTACTCTGTCCATCTCATCAGAATGTCTTGGTCTTCCGTAAGACAGTTCCCTTCGCTATCTTGAATGATCGAGGAGCGTCCTTGTTTTGCACTGGTCAGGTCTTTCACCAGTTGGTATGCTTTTTTGCTGTTATTTTTGTTCATATTTTCTTCTACGTGTTTACATTGGTCTTCAATCCACCTCTCTTTTGCCTTTTTTCGTGTTTTTCTTAATATCCTGGTTAATTTCCCTGTATTGTTCAGCTCCTTCTACCTCTGACTTCTTTTTCTTTAATTCTCGACGCTTGTCACACAGATCAAGGATGTCAGCTGTAACCCAAGGTTTCTTTGCTTGTCGGTGTTTGTCAAGGATCTCACTAGCTGTTTGTGTTACAGCAGTGTGAAATGTGTTGATCGGTGTGTCCACATCCATGTCTTCTGCACATAGAAGTAACAATGGTACGAATTTTCCTCTGGAAGCTTCCGCTACCTCTGGGTCTTTTAGCTTCTCGAGGTCGAACTTGATTCTGGTGGGACCCTGCTTGTTGACTTTCTTCAGGCGGAGTCGGAAGGGCAGTGGGCAGATGTTCACATCTTCACGGGACATAGACGACCCCGCCCTCCAAGAGTCCCCTGCTGCCTTGCAGGTTAGGTTTTGGATAACCAAAGGCTAGGGTGCTGACACGGTACCTGATTGGGCGTATGAACTTCCTTGATAAAGTCACCATCCAGGGCGAAGGAGTCCCATGAAGGTTTCATCGGCCACGTGTCCAGGACCAAGGCGAGCCACTAGTTATGTGGAGTTTCGGTTGTGGTCAACAGCATGGAGAGGGATGGGCTCCGCCAAGTTCATTTGCCCAAGACACACCACATGCAATGACAACCTTAGCTCAATCCATACCGGATCGGTCGTCGCCCGGAACAAGGACCGCGCCTTCTGTCTTGCGCCAGGACAGAGGTGTTAAGTGTGTTACTGGTACACCATCAAAACTCCGTACCAGAAACAGCATCAGCATTCTCACTTGGAACGTCAGAACATTAAGAACGCCTGGAAAGGTAGAGGAACTGACACACGAAATGAACATATACCATTGGACCATCCTAGGACTTTGCGAAGTACGATGTGGAAACATCAACCCAGGAAAACCACAAACTGTACTACAGTGGCAGAGATGACAAACACGAACAGGGTGTCGGATTTCTAGTCCGCAAAGACATCGTGAACACTGTCATGAGTTGTCGGCCAGTCTCCAGCAGGCTTATCACCGTTCGCTTGAGGGCAACCCCATTTAATATCACCATTGTACAAGTTTACGCTCTAACAACAAACTATGATGATGAGGAAATAGAGGACTTCTATAACCAACTGCAAGAAGTCCTGTACTGGACCAGACCCCCAAGAAAGACATTCTTGTGGTGCAGGGAGACTGGAATGCCAAAATAGGAGAGGATGCTGTTAAGAACGGGAAAGGCACATCTGGACGCTACTGCAATGCAGAGACCAACGACAGAGGCTTAAGGCTCCTGGGATTTACCAGCGCAAATGATCTGAAACTGATGAACACATTTGGCCCACACAAAGCATCCAGAAGGTGGACGTAGCACAGCCCGAATGGAGAGCACCATAACCAAATTGACTACATCAAGGTGAAGAGACGCTACCAAACCAGTGTGAGCCTTGCCAAAACAAGAAAAGCAGACATTGGAAGCGACCATGCCTTAAAGTAATGATGACCTTCTGACTCAACACTTTGGCCCGCCTGAAAGGCCAGTCTCTGTTTGTGGGCCGCCTGCAATGTCAGGTCAAGACCATGGACGATTCCTCTCTTGAACCTCGTACATATAGGGCAATATTTTCTTTTATATTATCAGATATAATAAGATAAGACAGACGTTATCCATCCTTTTCTTTAGAGAACTGTACCTGATATGTTTATACTTCTACACAGAACTAGGTAGAGAAATACATGCGCACAATTTTTGATGCTATTTCCCTAAAGGCTACGATACGCTGTACGTCTCTTCTGTACAGTCAGATAGCTGAACACTTTGATACGACCCGTTTACCAACTCTGGACCATGTGAAGGCTTCCAGGAACGCAACCTCTGCCAGTGGTCCCGGCTCGACAGTTGACGTTTAGTCCCTGCCTATCGCGTTTCCTTCATGTAAAATATAGTTTATGGGCTGTAGGTTTTCTATCGTAATATGCGAGAATGATGTAGTCGAACGTAACAGCGGAAACAGACAGCGATCGTTGATTACCAGTTTAAAAACCCGAGAAAAGTCTGTATTTGTTTCATTCACAATTTAATCACGACCTACACGTTTCTAATACATCTCCCAAGGTCTCTGGGTAAAACTAGTTTTGTCTTGATACGTGTAGTGAAAAGAAGCGGTGCCTGTTGGCTGCCACGTGTGGAGGAAACACGTGTTGCGTTGGACAGATATTTTTCTCACTGGCCAAAAACGCAAAATATCGGAATTGTTTTGTGACCAAAATAACTCACACACTCACTTCAGTTCACAAACAGCAGAAAACAGAGGGTTTAGACTTTTTTATATTGAAACTCAATCAGATTTGGTACATGAAAAGAGGAAGGGTCTCAATGCATCTCACACTTCCATCCGACAAATCTGGCAGCTTGTTGGCATTTCAGGCGTAACAACACACTCGAAGACGAAATATTTTGAAGTGAATTTTATTTCAATTCATAGTTTTTGTCAAATCCCTACGGATCGGTATCAGCAACACAGCCGATCGGTAGGAAAGATTTAGAAAGACAATCATCTAAGAGTTTGACCCTCACACAAATGACTCTCACGCACACAAGCTGGAACGCAGCTTTGGAGAGTGAGACATATAGTTACTACTAGCAATAATTTAAGGGCTACCCTGGAACCTAGACTTTTTGTCAGGACCATAAAGTCGAGATTTGTTCAACATTGTTCAATGCGTACCTAGTTAACCCTTTCACTGCCGCGAAAAAGAAACACCAACCGACTGCAAGAAGTATAGATCTTAATGAGCCCCCGCAATTGCACACCAGGACCGAAATCCCCCAATTTTGAAGTTGACCTCTGAGGGACTGTATTTGACAATTCTAGAGACAGATCGAGTATGATAGTTCAAGGGTGGTGCCAGAATAGCTTGGCGCATATAGGCGCCAAGCTATGCTGGCACCACCCTTGAACTATCATACTCGATCCATGTTTCGTTGTGTTGTGTCGGGGCTGAATCAGTACGTAGAAGAGTTCCATCGACTCGCAGTAGAAACCAATTTTAACGTGTGACTACTCGCATGGACTGTGAAAAGAAGGGTAGAAAAGGAAGACAACATTCAGAGACCTTTGTAACGGCGCATTTTATCGATCAAAGTTCTCCCAAGAGCAGATCACTTTAACCTTTGACTTGTTGGTAGCCGCGCGTTTTGTCTATGCGATTCCTGCAGGAGTCACTTCAACAAAACCAAGAGTCCAGGGAAGTATATCCACACCAAAAAGGTGACTGCCAACCGTGGCCAGACAAAACGACGGGCTTGTTCAGATAGCATGTCCGTTAAAGGTCCTAGTAAGTCAAAGTGGCACAGCTGCAGTGTGGCCAAATTGATCAGTGTTCAGGTCGTACTCCCTAGGCAATAGCTGTCCCTGTACCCCCATAAACCGTCCGTTAGGGCCGTTCAATTTCAGTCCGGTGCCGTAGACGTTAAACCCCGTACTAACCAACCAACCATCTGCCAACCGTGTAAAATTCAGAGAATAGCCCAAGGAAGAAAGAAGAGCACGCTTAGAAAAGACAGTTACAACACAATTTACTAATATTTCCGATAAAAACCTGAAATATCAACTCATTCAGCCCGAAGCACGTATTTCCCAAATTTGTAGGTAGTGCATTTAAAAAAATGCGACACGGACAGAATGTTTCGCTTTTTAAAATATTTTATTCAGGCAAACTATAGGCTAAAGCAGACACGTCTAATTTAAATAACGTTATTCACAAACAATCGCTGAAAAACAAAAAAAACAAACTCCACTCTGACTTTCGGGCACCATGCAAAAGCCAATTTCCCAAGATGGCATTTTGCGTTTTCTGGGCGTACGTATGGAATAGGCTTGGCTAAGAACGGACCCCCACCCCTACCCCTACCCTCCGCAGGGGTGGATATGGGGCTGGTTGCGTGAGTGAACCTAGTCCTGCGCCAGCCACTAAGTAAGGTGCTCCGCCATCGCGGAGCGCCTTGCGTAGTGGCTAGCGCAGGACTAAGCTCACTCACGCAACTGGCCCCCGGTGAGTCTGTGGCCGGGGGAAGGGTGGTAGGTTTACACTGGTTCCAGACCACCCACCCCCCTCCCGCCCCCCCCCTCCCCCCCCCCCCAGCTTTCCTTAATTCATTCGAGACGTGCTGCCTTCGGATACGCGGCATAAGCCTCGTATCCGGAGACGGTACGTCTCGAATGAGTTAACCTGTTTCCCCCACCCCCTCCCTGTTGTTTACAGTTTTAGCCGGTGTTGAAAAGGTTCTCCAAGGCCCACGCCCACTCTCCCTCCTCCTCCTCCCCCTACCCATCCCATCGTCGTTTGATTTCTGAGGCACCCACCCTCCTCCCAATCTCCCCCGTCGTTTGATATTTTATCCAGTGGAAAGCAAGTTCTGGTCTAGCTCTGTCTCATAATAACGGTCTTTAACTAATTCGAGAAGTACCGCCTACGGATACGCGGCGGTTTGCCGCGTATTCGTAGGCGGCACGTCTCGAATGTGTTAAAAGTTAGAACGCCCCACCCCCACCCCTCCAACCTTTATCCAGTGCTCAACTGTCAATATATTAAAGTCCCAAACATAGCCAAAACGTCGGCCAACCCCATTTATACTTCAATTCAGAAACCGCCATGCTAGGGTATACAACTCTGGTGACCATCCTAGCAAAGCGGAATAACTCGGTCGTGAGTACTGACAATGGGGTAGTCCCACTTTGCCAGTATGTCCCACATTGTCTACACACACAAAGAAAGCACTGGGATGCCAAAAGACATTAAATCCACTTTTGTGAAATGTGAGATTTTTTATTTCATTGCATTGGGAAATCTTTCTTAACACAAAACTGAATTAACTGTCGTTTCTTAGGTCAGAGCAGACTACATCGACAAGATATCAAAATGATATGATTTACATGATTTGTCACGGTAACTAATCGGCACATGAAAGTATGTATGACCCCCTCCTATCTCTTTCGCTTCTAGAGAAACATGGCTCGTGCTTTTCTGCTAAGCACTACAAACGGGTCGGATGATACGGATCGACCATGATAAATAAAGGATAGTGTCAGATTAGATATTTAGCTCTCACAGTTGTCGCGAGACAGCGGTTTTTGTCGCGATGATTCCTGCGGGACGTCTGGATGTTGTTATTCCTGCAGGACGTCAGGATGTTGTTATTCCTGCGGGACGTCAGGATGTTGTTATTCCTGCGGGACGTCAGGATGTTGTTATTCCTGCGGGACGTCAGGATGTTGTTATTCCTGCGGGACGTCATGATGTTGTTATTCCTGCAGGACGTCAGGATGTTGTTATTCCTGCGGGACGTCAGGATGTTGTTATTCCTGCGGGACGTCAGGCTGTTGTTATTCCTGCAGGACGTCAGGATGTTGTTATTCCTGCGGGACGTCAGGATGTTGTTATTCCTGCGGGACGTCAGGATGTTGTTATAGCTGCAGGACGTCAGGATGTCGTTATTCCTGCGGGACGTCAGGATGTTGTTATTCCTGTAGAAATCATCGCGACAAAAACCGCTACCGACACCAGAAGGGATAGTTTTTTTTTGTTGTTGTTATTTTTTATTATTATTCAAATTTAAAAAAAAAAAAAACACATAAACTCAAAGCATGAGTTACAAACATCCGACATTGTATGATATAAGCAATCAACAGACCAAGCAACAGACTGACTAACTATTGTCTGTTGTTGCTTTCTTGCTCATGCATCAACACATCGAAACCAACACTCAAAGTTCCGAGTTTTGGGAGTAGTCCACTACATTGTAGTCCAGCAAACATCGATCACAATAGTTCAAGAGTGGTGCCAGGATAGCCTGGCGCCTCTAGGTGCCAAGCTATTCTGGCACCGCTCTTGAACAGTCTGCCGATCTATACCTTGATCTAGTGTGGGAGCCGAACAGGTAACAAGTCTGACGGTCGCAAGTCTCTTTGATTCAGTGCAGACGTATTACACAGGAATATGGACAGTTCAAGGGTGGTACCAGTGTTACGTTTGTGGTTGTTTTATTCTTTTAGGACATGTGAGTGTGTTGATCATAGGAAAGGATCTTATGTTCAGTTGAGTTATTTTAGACCAGAGTCACGTACTTTTTTACTATGATTCGTGTTTTTGTTTTGCATGGAGATTTAAGATCGATTTTTTTGTGTGTATCTACAATGTTGCACATTTCGCTAACATGTCCGACCTAGATTAAGCTGGAAGGTTCTGAAAAAGGCGCGATTGATCTATTAACCTCAAACATGACGTCAAAGTTTTGTAGTACACATGCTGGTTGCATTTCATGACGTTTACGTAATGCACTCAGATATTAGTGGAAGATTTTAGAAAAATCTAGAGTGTTTTTCTTAATGAATATTAATGATTTTGGTTACGTTTTCTTTTCTGATTGGTTGAACTGTGTAATTTGCGGGAATGTTCTGGAAATTTCTGATAGTATAAAAGAAAGTGTGTGCATGAATGAGGATGCATTTGTGAGAGACAGTGTATCAAAGTGTGGATGCATTGTGCAAAGAGTGCACCGTGAGAATAAAGTACTGTTGGAACTGTTATTCCAGTGGTGGTCTACAACCTTGTGCCACGTGTGACCAGTTGCAACTGAGTGAGGTTTTTCTACAAAGAACCCTAAGTGTATCTGGTGTGAATTGCATCATACTACGACCACGACTACCACGTAACAACCAGATTAGCTTGGCGCTTAGAAGGCTAACCCTTTGCTTTTCTTGAACCATCTTGGTCCATCGATCCTAAACAACCGGCGCGTATTCGTCCATTTCTATTATTTTATTTTATTCGTATTAGTTGTTCTTTTGTCTTTGTTTCTTTTTTTAAAATTCAAAACTGTTTCAGGCCTGCGGAAAGGGGGGGGGGAGCCTTTGCCTTTGCTAAATAGAGCATGCTGAGGCAGTGTCAGTGTCGCGAAGGGTTATATAACTTCTCTAAATGTGGGCGGAAATCTACCTAGCATGATTCCACCCAGGCGTAAATCTACTCTGTTTTCACAGATGGGTGAATACATGCTTGGTGGATTTATGTTGGGTAGATTTACGTGTCAATATGGATCGCTGAAGCGCAGAGTTTACTGGGTAGATTCTCGCCTTGGTGGAATAGCGCTAGGCAGATTTTTGCTGGGTACCGGGTAGATTCACGATGGGTAGATTTATACCTTAATATAACTAGTTTGACCCCTTACCCCTCACCTTCTTTGGTACAAACGTTCTGTCTGTCATGATACTGGCGTGTTAACAGAGCACCAAACTCAAGACTTATGGAATAATAATAATAATAATAATAATAATAATAATAATAATAATAATAATAATAATAATACCATTATTATATAGGTGCTTTTTCTCAATTTTTGGGCAAATCGACTCAAAGCGCCGCGAACTGAAACCCAACACGCACACTCACGTAACAGACACGAATTTACGCCATTTAAGACAAACACAGTACAAGACAGACGAAGGGCCAGTTCAGCTACTGAAGTTACAGAGATTTTTGATCGCTTGTATTTGAAATTTGTAAAATGGCCTGAAACCGGTACCAAAGTGTGGGGGGTGGGGGTGGGCGGTGGGTGGGGGGTGGAAGAACCGGAGTACCCGGAGAAAGAACCCCCTACGGTCCACCCGAATTAACGGTGACACTTACCAGAGGAGAAAAGTCCGACGCCGGAACCCGTTTTCGAACCTCGCACCTTTGGCATTGGTGGCAGGCGCCTTAACCACTGCGCCACGGACCGCCCCTTAATACATTCTTAGTCAGAATCCGGGGTAGAGTCATGATCAACAAAAAAGAAATGTGATTTGCAGGGCCTAAAAAACAGGTTACTAAATTTACATTTCGGACTAACAAGAAAGTCCGTGTGTTTTGTTTATCGTTCAAGTCAAAACTTCAACAGTTAACCGTTTTCAGCTTGTCCTTCCAAAGCGTGTTTCTTCCTTTGCTTGTTATTTCTTAAGACTTTACACGCTTGGCAGTCACTTTTTGGTTTGAAAAACAACGATTGTTTCAATGTTCCACGCAACAGTGACACTCGGTGGTCAGTTTGTTATTCCCCATTTGCTCGTTGATAGTGACCCCTTCACTGCCAAGAAAAGCTGAACAATATCCAACTGCAAGAGGCATAGAGCCTCATGAGCCCCCGCAGTTGCGGGGGCTCATGAGGATCTATGCCTCTTGCTGGCACCATTTTGTAGCCATGTTCCTTGGTCGGCTTCGGCTCTCAGGCGTTGAATAAATAATGATTTCAGAAACACAATATGCCGCCCACAGGCAGAGAAGAGATTAATCACTGTCATCTTCGTCGTCTTCAACGCCGTGCGCATCGCCATCACCGTCCTCGCGCACAGCGTCATCATTACTGACGACTTCCTTATAGCACGCAGCCCTTTCCTCCGAAAAGAGCAGATAGTTTTTCAAACTCTTCGATATTTCAAGCTGTTCCACTCTCTCCTGACGTCTGCGGCCCACACCGAGGTGGCGTGAAATCACCAGGCGGCACGCGGACTGCAGGGAGCGAGGTTTGAAGATGATTGTTTCCAGGTTTCTGGTCAGTTTGACTGCTGCATCGTTGGTCAGACTTTGCTGGTTTAAGTACCGGGATTGAACTACATAATGCAGCATTCGCAGATCGGCAATGGAACAAGATCTAGATTCATACAACGCCCTGACGATGTCCCAAAGTTTATCGGTCACTTCACGGTCACCTGACCGGTAACCAACCAGATTCTGATACGGTCCCATAAGCATCACGAACCAAAGTTTTTGACGCTGACTTCTGTCAGTGGCCCCTATATTGACGCATTCGGCGATCAGCTGACTACGACCGTCCCGAATGTCGAGTGCAAGGTCAAGGACAGTTTGGTTGTCTTTCGTCACAGCAAGCGGGTCGCCATGTTGTCCGATACAGGACAAAATATCACACGCGATAATGAACTGGTTTTCCCTAACCGCTGCTTCCAAAGCAAACATTCGCTGTGCTGTACTACAGTGCCGAAGCATCCGATGAAAATCCCGGTCAGTACAAAGAGGATCGCGATCAGAAGAAAACACATTTTCGATAATCCGTTCCCATGTGGAATCGCTTTTGTGTGATTGATGCAGTGCGCAGGAAAGTATAGTCCACTGGCGTTCGCGCATACAAGAGGATACTAGATAATTAGCTCCTCCTGGCCCCATCTGCTCCACGGCGTGATCCACCGCCAGCTGTACACGCTGCTCGTCGTGTGCGCGACAAAGAAGCTCGGTCAGTACTTTGTAGTGACCAAGATGGTTCTGAATCATGTAAATTAACACTGTGTCGAATGTTTCCTCTGTGCAGTATGGGAGTAAGACGTCTAAGATCACATCCTCTGGGGCAGATTTGCATGATTTCACTACAACGCATTTTCGCTTTTCGTCTGTCACTCTCGGATTGGCGAGCAGAGATTTGAGAGAGCTCCACATATCCCGCTCAACAGCTTTCGTCAAAACTGATTCTAGCTGGTCATTAGGACAGTAAGGCAAAATACGAAGCATGTTTTCATCAGCAGCACGCTCAATTGCCTGTCCAACAACCCAGGTTTGCATTGTTTTAGAGACACCACGTTTGAGCAAGTCAGGAACAATCATAAACTGGCCTCTCTCAGTCATAGTTTTCACCGCAAGGTCCATCTGATCCTCTAGACAATGACGAGTAATTGTCCGAAGCACACTATCTTGGGCGAAGTCCAACGCCTTTTCAACTGACCGCCTCTGTGTCTCTTCACCGACTATATGTTCCTCCAAGATGAGAGCCACTACCGACCACATCCCTCGCCTCACCACTACTTCCATGACGGGATCTAGGGATACTCTGCCGTCCGTACAGAACTTCTGTATCTGCTGTTTCACACAATCTTCATCCGCGCATTTACTGGTTTCCACGATGGCCCACTCAATCTGTGTGTTGATTGCGTTATCTGGCTGGCTGCATGTCCTTAGTCTGTCCAGCAGAATATCGAGATCTTCCCACAGTCGTCTCGAGATGGCTTCGTCTATAGCAGCGTCTAGCTGGTCGTCACGGTCATCACATAGAGGAATGATGGAGCTGAACTCTTTGTTATCAGCGTATTTCATAGTTTCTTCAACGGCCCATCGTTTAACTTTGTCAGCGGTGTGCCTACCGATCAAATTCTTCACAACTGTCCAGAACCCTCGTTTAACTGCGGATGTTAGAACAAACTCCGACATGCGGGGCGGGCAGTCAGACAAGCAAAGTTTCAAATTCGACTCATCAGCACGCTCGCTGGCTTCTCGAATTACTTCCGCTTGCTGCGTGTGGCTCAGCACAGAATGCCCCAGGCGTGCTAAAATGTCCCACTGATCACGTGCAAGCAGGTTTCTTACCAAACTTGAATCGACAACATCGCCAGGAGTACGACACTTTTGAAATATATCATTAAAGTCAGATCCCGTGGCGCTCTTGCTCACCTCCAAAATAACCCCCTTCTGTTGTTCACGCGAGAGACCACGTACAACTGTTTTGACAGTTTTCCACATGCACCGCCGCACCGCGTTTCTACAGACCGACTCACGCTGTTCACTGGAGCAGCAATACTGGGAAACGACACAAAGGACGTCGTCTGGAGCGTGTTCACTGGCCTTGTCAACAACCCACTGACGTAATGCATGGTTTGGTCCACGCAGCAAGAGCTCATGCACTACTGACCACAGTCCCCTGTTGACCGCCTCCGTCAGCACCATGTCCAGCTGGCTGGCAGTACAGACAGGGAGGAGATGGTTCAGCTCTTCTTCCGTAGCGTGTTTACTTGCTTCCGCAATGGCCCACGTCTTCTTTGTTTCAGCCACCCTACGTTTCATCATCTCAGCGACAAGTTTCCACATGCGTCTCCTCACCAGTTCTGTCAGTACAGGGTCCAGCTGACCGTCCGGACAGACAGAGAGGAGTGACACCAGTTGATGTTCCTCTGCATGCATGCTTGCCTCCAGTACCGCCCACCCCGCCAGGGATTTGGCACTTCTCAACAGCTCGTCCACACACCGCCACAGGTGTCGTCTGACCGCCTCCTCCAGAACAGGAACCACCTGGTCCTCAGCACAGTGCTGCAGGAGACGGAACAACTGATCGTCAGAAGCATGTTTGCTGGCTTCCTCTACAACCAGTCTCCGGCTGCTGTCAGAAACAGTCCCTTGGAGCAAATCGTCGACACTGTTCCACAGACGTCGTCTTACTAGCTCCCTGAGCACAGAGTCCAGCTGGTCATCAGTACAGTGACGGAGAATGGCCACAAGCTGTGCATCATCAGCACCTTTCAAGGCCTCTTCCACTGCCAGTTTTCGACCTGTGTCACTGACACCACGCTGTAGTATCTCGTGGACAACGCCCCATAGGCCTCGATTCACTACGTCCTTTAAAATCTCTTCCAGCATGTCATCCCCGCAGTAACAGCGAATCAGAACCGACAAGTGGTATTCGTCAGCGTATTTTGCAGCTTGAGTAACAGCCAGTGAAGTCTGGTCTCTGTCCACGCCGTCCTCCATTAGATCTGACACAGTAACCCACAACCGCCTTTTGACTGCCTCTGTAAAAGTTGCATCTAAATTGTGTTTAAAACATCGCCACACTATCGTGTGGAAATCAACGTCTGAAACACGCCTGACTGCCTCCTTAACGGCCCATTTGCCAACAGCATCACTGACAACAAAGTGATTGAAGAACTCACTGAATGAATTCCACATCTCACGCTTCACTATCTTCCTCATTAGCCCGTCTGCCATACTTTGGTCACACAAAGCACAGTGAGACAGCAGGCGCGCAAAATTCCAGTCATCTGCAATATTAATGGCTTTCTCGATTAACTTCAATTTTTGCTCTTCTGTCAAAGCGTTTGGCCGCAGCTGAATGATAACTTTCCAAAGCTGCCGCCGCATTAACTCAGGAAGAATAACATCTAACTCTGACGGACTGATGTTAGCTCGGCTGATGACTTCAATGTCACGTTCGTTTGCTTTTTTGCTGGCTTCTTGCAATATTTGCTTCCGCAGCGTGCTTGTGACTCCTGATGAAGAAATCAAACCTGCAACTGTTGACCAGTGCTCGTGTGCAAGAAGAGCTGGTATTACAGTATTTAGCAGGGTTGCATCACCTTTCCATAAAGAAAGACAGCAAACAATGCGGTCAATTTCATCCCCAGTGGTACTTTCACAGGCTTTTAAAATAACCAGTGTTGTAACTTCTGTTGTAGTATTATTCCATCCCCTTGACGCAATAAATTTCCACATACCCCGCCTCGCGGCTTCCGCTAAACGCATTTCATCGAATTCAAACAAGTTCCGAGATTTCAGGTCTGTGTCGCTTGCATTTGCGATCGCATCGGCTACGAACTTTTGTCGTCTGGCAACTTGTTTTATTGGCACACGATTCAGGAGTTCGTTCACACACGAAAGCCAGCCTCTTTCCACAGCTTCAGACAACGCAAAGTCCACTTGGTCATCAGGGATGCAATAGAGGATTGACTGCAGTGTGCACTGGTCAGCGTACCGTATGGCCTCGTCTACAGCCCATGCTCTTTTCTTGTCGCTGACAAAAAACAGTAGATTGCTTACAGCCTCCCACAAGCGCCTGCACACTGCGGTCTCTAAAACTGACTCCGTCTGACTGTCACAACAACACTGGAGAATACCAGAGAGATTATTGTCATCTGCGTGTTTGATGCCCTCATCAATAGCCCACCTACGTAACTCATCCCCTAGTAATGCAACCCGCAGGAAATCATGCACAGCCCCCCATAGTCTTCTTCTGATCAGCTGCTTCAGCACGTATTCTGCATGACTTACTGGAAATGCGAAAATCAGTTGTTTTAGTACCTCCTCGCTCCCACGATTGCAAATGTTTTGAACAGCCCACTCCAGTTCTTCGTCTCTCAAACCATCTTGAAAGCGTTTCACAACAGGCAGTGTAGAGCCCTTCTCAATGGCATCGTCCACAAGAGCTTGTAGAACTGCTTCTGCGTGTCTCCTTCTGGCCATCATTCCTGCAAAAACAAGGGACATGACTGAGAGTCTTTCTGGCGTTTCTGTTCTGGAAAGTGAGTCGGAGTTTAATAATGAAGACTAGTTGTTGGCCTATGCCAGCACGGGCCTGGGGTTGATCTGTTTGTTTTAACTCATTCAGCCCTGACGCACTACAGCAGGAGATGGGTCGACCATGATTATTCAAGGGTAGGGCCAGAGTATCTTGGCGCCTGTCGGCGCCAAGCTAATCTGGTACTGCCCTTGAATTATGATGGTCGATTCATCTCCTGCAACTGGTGCATAGTCATTAGATGACACCTCCAAAATTTGGGAAATACGGCCGTCGGGCTGAATGAGTTAACTCTGTGACGAGTCACAGTTACATGCACCAACCGAAAAAGATGCCCCCCCCCCCCCCACCCCCCCACCCCCCAACAAATGGAGAGCAGTGTTGTCTCAGCCTGGTGCCTGTCCACACTGCTATAACAAGGAAACGGGGAAACAGCTCGGTCCCACTTTGGGAACCTGCGCGGATCCTGTCATTTTGACAGTTGTTTACATAACGTCTTTGCTGTGGTTTATACAGATGGGCGCTGCTTTATGTTTTCTGCTCTACAAGATCAAAAAAAAAATGAATATGCTTCAAAGAAAATGATTCTATTTCCACCTCCGGTCGCATCAGACGGATCAGAAAATACTTCACCACCGAAGCTGCCATCAAACTTGCTGTCTCTCTCATCTCGCATCGACTATTGCAACTCTCTCCTTTCCGGCCTCCCTCACTCCACCACTTTCACTCTCCAGCGCGTCCAGAACAATGCTGCACGCCTCGTCCTCAGAAAGAAGAAATCCGACATCACTCTGCTCAAACTCCTTCTCCCCATCCCCCAACGCATTCAATATAAGATTTTCTGTCTCTCTGCTACAAATCCCTTAACAACTACGCTCCTGCCTCTCTCTCAAACTTACTTCACCCCTACGCTCACCCCCCCCCCCCCCCCCCCGCTCCCTCCGCTCTGCCCCCGACCCTCTGCGCCTCTACATCCCCCGCACCAAACTCAGCACTTTCGGCCCCCGCTCCTTCTCTGTCTGCGGTCCATCCACCTGGAACACTCTCCCACTCTCACTCCGCCAGAAACCCTCTCTCTCTCCTCCTTCCAGTCCGCCCTCAAAACTCACCTCTTTCAACAGTTCTAGCACTATAACGCCACCACAATCCCCATCCCAAGCTGACTGTCGTAATGTATTTGTGGTACGTGAGTCATTGTCAAAAGCGTGCACATACGTGCGCGAGTTGTGAGTGCGCGCTTAGAGTTATAATTATTAAAAGATAAGCGCATTATAAATACCGTAATTATTATTATTATTATTATTATTATTATTATTATTCACAGAGCAATAAAAATAGCACACACTTCTCACATGTTGCAATTTATTTACAAAAACGTAGATTTTTTTTTCCTTGCATTTTTGTGTTTAACTTACGTACCAAAAAACACACTCCTTCAAACACATTTTACAAATATAGCATGGATTCCGAATTCCAATTGTTCATAAATGATTCCTAGAGTTTATCAAGAAAAGGCACAATTAACTATTTTCTCAAATAAAAGCCTCCGACGCCTGCAGCCAAATTTGCGTATTATGAGGAAATGGTTCGACACCTCATTGGGAATTATCAAAACGAGGCAGTTCCTGGTTTCCGTTTTCGTTGTAATGCATCCGATGTGATCCAGTAAGTTTCAATTATCTCCATAAAATCGAATAATCCAACTGAAGCGCACCAAGAGCGCAGAAAAATATGTTTGTTTACAATGCCATATTTCAATAGTGTGTGAGAAACAAGAACATGTCGTGCACCCCCTCCTCAGCACACACTCATACCTTGACACCTCTCTCACACACACACACAAACACGCATGCACGCACGCACGAATATTGCATAACGATGGAGCATGAGTACCACATGCGTTTCTTTGCAACCCCAAATAGTAAGTGAGTGAACTTTTCTCAAGGTCGTTAGTGCCTAAGAATACAAGACGTACTTTAGGTTAGAGACTATCCAAACCGACGCGTGTTTACAGCAATATGACGATAATCTAAGGAAAGTAACTCCAATGCAGCATCGTAATCAAAGGAGAGGTCACATTTCTATAACTTGGAAATTTAGATAATATGTGCCGATCTGTTGACATAGTAATATACTTGGATTCGCGTGAACAAGATCACAGTATCGGTAACTGAGTGTTGTCATCACATGAATTAAATAGCAAAAGTGTGGAATAGAAGCCAGGGCGTTATTTTAACGTTCTCTCTCCAAGACCATTATATTCAAAGCACCTCGATCCTATTGTTGATATTTGGTTGGATTTGGGGTGGGGGTGGGGGGGGGGATTAGCTAACCGTGCATTTGTTTCACAAACCTTTAACCGGACTTATCTCCACTTGTGTAACTAATTGCCTGTGGTTTTCATTAAAACACTCTTTGACTATTTTCCGCGACGGCGCCTAAACTTACTTATAATAAATGACCAAACTGTAAATGTACTAACCTTCCCGGCACACGCAAAATTAAAGGACAGCAGTTCAAACTTTGGTTATGGAGAACCTTTACCATCGCCGCCATTGAAAACTTGACTCATTCTTTGCCAGTGGTTGTGCATACAAGACCTAATCAGATTCAATACAGTCTCAGTACTAGAATTTGAGCTTTATTCACCAGATGTAGGTTTTATAACTCATTTGTGTTTCACTTTCAAACCAATGTACACGGTTATTAGAAACACTTTTGACAAAGAAAACAATGAGTATTCTGATTAAAATTGATTTATAAAGTCACATTTAGTAATGTCTGAATAAGACATTAGCTCTGCTTGGGTACGTGTTCTGTTCTGTACAACACCAAAACAGAAACAAGCCATAGAAGGATCTGTATGCACCTAATAATCATAGCTGCACGGTATTGCCGTTATAACGGAAAAAAAACACTATGACATTGTACCAGCTCAATGTGCAAAAAGCCATCGGGCCGACGTCGGACGCCTTTGGCCCGCGCACGGTATACCGGTACGGATGCCGTGTACCGGTGCACTGAGCTATACCTAGAGAAAAAATAAAATAGCGGATCAGGGACCGCTGTTTTCTATCGTATGATTTTGTTCAGCTAAGTATATGTATCTCCTTTCCAAGTCAATCGTTTGATAAATACATATCATGGTGAATAGATCAACCACTAAATTTCAAGGTGGCAACTGATTGGCATACCGCCCAAGCATTTCATATATCATCCTTTAGCCGTCATACTTGTGTGTGTATGTGTGTGAGAGTGTGTGTGCGTGCGTGCGTGCGTGTGTGCGTGTGAGAGAGAGAGAGAGAGAGAGAGAGAGAGAAAGAGAGAGAGAGAGAGAGGGAACCAATGCGTCATAGTGGACTCAATAAGGGGCGCGCGTAGTGCATACGCGTCATTGGTTTGTCAAACGGCATTTGTCATGACGTTTTTTTTTTTTGTTTTTGTTTTTGTTTTTACGTAATTGTATATTTAACGTGATATGAGTTTCGCTTTCGCTTCAAGGCTTGGGAAATGGTGATAAAACTAGAATTTCACGGTACAATTTCAGCCTTGCTATAATTTGTGTGAAATCAGCTTGACTTTACCTAGTTACATGCTGTACTAAGTACACCTGCATGCTCTTCTGAAAGCGCGTCGATGTGTGTGTGTGCGTGTGCGTGTGCGTGCGTGCATGCGCGCGCTCCAAACATCCTCAAGAGGCATAGATGTTCATGCGCCCTCCGGGTACATGAGGATATATGCCTCTTGGAGATGCACGCATGTGACAGAGAGAGCGAGCGAGCGAGCGAGAGAATTACGACATATTTAGAGTATGTCTGCGTGGTGACGGAGTTGCTTCTTTTACGTCACCGGTACTGTCTGACTTTCTCCAGATGTCGAGGTTTTCTACTGTTTTAATTTTTTTATGATTTTTTTTTTTACTGAAGAAGTTGAAAGGATACAAAGGTGGCAACGAACTCATCCAATGTCTTTCTCCAAACTAGCTATATCGGGTCACCTGAATGCTCTTCTGAGGCGACGATGTGTGTGTGTGTGTGTGTGTGTGTGTGTGTGTGTGTGTGTGTGTGTGTGTGTGTGTGTGTGTGTGTGTGTGTGTGTGTGTGTGTGTGTGTGTGTGTGTGTGTGTGCGTGCGTGTGCGTGTTAGTGGGCGCGTGCTCCAAACATCTCCAAGAGACATGTATCCTCATGCGCTCTCCGGACGCATGCAGATCTATGCCTCTTGGACATGCGCGCATGTCTGTGAGAGAGAAATAGAGAGAGAGAGAGAGAGAGAGAGAGAGAGAGAGAGAGAGAGAGAGAGAGAGAGAGAGAGAGCGGCGCGCGCTAGAGAGAATTACGTCATATTTAGAGTATTATGTCAATGTCTGTGTGTGACGGAGTTGCCTTTTTTACGTCACCGCAACTGTCTGACTTTCTCTAGAAGTGAAGGTTTTTTACTCTATTAATTCTTTTTCTGAAAATAATTTTTACTAAAGAATTTGAAAGGATACAAAGCTGGCTAAAGAACTCATCCAATGTCTTTATCCAAACTAGCAATATCCAAACTTTCAAGTAAATATGACAAAAATTACGGACTGTAATCTGGGTCAACCGGTTGTTTATGTCTTAAATGAGACATTCGATTACAATATGCTCGGAGGCTCTCTTAGCCAACCCTTTTAGAAAGTATTTCGCCAAGTTTCAAGCTTGTGTGTACAGAAATATAGGAGATTCTCTTGTTTACATACATACGCACACACACATCAACACACATGCATACATACATACCTACGCACATATGGCGCTACGCGCCAAATGTACGTTCAACAGCGAGTATAGCGTAACTAGACATGACGTAATTTTTATCTTGTTACTTCAATTGTGAGAGGTTTAGGCCTGCCCGCCTTTGACATCATGGACATGCTATTAAATTCGCCCCACCTCGACCCGTCCTAAAAATTCCCTTCTATAAATAGAAGGGACTTAAAAACTGAGGTGGTTACGCAAGAAAATAACTATGTGCACGCGTTGTGTACGGCCTATTTTACCAATTTCATACCGGCAAAAGAATGACTGAAAAATGTGTTAATTTTTTTTTTAATACCTGAGAGAGAAATTTCAGGCAAATGCAGTTCGCGCGAGGTTGTTGACGTATAGTCGGAAGTATGGAGATTTCACGTCCCCTGAATCACTACGTCACACGTAAAGTTTGGGGTCCTTTCAAGGGTATACTTCAAACGTATCCTTTTTACAGTTGAAGACAAAATCGTTGTATTAAGAGTTAGGCTTTGCCAGTAGTTCTTGTCGCCTCTCGGGTCCGGCCGGGGGGTCAATGTTGGAGGTAAGTGTCGAGGGCTTTAGCCCGAGACTTTTACCTCCGACATTGCCGCCCCTCGCCCCTTCACCACGCCCCCCCCCCTCCTCCCCCCGACCCGAGAGGCGACAAGAACCACTGACAAAGCCTAACTCGTAATACAAATAATATTATACCCCTCTTATGGCATTTTCTGGGGTGGATTACCAATGTTCGATCTACCTAGCAACCTTCGATTTACCTAGCAACAAAAAAGGACCGCAACGCTGCCAGTGGAACGCCCATCACAATGGAAGGCGAGGCGCTAGAAGAGGTGGAGAGCTTCACCTACCTCGGCAGCATAGTCGACAAGAAGGGTGGGACGGATGCTGACGTGAAGACCAGGATAGGCAAGGCCAGGGCAGCATTTCTCCAGCTAAAGAACGTCTGGACTTCAAGAGATCTGTCAGTCAACACCAAGATCCGACTGTTCAACACCAATGTGAAACCAGTACTCCTTTATGGAGCAGAGACCTGGAGGACCACAGTGTCGACCACCAAGAAAATACAGACGTTCATCAACAACAGTCTGAGAAGGCTCCTCGGGATACGCTGGCCGGACAAAATCAGCAACGAGGAATTGTGGCAGCGGACAAAGCAGAAGCCTGCAGAAGTGGAGCTTCAACAACGCCGCTGGAGATGGATAGGTCACACAACACGCAAGCCAGCAACCAACACCACAAAGCAAGCCCTAAGATGGAACCCACAGGGAAAAAGGAAGAGAGGTCGTCCACGAAACACCTGGCGACGTGACCTGGAGACAGATGCCAAGAAGATGGGCCACACCTGGGGACAGCTGGAGAGACTCGCCCAGGACAGAGACGGCTGGAGGGACCTTGTCGGCGGCCTATGCCCCAGGGGGGGGGGGGGGGGGTGATGGGCGTAAGTAAGTAAGTAAGTAAAAAAGGACCGACGACCGAAAATGAGCACATGCTGAAGTGAAAGAGTGACGTAAAAAGTTTTGAAATGACGTATTTATTGAGCAGATAAGTGAGTCGTGTCAACTTTAAAATTAGTGTTTGACGTCAGGTGATCCAAATATTTACTATTTTAGTCGCTGGGGTATGCTTTGTACCTCATACAGTAAATAATACGCCTTGATTTTTGTATTAGTAAAAGTAAATCAATAATGCAGAGGAGCGTAGAATGTGTTTTCCAACTGCATTTTTATAAACCATCGAATATTACTCTATTTGGTGTTACTTTACGTTGTGATGAACGCTGATCAAGCAAAATCTTGTATTATGACGTCGACAGTACGTCACTGGAATGTGCTTCGATGCTTTTGCAACATTGTCACAACGTATCGTGTCGCTGACGCGTGCACTTTTCAATGGTGCACCAACAAGGTGAAAAATTCAGCTAATCTCGCTTTGATCGATTGCCGTGCCCCTTAAGGTCGTTTTTAATTGGACCAAAGAGTATACCCCTACGGAAAGAGAGAGCACTTCCGCGAAATAGTGAAGCCAGGCCGCCTCGCATTCCAATCTGCCACTCCCACCTTGCCCGACTGACTGGTCGGCTACTGCTGCTTCAAAATGGCACGCCGTAGAGCCAGAGCCTCGGGTAACGGCAATTAGTGTGCGGCGCCTAATTGTCAAAATTCGCGCAACAAAGGATGAACATATATCTGAACAAGTATCTAAACATACGACTACACTTCACTTTGAGAGACAACAACAGGCATTTTGCTGCTGCGTCTGGGAGGCAGAATAAAAGATGCTGAAGCTATAGCATCAATGAAGCATGTTTCACAGCTTAGGAAGTGTTCACATTAAAACGACTCGGTTATACGTACGACAGTTCAAAGAAGTACCCAACGGAGAAAGAAAAAAAACACGCTTAGAAAAGACAGTTACAACACAAAATATTAATATTTCGGGTAAATATACCCTTTTTCAAAATAGACAAACAAACAAATAGAGAGACCAGTCGCTACTTATCTTCATATATATCACTCACTCCTATATCACTAACACTGTGGTCATGTAGTGTGTTTTTTTTCTTTCTCACCATTGTCATAATTGTCATTATGTGGCTAAAACCGTACGCGCGCATGTGATCCCAACGAAAGAAAATTTGTCGGCCAGACTGACACAATAAAGTTTTTGAATTTGAATTTGAATATCGCAGAAGGAATTTGGCAACACATGTATGTGGCCTGTTGAGTTGCCACATTCCTTCTGCGATAAATGAAGATAAGTAGCGACTGATTTCTCTTTTTGTTTGCTCGTCTATTTTGATAAAGGGTATTTACCCGAAATATTAATATTTTGTGTTCTACCTGTCTTTTCTAAGCGTGTTTCTTCCTCCGTTGTATGCTTCTTTGCATTTTACACTCTTGGCAGTCACCATTTTGGTCTGGATTGTGCACAACAGTTCAGTATATATTTCACACTTACTAACGTTTATTTCAGTGTTTGCCGGCTCTTTCTCAGTGTCTCTGTTTATATGCGTTCAAATACACAATGCCTTTACATCACTTTTATCTTGCATGCGCTCAAGTGACGTGTCAGTCATGTCACTGTGAGCCGGTGTGTGTGTGTGTGTATGTGTGTGTGTGTGTGTGTGTGTGCCTCTGTGTGTGTGTGTGTGTGTGTGTGTGTGTGTGTGTGTGTGTGTGTGTGTGTGTGTGTGTGTGTGTCAGTGTGAGCATATAATAATAATAATAATTACGGTATTTATAATGCGCTTATCTTATAATAATTATAACTCTTAAGCGCGCACTCACAACTCGCACACGCATGCGCACGCTTTAGACAATGACTCACGTAACACAAATAGTGAAAATACATTACGACGGTCAGCTTGGGGTGGGGAGTGTGGTGATATAGTGCTAGAACTGTTGAAAGAGGTGAGTTTTGAGGGCGGACTGGAAGGAGGAGAGTGAGTGTTTCTGACGGAGAGAGAGTGGGAGAGTGTTCCAGGTAGATGGACCGTATACTGAGAAGGAGCGGGGGCCGAAAGTGCTGAGGGAGGCGGAGCGGAGGGAGCGGGGAGGAATGTAGGGGTGAAGTAAGTTGGAAAGATAGGCAGTATCACTCAGCCGTTTAAGGATCGATTAATCAACGTGTTTAAATGGTCCAACACGCTCCTGGGGATTCTGGAGTACGTATCTCCTTATCAAACCGCTACTGCATAAATACGAGAAGCATCGCCAATCAGGCTGACCTATACGTGTCAATTAGTTGTACGATCAGAAATAGGTGCAGACTCGCTTATCTGAGAGGTACGGTGGCTGAGGACACTAATCAGGCTTCCATCATGCCAACTCATGCACCTCTCTAAACATCACATACAACAACTAATCACACAACAGATAACATCACAACTAACCAAAACAACGTTTAACGCTGACAATCAAAGCACATTACGAATTACAAACAGGATCATTCACACTTCAAGCATTCTCAGACATAAGGGGAGAGTGAAAGAGTTTACATAATCATATTTACTTCTGGCATTTGATACAATGAAAACTTAAGTCAACTCACCCAACAATGCGAGGCGTTGTCTTGAAAACATGGTAATGGTCGGTGCGCTGTCTAGAGGGTACCACAACGTGTCACTTCAGCAACGGAGCCCCCGAAACGCCCACCGACCATTCCTTATATACATCTGCCTAATTCAACTTTTACTTCTACTACGTGTGTTCTTATCCACAGTCCCACATTATTTTTACCACGTGGACCCTCCATACCCGTGCCTAGACACCTGAACATATATTAATGTCTATTTGACATATTTCTCACACAAGATACTCCTGACTTCTTCCGGCCTTTTGGACACCTGAACATATACCAATGTCTATTTACTCTGTCTCACACATTATTCTACCGACGTATTCCGGGATTCCCTTTTAGCGTGCCCATTTATCACGCGTGTTTGGACACCCTGTTTACGACCACAACTCCGTCTTGTCCCACATCCCGCACCTAGACTTTGACCCCACATTTTAACCCTAATCAGTAATTTAACCCTGACCAGGCACTCTGTGACAGCAGGAGCGTAGTTGTTCAGGGATTTGTAGCAGAGAGACAGAATCTTGTATTGGATGCGTTGGGGGATGGGGAGCCAGTGAAGGAGCTTGAGCAGGGGAGTGATGTGGTCGGATTTTTTCTTTCTGAGGACGAGGCGGGCAGCATTGTTCTGGACGCGCTGGAGAGTGAGAGTGGTGGAGTGAGGAAGGCCGGAATGGTGTGAGTGTGTGCGTGTCTGGTGTTTGTGATCTCAAAGAAAACTTGTAACCTCTTTAATATCAGAAAACATCGGCAAGTGTTAAATTGACAAACGGCCTACCAACACTGAACTAATCATCAATGCTGAAACTGACCCGGCAACTGGACACGGGCAATGCCCTCAGATAGTTTCACGCTCAGGCTCTTTGGCCCCTTTTCATCTCGAGTCAAACGGAACAATCTGTTTATAATTAAAATAATAACTGAAATAAAATGAAAGGCTTAAATAGTGTGCAAACACTTGTTTCACAGTGAAGGAAGATAAAACGCCGTGATTGTACACAACACGGTACACGCCTTCGTCTGCTTTCCGTGCTGTAATCACCTGCTTAGTGCCGTGTCGATAGCCGGCTCGCTGCCGTGCTAGCACAGTCGGGCAGGCAGAGAGTGGCCGCTCTCCTCCTCCCGCAGCAGCGTTGGCAGCTGGCTTCACTTTTGCAAGTAAGGCCAGATAAGAAGTACTCTCTCTTTCCGTAGGGGTATACTCTTTGATTGGACGAACCTGCCCGTACATTGGTTCGCCATCTCTGACGATCTAGAGTTCGCGATCTCGGGCGAACCAGGTTGGTTCTTAATTAGACGATCCAAAGATACGGCTAACCTAGTTCGAAGTAGTTCGCGAACCTCGGCAAACCATAGTTCGCTGTCGGAAAAAGATCGCTCGACATGTCGAGCGATCAAGGCGAACCTTTTCTCTGATTGGTCAAAACGTTTACCCTCTTCTGCGTTGGAGATAAGAAGATTGTCACCGATCCAACAACCATGGCGGACGGCGATATTTCACTTTCGTGCGAAGAACAAGACCTATTTTATTGATTTGTGGGAGGCGCAACGCTGTTTGTGGGATCCCTCCTGCAAAAAGTACAAAAACAAAACCTTCCAAATCTCGAAGCGGCATTGCGACAGCCATTTTGAACACCTTCGCAGACTTACTTCCGCCGAACCAAGCACTTCAATTAAGAAAGAGAACCATGGCGAACCTAGTTTGCTCAAGTCTAAACGATCGCCGATCTCCTCCGATCTAGGTTTGCTGATCAAAGGTTCGTCCAAATAAGAACGGGCTTTACAGATGCCTGATAAAATGTTTCCTGCAAAAATATAACCTCGTGGTTGCCTGTAACCACTGTACAAAGTAAAACATCTCTACTCTTCAGCGCAGGGTTTCCATACTAACCTGCTCCACCATGTAGGGCTCGTCTGCTAAGCTGCACTCGTCTCTCGGCGAGAAAAGACTGTGTTTGTATGAAAGAGTTAGCTTGTCACGTGTAGATATACTGAATTTGCGCGTGATACCTCTTTCTTTTCCACACTATCCGATTACGTGCTTGCGACTCTCGAGAGGTGGATCGATTGCAATTACCTGATCAGCTTGACGCACGACGAAGCACCATTCTGATCACCCGCTATCCTTGAAACATCACTGTTGCTTCCGCAGTTTAATATAGCAATTATGAGACATGTACACGCACGCCCTAGGCCTACATGATGACGAGTGTCGGTTCGAAGCTCAAATGATAACAAATCTGTCCTCATTTGGCAGAAGAAAGTAAGTTCGTTTTGTGAATAGCGCGATTTTCATGCTGCTATAATGAAAATATCGCTTTTCACAAAAATGGACTTGGTGTTTTTTGCCAACTCGGGGCAGCTATTACGCCGGTCGAACACTACAACACTGCAAACTACACCGCACTTCGGCAGCATAATTAGTAGGTAGGTATACAAAGCCGCCTCCTCACTTGTACTAGTTTGGATTAATTAGCCCTTAGTCGCCTGCTCAACGTTAACTCATTTGCGGTCAACCGCATCCGGATGCGGCTGGCCGCGTCGGAATGAGTTAAACCCTAATAACGAACTACATAACTGTTCCTAGGTCAAATAGCACTATCGCGACCTTTACTGGTTTGTGTAGTGTGAGCGTGTGTGTGCGTGCGGGCATGCGTGCGCGTACACAGGTAAGACAAAAACGTGAAACTTTTAGGGCTTATCGTCTTTTGTCTACCACGAAGGTGATTTCAAAGACGGGGAACCGAAAAGCGGTCGGTACAAATTTAGGTCAGACAGGGTGCGTGTGTGTGTGTGCCAGTGTGTGTGTGTGTGTGTGTGTGTGTGTGTGTGTGTGTGTGTGTGTGTGTGTGTGTGTGTGTGTGTGTGCGTGTGGTGTGTGTGTGTGTGTGTGTGTGTGTGTGTGTGTGTGTGTGTGTGTGTGTGTGTGTGTGTGTGTGTGTGTGTGTGTGTGTGTACACAAGTCAGATCGTTCCAGCTGGTCGTGAGGATAATGCTCGCTTTTAACGGTGATTGTTTTCTCTGTAAGAGAGCGATCTCGGAGAAAGTATCACGTGACGTGGCTTACTGCAGATAAGAAGAAGAAGAAGAGGGTACATTGACACACACACCTACCTAGTATCCACGGTATCATCAGTACGTCGCGTACTAGCCCTTCTCTTCCGGAATACACCAGTGTGTGAAATAAGTTTGACTAAAATCGTTTAAGGGTAGTGCCAGAATAGCTTGGCGCCTCTAGGCACCAAGCTATTCTGGCACTACCCTTGAACTAAAGCCATTGGTCTATATTCTTATCTGTAAGTACTATAATGTAGTTTGTATATGGCAGTGTACACATTTGAAGCTTTTAGCCTCAGTATGATATGGGCTAGACAGGGCTTTTTGACAATGCCAACTGCGCCGGTAAGACAAAATTGACAGTCACTGCTCAGGTGTAGTGACTGGTTACTTCATTTTACAACATCACCTTTGGCGATCTTTGGCGCATACTAGTTCCTTGCCTAAGCGAGGCATACAGCTAATAAGGCACTACCCTCCGCCTGCATACACACAAATCCGAAATTCGCTGGCAATGAAAGCGATATACATGCGTGTCTATCGTCATCAGAACGTACTTTGGATTCAAATCGTTCGTCTGACAAGCTATGTTGCAACCACCAGGTTTTTTTTAAAAAAAGAAATCTCGACGTAAATCTGAATACTGTAAAAATCAAATACTTAAACAGAGAGGTAAATGTCCTCGGGCCGACGTAGTCCGCCGTTGTGAGCCCGCGCACACCTGCGCGCAGGCTAACGGCGGAGTACGTCTGCCCGAGGACATTTTGCACTGGGCATTCAGGCTTGCACGCCCCTTCTATATCAGGATTAGATTGGTGTCGCTTTATCGCAAGCCTACTGCAGGGCGTCATATCGAGCGCCAATGGTCAAGGACAGTGTTTGCCACAATAGCTTGGCGAGGTGTCAGTCAGTGTGGTTGGATACTACCCTTCATCAATCAAGACTACTATCGAGATTGTATTATGCCTGGCCTCGCATCAAGTTCACGTTTAAACGATCGAACTGAGGACTCGTGGTTTATATTCCGCAACGGGGCAGGCATAAATTTATCTGTTTCATCCCTACGTCACACGCCCAATCACTTTAGGGTAAACCGTACCGTGTGACGACGCTACGAGTACCAGCTTTTTTCGACAAAAAGAGAAAGGCACACGCCAACCAAAGAAGCTTCTTCTCATAGCTCGAAACAATACACACACGGGCTGTCTTGACGAAGCCAGCATCCAGTTTTGAACAATATTTTCGTCGATAAGCGCGAGACTAAAAACAGGGCAGGCCTTCCCTGAATCGAAAATGGCGCAAGAAAGTCATTGTCACATGGTCATCGCTTCAATGCCGTAAAATTATCAAATTCTGAACTATATTTTTAAGGAACGATAATAGGAGAAAAAAAACGCGTACCCATTGAATCGCATTACTCTGACAATTATTATGTAGACAGTGAGACTCGAAAGGCGCTTTCAAAAGTCAAAATGAAATTGACAAGCTGCCAAGAAGAGCGATGTTTGCGGAAGATCATACGTGACCCCTTGCAACTGCAGAATGTGTATATGTGGGGGAGTAAACCCTTCAAATCAGGAGTGGAGCCCCGAAGGCAGACAGCTGCCTGTATTCACGCACTGTTCTGGCAGCTCCTGCAGCCAAACTGGTGCCAAAGTACTGCTTTGCATTCCTTTGGATACATTAGCGAGGCCGAGAGGGGGATCTTGACGACTGGGCACCCCAGGATCTCAATACACTTCGCCCAGGCTTGCGCCCTGGAGAGGTCACTCCAGTGACTGACCCAGCAAGCGCATATACTCCATTGTCTTCCGAGACAGGATGCCAAAACATTTACGTAAGCTTATAAGAGATGCCACATACGTTCGAAGTTTGTTCAACTTGGTTAATTTTACGAAATTAGCGGAGGAATGAAAACAAGTACATTATTGGTAACAGCGGTTTGCTGTACTAACCCTTGTAGGCCTCGGCCTTCGGGTACAGTGGTTACTTTGACCTCCCTCCGGCCTACAAGGGTCCGTGTAGCAAAACCTTGCTACCAATAACTTAAACTGAACACTATTTCTTGAAAGGTCTTTTAACCTCAAAATCGACACCTTTTCTCTTCGAAGTGGATCAGTGTCATGTACATTTGAGCTGCTCTTACTTTAACTCATTCAGCCCTGACGCACTACAGCAGGAGATGGTTCGACCATGATAATTCAAGGGTACTGCCAGATTAGCTTGGCGCCTGTCGGCGCCAAGCTAATCTAGCACTACCCTTGAATTATCATGGTCGATCCATCTCCTGCAACAGGTGCATAGTCGTTAGATGACGCCTCCAAAATTGGGGAAATACGTGCGCCGGGCTGAATGAGTTAACCCGCTTCATTATAGCTGATCGTTATGTGGTGGTCAACTGTTTGAACATAAATATCAGAACACAACTCCACAACTCGTGCAGTATCCAGTTCTGTTTGAAGGAGTAACTCACAAGTATAATTCTGTCTAAATGAGGTGCCAAACCGTCTCATTTCAATAGAAGTGTACTTGTGGCGTACTGCCCGCGCGGGTCCGAATATTGGGGGAGTATCCCATTTGCCACTCGGGGAGTACGCCACAAGTACACTTTTATTCAGTTCAGATGTTAGGCATCTGATCTGCATAAAAGTCTGTTTGTGTCGTGGTGACTTACGGGTCTGTCATGCTGGGGAGCACTCCCGCAAACGGTATGGGATTTACGATTTCAAAGTTACATCCAATGCTGTAAAAATGTAACCCTTTTAGCCCCGAGGTGCCATTTCTCAAATTTTGAAGGTGTTGCCTAACGACTATGCCATTGTAGGAGATGGATTGATCATTATAATTCAAGGGTAGTGCCAGATGAGCTTGGCGCCTTCAGGCGCCAAGCTCATCTGGCACTACCCTTGAATTATCATGATTAATCCATCTCTGCTGCAGGGTCCCGGGGCTAACAGGGTTAACACGAGGTAATCACAACACGTCGACTGCAATGTCAGTGCCGCTGACGATTACTGAGCGGGATGCCATTTTCACGATAACGGACGCAAACAACATTGTCATCAGTCCAGCACTCGGGTTTTCTCCCCCTTTCTTATTAACGGTCCTTTTACTGCCTGACCAGCCTAATTTCAATATATACCGTGACCAAAAAGTGTACGTGCGCTCAATCAAGGTAGAACAAATATGTAGGGAAAATAGAATACAAGAATGGCTCACGAGTAGTGTCTGCTTAGACTGGCGCCTCCCAAGGCGGCCACCTTAATCTGGCAGACTCTTCAACTATCATGGTCGCTCGCCTTCCTGCTAAAAAAAGCTGATTGACGGGTTGGTAGCGAAGCTCGGACAAAAGAAACAGAATCTATCTAATGCTTGTTATTTGCCTGAAAGTTGGAAAGTTTGGCATGTAGAGTCAAGGGTCAAGGCAGTACCTAACGGAGAAAGAAACACGCTTAGAAAAGACAGTTACAACACAATTTATTAATATATACCCTTTTTCAAAATAGACAAACAAACAAATAGAGAGATCAGTCGCTACTTATCTTAATTTATCGCAGACGGAATGTGGCAACTGTTACTTTCTCCGTTGGGTCTCCTTGGCTTGACTTCGCGAACGAAGAATCTATAGGGCTTGCCCACGTCGTCTGCAGGCATTTTCGTGGCTGCGGAGGCCAATCCGGGACAGGCAGGTTCGACCGCAGTGGCTGCAGGGAAGGTCTGGTTAGGGTTCTGAGTTACGACAGCTCTGGGGTTTTTTTTTTTTTTTCTAAGCCGCTTGTCCTTAAGGTTAGCTCTGCGAGAGTCCTCAAAGGAGACGGCTGCCTTGTGAATGGTGGAGCGCCAGGTGTCACGGTCCGCAGCAAGCGAAGACCACTGGCGGTGGTCGATTTGGCAGGCACTAAGCGACTTCTTGAGACCGTCTTTGTATCTCTTCTTTGGTGCCCCTCTGTCTCGGTGTCCAGTGGCGAGCTCGCCGAACAGAGTGATCTTGGGTAGGCGATGATCCTCCATCCTGGAGACGTGCCCCGCCCAGCGAAGCTGTGTCCGCAGCAGCAAAGCCTCGATGCTCACATTTTCCGCCTGTTCAAGGACCTCGACGTTGGTGACATAGTCACTCCAGTGAATGCTGAGGATGGTACGCAGGCAGCGCTGGTGAAAGCGTTCGAGGAGTCGTAGTTGGCTGCGGTAGAGGGCCCAGGACTCGGAACCGTACAGCAGGGTGGTGAGGACGACAGCTCTGTACACGCTGATCTTGGTGCCTTTTTTCAGCTGTTGATTGTGCCACACCCGCTTGAATAGTCGCCCGAAAGCACTGTTTGCTTTTGCCAGCTTGTTGTCCAGCTCCTTGTCCATCTTGGCGTCTGACGTGATGATGCAGCCAAGGTAGGTAAACTGGTGTACAGACTTCAGTTCGGACTCGCCGATGGTGATGTGGGGAGGGCGATGCTCTTCCTTGGGTGCCGGCTGATGAAGGACCTCTGTCTTTTTCAGACTGACCTCAAGTCCAAAGAGCTGGGCAGCATCTGCGAAGCAGGACGTAATGCGCTGCAAGGCTCTCTCTGTGTGTGCAACGAGGGCAGCGTCATCAGCGAAGAGCAGCTCACGAATCAGTTGGTCTAGGGTTTTTGTGTGGGCCTGCAGTCGTCTGAGGTTGAACAGGCTGCCATCGAGACGATACCTGATGTACACTGCGTCGTCATCGTCGAGGTCCACTGTGGCCTGCTTCAACATCATGCTGCAGAAGATGGTGAAGAGGGTCGGTGCCAGCACGCAGCCTTGCTTCACGCCGTTGCGAATGGGGAATGGTTCTGAGAGGTCACTGTTTAGTCTGACCTGGCCTTGCTGGTCCTCGTGGAGCTGGACGATCATGTTGAGGAACTTTGGTGGACAACCTAGTCGCTCCAGGATCTGCCACATACCTTGCCTGCTCACAGTGTCAAAACGCTTTTGTTAGGTCGACAAACGTTACGTACAGCCCTTTGTTCTGCTCGCGGCACTTCTCCTGAAGCTGTCTCAACACAAAGACCATGTCGGTGGTACTCCTGTTGGCTCTGAAGCCACACTGGCCTTCTGGGAGGTGGTCTTCAGCGATGGCAGGTACCAGCCGATTCAGGAGCAACCTTGCGAGAATTTTCGCGGCAATAGATAGCAGGGTAATTCCAAGATAATTAGAGCAGGCAGACTTCTCTCCTTTGTTCTTTTACAGGGTGATGATGACTGCATCACGGAGATCCTTTGGTAGTGTTCCTTTTTCCCAGCAGCAGAGAAAGAGGTCGTGGAGCTTGTTGTGCAGTGCTGGGCCTCCATGTTTCCAGATCTCTGGCGGGATTCCGTCAATGCCTGCTGCTTTGCCACTCTTGAGCTGGTGGATGGCTGTGAGGGTCTCTTCGGCGGTGGGCGGTTCGTCCAATTCAACCTTTAGTGGAAGGTGTGGGATTTGGAGGGTGACTGTTTCTTGAACAGTGCGTTCAGCGCCGAAGAGGTCCTGAAAGTATTCCGACCAGCGATTCAAGATGGAGGTATTATCTGTGAGGAGTGCCTGTCCATCAGCGCTTCGCAGGGGACTTTGTACCAGGTGCCTAGGGCCATACACTGCTTTCAGTGCTTCGTAGAAGCCCCTGTAGTCACCGTTGTCAGCGCAGAGCTGGGTCCTCTGTGCGAGTCTGGACCACCACTCGTTCTGGAGCTCTCTAAGCTTGAGCTGGAGACTGCTGCAGATGAGGCGGAAGGCAGACTTCTTCACAGGGCAGGAAGGCTGGGCTAGGTGGGCCTGGTGGGCGGCTCTCTTTTTTTTTTGCTAGAAGTTCCTGGATCTCTACGTCGTTTTCGTCAAACCAGTCTTTGTTCCTCTTTCTAGCAAAGCCCAAGACTTCCACAGAGGATTTTACAATAGCAGTTTTTAGTTGTTCCCAGAGTGTTTCAGGAGAGGAGTCTGCTGGATCAACTGTGTCTTTGAGCATGCGCTGTAAATCGGCCTGAAGGGCAGCTTTCTTGTCGTCACGCTGAAGGCTGGCAACATCAAGCTTTTTTTTTCTTGGGAGGGCCCCCTTTCTTGGGTTTCAGCTTGAGGCGGAGCCTGAGTTTGCAGCGAACAAGGCGGTGGTCAGTGTGGCACTCTGCGCTGGGCATCACTCTGGTGAGAAGGACGTCACTGCGGTCCCTCTGACGCACTAGGACATAGTCGATAAGGTGCCAGTGCTTGGAGCGAGGATGCATCCAGGTGGTCTTTCGACTGTCCTTTTGCTGGAAAGTAGTGTTGGTGATAACAAGTTGCTGCTCTGCACAGAGCTCCAACAGTAGGCGACCATTGTCATTGCAGTTCCCAACGCCATGCTTGCCGAGGACTCCTTTCCAGGCTTCAGAGTCTTGGCCCACTCTGGCGTTGAAGTCGCCAAGGATGATGACTTTGTCGTCTGCAGGGGTGCTCTGCAGTAGGCTGCGCAGGTCAGAGTAGAACTTGTCTTTTTCTGCAGGCTCTGCCAGGAGGGTTGGGGAGTACACACTGAGAAGGGTGACGTATTGCTGGTGTCTTCTTTGCAATTTACACGCCTGGCAGTCACCTATTGGGTCTGGATTAACCCATTCAGCCCTGACGCACTACAGCAGGAGATGGGTCGACCATGATAATTCAAGGGTAGTGCCAGATTAGCTTGGCGCCTGAAGGCGCCAAGCTTATCTGGCACTACCCTTGAATTATCATGATCGATCCGTCTCGTGCAACAGTTGCATAGTCGTTAGATGACGCCTTCAAAATTTGGGAAATACCTGCTTCGGGCTGAATGAGTCACGGGTCAAGGTGTCACGGCCAGCCCCGATGACCACCTGAAGCAATTCCTGCTATCTGAGAAATCAAGACCCAAAACACGACTGCCAAGCGTGTAAAATGCAGAGAATAACCCAACGAAACACGCGTGCTTCTTTTATGCTATCAAGTAAAGACGTATTACATATAAAGACTAAAACAAATGAAAAACAAAGGTTCTTGACAAATTCAAAAACAAAGATCACAGAAAATGGGAACTTCTAATCTAAGAAATTTCTGTTTTCCGGAAATCAACTTTCGCCCACGTTGTCAACAAATTATACATGCAGCACGACCAGGTTCGCATACTTTTATTAGAACTGAGGGTAAAGATACACCATTACTCGTACACGATTTTTAAAAATAAATAATTCCCAGCAAGCAATGGTCCTCGGGCCGACGTCGGCCCGACGGTCTTTTGCTGACTGGGCTGAACATTGTCCCTCGGCCGGGCTCCATCTGCAAGGGTCGTCATCAATGCTAACAAGCTCCCCATCCCCGCTGCAGCCGCGGGGTTTCACGGGCATCTTCTCCGCTTGCTTGCTGAAATCGACTCTGGTAACCCCTTCACAGTCGCAAAAACGTGAACACGATCCAACTGCAAGAGGCACAGACTCTTCATGAGCCCCGCTCACCACCACCCCACCCCACCCCCAACCCCCTGTAGGTGCGGGGGCTCATAAGAGGATCTATGCCTCTCGCTGAAACCACTTTTGTTTCCATGGTCTTCAGGACGCCTCGGGATCTTCGACGTTAGATGTTACAATGATTTCAGCAGAAGAAACAAAGCAATCTGCGTCCACTGGCAGTGAAGGGGTTAAACCCTAGGAGTGCGGGATAGAGGTTAAATATCGCTAAGCCAGAAGTAGTTTAGAAAATTGCACGGACTTGACACATTCAGTGGATTTAGCCAGCGCGCTCCATGGACTGCACGAGGCGTGGCATCTATGCTTCTATGTTCCCAAGGAGTGCCATCATTGAGACCTATATATATCCCAAGTTTGAGCGTGTCCTTGTCTGGTTTTAACTCATTCAGTCCCCACACGCCACAGCAAGACATTGAACGAGCATGACAGTTTAAGCCGGGATGGCGCCAGAATAGCTTGGCGCCCATAGGCGCCAAGCTATTCTGGCACCACCCTTGAACTGTCACGTTCTGTCACTAGAAATTGTAAATACAGTCCTTCAGAGGGCAACTTCATAATTTTGGGATTTCGGTCGTGGGGTAGAATGTGTTAACGGTGCGACTTTTGCGAGGGCGCATGCTGCACTGGTCACTCCGATCGTGCGAAACGGCGTGGACGTCCTCAATATAAAGGGGCGCAAACTACTGTCTGTCCTTTCTATCCAGGGGGATAAAACGGATTTGTTCAATAGCGTGTCCGTTGAAAGGTCCTGGTAAATCAAAGTGGCACAGTTGGAGTGCGCCTGAGTTGATCAGTGTTCAGGTCGTATTCCATAGGCAATAGATTTCCCTGTCCCCCATAACCCGCCCGTCAGGGCCGTCCATGATCACCTCGGTGCTGTGGACGTTAAACCCGAGCTAACTAACTCACTCTGTCCTTTCTATAATGGGCCTCAACGTATTGACTTCACCTGTTTCTGATTTCTTTTCGGGCTACCTCTACAACCGTACGTGCACAACAAAGTGTTCCTCAGTCACGGCTTTTGCGCTTAAACCGCCTTGAGCATGCAGGAACCGATGCTGTTTGGTCAATAAAGGCTCCCGTTGCCGGCGGCAACGCTATACGACACTTCCGCAGCAACTGATGTGGGGCGCCTTGAATGAGTTAACAATACCGGTGGCTGCATGGTCAAGGGAGTTACAGCAATACTCCGTTGTCGGCTGCTTGCACGTGCGGGCTAACTCATTCAACTCCGACACGACACGGCAATACATGGATCGAGCGTGATAGTTCAAGGGTTGTGCCAGAATAGCTTGGCGCCCACAGGCGCCAAGCTATTCTGGCACAACCTTTGAACTATCATGCTCGATCTGTTTCCAGATGTATAATACAGTCTTCAGGGGGCAATTTTAAAATTTGCGAAGTTCGGTCCTGGAGCAGAATGTGTTAATATACCGAATTCACGTTAGACAGGGTTCTCGCAGATTGTCTGTAAATCTGTCAGTTTCACGTCAATTGCCCGTCAGTGTCCGAAAGCTTGTCTCCAGTGTGGTTCGCGTGAGAAGTGACGATCAAGTGGGCGGAACCGCGCGCCCTGCCTGCCGAGAAGTGCCCGCGACACGGGGCTTGGTGCTTCCGGTTCCGTTTGAGCCAGTCCACCACACGGCCCGTGCGCAGGACATTAGGCAGGAGTCCCACATCCAGGCTGCAGGGTGTTGATGCTGATGAACAGAGACCACTGTCCTGCGCGTCTTCCACGACGCCACAGAGCTCCCCGCCGGATGGGCTGAATAAATTTACGCCGTCGATAATGGCGGACTGGCCAGGAGTTAGATCCCAGTTGATGCTGCCGCCATTATCACACACCCCGTGTTTCTGACTTTTGTCGGCCGGAACACCAAGCGCGCTCGAGTTTACATGTGAACACTCAATCATTAATTGTGTTTTAGGAGGGGTTCCACACGAACTGCAGTCTTTCCAATCGGTATTCTGATTCCGCGTCTGCATCATCGAGCACCGGGCAGTACTGGGCAGTAATGGCATGGACCTGCTCGTGAGCTGAAGCTCCGAGACAGGCCGGGGCGTGCATTCTGACGTGATGTCAAGCACTGGGTTCCGCCACAGTTTGGGTGATGTTACGGTCGTGGGCTTGTGCACGTGCAGACATGAGGATACGTTTCTCATCCGATCCTTTTGTTGTGCCTTCTTTGTCAACAGCGTGCTTTTGGGGCTGAGGACAGCGCGCTGTCGGGGATCTTCGTGCGAAAAGATCGGTATATAGTCGCTGGGTGAAACCATAACGCGGTCTTTCAGCAAGCCACAGAGCCGCCGCCGGGCTGCGTATGCGCTCTCAAAGTCCGACATCAACTGATTCTTTTTATGAGGCTTCGACGCTAACCCTCCGTTCTGTTGGCTGCCCACGGGCTGTTTTTGAAACGACTGTATGGAAATGTTCATTCTTGAGTCCATTCGATCCATGCAGGACTCGAGGTCCCTGAACGTCACACGAACAAGAGGTGTGGACGGCGATGGTCTCGGTGTGCCTTCAAGGTGCTGTGCAGTCGGCATAACGACTGGTGGATCATCTAATGAGATCAACTTGCGATGCGAACCCGTCACAATGTGCGGACGCAGTACTTCAGGGGTGACCAAGCTGGTTCCTGGCGCCAAAGGCTTTGAACAATCCCCTGCGATTTCTTTTCTTAACGCAGGTACTGACACGATTCTGGATTCAGTGTCTGCGTCAGGCGCACGCCCTGTCCTGCGCCTGTAACCTGTGCTGAAACCTGTGTGCATTTCGCTACATTTCCTACCCGCTGCTGTGACGTAGGTGGTGGAAGGTGACAACAGAGTAATGTATGATCTGGAGATAGTTCCGTCCAAGGAAGATGTAGTGACACTCCTGGTTTTGCTCAGAATAAGATTGATCTGTGCCCTCACCCTCTCACGGTCCGCCTCGAAAGCTGACAAAGCGCAGGCCATCTGTCTGTCCACCCCCATATAGGGTCTCTGCAGCGCATGCTCTTTCTGTTGTACAAGGAGCTGGTCCTCCTCGCTGTCAGTGGAGCTGTCTTCCTCTGTATCGTCTTTAGTCGCCGCTTCATACTTGCTTGTCTCGACATTTTGCTCCTCCTTGCGTTTCTGATTGCTTTTCGAGCTTCGAACACGCTTCTTCACTAGTTTACGATTACAGACTGTGGTATGTGACTTTCGAGGTGGCGTTGTGCTTATCGGTGTTCCGCATTTTCGGGAGAAATTCCACCTCAGCGCCCCTCTACATTTGGAGTTTACTTTCTTCCTTGTTGGATAGGACTGTGAGCGTGTCAGATTAGATGTAGAACATTGTCGTGAGGTATCCACACCAGCCACAAAGCTGGTGATCAGGGCACTCTGTCCTTTGTTTGAAAAGAGTGATTTTTCTGATTTTGAAGACGAAGTCTGTGACACTCCCGACTTTGAAGTGTCCAAGAATGCAGCCTGTGACTTCGAAGACGACAGTATTAATGTGTGTGGTGCAGTGGAATGTGGTGACGAGGATGAAACGTCAGACCGTGTTTCGTTCGGCTGGTCCTCTTGAACAGAAAGAGTTAATGAGCTTGATGCAGATGGTAATACCGTCGCGTGTGAAACGACTCCATCACAGTTAATATCGTCAACCACGGATGAAATTTCATCAACGGAGGTGAGAGTGGAGTCAGCAGACGTCTCTTGAACCCGGTCCGTGGCTGTGGCGATACCTGCAGCCGGCGTCTTTGCGTGGGTATTGTAGGTAAGCGCCGTGTTTACCTTGGCGGTGCACCTGTTGGCTTTCCTCACGCTCGCTACCGCCACCTTTGACGTGTTGTTGTGTTGGGCACGACGCCACCCGCGTAACCTTTCAGGGGCGGACATGTACAGCCTTTGTCGGCGGTGGTTGTTGGTATTGTCACTATGCCCTGTCTGGAGTTTTTCTCTCACTTGTCTTCTGTTTGTAGGGGCTGCCCCTATACCTAGAGGTTCACAAGCGCCTCGTACAGACACAGGATAAGTCGGGTCTCCTCTTTCGGGTGAGGGACCTTTCTCTTCCTTCTCGTCATCCTGACCGATGGTGTCTGAGCTGGAGTCGGACCACACAGCAGCCTTCAGCTCACACTGGTTTATGTACTCCGCCCACTCGTTGTCCGACACAGACGAGCTGTCACTGTTGCTGCACAGCTCTTCGTGGTCTTGCCCTTTGTCTTTGCCTCTAGTCTGGCAGCCTTCCTTGTTCCGCAGCGTTCGTATCTGATCGTCCATTGCGTTTGTAGGCTCGGTTTTCAGCTGTCGCGCTTGACAGCTTCGCTGTGACTCTGCCGTACTGGCTTTTGTAGGCCCGGTCTTCGGCGGTCGCGCTTGGCAGCTCTGGTGCGATTCTGTCGTATTTTTGCTACCGGCCTTTACTGACTGACCAGGCTCTGATGTCTTTATGTTGACCTTTGCAGATTCCGCATCGTTAGTAGTGCGACGAGTGCTGGGCTTAACACCATCAGTCTGCTGCTGCTGCAATGTCTGGGGGCCGGAGCTCACACTGGTTGCTTCCGTAGATCCGCTATGCACTTCGTGCGTATCGGATCCAGGGAGGCAAGCAGTATGTTGATTCAAACTAACAATAGGGTCAGACGAGGCAGGTCCTGACGCAAACACTGACGGTACAAATCCGCGTAGATCGGAGTCGAGTTTTGACGACAGTGCTTTTCCGATCGCAGACTGTCTTTTCGCCCGGGCGGTCGTCACGCTGCCGGAGGACGCGCTGCTTTTCTTCGCCAAGCTCTTGTGCGCGAACTTTTCGTACGAGCTGTCGGTATTCTGCTTGTGTTTCAGGAGGAGGGTCGGGTGCAAGCGGTAGGCGTTCCCGGGCATGTGTACAATTCCTTGCAAAGAGGATCCTTCCGCGGCATTCGCGTCTTGACTCACCTGCCAGGACACGCCGATAGAGGCAATCGTGCTCTCGCGGTTGGGCGGTCTGCAGAGCTTGCCAGGCCTGCCACCCTTCCGTTTCTTTTGCCTCGTAGGCCAGGATGGCTTGACGGTCAGAGGGGTCAGGTAGGGCGACCCGGGTTTGTAGCCGGGCGAGTAGGGCGGGGTGGGCTGGGTGGTGTGGGCGGACTGTGGACGAACCTGCTCGACGGGGAAATCCTGCGACGAGGTGGACATCCTGTTGCAAATGTTGGACGTCGGTCTGTTAGGCGACATGGGACCAGGCTGGCAAAACACACGGAAAGAAAGAAAGTTATGTCATGGACATTTTGACGTCAAACAGTTGTGAGGTCAGACCGCATTAGTCGTGTTTGTCTTAACTCATTGTACCCCAAGACCAAAATCCCAAATTTTTTCCGTTGTCCTCTGAAGACTGCATTGCGGTGCAGGACACAGATCGACCAAGATAGTTTAAGGGTGGTGCCAGAAATCTTGCTGTGGTGTGTCTGGGGTAGAATGAGTTAACTTAGTGCGTAACGTCGTGAGGAAAACCATGCACACACACACGTGTGTGTGTGTGTGTGTGTGTGTGTGTGTGTGTGTGTGTGTGTGTGTGTATGTGTGTGTGTGTGTGTGAGTGAGTGTGTGCTGCTCTCTCCTCTCTCTCTCTCTCTCTCTCTCTCTCTCTCTCTCTCTCTCTCTCTCTCTCTCTCTCTCTCTCTCTCTCTCTCTCTCTCTCTCTCTCTCTCTCACACACACACACACACACACACACACACACACACATACATACACACACACACTCATGGTCGTCGGGTGTTACCTTGCACTACCCTTAAACTATCACAGTCCTGCAGCTGGGATTTGAAAGTCCCGGATCACTGCAGCAGGAGATGGCATAACCATGAAAATTCAAGGGAAGCGTAACAGAGAAGACACCTACCCAGTGATTGCGGTGGTTGGTACTGGGCCAGGGACACAGAAGATCCGAGTTGTCCACACACGGCGCAATGTCAGACAGGACGGGCCAGTCTGCTCGGGTCGCCTCCTCCTCCGAGTCCAGCAGGCCTTTCTTCAGCTTGGACGTGTCGCCAAAATGCCGCCTCTGCATGTACTGAATCAGGTAGGATGGGTCGATATGCGTCGACGCATCTGAGGAGCCCTGAAATCAGGATAGCAGGAAGAAGGTGCTGATGGGGAAAGACAGTGAAACGCCATGGAAAGCAGTTGACCCATCTAACCCCACGACCCAGTGATTATGTACCAGTAGCAGGAGATGGATCGACTATGATAACTTAAGGGTAGTGCCAGATTAGCTTGGCTAATCTGGCACTACCCTTAACCATGAACCGCGGAGGCTCATGAGGATCTATGTCTCTTGCAGTTGGGTCGCGCTCTCTTAAACGCACCTCTTTTTGCTCCGGTGACTTGCGCCGCATGGCCGCGGACCTCAGCGCATGCTCGTCGTAAGGCTCCACGGGCCGCATCTGCATGAGGCGGCTCTCTCGCAGCACGTCCTCGGCTGACGACGTGTACCCACGATCGATTTTTGTCAGGTGGTGAGCGTGGGAAACGGCCTTCGGCTGGTAGCCGTTGTCTCCGTCGTGTCGTCGAGTTGGTTTCGACTCCATGATTTCAGCAGCTTTCGTGTGTTCCTGTGCGAACGGAACCAAATCCGGGCAGACAAAATTAGCCCAAGAAATATTGAACACAACCCAACCGCAAGAGGCATAGATCCGCATGAGCCCTCCGCAGTTGCGGAGGTCTCATGAGGATCTATGCCTCTTGTTGAGAACACTACGTATCCACCTTTCTTGCGGATTTTTCTACGTTGAATTTACGATGATGTCAAAAACGCTGTGAGTGACGCCATGTCAGTGCCGACTAGGACCTACAAATTAAAGGAAGTTTCAGTTTCACAGCCCAGTGACGAACCTGCAAGAGGATTTTTTTTTTCTCACGACCTCCTGGCATCCCTGCTGTGATTCACCCACAATCTGCAATGACCGCCGACCCCCATCTTCCGAAACATTTCACGAATTTCGTTGAGAGACATGTTCTAACTAAAGTTAGGCCAGTCCTTCATCTTCAGATCAAACCTGAATATGAATCTAATTTTCGAACGGCTTTACGTTAGGTAATTTTCACATTTCACCAAATACCACTTTGACACACGCGACCGATCTACGCTGAAGTATCGCCCGGGCACGCCAACTCAAAATCGAAAATATTCGAGATGGACCCCCTCTGCTTCTACGATTGTTGCTGTTCATGTCTCTGGTGACACTGTCGTTTGTTTCCGTCCAGTCCGTCTATCTTTCCCAGCTGCATTCTTTGTCCGCATTTGCCGACAACAATAACAACAACAATAATAATAATAATAATAATAATAATAATAATAATAATAATAATAATAATAATAATAATAATACATAGTTCTTGTATGGCGCTGTTCTCCAGGAAAACACTGGACTCGCTGCGCATGCACAACAGCACTCTCTCTCTCTCTCAGACACACGCAGAATTATACACTACTTTAAACCACCCCATCCCTTCCAAACACCTTACATCCACTTCCCTCCAGAATCAGACTAAAAGGCAGTCAACAGTTAGCTAAAGGTGAGGTAAATGTTAAACGCCCGACGATAATCTTTAGTTGTTCTTCGTCCTCTCTTTTTAAAATTATTAATAGCCTTTGAGTTGTGTTTGGGCTTCTCGTTTTTGTGTGTCCCAATTTTTTTCAGTGCTTAGACCAGCATGATTAACTCATTCGAGACGTGCCGGCTACGCATACGCGGCGAACAGCTGCGTATTCGTAGGCGGCACGTCTCGAATGAGTTAACGCTGGTGTTAGATTGTAGTTGCGTTGTTCTGTGAGAACGGTTATGCATAAATCGTAGGAAACGATCCTATGTTTATTTGAACTATCATGATTACAAATCACGTACCTTTTCAGTGAATTTCACTTTCGTTTACGAATAGTGCGGTGTTGATTATCTGTTGCCGCACGGAGTTGAGTCACGAAGAGTCTAGAAGCAACTCGAGTATTCATTTGTTTACTGCGCGCGTGTAGCTTAGCGTTCAGTACTAGTGCACTAATCGCGTGTTTTCCAAATAAAGCGGGCAAGGTCGTGACCTGCCTGGCCTACTTTTGTGTGACGTCGTAGCGCGCCGGTATTTTTCGCAACATAGGGGCTGGTAAATAGCAGCCAGATTTTTACCGAATATTCGAGTGTAATGTTTATTCATTGATATTTAGGAGTTTTAGTTACGTAGTTTGTTCTGATTGGTTGTGTTGTACGAACTTCCGCGCTTTTTCTGGAAAGTATGTTACTATAGCAAAAGAGTCGTGCTGGGAAGTTTATGTGTACATTGTTCAGTTGTAAAACTGCGATGTAACAGCGTCGGTACATTCAGTTGTATAATTGCAGTGTATCGTAAGCACATTGACTTTGAGCTACGCAAGGTATCGTGCTTCATTGTCAGTGACGGAGTTATGCAGTGTATAGTGATGTATATTGTATGAGAAGCGCATGGTGTCAAAGTGTGGACATTTTGCAGAGAAGACATTGTTGGTGCATTTGTGAATGTATTTTGTGGAGATCGCATCGCTGTAATAAAATATTGTTGGAACTGTTACTCCAGTATTGTCTACATCCTTAAGCTACGTGTGACGGATTGCAGCTGAATGAAGTGTATTTAAAAGAACCTTACGTGCGTGCCGTCTGGTGTGATATCATACAATGACCACGATTCTACCACGTAACAGCTGGGTTATAGCGCTATATAAATGTTATTAATGTAATGATATTATTATTGTTGTTGTTGTTATTATTATTATCATTATTATTGTTGTCATTATTATTATTATTATTATTATTATTATTATTATTATTATTATTATTATTATTATTATTATTATTATTATTATTACAACATTCAATGTACGCCGACCTCACGCAGCCTGTAGACGGCCAGCTCTAACTTCCTGGACTGCTCCAGCTCCGACCATCGGCTGGTGCGGTCTGTCCTCAACCTGCACATTGCACCAGCACACAGGAAGAGGCCGAAGCTCACCCGACCTTCATTCAACCTGGCCAAGCTGAAGTGCCCGGACGTCAAGGAAAACTTCCAGACCCACCTTGATGACCTGCTAACTGCCCATGGACCGTTGACTGGCAACCCAACTGAAATGTGGAACCAGTTCAAGGGGATGGTGACGGAGTCTGCCAAAGACGTGCTTGGACCCAAGCAGAGAGTACACCAGGATTGGTTTGATGAGAACAGTTAAGAGATCAACAAGCTACTGGAGCAAAAGCACAGTGCCTTCATCGAGTGGCAGAACGACATCAACTCCTTGTCCAAGAAAGACCGCTTCAAACACCTCCAGAGAAAAGCCCAGAGAGAGCTCCGCAACATGCAGGACACCTGGTGGGACGGCAAAGCAAAAGAACTTGAACACTTCGCTGAATCCAGCAACTCCAAGGAGTTTTTCAACGCTATGAAAGCTGTCTACGACCCTGCCAGACCCAGCACAACCCCTCTCTTTTCCGCCAACGGCTTCACCTTACTAAAGAACAAAGGCAGCATCACTGAGCGCTGGAGAGAACACTTCTCAAATCTGCTAAACCTGCCTTCCACTGTCGATCCGCGGCCCTGGACATGATTCCCCAGAAGCCGACACTGGATGACCTTGACCTCCCGCCAACCCTGGACGAGGTCAAGAAAGTGATCAACCAGACTAGCTCCAGCAAGGCTGCAGGCATGGACGGCATCCCCGCAGAGCTCTTCAAGGCAGCTGGACCTGAGACTCTTGATGCCTTCCTCAACATTCTGACATGTATCTGGGCATAGGAGATCGTGCCACAGGAATTTAGAGATGCTACAATCGTCTCCCTGTTCAAGAACAAGGGCAGCAAAGCAGACTGTGCCAATTACCGAGGGATCTCACTCTTGTCCATTGCTGGCAAGATCATTGCGAGAGTCATCCTCAACCGCCTGATCAGCTCTGTATCTGAGGAATCGCACCCAGAGGCTCAATGTGGCTTCAGACCCGGCCGCAGCACAGTCGACATGGTCTTCTCTGTGAGACAGGTCCAGGAGAAATGCATTGAGCAGCACATGGACCTCTACACTGTCTTCATAGATCTGACCAAAACATTCGACACTGTGAACAGAGAAGCGCTTTGGGTCATCCTCGCAAAGCTCGGCTGCCCCAGGAAGTTCACCAACATCATCCGCCTCTTCCATGATGAAATGGTAGGAGTTGTCCAGTCAAACGGCGACACATCCGCACCCTTCGACATTTCCAAGGTTGTGTTCTTGCCCCCGTTCGGGCTGTGCACAGCCCGAACGGAGAGCACCATAACCAAATTGACTACATCATGGTGAAGAGACGCTTCCAAACCAGTGTGAACATTGCCAAGACAAGAAGTTTTCCAGGAGCAGACATTGGAAGCGACCATGACTTATTGATGATGACCTTCCGACTCCGCCTAAAGAAGGTCAACAAGCAGGGTTCCACCAGAATCAAGTTTGACCTCGAGAAGCTGAAAGACCCAGAGGTAGCGGAAGCCTTTCAGGCAAAGATAGGAGGAAAATTCGCACCACTGCTACTTCTAGGTGCAGAAGACATGGACGTGAACACACTGATTGACACATTTAACACTGTTGTAACCCAAACAGCCAGTGAGATCCTTGGCAAACACCGACAAGCAAAGAAACCTTGGGTTACAGCTGACATCTTTGTTCTATGTGACAAGCGTCGAGAATTAAAGAAAAAGAAATCAGAAGTAGCAGGAGCTAAACAATACAGAGAAATTAACCAGGATATCAAGAAAAGCATGAAAAAGGCAAAGAATAAGTGGATTGAAGATCAGTGTAAACACGTAGAAGAAACTCTGAACAAAAATAATAGCAAAAAAGCATACCAGCTGGTGAAAGACCTGACCAGTGTAAAACAAGGACGCTCCACGATCATTCAAGACAGTGAAGGGAACTGTCTTACGGAAGACCAAGACATACTGAAGAGATGGACAGACTACTGCTCAGATTTGTACAACCACCGAGCTGCAGGGGACCCAGGCATACTTGTCAACCCACCCGTGACCAACAATGGCAACTATGCCATCCTCCGAGAAGAAGTAGAGGCTGCAGTGAAGTCGCTGAAAAAAGGGAAGGCAGCAGGAGCAGACAACATCCCTGCAGAGCTAGTCCAAGAAGGGGGAGAAGACACGACAAGCGCCTTACTAACAATCTGCAATAAGATCTGGCAGTCAGGGGATTGGCCCACACCATGGACCCAATCACTTATAATAACTCTCCCCAAAAAAGGCAACTTACATCAATGCCAGAACTATCGCACGATCAGTCTTATATCCCACCCAAGCAAAGTCATGTTAAAGATCCTACTGAACAGGCTAAAGCCACAGGCAGAGGAAATCATAGCTGAGGAACAGGCAGGCTTCAGACCAGGGCGCAGCACAACTGAGCAGATCTTCAACCTGAGAGTTCTATGTGAGAGATACCTCCAGCACCAGCAGGACCTCTATCATGTCTTTGTGGATTTTAAGAAAGCGTTTGACAGGGTGTGGCATGCAGCCCTTTGGTCCACCATGAAGCTATACAACATCAATGCCAACCTGATCAAAGTCATAGCAAACCTTTACAACAAGGCCACTAGCGCAGTCTGCTTCAACGGCAAAATAGGAAACTGGCTTAGGACTACAGTTGGAGTCAGACAAGGCTGCTTGCTCTCGCCTACTCTTTTCAACATCTTCCTGGAAAGAATCATGACGGACGCTCTGAAAGATCATGAAGGAACTGTCAGTATTGGAGGCAGAACAATCACGAACTTGCGCTTTGCGGACGACATTGATGGCCTTGCAGGAACAGAGAAGGAGCTAGCTCAGCTGGTGGAAAAGCTGGACAGCACAGCCATTGCGTATGGGATGGAAATCAGTGCAGAGAAGACCAAACTGATGACCAATAACGCCAGTGGCATTGGCTCTGAAATCATTGTTGGAGGCCAAAAACTGGAAACAGTTAAGAAATTCAAATACTTAGGAGCCATTGTGACAGATGAGGGATCAAAACCAGAAATACTGTCCAGGATTGCACAGACAACAACAGCACTGACAAGATTGAAGACCTTATGGAAGGACAGAAACATCATACTCTGCTCCAAGATCAGACTGATGCGCTCCTTAGTCATCTCAGTGTTCTTGTATGCCTGCGAGTCATGGACCCTCACAGCAGACCTTGAAAGGAGGATACAAGCCACTGAAATTAGATGTTTTCGAAGGCTGCTTTGCATCTCATACAGAGATCACATCACAAACGAGGAAGTGGGAAGCAGAATCAGGCAAGCCATCGGGCCCTATGAAGACTTATTAGCCATTGTGAGAAAACGCAAACTGAAGTGGTATGGGCATGTCACACGTTCAGCAGGGCTTGCCAAAACAATCCTGCAAGGCACTGTGCAAGGATTGATTGATTGATTGTACATTGCTTAACGTCCCGACAGCAACAAGGCTTTCTCAGGACGTGCCTGCACTGCTTGTGAAAAAAAACAACCAACTAAACAGAACATTGAATGTATGTCGCCAGCCGGTCAAACACATTAAATAAACCTAACACATGGGGCCTAAATAAAGCTAAGACCATTTAGCAACACACATCCAATATCAAGAGCTACAGGCAGTGCAGACAGTAGGGAGAGTTTAAAAAAGGCAAATACAGGTGAATGGACCTCGGGTAGACAGAAACACATGCCCCAGAATAGAGAGAAAACCCCACCCTGTGGGGCTGACCAGGGTGACCCTGGGAACTAAAAAATACCTAACCCCACCCAAGTCCCCAAGGGCAGACCCGGGTGGGGTACTGTGCAAGGAGGACGAAGGAGAGGAAGACAGAGGAAAAGATGGGAGGACAATATCCCAGAGTGGACAGGACTGAAGCTGGGCGATACGCTGAGAATGGCAGAAAACAGAGAGGAATGGAGGGAGCTGGTTGTTAAGTCATCAGTGGTGCCCCAACGATCGGCAAGACTACGGGATATAGATAGATGGATAGATAGATAGTTAGTTCTTGCCCCCGTGATGTTCAACCTGTGCTTCACGTGTGTCCTGACCCATGCAGTACGCGACCTTGAGAAGGGAGTATACCTGAAGTACAGACTAGACGGCTCTCTCTTCGACCTCCGTCGACTGAACGCCAGGACCAAGACCATCGAGAGACTGATCCTTGAGGCGCTGTTTGCCGATGACTGTGCGCTGATGGCGCACACGGAGTCTGACCTCCAGACCATCGTCAACAGGTTCTCGGAAGCCTCTCGACTGTTTGGCCTCACCATCAGTCTCAGCAAGACCGAGGTCCTGCACCAACCGGCCCCAGGCACAAGACCCCCCCCCCCCCCCCCCCCATCCATCCACCCCCCACCCAAAGTGTACATCGAAGGCACCGAGCTGAAGACTGTCGACCAGTTTAGGTACCTTGGGAGCATCATCTCTTCTGACGGTGCTATCGACAAGGAAATCGCAGCTCGCATCAGCAAAGCCAGCCAAACCCTGGGTCGCCTGCGCACTCGTGTGTTGAATAACAACAACGTCAAGCTCTCCACCAAGATCAAAGTCTACAAGGCAGTAGTTCTCCCCAGCCTCCTCTACGGCTGTGAGTCATGGACGCTGTATAGAAAGCACATCAAGCAGCTTGAACATTTCCACATGAGATCCCTGCGCTCACTCATGGGCATCAAATGGCAAGACAAGGTGACAAACCTGGAAGTCCTGGACAATGCTGGCTTAGTGAGCGTTGAAGCCTTGATCTTAAAGACACAACTCCGCTGGACAGGTCATGTCATACGCATGGATGATTCTCGCATGCCACGCCAACTTCTGTATGGTGCACTCTCAAAAGGCCACAGGAAGCAAGGACGGCCAAAGAAACGATTCAAAGACTGCATAAGAGACAGCCTCAAGCACTGCGTCTTCCCGGTAAAGGAACTTGAAGCACAAGCACAAGACAGATCCGGCTGGCGTACCGCCACCAGGAAAGCCTGCACGCTCTTTGAGCACAATCGGCGCGAACGGATCACCAGTGCCAGAGCTCGCAGAAAGACAGAGTCGACTCTCCCTACAGTTACGTTCCAGTGCCCCCATTGCCCTCGCAGGTGTGGCTCCAGGATTGGCTTGGCCAGTCACACCCGCACCCACAAATAGAAGTCATGCACAATGACGACATCATCGGTTTCGATGGTCTACCCATTAATGTAATGACATTATTATTGTTGTTGTTATTATTATTATTATTATTATTATTATTATTGTTATTGTTATTGTTATTGTTATTATTATTATTATTATTATTATTATTACGACATTCAATGTACGCCGACCTCCCGCAGCCTGTAGACGGCCAGCTCTAACTTCCTGGACTGCTCCAGCTGGTCCCTTCTCCACAGAGACTGGGAGCCCGTGGAGGGGAGGTTTCCCAGGGAGCCCACGAACCGCCGCGGTTGCATGCAGTCCCTCGCTACGTCAGCCGACGCACGGTGAAACCTGGGCCGGATGCTGACAGCGGCAGGGGTACCGTCGACGTGGACAAAGGCGCGGTTGTTGCTGTTCACGTCTCTGGTGACATTGCCGATCCTGTCGTCATCATTAGTGAGGTTTTGTTTGCAACCAACGACTCCCACCAACGAACAAGAGCGAAGTCACAGAGGGTAGCCAGCTTGTACATAAAGCATAGACAGCACTCCAGACATCTCCAAGAGGCATAGATCCTCATGAGTCCAGGAGGCTCATGAGGATCTATGCCTCTTGGAGATGTTTGGAGTGTTGTCTATGTTTATGGTAGACGCTGGTTATCCGCCGTGATTTCGCTCTTGTTCGTTGTTGGGAATCGTTCGTCGCAAACGTTCCGATAGACACCATCTGTTTGCTGGTCTGTGATTTTGGACCTAACGGCTTGACACTCGATGCGGCTTGACAGCCGTGAGCTCCAAAATCACATACCAGTGCAGAAGTTAGTATGATATTAGAATTACCTTCGACATCATCATGATTCTGGGGGCCTCAGCCTTGAGGCTTATGCGGGCACCCTCCAACTCATCGTTCAGAGTTTTCAATACGTAAAACATGTTCCCCAATCCAGACCACAAAATGTGACTGCTAAGCAAATCCCAACAAAGAAAGAAACATGCTTTAAAAGGATTTCCCCTCAAAATAAATTGTTATGCTGGATTGGACACTGCATTAGGTGGAAAGATATTCCAGTAGTCAATCTATGAAACATTCCTCCGATCTTCGGTCTCGCGATTTACACAAAAACCAGGCAATTCGCTTCATGTGACGGTGCAAATTTGGCTTCACACGGGCATAGATTCTCACAAGGCGATGCGGCTTTCTAGAATCTCTCAGTGCGCAAAAGGCCGTCGGGGCGACGTCACCCGCCGATGGCCCGTGCACGGCCGTACGCGGGCTAAAGGCGACCGACGTCGGCCCGATGGCCTTTTGCGCATTGGGCTGTGAATATCGTAGACTGAGTGAGTTACGAGTATAATGGTTTAACGCCGAGCAAGCGGCCAATGCCATCTCATGGCGTTCTTTGAGATTGAAAAGAATTGGATGCCGCCATATGCATAGATAACACTCCGAACATCTCCAAGAGGCATAGATCCTCATGGGCACCCTGGGCTCATGAGGATCTATGCCTCTGTGAGATGTTTTTAGTGCTGTCTATGCTTATGTACAGTTGTTTATCCGTCGTGACTTCGCTCCTGTTCACACATGAGGCCTTCAGTGCCCGGCTCAGATGCAGTCACCACAACCTGCAGCTAGGCTCCAGCATCCCATCCCATAAGATCCCATAACTTTTTAATACTTTAACCCATTCAGCCCTGACGTAGTACAGCAGGAGATGGGTCGACCATGATAATTCAAGAGTAGTGCCAGATTAGCTTGGCGCCTGTCGGCGCCAAGCTAATCTGGCATTGCCCTTGAATTATCATGGTCGAGCCATCTCCTGCAACTGGTGCATAGTCATTAGATGACACCTCCAAAATTTGGCAAATACGGCCGTCGGGCTGAGTAAGGTAATCAACCCCCACTGCCCGGACCACCACCCAGCACGACGGTCGCCACGCAGTCTGAACACGCTCCATATGGGGCCCGACTGTGCCCAAAAAGAAGAAGAAGAAGAGGCCTACCTGTCGACTGGACTGTCCACCGCAAGTGTGCCGTGAGCGCTGTTATTGTTGGTGTCGGCATTGTTGGTCAGGCAGTCCTGCTCTTTTTGTTTCTCTTGCAGACGACAGTACTGTCCGTACTGCTTCCATGAAAAGAACACCCGGCACGTCTTTGTGGATGACGTCTTTTTCGGTACTGACGTCATCGATTCTGATGTCGTGTCAGGGTGACCTGCGAATAAATCACTTCGAATTTGAGAAGACGTCATTTCAGGACTCGAAAACGCGTCATTTGGAGTTCGAGAAGGCATCGTTGGAAGTCTGGGAAGTACTGGCGATGGTGTTGGCGCCATTTTGACAGGCAGTGAAGATGGCACAGAGAGGAGGGAGGTGTTAATGACTGGGAGAGATGATGGCTGTACGTTTTCCTCTGAGGGCCGCGCACGTTCCTCTGGGAGGCATACACTTTGGTCAGGGGGCCATGCCTTTTCCTTAGAGGAGCTTGTTTCTGGAACTAGCGGCACAGGATTGTTCTGGGTGACGCTGGGAGGCGCTGGAAGTAGTAACAAGGGGCTTTCTTGTCGGGTCGGTGTGGCAGTGGGTGTCTTTGGTATATCCAGTGACCCGTCAGAAGTTGCGGAGGCCGGCGGCGCTACACTTAACAGACACAATTTCATATTATGATGAAAATGAATCGATTTCATAAGTAATCGAGACCAAATCTTCTGTCGTTGTCTTCTGCTACAAGATGCCTATCGATGTTCAGTATTTACGAAGATCTCATCTGGTCACTGATATGGATCAGTAAAATGTACAGTATTTGTACAGATATAAATGTACAAGTATATTAATACCAGTTTAATAAAGATCCATTTTTCACGTGAACTGGCCAAGTTTTCAAACATGAAATAGCGCAGACATAGGTACATGAGGTCTGCATGCTTGACCTCGATATTAAAATCTGCCGAAGCTCTTAATTAGGGCATTGAAAAAGGCTTGTTCTTGTTTTTTTCCACCTAATTTGTACGAATGTACAGCAAAATCGACAAATCATAGGAGTTCAGTAAAAAAAAAAAAAAAAAAAAAAAAAATTTAAATTAAAAAAAAAACATTTTAAAAAAATTCCATATTAGGTCAACTGGCACTAAATAGTGCTTGCTCTTAACTCACTCAGCCCGACGGCAGTATTTCCCAAATTTTGGAGGTGTCATCTAATGACTATGCACCAATTGCAGGAGATGGGGATCGACCATGATAATTCAAGGGCAGTCGGCGCCAAGCTAATCTGGCACTACCCTTGAATTATCATGGCCGACCCATCTCCTGCTGTAGTGCCTCAGCGCTGAATGGGTTTCTTTGCGGAGATATTTTGGGGAGAAAAAAAACCAAAAAACATTGTGCGCTCCTTTGTCAAACGGTCTATACTGATAAACTAGCAGCGTCCCAGGGCCACCTCACGATGATGCTGCTTGCTAGACAGGCTGGCAACAGACGTGACTGTTGTTTTTTCTTGTGAGGTCGCTGTTTTAGCCACATGCAGTGCAGGCACAGCCAGAAAAGTCTTTGTTGCTGTCTGAAAGTTAACCCCGTCACAGCCAGATGACGGAGACTTTTTCTTAACCAATATCATACTGAGGCTAAAAGCTTCCAATTTGTACACTGCCATATTCAAGCTACAATATAGTACTTACAGACAAAGATCTAGACCAATGGCTTTAGTTCAAGGGTAGTGCCAGAATAGCTCGGCGCCTATAGGCGCCAAGCTATTCTGGCACTACCCTTGAACTATTTTAGTCAAACTTATTTCACACACTGCTGTATTCCGAATGATACGGGTTAAATTAATCACTGTCAGTGCAACGTAAAGATCGTAAGGTGTCAAGAAAACGTGGACACAAACGTGGTATCAGCAAGAGGCATTGATCCTCATGAGCCCCCGCAACTTCGGGGGCTCATGAAGATCTATGCCTCTTGCAGCTGGGTGGTATTAAATGTATGCAAAGTTCCAACAAATAAGCAAACAAACCTTTCCGATTTAGGAACTGGCACCTGTTTATGGTGTTTTTCACGCTTTGGTGTTCTGGTGATGGGCCGGAAGTGTTCATCGGCAGTACCCGGCTCTACTACCTTCACGCATGCGCGGCCTGTGTTCAAGATGGTATGGAAGTACCGATACTGCATGGAATGCTGGGTCCATTCCTCGAAATGGTGGAAACAAAAATTCCCTAAAAGGCACAACGGAAAGGAGCGGTAGTCACCATGCACACGCAGGTCGACAGTATATGTATGCACAATACACCCATTCGGAATCTCAGACACGTAATGCATGCTGGGGCAGGTGTTGTACCAAACAGACTCAGAAGGGCTCGTGTTTTCAAAACACTTTCGGAAAACTCGGGCATTCAGCTTCACTACTTCCTGCATCGTTCTCCAGCCGCTGGTGACATCGCTGATTTCACCACCTTTTTAAAGTTGCGTTTATTGCTAATCCCGTGGAAATAAACCAGTCGAAAATGATATTTATCCGGACCGTTCTGTCTCATTAGAACAAGTTAGAAGCACTCCTGGGGACCAAAAATCATGGGCTCGTTTTCGCCAATTTTCGTCACCGTAACAAGAGAATGAAACACGCCGTTGGTTTTGTCTAGGGTTTCTCCGCATAAAAGACATGCCGCACGCACACATATCCCAGAACGTTTGTTTGGTACAACGATAGCGCATGCGCAGTCGTAACTCCGAATGGGTGTGTACATCGCATTCATTTAGTCATCTGTTCAATCCACAGTCATGCGCATTAACCCATTCAGCCCTGACGCACTACAGCAGAAGATGGGTCGACCATGATTATTCAAGGGCAGTGCCAGATTAGCTTGGCGCCGATAGGCGCCAAGCTAATCTGGCACTGCCCCTGAATTATCATGGTCGAGCCCATTTTCTGCAACTGGTGCACAGTCATTAGATGACACCTGCAAAATTTGGGAAGTACGGCCGTCGGGCTGATTGAGTTAAACAGAAACGAACAATACTGTATATGTAAACAGACGTGAAAAAGCGTTCTAGATACATACAAGTCTGTAACCCCTTCGTTGCGAGTGATCACAGATTTCGCGTTTGAAACCACAGCACACTGACTTGACATTCGCGTGAAGAATGGAATGGCCGGGACCAGAATTAGGCACTGACAAGAGACATAAATCCTCATGAGCGCCCGCGACTGCGGGGGCTCATGAGGATTTGTTTCTTGCAGCTGGGTAGCGTTCGCCTTGTCCAGCCAGTTAACCCTTTCGCTTCCACTGTACGGTCATTGTTGTTTCTGAATCGTCGTTCATTCAACGACCAGAAGCCAAAACCGTCCAAGAAACATGGACACAAACTGGTCTCAGCAAGAGGCATAGATCCTCATGAGCCCCCGCAGTCGCGGGGACTCATGAGGATCTATGTCTCTTGCAGCTGGATCGTGTTCACTTTTTCTCGGAAGTGCAGGGGTTAAGGGGTTATAACGTGGGACCCGCATTCTCTTTAGTCGTGGCACGCCCATCTGCGGCCGAAGCCGTCAGCCCGATGATCTGCGTACTGGGATATTAATTGCAACATTCAGACGATGGATTCAGGTTGACGTTGTAAATTTGTACAGGACAATCGAGCACTCACTGTTACTGCTGTGAAGGCTCCGCGGCTGCACGTCCCGTGAGTATGACGCTTGCCGAGGTGCCAGCATCCCTCCTCCTCCTCCCCCGCCCCAGCCTGATGCTCCCCCCTTGCCCCTGTCCGCCGCCAGCTCCCCTTTCCTCTTCCTGCTCTTGGCGCTCACTGCGCACTTCCGTTCTGTATGGATCTCACGTTCCTGCCATCCGCACAAAGTCAAGGACGAATCCACGGCCGCCATCTTGTCAGCGTGTCGAATCGGATCTGTTGATTGGCTGGCTTGGAGCAGGGTCAAGGACACGTCCTCGTCCTTGAAGACCGGGCAGACGGCATCTCGGGTTTGTTCTGCCATAGTTGTGGCTTAATAATGGCGTGACCTGTTTCCTCCAGGCGGGCTGTGAGAGAAATCAATGTGACATCGCGTATTAAGTGCTATGCTCATCAGGCGCTATCACAGATCTATCTTAAGAATATCTTTTGTTCATGTTTCTTCCAGCATTGTGACGGCGTGACTAACATTCATCGTCAATGTGCAATATGACTCAAGCTTTAGACAATAGCGAGGTTTCGTTTGAAACGAACGACTCCCAACAACGAACGAAAGTGAAGTCACGGCTGATAGTCACTCTTTGATGTATAACATAGACACAGACAACACTACAAACATCTCCAAGAGGCATAGATCCTCATGAGCCCGGAGTTTGGAGTGTTGTCTGTGCTTATAGCAGAAACTGTTTATCCACCATGAGGCCGTTTTGGGGAGTACTTCTTTGCAAACGAAACCTCATTGCGGTCCTGACTTAATATTCAAGCACCATCCTTGAGCTGCCACTTCTAGTCTTTTCTGATTAATATGTTCCATGGCGTGTCTCGGGCTCTTTGCAAGGCTCTATAGAGCCTTGCAAAGAGCCCGACGCACGCCAGGAAATCAATCTGATCAATCCCGTCAGCTCGGGAAGCTGACGTCATCACGCTAGTCGTGGCGGCCATCTTGTGAGGATACGGGACAAAGGCGCTCATAGGAAAATCGCTGTCAGGACAATGTCAGGAAAGTCCTGACGTGCTATAGGCAATAACAGCAAGTCTTGCGGGCCATCACCGTAGGAAACCGCTAACCAGAATCTGTTTTTGTTTGTTTCCAAAGAAGAAGAAACATGAAGAAAAACGTGTTGAATCACTACTTCGCTACTATCTGAAGACTATCCTATCCTCTTAAGATGGCGGCTGACGCTCCGATGCTCCTAGGCAACGCGGAGAACTTCCCGAGCCCTATAGTAATAATGGGATAACTGGAATTTAATTTTGTACGTAGAGGCGGTTCTTGTTCGCAGCTCTTTGTGTTACCACAAGCAACCCCTGTTTCCACTGACCAGGGTAGCTGGGTAGCTCAGTTGGTAGATCATTCGACTCTCGTCCGAAAGGTCGTGGGTTGGAACCCAGCTTGGGTCAAAATTTGTTCAGACCTCTTTTCGAAATCACCTTAGTGGTGGACAAAAGACGTTAAACCTTAAACGTTTTCTATTTCCACCAAAACAAATCACGCAACTTCTGTAGATAAATAATAACAATAATAATAATAATAATAATAACAATAATAATAATAATAATAATAATAATAATAATAATACATCTTGGCTTGACTTCGCGAACGAAGATTCTATAGGGCTTGCCCACGTCGTCTGCAGGCATTTTCGTGGCTGCGGAGGCCAATCCGGGACAGGCAGGTTCGACCGCAGTGGCTGCAGGGGAAGGTCTGGTCAGGGTTCTGAGTTACGACAACTCTGTTTTTTCTTCTAAGCCGCTTGTCCTTAAGGTTAGCTCTGCGAGAGTCCTCAAAGGAGACGGCTGCCTTGTGAATGGTGGAGCGCCAGGTGTCACGGTCCGCAGCAAGCGAAGACCACTGGCGGTGGTCGATTTGGCAGGCACTAAGCGACTTCTTGAGACCGTCTTTGTATCTCTTCTTTGGTGCCCCTCTGTCTCGGTGTCCAGTGGCGAGCTCGCCGAACAGAGTGATCTTGGGTAGGCGATGATCCTCCATCCTGGAGACGTGCCCCGCCCAGCGAAGCTGTGTCCGCAGCAGCAAAGCCTCGATGCTCACAGTTTCCGCCTGTTCAAGGACCTCGACATTGGTGACATAGTCACTCCAGTGAATGCTGAGGATGGTACGCAGGCAGCGCTGGTGAAAGCGTTCGAGGAGTCGTAGTTGGCTGCGGTAGAGGGCCCAGGACTCGGAACCGTACAGCAGGGTGGTGAGGACGACAGCTCTGTACACGCTGATCTTGGTGCCTTTTTTCAGCTGTTGATTGTGCCACACCCGCTTGAATAGTCGCCCGAAAGCACTGTTTGCTTTTGCCAGCCTGTTGTCCAGCTCCTTGTCCAGCTTGGCGTCTGACGTGATGATGCAGCCAAGGTAGGTAAACTGGTGTACAGACTTCAGTTCGGACTCGCCGATGGTGATGTGGGGAGGGCGATGCTCTTCCTTGGGTGCCGGCTGATGAAGGACCTCTGTCTTTTTCAGACTGACCTCAAGTCCAAAGAGCTGGGCAGCATCTGCGAAGCAGGACGTAATGCGCTGCAAGGCTCTCTCTGTGTGTGCAACGAGGGCAGCGTCATCAGCGAAGAGCAGCTCACGAATCAGTTGGTCTAGGGTTTTCGTGTGGGCCTGCAGTCGTCTGAGGTTGAACAGGCTGCCATCGAGACGATACCTGATGTACACTGCGTCGTCATCGTCGAGGTCCACTGTGGCCTGCTTCAACATCATGCTGAAGAAGATGGTGAAGAGGGTCGGTGCCAGCACGCAGCCCTGCTTTACGCCGTTGCGAATGGGGAATGGTTCTGAGAGGTCACTGTTTAGTCTGACCTGGCCTTGCTGGTCCTCGTGGAGCTGGACGATCATGTTGAGGAACTTTGGGGGACAACCTAGTCGCTCCAGGATCTGCCACATACCTTGCCTGCTCACAGTGTCAAACGCTTTTGTTAGGTCGACAAACGTTACGTACAGCCCTTTGTTCTGCTCGCGGCACTTCTCCTGAAGCTGTCTCAGCACAAAGACCATGTCGGTGGTACTCCTGTTGGCTCTGAAGCCACACTGGCCCTCTGGGAGGTGGTCTTCAGCGATGGCAGGTACCAGCCGATTCAGGAGCAACCTTGCAAGAATTTTCCCGGCAATGGACAGCAGGGTAATTCCACGATAATTAGAGCAGGCAGACTTCTCTCCTTTGTTCTTGTACAGGGTGATGATGACTGCATCACGGAGATCCTTTGGTAGTGTTCCTTTTTCCCAGCAGCAGAGAAAGAGGTCGTGGAGCTTGTTGTGCAGTGCTGGGCCTCCATGTTTCCAGATCTCTGGCGGGATTCCGTCAATGCCTGCTGCTTTGCCACTCTTGAGCTGGTGGATGGCTGTGAGGGTCTCTTCGGCGGTGGGCGGTTCGTCCAATTCAACCTTTAGTGGAAGGTGTGGGATTTGGATGATGACTGTTTCTTGAACAGTGCGTTCAGCGCCGAAGAGGTCCTGAAAGTATTCCGACCAGCGGTTCAAGATGGAGGTATTATCTGTGAGGAGTGCCTGTCCATCAGCGCTTCGCAGGGGACTTTGTACCAGGTGCCTAGGGCCATACACTGCTTTCAGTGCTTCGTAGAAGCCCCTGTAGTCACCGTTGTCAGCGCAGAGCTGGGTCCTCTGTGCGAGTCTGAACCACCACTCGTTCTGGAGCTCTCTAAGCTTGAGCTGGAGACTGCTGCAAATGAGGCGGAAGGCAGACTTCTTCACAGGGCAGGAAGGCTGGGCTAGGTGGGCCTGGTGGGCGGCTCTTTTTTTTTTGCTAGAAGTTCCTGGATCTCTACGTCGTTTTCGTCAAACCAGTCTTTGTTCCTCTTTCTAGCAAAGCCCAAGACTTCCACAGAGGATTTTACAATAGCAGTTTTCAGTTGTTCCCAGAGTGTTTCAGGAGAGGAGTCTGCTGGATCAACTGTGTCTTTGAGCATGCGCTGTAAATCGGCCTGAAGGGCAGCTTTCTTGTCGTCACGCTGAAGGCTGGCAACATCAAGCTTTTTCTTGGGAGGGCCGCCTTTCTTGGGTTTCAGCTTGAGGCGGAGCCTGAGTCTGCAGCGAACAAGGCGGTGGTCAGTGTGGCACTCTGCGCTGGGCATCACTCTGGTGAGGAGGACGTCACTGTGGTCCCTCTGACGCACTAGGACATAGTCGATAAGGTGCCAGTGCTTGGAGCGTGGATGCATCCAGGTGGTCTTTCGACTGTCCTTTTGCTGGAAAGTGGTGTTGGTGATGACAAGTTGCTGCTCTGCACAGAGCTCCAACAGTAGGCGACCATTGTCATTGCAGTTCCCAATGCCATGCTTGCCGAGGACTCCTTTCCAGGCTTCAGAGTCTTGGCCCACTCTGGCGTTGAAGTCGCCAAGGATGATGACTTTGTCGTCTGCAGGGGTGCTCTGCAGGAGGCTGCGCAGGTCAGAGTAGAACTTGTCTTTTTCTGCAGGCTCTGCCAGGAGGGTTGGGGAGTACACACTGAGAAGGGTGACGTATTGCTGGTGTCTCAGTGGGAGGCGCATGGACATGATGCGGTCGGAGTGACCCGTTGGTAGGTTTTCCAACTTAGTCGCAATGGGGGTCTTCACCATGAAGCCCACGCCTGAGAGCCGTCTTTCTGATGCAGGCCTGCCTGACCAGTAGAGGGTGTAGCCAGCGCCAAGTTCTTGGAGGCTGCCTTCCTCCGGGAGGCGTACTTCGCTGAGCGCGGCGATGTCGATGTTTAACCTCCGCAATTCATGGGCAATGAGGGCGGAGCGACGTTCAGGGCGTCCGCTGTCTGCTGTGTCGAGCATGGTTCGGATGTTCCAGCATGCTACGTTGAGTCCGGTCGTGGTCGTCATGAGAGTGGATCCATTGTTTTTTCTTGTTTTCTGACCGCATGAGAAGATGCCCGTTGACCGCGGCTAGCCAACTGGGGTTACGAGGGGATGAGCTTTGGTTAGGCCACCTTTTCTAGGCCCCTCTCCGTGTGGAGCAAGCAGTGCTGTCCCTAGAGAAGGCTGCTTGGTCGTTCAGGGTGTGCCGAGTGACGTTGTCATCCCCAGTTCAACATCAGGCGACCAATATCCTGAACCGCCTGCATGCAGGTTTGAGACTGCGGCTTCCAGTGACATCTTTCACCTGCCGTTTTGCCCCTTGCCCATCGCTACAGGTCTTGGAAAGTTCAGTGTCATAGTCCATGGGCGTTTCCTAAAGCCTGCGCGGTGGAGCTTTTTGGTGGAGTGCAGTGTGCGCAGTACTGGCCCCACCCTTTAAACCCTTGGTTCGTTTGCCATGGCCTAGCAAGCTGGGACGGTGGCATCGAGGTCCTCGGGTCGTAGGTTTTATATCAGACTGTCCTTGTCTTAGTCTCTGGCTCAAAAGCCTTCCCCGGAGACACGGGGGCTTTGATGTCAGGGGTTTCCTCCCTTAGCCTTTCCGCAGCCAAGCGGCCAGGCCTGCAAGGCAGCAGGGGACTCGTGGGGGCCGGGGTCGTCTATGTCCCGTGCAGATGTGAACATCTGCCCACTGCCCAGACGGTGACACCAGAGGAGAAAAATCCAACGCCGGAACCCGGTATCGAACCTCGCACCTTTGGCATTGGAGGCAGACGCCTTACATACAAACATGTTTACATACAAACGCACATACACACCGCTTTGTGCCAATAATACATTCAGCAGCAAGATTAACGAGACACGACGTAAATTTGTTGGCATTACTTCACTTCAGAGTTTAGGGCCTGCCCGCCTGTGACGCTACAGAAAAACGCTCCACCGCTTCCCATCCTTAAAGGTCTCTTCTATAAATGGAAGAGACTTAAAAACATGATGCCGAAATAAAATAGTTTACCTCACTGTTTACAGGATTGCCATCGGGCCCAGTAACAGAATAGCCAGCGCCCACAACAGGGATTCGCAAAAACGTTTGTAGTGCGCGTCCAATGGGGTTGTACACTGCCACTTGGAACTGTCTACTGTTCTCAGTGACGTCGCACTGGGAGATGTTCAAAAGGGTACAGTAGTAACGCGGGGGCACGGGGGTCGAACCCAGGGGCAGCAGCTTCTTATATGCATCACTGACAACTTTCTGTCCTTCATACACACCATTAGCCAGTCTCTCGGCATAGTCATAGGCTACAACTTGCTTTTCTGTGCCGGACACAGCATCGTGATGCTGTGCAACACCCATGGCCTCCGACAGAATCCTGATGTTGTAGGTACTGTTGTCTGTGTCTTCCAAAACGGCCAGGGCATCCATTTGCTTCACCACCTGCAAAAAGTTGTTGGTACGTCGGACGTAGTTCTTGACGGCGGCGCGGCTGGTGAAGTAGCCAGTCCAGAAGGTGTGAGCGCGATGCGCGTACGGGAAGAAGTCATCCTCCTTAGTTGTGTACGTCTTGCCGGCTTTATTGACGTTGTAAGTGTAGCAGGAAGGAGTGGAGTACAGCAAGTTTACATTGCTACCTTTTGTGGTTTGCCGTTCATTGACGTATTTGATGAGCTTGTCGAGGTTCTTGTACCAGTTGTGAGCTGCCTGATATTGGAAGTCTGACCCCATGGTGACCATCAGGTGATTGGTGCTGTAGTGCTTAGCCTGGTCTGACATGGCCTTGAGGAAAGCATCCACTTCCGCCTCGACATTGACATCATGGAGACGAGGGTCATCCACAATAGGATTATCACCGCAGTAAATGTCAAAACAAAATCCTCCTGGAGGACCGTAGCCATCTTGCAACACCCCTGTGAAGAGATCTGAAACTGACCCCAGGTTATTTGGGCTTCCACGCCAAATCATCTCCATTGTTGTCATGTTCTGACGCAAGTCCTTGTCTTGATAATCCAGACGAGCAAAGAACAGCGAGTCAAATCCAAACCGTGCAAACAAGGAGGCCGTTTCTCTCGAGTGACCAAAAGGGTCTATCTGCCAGCCAACACGGGGCCGGGCACAGTCACCAAAGTTTTCTCGTAGAAATTCAAAGCCCAGTGTATGTTGATCAATAATGGCATTGTAGTGTGTGGCTGCCTCATCATTCATGCACCAACCTCCCAGGATGAACTCTAGTCGTCCCTCATTTACGAGTTTCTTGACAGAGTGTCGCATAATGTCATTCTGCTCGCGGAACCATCTTGAGAAGAAAGCAATCTCCACATAGATGAAGCGCTTCTTGGGATCATTCAGCAGCTCAGGGATGACCGAGTCCAAAATGTATTGGACCTCTCTGTAGTAATACTGGTCCACAGTCATGAGCCATCCCACATCGTCATGAGTATGTGGCACCACATGTACATTGATCATGCCATCTTTGACTGGGTTACAACTCTGGTAACCACACGTTGCATCTGCCCCATCTCTTCTATCCCATTTCAGAGAATAACTCCTAGAAAATGGGATAAATGCGAGACAGAAAATAAGACCGATTGTACAAGTCGCCATGCTGTATGGGAACAGACGCTTCTGGAATAATAATAATAATAATAATAATAATAATGGGTATTTCTAAAGCGCCTAACCTCCTGACGGAGCTCTTTACACAGCATGCAAAAAATAAATATACAAATAAATAAAACCAAACAGCCACAAAAACACTGTGGACACACACACACACACACACACACACACACACACACACACACACACACACACACACACAGAGAGAGAGAGAGACTTTAAAAATAAAAAACACGTCTTGAGCGAGCTTTTAAACGAATGACTGCACTGCGCGCAGCGTATTTCTTGTAGGAGGCTGGCACAATGATCAATTCGGCATTCATTTTGCAAAATAAATCGGAACTTGCCAACAGACTTTACTGTCCACTGTTGCATGGGGTAGACTGAGTAGAGTTGAGCCCAGACCAGCCGCTTGGCTGCGTCTAACAATACGGTTCGGCAAAAAAAGTGTTTACAACTTCGCCGAGAGATGCCGTCAATAGGAGTCAGACGCGGTCAAGAGGTATTAAGTCCCCTTGACCGCTACATAACGCTACAGCTAGTCGGAAAAGACGTGTGACCGTGCCGAGAAGTGTCGTCAGAATAGCAGTCAAGGGGGTTAACTCATTCGAGACGCGCCGCCTCCGGATACACGGCGGTTCGCCACGTATCCTTAGGCGGCACGTCTCGTGAATGAGTTAAGGCACAGAGGTTGACACACGACAGAGTTGAAAATCAATTTACCTCGGTTTCCCCCTCTCAATTGCCTGTTCGGGATCTTGTCGCGACAGGCGCTTCTGTGAATCTCGGCCACATGCGGATGGAGCGTTCTGTCTGAGAATTTAGTTAATGGTGAGGTTTTGCTTGCAACGAACAAATCCCAACAGCGAACGAGAGCGAAGTTACGGCCGGATAATCAATGTCTAGACAACACTCAGAAGCATAGACAACACTCCAAACATCTCCAAGAGGCATACATTCTCATGAGCCCGGAGATGCCTCTTGGAGATGTTCGGAGTGTCACGCCACTCTTGAAGGTGTTTGGAGTGTCGCGCCACCAAGAAATGGCCTCATAAGGATCTATGCCTTGTTGTTCCAGGCTCAAGAGGATCTATGCCTCTTGGAGATGCTTGGAGTGTTGTTCCGGGTTCACGAGGATCTATGCCTCTCGGAAATGTTTGGAGTGTTGTTCCGGGTTCACGAGGATCTATGCCTCTCGGAGATGTTTGGAGTGTTGTTCCGGGTTCACGAGGATCTATGCCTCTCGGAGATGTTTGGAGTGTTGTTCCGGGTTCACGAGGATCTATGCCTCTCGGAGATGTTTGGAATGTTGTTCCGGGTTCACGAGGATCTATGCCTCTCGGAGATGTTTGGAGTGTTGTTCCGGGTTCACGAGGATCTATGCCTCTCGGAGATGTTTGGAGTGTTGTTCCGGGTTCACGAGGATCTATGCCTCTCGGAGATGTTTGGAGTGGTGTGCCGGGCTAACGAGGATCTATGCCTCTTGGAGATGTTCAGAGAGTTGTTCCGGGCTCGCAAGGATCTATGACTCTTGGAGTTGTTTGGAGTGTTGTCTACGCTTTGGTATACGCTGACTTTCAACCGCGATTTCACTCTCGTTCGTTGTCCTCAGTAGTCGTTCGTTGTAAACGAAATCTCGCTAACTCATTGGAGACGTGACGCAAACGGATACGCAGTGAATAGCCGCGTATCCGTATGCGTCACGTCTCTAAAGAGTTAGCGTGAGAAGCACAACGCGGGAGTAGAAAGAAACAGGTGTTTCCCAACGTGTACCAGTACAATAGCGACCTCCTTTTTTTTTGGCAGGAAGAAAGTGATCAAGTTAATCCATATCATACTGAGGCTAAAAGCTTCAAATTTGTACACTGCCATATGCAAGCAACCTTATAGTACTTACAGATAAGATCTAGACCAATGGCTTTAGTTCAAGGGTGGTGCCAGAATAGCTTGGCGCCTAGAGGCGCCAAGCTATTCTGGCACTACCCTTGGACTATTTAATCAAACTTATTTCACACGCTGGTGTATTCCGAATGATAAGGGGTACAGAACAGATGCACTCTTAATTAGAGAAGTCGAGTACGGCAAAACGTGTCACGCGGCGTTAACCCCTTCACTGCCGAGAAAATGTGAACACCGCCCCGAACTTCAAGAGGTATAGATCCTCATGAGCCCCCGCCATCTGCGTGGGCTCATGAGGATCTATGCCTCTTGCTGACACCACATTGCATCCACGTTCTTAGGACCGTGGCTTTAGGACCTTGAATGAAAAAAGGTTTCAGACACAAGATGCGCGTCCACTGGCAGGGAAGGGGTCAAAGACGATCATTTAGGTGGCTACAGCCACCTAAAATTATGGTCTTCAATGACAGGTGGTCGCTCAAAACAGGTTCTGCTGTATTGACTTCTACTGGTCACTGTTAACCCCTCCACCGCTGATAAAAATCGTGAACACGATCCCGAACTGCAAGAGGCACAGATCCTCATGAGCCCCCGCAGTCGCGGGGGCTCATAAGAATCTATGCCTCCTGCTGAGACCAATTTGCATCCATGTTTCTTGGACGGCGTTAATTTGGCTCTTGGTCGTTCAGTGAACCAAGATTTCCGAAACAACAATGTACGTACAGTGGCAGGGAGAAGGATTTACCCATTAAGCCCCGAGTCCCTACAGCAGGAGATGGATTGACCATGATAATTCAAGGGTAGTGCCAGATTAGCTTGGCGCCTAAAGGCGCCAAGCTAATCTGGCACTACCCTTGAAGGCGCCAAGCTAATCTGGCACTACCCTTGAATTATCATGGTCAATCCGTCTCCTGCAACTGGCACGCAGTCATTAAGCAACACATCCAAAATTTGAGAAATGGGACCTTGGGGCTAATAGGGTTAAAGACGACGTGGACTGTGTACAGAAGAAGCGAATACAGTGAAAACGCGGTTCTCTAACCCCAAGCCTGCGAGCCCAGCTGAGAAGGTGATGCAGGAAGTGCCTCCGAGCCCGCCTCCCAGCGCTCTGAATGAGACCCGTAATCCACATCTCTAGATATAGTTCCTGCGTCATTAGAGACAACAAGAGATGTGATGGATACGGGGATAAAAAATGCCACGTCACTAATGGAGTTTTCAGCACACGGGATCAGCAGATTAACGTAGAAATATGCCGGAGGTTTTAAAGGAGCTTTACATACGTGATTTGTGTGTGTGTGTGTGTGTGTGTGTGTGTGTGTGTGTGTGTGTGTGTGTGTGTGTGTGTGTGTGTGTGTGTGTGCGTGCGTGCGTGCGTGTATGTGTGTGTCTCTGTCTGTGTGTGTGTGTGCGTGCGTGCGTACGCGTGTGTGTGTGTGCGTGCGTGCGTGTGTGTGTGTATGTGTCTGTGTGTGTCTGTGTGTCTCTGTGTGTGTGTGTGTGTGCGTGCGTGCGTGTGTGTGTGTGTCTGTGTGTGTGTAGATGTGTGTGTGTATGTGTGTGTGTGTGTCTGTGTGTGTGTGTCTCTCTGTGTGTGTATGTGTGTGTGTGTGTGTCTCTCTGTGTGTGTATGCGTGTTAGTTAGTTATTTGGGTTTAACGCCGAGCAGGCGACTAAGGCCATCTCACGGTGCGCGTGTGTGTGTGTGTGTGTGTGCGTGCGTGCGTGAAAAATCACAAAATAATTATCTTTACAATTCCTGATCTGATATATTAACACATTCTGTCCCAGGATCGAAATCCCCAAATTTAAAGTTGCCCCCTGAAGACTATTACACAGAGACAGATCGAGCGTAATTGTTTAAGGGTGGTGCCAGAATAGCTTGGCGCCTATGGGCGCCAAACTATTCTGGCACCACCATTAAACTATCACACTCGATCGGCCATGTCTTGCTGTGGTGTGTCGTGGCGATCAAATTTAACCTTAAGGAAGTCTGCTGCTGTGAGAAAAAAATAAGCAACTAGTCAATTAGATAGTGATAACGTACGCTTTCGCAGATAAACACTGGTGATTGACTGTCAACAGCCTTTTAAAGTGAGATTGGACCCACAAAGTCACCCACAGTACTGTTTACGTACTACTCCATTTGCGCCGCCATGACTGAGATGGCCTTACTTGCCTTGCTCGGAGTTAAGACCTCAAAAACTGTTTCGTTCGCGTGACGCTCCTTTAAATCTGCATAATATACTCCCCGAGTCGAGGTTTAATTAACGAGAATAATGGGCCATCAATACCCTGATTGCCGCAATCGATTCTGAGGAAAGCTACAGTGGCATGGTTTATTGTGTGTGCTGGTCTGTGATTAACGGTCCAAAATCACAGACCATCGCACAATTAGCGAACCGCAATGGGAAAACCGTAATACGGAAATGAACTGGTCCGTCAGTATTTATTCAGCACTCGCAAGCCGACCATTTTTTGTGTGTGTGCGTCCTGAATATGCAGCTAGCATATGCGCGTTACATGTAGGCGTCCTCATCATCGACGTCATCATCGTCGTTGTCGTCGTCCTTGTCATCAAACTCCTCGTCATCATCATCATGGTCGTCATCATCCTCGTCGTCATCATCATCCTGGTCGTCATCTTCGTTGTCGTCATCTTCGTTGTCGTTCATCATCGTTGTCGTTGTCGTCATCATCCTAGCCCCTCGTTGTCATCATCGTCGTTTTCGTGGTCATCAGCGGCGGCGTCATCATCATCATTACTGCCACTGAGTTTTCTACGTTTGTGTTACGTCGTTCAAAACAACGAATATAACCCCAGAGATGGATTGACCGTGATGGCTGAAGGGTAATGTCTGATTTGCTTGGCGCCTTAACAGGCGCCAAGCAAATCAGACCATAATTACCCTTGAAGTTTCATGATCGCTCTATTTTCTGCTGCGGTGTTGAGATTGGAAATGAACCACTATTTCGACGAAAGTTCATTAAAGATCACACCGCGCCGAAAGGAACCTAATGTGGAATAAAAGCATGTTACAAAAGTGGCAGATATATCACAAGGGCGGGGGGGGGGGGGGGGGTGAGGAGGAGGAAACCGAACGAGTTGTGCACCCGACTCATAGCGTCAATATTCTATGGACGCTCCGAGTCAGGGGCAAAAGTCTTGCCATAACTGCCATAACCTCTGTTTCCTCTCCGGGCCCTGTGGATAAATCAGTTGTCGTTTCACCTCTTGCTCCTGACAGAGAGAGGTCAACAGTTCGCAATATTTCCGCCATAATGCCGGTTCTAAGAATGTCTCGCAATAATGCTGCACGAGATGGCTAACGTTAACTTACGAGGTTTAACTCATTCAGCCCGACGGCCGTATTTCCTAAATTTTGGAGGCGTCATCTAATGACTATGCACCAATTACAGGAGATGGATCGACCATGATAATTCAAGGGCAGTGCAGCGGATTAGCTTGGCGCCGACAGGCGCCAAGCTAATCTGGCGCTACCCTTGAATTATCATGGTCGACCCATCTCCTGCTGTAGTGCGTCAGGGCTGAATGGGTTAATTATAGTAAAATGAAATACTTTTCTGTTCTTTCTCTCTTTTGCTATGCAGTTGAGCCCCCCTCCCGCGACGCGTACCAGAGGCAGTGGAGAACATCTTTGTCGCGCGTGCCGACTCACATGAAGTGTAAAAAGTAGGGTAGGAAAATCGTGGTTGATGCAAGACAACGTCGTATCGGCAACTATTAACAATCAAAGCCCAACCTATAGAGCAGATCCCTTTAACCCCTATCATACTGAGGCTAAAAGCTTCAAACTTGTGCACTGCCATATGCAAGCTACAATATAATACCTGCCGATAAGGATGTAGACCAATGGCTTTAGTTCAAGGGTGGTGCCAGAATAGCTTGGCGCCTAGAGGCGTCAAGCGCTATTCTGGCACTACCCTATAACTATACAAGTCAAACTTGTTTCACACACTGGTGTATTCCGAATGATAAGGGTTAAAGAGCAGTTCTGTGTCTCTTCCATCATCAGTTGTTAAATCAAGTGTCGTCGTGGATCCCTGCGTATAGGCCTACATCAAAGTTAGCGCATAAATACTAGCACATCTACATACCTGATTTGAAAAGGTTCTTGAGTTGTTGATCGATTGTATGATTCGTATGGAGACTAGTACAACTATTTATTTGTGAATTCGGCTGTTTGACGTCTCAGTGACAACGACCAGCAAAGAGTTGAGAGGAAACTAAAAACATTCAAGAAGGGAAATCACGGATTACGGACTTAAAGTTATGCGATAAGAAACAAACGATCTTTTTTTTTGCACTGATTATCCCTTTATGTATTGAGCCACCGGTACTGTTGACAGTATCGTTGGCTGAATGCGCAAAGGGGGTTAAAATGATTTTGAGCAGACATGGCAGTTAACAACCCTTGATTTATGTTTCAGTGAGAGGGGACTTCAGATTATCCTAGGTGCAAACTCACAAACCAGATAAGTGAGGCTAGCGCTGGCAGAATTGTACACAAACCAAGGGGAATCACTCAGCGCTGGACAAACAAACAGTTAGATCCCCTGCCCCCGCCTATCAGGCACCCATTCGCCAGCCCACAGAGAAATACGCAGATATAGAACAAGACGATCATCTACATCCCTAAAAAGGGATGCATCAGGTCTCGCTTATAACCCACGTCTTTCTCCGGAACTTAGTGAGACAGGAGAAACATACATACACAAACACGAAGGTGCATTACTATATGTGGTCGGGTAAATACCCTGATTTCCCACAGTAGATGCACAGAACATTACACAACAATGTAACGATACAAATTTGCCTCGAGTTATAGATACTCACAAACCAGATAGGTGAGGCTAGCGCTGGATTGTACACAAACCAAGGGGAATCACTCAGCGCTGGACAAACAAACAGTTAGATCCCCTGCCCCCGCCTATCAGGCACCCATTCGCCAGCCCACAGAGAAATACGCAGGTATAGAACAAGACGATCATCTACATCCCTAAAAAAAGGATGCATCAGGTCTACAGGCCGCGTATCCGTATGCGGCACGTCTCGAATCAGTGAACTTACTTGACCCATTCAGCCCTGACGCACTACAGCAGGAGTTGGGTCGACCATGATAATTCAAGGGTAGTGCCAGATTAGCTTGGCGCCTGTCGGCGCCAAGCTAATCTGGCACAATCCTTGAATTATCATGGTCGATCCATCTCCTGCAACTGGTGCATAGTCATTAGATCAGTGACGCCTCCAAAATTTGGGAAATACGGCCGTCAGGCTGAATGAGTTAAGGAGGTTTACGACTCAGGAAATGTTAAGGATTGTGTATGTAAACAGAGGATCGTCGTTGTTAGTACTGGGACAAGTTTTATATGCCAATACACGCCTATGAGGCTATGTAAACTACTTGAGTATCTCCTAGAGGGGTGATACCACAGGCTAGGGTAGAGAAATGCGTTTTCACGATGTCTATCAATGTTCAGTATTTGTTTCTTTTAGTCACTATAGAGTGAAAAGAAGAAATGAAGTACTGTAAGTTGATAAACCTCGTGAAAACGCATATCTTTCGATGTGTGTCAATGTACAGAATTTATTTCTTCTTGTACATGGACACAGATCGAGAGGTAGACTGTGTATTTTGACACAAGTCGTGAAAATGCATCTCTCTCAATGTGTGTCAATGTGCAGTATGTACGAATATTTCTTACAGTCACTATACAATACAATACAATAATACTTTATTAATCCCTCACGGGGAAATTCACTGTCTGCCCATACAACACACGGCATCATCATTCACTCATAAAAATAATTAAATAACCCATAACTCTCAATTAAAGAAATGAACTGTACAGACGTATTGTTACCTTTGTAACACACTTGGCATTGGGGGAAAAAAAATAATAATAATACTGAAAGGGCTAGTACTAAGGAACTGAAGAATGTTGACCGACACTATCTACTGATATTACTGTTGAAAAGGGTAACAGCCTGAGGGACAAAAGAGTTGGCATAACGTGATGTACGACTTTTGGGTACTCGAAGTCTGCCACTTCGTTCGGATACGTCTGCTGTCAAATTCCTATCTAAGTGGATGTGTTTTGTCATCAAGAATGTCAGCCAATTTGTTCGTAATCCGTCTGTTGTACAGTGTGTCCAAATTATCCTGTGCCCTACCAATCACTCCGCCCCCTTTCCGGATTACTTTGTTAAGGCGATCTTGATCTCTTTTACATAAATTTCTCCCCCAGCACGTCAGTCCAAAAGTTAGAACGCTAACAATACTGGAGCAGTAAAACATCTGTAAAAGCTGAGTGCTTACATGCAATGATCTGAGCTTTCTCAAACAGTAAAGACGGGTATGCGTTTTTTCACAATAGCATCTGTGTTTTGTTTCCAGTTGAGCGCGTTGTCAAAAAGAACACCTAAATACTTGTAGGACTCTACACGCTCAACTTCTGTTCCCTTGATGACAACAGGACCGGGATGCTCTTTGTTATTCCTGAAATCTATGACCATCTCTTTTGTTTTGCCAACATGTAATTCAAGATAGTTTCTATCGCACCACTCTACAAAGTCATCGATCTCCTGTCGATAGTGTCTGTCGTCCTCATCTGTAATCTGACCTGTCAGTGCCGTGTCGTCAGCGTATTTGTCCATGACACAGTCGTCATGAGTGGCTCTACAGTCTGCTGTGTACAAAGAAAACAAAAACGGCGACAGGACAGTCCCCTGTGGTGCACCGGTGTTGGTAAAAAGTACATCTGAGACTTAGATTCGAACTAATTCTGACGTACTGTGGGCGGTTAGTGAGATAGTCCAAAAACTCAAAGAATGATAGAGGCATTTATGTTCATGTGAACTAGTTTGGAGGCGAGTATGTGTGGCTGAATGGTGTTAAACGCAGACGAAAAATCATAGAACATCAGACAAATGGAGGCTCCTGGTTTTTCTAAATGAGAGTAGATGTTGTTTACAACATGCAAAATGGCATCATCAACATCTCTTTGCCTTCTGTAAGCAAACTGAAAGGGGTCCATAAAATCTGAAACCTGTATTTGATAATGTGAAAGAACAGCCCTCTCAAAAACCTTCATGACACACGAGGTAAGAGCAACTGGTCTTAAATCATTCATCACAGATACAGTTTGCTTTTTTGGCACAGGGACAATACAAGAGGTCTTCCACGAGCAGGGAACGAAACACTGGGTAAGTGACATGTTAAAAATATAGCAAAGAATTCGGTACAGTTGTTCAGCGCATAAATTTAACACATTTGATCTAACACCATCTGGCCCAGCCGCTTTGTTTGGGTTGGTATGTTTAAGTACGCTAAGCACCTCCTCCTCAGTCACCACAATCACTTCACTTTGCATGTGTTTAGGTCCACTAGCTAGCATTTCCTTGACCTGTTCCCTCTCATGCTCAAAATCATGACAATCAAATCTTGCATAGAACTGATTTAAGTCGTTGGCATAGTCCGTAGTTTTGCTAAAAACCGGAACAGCTTTTTGCTTCGTGTTCCCACCCATCAGATTCATACCCTCCCACACACGTTTCATGTTACCAGTCTCAAAGTTTTTCTATCTTTTTTCGATATGCTTCCTTCCCCTTCCTAAGCTCCCTTTTCAGTTCCTTTTGTACTGTCCGTAACTGTTCTTTGTTCTTGTCTTCAAAAGCTTTCTTCTTTCTTCTTCTTACAGTCACTCATAAATACTGTATGTACATTGACACGCATCGAGAGGTATAGACTGTGTACATTGATACACATCCTGAAAATGCATATTTGTCGATGTGTTTCAATGTACAATATTTATTTCTTCGCGTCACTGTGCAGTGACTAGAATAAATAAATACTGCACATTGACACACATAGTAAAAATACATATCTCTCGGTGTGCGTCAATGTACGGTATGATTTATTCTAGTCGATGTACAGTGACACACATGGTGAAAATGCATATCTCTTGATGTGTGTCAATGTACGGTATTTATTTATTCTGGTCAATGTACAGTGACTAGAAGAAATAAATACGGTACATTTACACACATCGCCGGAGAGGAAGACTGTGTACATTGATACACGTCGTGAAAATGCATATATCAAAATGTGTTTTAATGTACTGTATTTGTTTATTATACTGTATTTATTTCTTCTAGTCGCTGTACAGTGACTAGAAAAAGTAAATATTGCACATGGATAAACATCGTGAAAACGCATTTTTAGATTCTCTACCCAAGCCTGTGGGCGACACTATGGACTGTGCTGTCAAGGTATAAGTTATATTTTCAGGATTAACATGACTTTCATTTCCAATCGTCTGTCAGTTGTCGTGTGAGATGGATCGATCGTGATGACTGAACGGCAAATCTAATCAAGCATTACCCTTGAACGTTGAATCCATTTTCCGCAGGTATAACTGGGCGTGAAGGGGATGTGCTGTATTTTCTTTATAACCCTTCTACACACCCACACAAACCGCCCCTAACACGACAAACGCCGTATTGGATTACCCATTTGTCACTGTGTACTTACGGGTATGACCAGATTTTCACTTACACCCAAGTGTTACACTGAATTGCTCTCTGATAATAAAAAATAATAATATTACAACAAACAAACAAAAAACAAAAACACTAAACTTGCATTGCTTTTGTAACGCTTTGAGCTGAAGTAACCGACTGAGAAAATATCTGCAAACATGGACACAGCAGGTTTTACACGATTACTGGAAGAACCCATTTAGCCCCGAGTCCCTGCAGCAGAAGATGGATTGACCATGATAATTCAAGGGTCGTGCCAGATTAGCTTGGCGCCTTCAGGCGCCAAGCTAATCTGGCACTTCCCTTGAATTATCATGGCCCATTCATCCCCCGCAACTGGTACATAGTCGTTAGGCAACACTTCCAAAATTTGAGAAACGGGACCTTGGGGCTGAAAGGGTTAAACAATTAGGAAGGAGGACAAACAACTTTCAAAGCAGAACCTGTATAAGTCTGTGAATTCACAGTGGGGCTTTATGGCTTGAGGCCCAAATCACAGATTTGCAGAGACATAACGCCAGAAAGTGGTGGGCCTATCATGGTCGTTTCATCTATTAAAACCTTATTTGTGCATGGCACGCGAAATCAAAAATTGCCACTTGGATTGGGAACGGGTGAAAAGAAAAAAAAATCCTGCACACACACACACACAAACATACGCGCGCGCGCACACACACACACACACACACGCGCGCGCGCGCGCGCACACACACACACACACACACACACACACACACACACACAACGCGCGCGCACACACACACACGCACGCACGCACACACACATAAAACGCCTACGACTTTCCAAACATCCCAGTAAGCAGGTCTTCGGGCCCACGACGGTCGCAGTGGGCCCGCGCACTGCTGTGCGCGGGCCCACTGTGGCCGCCGTGGGCCCGACGACGTTGTGCTACTGGGGTCAGGACTTTTGCCAGACTAGTTAGGCTAGTCACATACAAAACAGAGACACGTATGCAATCAATAGGTTCAATGTGATACGAGTCAGCTGATCAGTAGCTGAAAAGACAATGAATAATTATAATAATTGACTTCTTACCTTCAGTCAGTCTGGAGTGCAGTGTATTATCACCCACGGTCGCACGCCTGATCCCTAACTGCAAGGCGTAACTCGGAGGCGATCGAGTTCAGGAACCGCTTGAAAATGAAAAAGCTTTGCTTGTTTATCACATTGACGAGTCCGAAATAGCTCAGGCGGTTACGCGTCGGAGCCTGAGAGCGAAGGGAATCGCCGGGTCACCTTGGGTTAGAGTCCCCGTTCCGGCCCCGGTAGCTGGACTCTCAATCCAGGGAAAAAAGACGAGCTTGTTCCATAGCATGACCGTTGAAAGGTACTGGCAAATCAAAGTGGCACAGTTGCAGCGCGCCTGAATTGATCAGTGTTCAGGTCGTACTCCATAGGCAATAGCTGTCCTCGTCTCCCCCACAACTGACCCGCCCGTCACTTCGGTGCTGCGGACGTTAAAACCCGAACTAACCAACCAATTGTTATATCACACTGTTGCTGTTAGTGTAAACCGATCTTGTTCAGGTTTATTGCATCTGTGATTGTGAGTGACTCCCGATTTATGGCTCCTTGGTGCAGATCGCAAAACACTATCCACATATCAAGTAGTGGTTCGAAATTTCTGATTTGACTTTTTTTTTTTAATGGTGTATCATGGCAGACTGGCTTTTCCCGTAGGGACTGACGGTGTTTACAACAAAGCTACACTGGTTGTCTCCGTCGATTCGCTGCGCTGAGCGCAGCGAATCGAGGGAGACAGCCAGTGTGAACAAGACAAGAACTCCGTAGCGGACTTTTTTATATTATTTTTTTTTTTTTAATTATTATTTATTTTTATTTTTACAGCCGTTTTCCGTTGTGCTAGTGTTACCATACCTGAACTCGTCCCGGGTGAATTGAAGCCTGTGATTGGCTGCTGACACGCTCTCTCAGTCACCCGGAGCCAAAGGAAAGCGAGATTTATTGACCGACGATACCCAGTAACGGGCTCTCTAGGGGGCGATCAAGAGGTCCACGCCGCACATGTAGGAAATCTCGGTCGAAGTGTAAATCACACGCAAAGGGCGGGTGAGAACGTCTGACTGACGAGTGAGCCGTATCGATCAGCAGTATTGATTAGTCTACTTCGTAATTTAAAATAATAACAATAATAATAAATAAAAATATTTTAAAACAAATAAAAATGAAAACGCAAACAACAACGGTAGAGGTGCGAGGTTTGATACTCGGTTCGGAGTCGGACATTTCTACTCTGGTTAATTAAGTGTCACCCTTAATTCGGACGGGCCGTCGGGGGTTCTTTTTCTCCAGGTACTCCGACTCTTCCTCCCCGGCCTCCACTTTGGTACTGGTTTCAGTCCACTTAACTCATTCGAGACCTGCCACCTCCAGATACGCGGCATAAGCCGCGTATCCGGAGGCGGCACGTCTCAAATGAGTTAATAATTTTAAATACAAGCGATCAAAATTTCCGAACTATCTCAATAGCTGAGCTGACCCTTCGGATCAAGTGAATGTCCTGTGTTTGTCTTGTACTGTGTTTGTCTTCAGAGTGAATGCGTGTGTTTCACGTGAGTGTGCGTGTTGGGTTCAGTTCGCGGCGCTTTGAGCCGATTCACAGACGGCGCCTACATAATAACCGGTATTAATATTATTAACAAACTTGCCGAGTGAAAATCACGCTTCTCAGAAGTGGAAGGGAAAATGTAGCTTTTCCCAAAATATAGTTTTCCCCAATCTACCTGCCTGTCATACAAAGTAGAGCGATCGTACACCCACATCCCAATCCAGGGGAAACGGCGAACTTGTTATATAGCATTTCGATCCGTGGCACAGTTTGCAGTGCGTCTGAATTGATCTGACTTCAGGTCGTACTCCATAGACAAAAACTGTCGCTGCCCTGCACAAGGTCATAGCCCGCACATTAGGGCGGTCCAGTATCACCATTGTGACGTGGACAATAAACCCAGAATTTAATAACCAACCATTCCCCCTCCCATCACCCCATCCCACTCCGCAAACAATAAATAAATAAGTAAATAAATAAATTATGTAAATAAATACACAATGAATGCATGAATAAATGAATGAATGAATGCATGAGTGAACCAATCGATCAATGAACCATTAACCCATATAATACTGAGGCTAAACCTGAGCTTCAAATGTGTACACTGCCATATCAAGCTACATTATAGTACTTACGGATAAGATATAGATCAATGGCGTTAGTTCAAGGTGGTGTCAGAATAGCTTGGCGCCAGCTGGCACTACCCTTGAACGATTTTAGTCAAACGTATTTCACACACAGGTGTATTCCGAATGATAAGATTTAAAGAACAAAATTAAATAAAGTTAAATAAAAACTGAAAGAGGGTGAGTTTTTGTCTTGGACACTGTCCATGACCAGTTAAAGTCTGCGGGTGCCTTTCAAGAAAACGGACCGTGAGGTAATCAAACTCAGCGACATGTAGTGATTACATGACACATACGCGGCAGGCGACACGGTTTTCGCTCGAGTGGCTCTCGGCACGCCAAATGGCCGTAAACAGAGGACCATCGGCAAATCCGCATGCCCCCACTCAGTCTCCGATTACAACAGAATTCGGATCAACCATGATAGTTCAAGGGTGGTGCCATAATAGCTTGGCGCCTCTCGGCGCCAAGCTATTCTGGCACCATCCTTAAACTATCATGGTCCATCTGTCTCCTGAATTTATATGTAGTCTTCAGAGGACAACCACAATTTCAAATTTCGAGCGAAGGACTCACTGCGGTATGGGCCGTAGCGCACCTTTTTTTCCCACGTATCTCTGCAAAGATACTGAACTGTCTATATCCCTTTAACCCATTCAGCCCCAAATCCCTACAACAGGAGACGGATGGACCATGATAATTCAAGGGTAGAGCCAGATGAGCTTGGCGCCTGAAGGCACCAAGCTCATCTGTCACTACCCTTGAATTATCATGGTCGATCCATCTCCTGCAACAGGTACATAGTCCTTAACTAGCACCTCCAAAATTTGGGAAATGTGGTATCGGGGTTAAAAACAGATATCAATCAGTTCAATCCGGGGCAATTGATCCAATATGGGCTATTCATACTTAACTCTTTATGTGTTGTGGTTGTTGATGTACAGTTGCAAATACTGAATTGGTGAAAAGACAAGAACAAGCCATTTTCAATACCCTGATAGTAATTGAGCCTCGGCGGGAACTGCAACTAGACTGATTTCATGAAGATATCTGGGCACATTTAGCGGGTATGTAAAACTCTTTTTTCTTAAACTGAATTGTTACCACTGTACAGCAAAATTGACACATTGTTCGAGTTTCTTGAAAGTAAATCATATTAGGTCAGCTGGCACTGAATTATATATTATATATGTTCCAAGATTGATAAAGGAAAGTGGATCTTTGCGAAAATATTTGCGAAAGATGTACGCTCCGATGTGAAACAATCTATCAATGTATCACTCAGTAAGTTGCAAAAGGTTAGTGCCAGAATAACTTGGTATCTTTCATAAGTTTTAAGCGAAACAAAAAGAGGTGATTAGCCGCGCTTGTACTGCAAATATTACTTAAGTGTCACGTGGTAGTCGTACTCCGTATGCACCAGACGCACGCACGTGGGGTTCTTGTAAAGAAACTTCAGCTGCAACTCGTCACACGTGGCACAAGGTTGTAGACCACACTGGAATAACAGTTCCAGCAATATTTTATTGCAGTGATGTAATCTCCGCACCGGCAATGCATCCGCCACAAATGCACCAACACCGATACCGACCGCTTTGTCTCCTCTACAATGCAGCAACACTTTTGACACACCAGCTGCTTCTTTCATAAAATGTACACACATACTTCATAACACGGTCTTTTATACTATTACAGATTTCCAGAATAGGGCTCGGGAAGCTGAAGTCATCACGGCTACTGGGTCGTGGCGGCCATCGTGAGAGGATACGCGACTCGCGCGCTCATCGGGAAATTGCTGTCAGGACAATGTCAGGAAAGTCCTGGCGTGTTATAGGCAACAACAGCAAGTCTTGCCATCACCGTAGGACTGAAACCGCTAACTAGAATCTGGTTTTGTTTCCAAAGAGGAAGAAACATGAAGAACAAGAAAGGCAAAGCCATATGGCTCACGTGTGTGACCGATTTACATATGTGCGACCTTTCTGACAAGGGCTGGCTTCTGCAGCAGCAAAATCCATGTTTTCTGAAAATGTATTTTTCACACATCTGTCAACCCCCCCCCCCCCCTTTTCGGACGTATATCCTGAGCCCTTGTGACCCTTGATCTTTCTGAGGGGTCATCCAAATTAGTATGCATAGATAGGTCTTACCATCAGGTATCTCTGTATCAAGTTTGGGTTTGAAGTTGTGAATAGTAGTTGAGAAAAAAACATCTTTTGTCAAAATATGGCTATTTTTCACCTATTTCCTGAGCTCTTGTGACCCTGACCTTTCCGAGGGATCAACCAAATTAATATGTATAGAAAGGTCTTACCATCAGGTATCTTTGTACCAAGTTTGGATTTGAAATTGTGAATAGTATTTGAGAAAAAATAAATTATGTCAAAATATAGCAATTTTTGACCTATTTCCTGATCTCCTGTGACCTTGACCTTTGTGAGAGGTCACTCAAAGTGGTATGTTTAGAAAGGTCTTACTACAAAGTATCCTTGGGCCAAGTTTGAAGAGTGTAGCTTGAAAAGTCTCCAAGAAAATGCAAACATTAAAGTTTACACGGACGATGGCGGACGGACGATGGACGACCACTGGCCCAAAACATACTCACTTTTGCTTCGCACACGAGCCAAAAACGTGTAGAAACACTACTTTGCTACTATCTGAAGTCTATCGCCAAGCCAGCATTTCCTGGCAAGATGGTGGCGCGGCAGCCGATGCTCCAGCAACGCGGGGAACTTCCCGAACCCTATAATCCAGCAAATTCACACAACACAACCAATCAGAAACTCATTAATATTCAATTAAAAGAACCCTCTAGAAATAATTATTTATAGCGATACAATGTTACGAAATGTTCCCAACAACTTTGACATCATATTTGAGGTCACTAGGATGATCGGCCGTTTCAAGAACGATCTAGGTCAAACGAGGTCGGACTATACCAACAATGTAACGAAAAGACGCATCATTTTAGCTACACAACAGAAATTGATCTCAATTCTCCAGGCAAAAGAAAATGAATCCTACTAAAAAGGTACGTAATTCTTATCTAAAATAACTCAAATGAATATTGGATCTTTCCTGTGATCAACACACACATGCTCTCAAAAGAATAACACAAAGACAAACGTAACACTTAGCACCTATGGGAGGGCTAGGTGGGCGTATAGGGTGATTGAGTGGGTAGAGGATGCGTGTGCTTACATAAACGAGATCGATGATCATTGGTCTACAAATTCACAGTTCTCTCCCTTATCAGTGTTTTTTGGCTCAGGTGCGCTAGCAAAAGTGAGTTTTAAAAATCTTGCATACCACAAAAATGGACTTAACCCATTCAGCCCTGGCGCACTACAGCAGGAGATGGGTCGACCATCGCCTGTAACAGGTGCATAGTTGTTAAACGACGCCTCCAAAATTTGGAAAATACGTGCACGGGGCTGAATGAGTCAACGTCATTTTGTACTTTTTTTTGCATCGTGGCAGACTGGCTGTTCCTGTTCACCGGTTAGGGCCCCGATGGTGTTTGGAACAAAGCTACACTGGCTGTCTCCCTCGATTCGCTGCACCGAGTGCAGCGAATCGAGACAGCCAGTGTAAACAAGACAAGAACTCCGCAGGAATTTCATTTTTTATACAGGGCAGTATACACATTTGTACAGTCATGCAGCCTAAAAATATTATCGAAGCACAGGTTGTTTCCCCCCAAGTCCCCCAAAAATATGTCCAGCCACTCTGTCCAATCTTTCCATGACACAAAACCAAGTTCACTGACATAATACGTGTATCATTACGTTTTACATTGTTTATTTTTCACAAGAACACACACACACACACACACACACTCATCTCCTGTGACCAGAAGATTGTTTCACAAAGTTTGGGTTGTACACAGAGTTGTATCGCCTTGATCTATCCCTATCAGCATCACTCATGTGACTCGTCTCTGTTTCTGCTACAGTGTCCCCACGAGCTCTTGCCATCACAGCTGCTATTTTGTGTTTTTCTTCCATCTCTCGTCTAAGTCTTTCTGCTCTCAACTGTTCGATTGTCTTGCTTGGCTTGGCAGATGATGAAGTGTCTACTTTTTTGGTTGACGTGCTAGGCACATCTCTGGAAGACTTGCTCGACTTCTTGTGTTTGGAATGATGGTGTCGCTGCAATACAATAAAGGCAAAAGAATCAAGCTGCAATTCCTTGTCTCTCCCACAACTTCTTCTGACATAAAGAAGGCAACTGAACAATCTCTCTAGAGATCGTCGAGTTGCCTTTCTTTTCCTTTTTTCTTTTTTTTGGGGTGGAGGCGGGCTGAACATGACGGAAGCATGTCTGTGTCTATGTTCAGCCGTGTGTAAATTCCACCACAACTAGCAGCAGGCCCTCTACTGTGGCAGACTGCAACAGGCTTTTCACTACAGCAGGACCTTTACAGCAGCAGACTCTTACTTTACCTTTACCTACACCCCCCCCCCCCCCACACACACACACACACACACACACACACACCCTCCCCTCCCACTGCAAAACTGGCAGTGTGTGTGCATGTGTGTGTCTGATGTGTATTGAGGGGGTCTGGGATGTTTAGGTGAAGGGCTTGCTGCAGTAATGGGGGGAGGAGGGGGGGGGGGGGAGCAGGTAAAGAGCCTGCTGCAGTTTACTTACCCTGACAGTTTTGTAGCAGGCATTTTTACTGTTGCAGCCCCTTTACTGGAAGTGGTTGATATGTGTGTGTGTGTGTGGGGGGGGGGGGGGACAGTAAGATAAAGGTTTTGATTGATTGATTGTACATTGCTTAACGTCCCGACAGCAACAAGGCTTTCTCAGGACGTGCCTGCACTGCTTGTGAAAAAAAAAATAAACAGAACATTGAATGTATGTCGCCAGCCGGTCAAATACGTTAAATAAACCTACGACATGGGGCCTAAATAAAGCTAAGACCATTTAGCAACACACATCCAATATCAAGAGCTACAGGCAGTGCAGACAGTAGGGAGAGTTTTAAAAAGGCAAATACAAGTGAATGGACAAAGGGTAGACAGAAACACATGCCCCAGAATAGAGAAAAACCCACCCTGTGGGGCTGACCACAGAGGTGCCTACCCCTCTTAGACCATTTTGTGTAATGGGCTGCTTAAAAATGTGTATTTTGTGTAATCATTTCAGCGCAACACGCAACGAAAACAATTCACCACAGCAAACAAATTAAAAATAAAGACATTTATCCACACTATTACTGTATTAGCTATTTTATTCACACAATATCAGGTGTCGCTGTAGCAAGCTTGGGTTTGAAGTTGTGAATAGTATTTGCGAAAAAAAAAAAAAAACTTTTTTTTGGGTAAAAATATGGTAATTTGGGACATATTTCTTGAGCTCTTGTGACCCTTGCCTTTTCCGAGGAATCAACAAAATTAGTGTGCATATAAAGGTCTTTTCATCAGGTATCTTTGTACCAAGTTTGGGTTAGAAGTTGTGAATTAGTATTTGAGGAAAAGGAAATCATGTCCCCAAATAGCTATTTTTGATATATTTCCTGATCCCCTGTGACCTTGACCTTTGTGAGAAACTGTCACTAAAATTGACATGTTTAGAAAGGTCTTGCCACAATTTACAAAGTATCCTTGGGCCAAGTTTGAAGACTGTAAGGCTCCTTCATACCTGGTCACCAGATGTCAATGTTTACACCTTCCACTGTACGGTATATCCACAGTCTAGACAACATGTAATAAGAGGCATTGAACGATGTTGTGTCTCATACACAATAGGATGGAAGTACGAGTGTTGTAAAGAAGATGCACGTACTACACGTGTGACCAATGTGTGTCAGTCGGTGTCCACAGAGTCACCTGCATGTGCACCAAGGTGTAGCATCAGAGGAACGGAATATCAATTAGAACCTCCAAATTCAGCTTCAGAATCAAGCTGTACATCATTGCCGTTGTCAGTGCCTCAACCGTCGATCGCTCCAGCTGACACTGCCAACAATGACGTGGTTATGCTGCCACACGGTAGGTGGACACACGAGTCCCAATATATCAAAGCTATCTGCTTTTGAAACCATGTCTCCAAATACAAAATTTTATCACTCCGAATATCTACACATTCACTCGCCATTTCGACCGTAATACGCATGCTAGCACCGCAAAGCTGACCGTGTACCACGTACAAAAGTACGCACGCACTGTCAGGACCCTGTAGTATAAAACATGGTGCATCAGTGCCGGGTGAAGGGCGAGGTCACCACTGACACGCGCGGCGAGGCTCGCGTATCACCGGGTGCACGATATAAAACACCCAACACCGCTCTAGCGGTTTTCCGGGAAGACCGCCAACCAGTACAGCAGTTTGCCGGGCCGAAAGGGTTAACAAAAAAGTGCTTTTTTGGGATGTACTACTGCCTTGGTCTTGTGCCCAGCGGACTCCAAATGTATTTGAATATCATACGCACCACTGTGAGCAACAACAAAGTCCTTTCTGCACACGTTGCATGCATTTGTAGCAGTGGAGCCCCCTGCTATCGCTATTTACTACCCGCGAGTCAGAGTTCAGTGTTTCAGTGCACGCTTGGCGCGCTGTGTGCGAGTACTTTTGCTGCCTTGGCTAGTCAGTGTGGAGCGGACTACACGCGCAAAGCTTAGTGACAGTCTCTGGTTCCAGAGGCTGGGAGCCTAACGGCCGATCTTCAGTCCACAATTAGCCAGCCGCCCCCCCCCCCCCCCCCCCCCCCCCCCCCCCACCACGTAAATTGCGTATTTTAGAGGGACTGGTCGTATTCCCGTAATTTGAGCCGAAAATGCGTAAAATTACGAGCTAGCGCGTAAGGTAGGCACCTCTGTGACCAGGGTGACCCTGGGAACTAAAAAATACCTAACCCCACCAAGATAGAGGGGGTGGGGGGGGGGGGGGGGGGGAAGGGGGGCTAGGTAAAGGGTCTGCCACAATAAATGGCCTGAGGCAGTAAAGGGCCTGCTGCTAGTGTCACCGAGTAATTAGCAGCTAGCATGTAATGAGATGAGCCCTCCTGTGGTGGAACACAGACATGGTGAAACACAGACAGAGAACATAGAGTGGATTCCATCAGGACACCTTTGTCTGACCAGACTGCTTACAGGCAGTCAGGTCTCATTTTTATATTAGCAGGTATTCTCACTCCTGATTCACAGTTTTCAAAGAGTATGATTTTCACATCGACTCTCTTCCCCCCCCCCCTCCCTCCCCCCTCCCCCCAAAACACACACACCTGACCACCACTACTGACCTCTGTATCCTTGCCCCTGTGTTTGTCCTTGTGGCGCTTGTTCAAATGTATTCTCATCTCCAACAGTGGGTCCATACTGGCTCTGTGTTTCTCATCTGATGTTTTCCTGAAATGATCATTTCTAAGTAATTACATTTTTTAATTCATTACCTTTTCATTTACTACAGTGGAACCTCAATGAATAAGCTGACCATGATAGTTCAAGGGCACTGCCTGATCAGCTTGGTCCCTGGATCCCTGGACAGGTGCCAATATCCAGTACTGCCATTCAGCTACCATGGTCAGTCCACCACAGGCACTTCTCACATGCTATCACAGTCGATCCATCAATGGTCGGGTGGTTAGTTTGGGGTTTAACACATTTAAACCTGAGGTTGTATTTTGGAGGTGATACATGGCGACTATGTACCAGTTGCAGGAGATGGAATGACCATGATAATTCAAGGGTAATGCCAGATTAGCTTGGCGCCTGATGGCGCCAAGCTAATCTGGCACTACCCTTGAATTATCATGATCGATCCATCTCATGCTTTAGTGCTTTGGGGCTAAATGAGTTAACATCCACAGCACCAGGATGATAATGGATGGCCCTAAAGGCCTGTTATGGGGGGGGGGGGGGGGGGGGGGGGGAGGGGGCAGGGTCAGAAAAAAGACAGCTAATGCATATGGAGTACAACCTGAACACTGATCAACACAGGCCGACTGTGACTGTGCCACACTTTGATTTACGACCTTTCAACGGACATGCTGTAGAACAAGTCTGTCTTTTTGTGCAGACAGATTCACTTGTCTTCTATAGTTTGTCTAAAAAAAGTGCTATGCTAACCATTCTGCACTGTGCGTGCAAGTACAAGAGCCATTAACCCATTTAGCTCCAACACCTTACAGTAGGAGATGGATTGACCATGATAATCAGATTAGCTTAGCGCCTGATGGTGCCAAGCTAATCTGGCACTGCCCTTGAATTATCATGGTCGATCCATCTCCTGCAACTGGTACACAGTTGTTAGGTGACATCTCCAAAGCTTGGGAAATGCATCCTTGATGTTATATGGGTTAAATGTTACTGGTACCCCTGCATTTAAATTTGATAACCAGCTACATGCATGTGAAGTGCAGGCGTTCTATGAATGTAGCACCTAGGCAGACATTCATACTGGAGATAAAACTATGCACAGCGTAAAAATTGGTTACTCAAGTTATGGCATAAAAGATACAAGTATTAATCATCAGTTATCATCTTTTTCACATCAAGACCCCCACCCCCTCCCCCCACCCTTCCCAACTGCTTATTTTATTTTATGAATATACTAACCTTTCCTCTTTCTTCCCTTCCTTTTCATCGGGTTTCTTCAAAGCTGATTTTTTTAAATACCACGGAAGCTCATCTGAAAGAATGAATAAACACAATCATCAATCAAGAATTTATTTTCTTTTAGCATACAGACCTCAGTTTTTGAGTCAGTTTATGCAGCAGACATGGCTACCCCTAATTTCAAATTTCAGTATTTTTTTTCTCCAAAATGTGAAATTTCAGGACAAATTTTAGGAACCATCCACATGATGACAAATGTCATCTATTCCTTCGTGTGCACAGCTAAATTCTGTGACACAAATGGTACAGAGCACCTTTGTAGCCACACTTCCTGGCTTGATACACGGGAACTTCTCGGTGTAAATCTCTTGGTAGCACTGTGTACGAACTTTTACGCTAGACCGATCGCTCGATTCGCTTTCTTTTCTCTTCGACGCCATGATTGTGAAACAGCACATGCGCACTCGGAATTTCCCGCGAAACCCTTCCGACCTTACATATGAGCCATCGTGAAATCCACTGCTAGGCCTATAGCTTCGACCTCTGGAACACCGCTTGTTTCACAATTCTGATTTACCGTAACGCAAAAAAAAATATCAGTATTTTCCGTAATGGCTGCCAATTTTGCTGAATTTTAGGACAAAATACTGAAATTTCATATATATAGGCATCTCTGATGCAGGGGAAGGGGGGGGAAGGGGGGGGGGAAGGGGGGGGGAAGGGGGGGGCGGAGGGGGGGGGGAGGGGGAGGGGGAGTCAACAAGGAAGAGCAGATATAGCTTCACATGGCATTTCTGAGAAACTGTACCTCTTGCAAACATGCAAGCGTGAGCTGCATGAAGTGGTGTCATATTCATGAAAAAGAGAGCTGCCAATAATGCAGATATAACGGATATCTCGAAATTAATCAGCACATCAACACCTTCACTACCACTAGTACCAGGGAAAAAGTGAACACTATTCAAATAGAAGAAACCTAATGGGCCCCCACTGTTGCAGAGGCTCATGCGGTTTTGCTGAGACCAATTTGTATCCCTTTTCCTTGGTTGTGGCTTTTGGTCATTGAATAAACAAGATCTCGGAAACAAAATCTGTGTTCAGTGGCAGGGAAGGGGTTAACTTATTCAGTGCAGAGAAAATCCCAACCCAACTGCACGAGGTATTGATCCTCAAGAGCCCCCACAGCTAGGCCTCTTGCTGATACCACTTTGAATCCATGTTCCTGAGATGTCTAAGGTTTTCTGGTCTTGAATGTTGCCCATTACATCCTGAGGCTGATTTTTTCTTAAAAATTGATTATTGTCCTAGGAAGGCCACATTACAGATTACGAGATAGATCAACCGTTTTAGTTCAAGGGTGGTGCCAGAATAGTTTGGCGTCTCAGGTGCCAAGCTATTTTGGCACCACCCTTGAACCATCATAGTTACATTTATTTCAAGCAATGGGTGTATCAGGATGAAAAGAGTTAACGAAGACTGCAGAAACAGTCTGTGTCAGCTGGCTCTGCATGGGTTAAACCCTAGCTTGAAATCTCAAAATCTGTCCTCCAAAGACTACTGTTCAGTTCAGGAGATGGAGCAATCACGGCAGTTTGCCGGTGGAGCACCCTTGATCTATCAAGGCCCATTCGCCAGCAGCAAAACGTCTTCAGGCCCACAGCCGCAGTAGGCCCACGAAGGGCTATGCACGGGCCTGCTGCAGTCATTGTGGGCCTGATGACCTTTGCTTACTGGGAGAAGATGAGCATCTTTGAAAACAGAAGCCACCACTTCTCCACTTACTCTGTGATTCGATTGAACTCTGCCCAAGGTAGGTAAGAAGGCCGATGTTTTTCTCCCATTTCTCTTGCTCGGCTTTCCTCTCTGTTTCATGTTCCTTGTTCTTTCCTTCTAGATGCAGCTGTTAAAAAAAAAAGTTTTTTTTTTTAAAAAGACAACACAGGTTGGCCTCAGTATATAATAAAGCATGGAACACTCTTTTCGTTCTTTTTTATGAAGTTGTCAGAAACAGCTTCAGTATAACAATGATTATGGAATGTTTCTTGTCGTTTCCTTCTTGAAGCAGCTGAAAAAAAAATACAGGTCATGAATCGAAATTAACTTTTTCAGCTTGGGGCCCCTGGGCCACAGTCACAGCAAATACTGGGGCGAAGGAGCAAAAGATAGGGCCCATCATGTCAGCTTCCAGGAAAAAGAATGACGTCATATATCTATATTTCCTGGGTAGCTTCCCTTGGTCTGCTTTTGGTTCGGTCCCATTTTAAGCCTAAGTTTTGAGAAACGTTCATTATTACAATCCAATTTGAGCCCATGGTGGAGAGAAAACAAATAAAAGTGCCCAGAAAACGATAGTATAGCAGGATTGAAAAGGTTGTAATCTAACAGACTAGAAATTTTGATGGGGCGGATGTGGCCCTAGCTTTAAACAAGCATGGGGAGGAGCGCTGATTTCTGGGGCGTTCCACCCCACGCCCCCATTAATTTCGAACCCTGCAGGTTATGCTCCTCAGCTGCTATCACATTATAACAATATAACAATATATAATTATAACAATAACACCTTGCACGGAACGTGCCTTGGTATTTTTACTTTACTGGAATGTGCATTTGATGCAAGGTCCAAATTGCACAGCAGCATAGAAACACACTTACCCCAGTTTCAATGTCTTTGAAGAAGTTGATGTGTCCCCGTTGATCAAGACTGATGTCAGCTTTGGCCACTTTGCTCGAAGAAGACTCCGCGGCAGCATCAATGGCAGGGGCCGATTCTCCAGCATCCTCTATCTCATCATGTTGTCTTTTCCTGGTGCGAGTACGAAGAAGGTCAGTCCTGGCTTCTTGCTCCTGTAAACATTACACACCTGATTATCAATTTGGATAATATTTTCATAAAGCTGCTTATTATATACATACACATTTATATGGGTCTGTGATTCTGTACCTCATGTTCACAGACCAGCACATGTTAACCCTTTGGCTGTCCTGCAAGAATCCTCATGACAAAAAGCTCTACTGATTAAAGATCAGATGTTTGGGGACCCCTAAAGACATTTGCACATCATCCTATAATGCTCAACATGCATGCATTATGGAAATTGGAATAAGCATTTCAGGAACAAGCACCAACCTCTGCTCCTCAGACAAAAACATACACACAAACAATAAAGAACCAGTAACTCTAAAAATGTACACAGTTTGATAGAATTAGCATGCCAAGATTTAAAAACTGACAGCATGAAGGGGTCACACTGACCTGCCATAATACAGACGTGTGAATATATCGCCTTTCCACATTGGAACATTTTCCATATCTGACTCAGTGACTGGCAAAGTTTGACAGGTACGGAAGACATAGAAAGCAGTCTGTCTCTCTGTCACCGCAACAGACAAATCTTGAGCCCTGCTGTGTTTCAATTATGTGACAGACTGTGGGGCACCTAGGATGGATTTTTTGTCATGTTGTCTGTCCCGATGGACAATTTTGAATCCTAGTGGAAAGACTGAATTTAGTCATGAATTAGTTTTGCTCCAGGAATGAAAACAGACATAAAGGATCAGTAACATTGTCCAACTCTCAAATGTTTGAATGCGCTTTGGGTGCAGAGTCTAGCTGCTTTGCTGCGATTCAGCACTTAGTAAGTTACATCTGGCTTTGAACAACACAGTGGCAGACACAAAATGATAAAAAATCTTACCAATCACTTGTGCCAGCACCTGGAAAAAAGTCAGTACTGATTGACTTTTCAAAATCTAGGATCAGATCAGCACATTTAAAAAATAAAATCAATGATTTCATCAGCAACCTCCTGATCGACCAATTACCAGCTACACTTACAGCAAGTGCAGCCCTCCTCTGCTTTTCTTTCTCTTCTTCAGCTGCTTTCTCTTCATCTCTGCGAACACGCTCTATGTTCCTTTTGGTGCGGACATGCCAACTGCAAACAACAAAACATGAAATCACTCAACCAATGCACCACAAGGAGTGTCTTATGTGCATATATATACATATATATACACACATATACATATATATACACACATATACATATATATACACACATATATACATATACACACATATACACACACACACATAATACACACATATACATATATATACACACATATACACACACACACATAATACACACATATACATATATATACACACACACACACATATATATATGTGTGTGTGTGTGTGTGTTCGAGGAAGAAAACGATATGGGTCGCACTGATAAGAGAGAGAAAGAGAGAGAGACTGACTGAAACTTTATTTATTAAGGATTGCGATATTGCTTCATACTCTCTGGGATGCATCGCCTCTGTTCGACCCAGTCTTTCTAAATCTGCCACTGCAAAGTTAGTGAATGCTTTAGACAAGAGCCGTCTTGACTACTGCAATTGTCTGCTTTTTGGTCTTCCATCTTCAGCGAATTCAAAATAATGCCACAAGCCTGCATACCACCACTTTGATGGCAGTCTTCTGTCATACCTTGCCTCCAATCTAAATACTTACCAGCCCTCTCGCTCACTGTGTTCATCAGGAGAGAAACTTCTCAAAGTTCCATCTCAAATCTGCCAGTGAATACTCTTTCAGATGTACTGCTCAATTAATTTGGAATTCCTTACCAACTGAGCTCAGATATGCCTCCACCCTTATGCAGTTCAAAGCGAAGTTAAAAACTTACTTTTTCTCGCAGACTTTTGTGTCATTTCTACAGTATTTCTGTACACCCCCCAGTGCAGACTCTGTGTGTGTGTGTGTGTGTGTGTGTGTGTGTGTGTGTGTGTCATTTTCGCTTGCGCATTGAGTTATTTTATAAATATGAGAAATGCGCTAAATAAATATATAAATACCATGTATTATTATTATTATTATTATTATTATTATTATATTAGGCACACAGGCCTTACTTCCAATCTGTCCTTGCTACATCTACTGACAGTGACATACAATAACAGGCAAAGTTGCATTACACTCACAAACATCGAAAGTAATGTGAATTAGAACACTACAAACAGCAACAATGATTTAACAAAACACACAGGTATCCATACGAAACATGCACTTGTCATAATCACCGTTTGCGGGAGCCCTCCCCAGACAATCCCACCTTTGGGAGGGGGGGGGGGGATGGGGGGGGGGCACGCCACAAGGATCACTTGAATGACATGCTAAGCACATCGCTCTAATAAATGGTGCACCCGCACTGCATCCCCCCATAGGAATTACAACAACAACAAAAACGCACGTGAGCGCAAGTGGTATGATGAAAAAAATAATTGCATAAACAGAAATTTAAAATAATAGAACAGGAATATATGATTAGACAACAAAAGATAATTAAATCTACATTGCCTTAGATAAATGCTTGTTCAGTTTGCTTCAAAGGCCCACTACCACTGTAACTGTTCAAAGATACACTTCTGTAATACATGGTTATGAAACGCTACAGGTCTAGTTACACAGAGACACAGGGCAATTCAGTTCAGCACACGTCATCTGTATATCAAGTAATCTGACAATGACTCCACTCTGTTCTAAAAATACAATGCTTTCAGAACGAGAAACAGGTAAAAATAGATTGACATGCTTACAGCAGCACAGAATAAATAATGTACGATTATGTGTGTGCTTTTGCTGCGTGTCCAAACTGCTGTTAAATAAAGTTCATTAGGTGTGTTGACAAGGCATAACAAACACAAATGGTGTTGAAATGTGTCTTCCGATCTATGCGTAATGGTACTTTAAACGCAGCTAGGGAATTAACTTGTAGATGCGGAAGGGGGGGGGGGGGGGGGGGTGGAGAGAGAGTTATTTGGGTTTAACGCCGAGCAGGCGACTAAGGCCATCTCACGGCGGGGGGAGAGAGAGAGAGAGAGAGAGAGAGAGAGAGAGAGAGAGAGAGAGAATGACAATGATCCTTTATTTGACAACAGTAAAAAAAGTGTTGGTAGTAACAACCATTTTTCGAACTTGCCGTTGCTAATCTACTGATTAATTACTATCGCACTAATTATTTTCTACTACTGAACAGGCAGAGAGATAGAGATTTATAAAAATTCCAATTATCATTTCATAAAACACTGTCAATGTTTGATTTACATACCTCTTTTTCGGAAGGATATTCATGACTGTCTACGTTTCCCACTCCACCAAAGCCAATAATTATGTGAACGAGAGGTCTACGCGACAAGACGAAGCACAGCTAAAGCAACCTAGTGTCAGCTAGGGTCCGTCTTTTCACCCAAATAAACCCAATTAAAAGCCAACAACAACACCCCCCCCCCCCTCCCCCCTAACATAATAATCACATAGTAATACCGTTATTATATAGGCGCTTTTTCTCAATTTTGGGCGAATCGACTCAAAGCGCCGAGAACTGAAACCCAACACGCACACTCAGGCGGGTAACAGACACGGATTTACGCCATTTAGTGACAAACACAGTACAACTGAGACCGAAGGGCCAGTGCAGCTACTACAGTTACAGAGATTTTTGATCGCTTGTATTTGAAATTTGTAAAGTGGCCCGCTGAAACCGGTACCACACACACACACACACAGAGACACTAGACAGACACACACACACACACACACACACACACACACACACACCAAAGTACCCAAAAGAACGCGAGTGACATAAGTGGTACCCATATGAACCGTCTAATGATACCCAAATGAAACTAGTGTCAAGTTGTTTGTGTATGTTTGTGTGCAGTCCGTCGGCCGCGCTTGCAAGCGCTCTCAAGTTTTTGTGATAGGCTCGGCTTGGCTTTCATTTTTCACTGACACACTAAGCCGCCTACGCCAGACGCCGCCAATGTAGGAGGCAATAGACTTATCATAAGCGGCATCATCTCTATCCAAACAGTTGATGCGTGAACCCCGGACTGAACTTGAAACACCGAGGAGTATCGTATCGAAATTCAGCATACACAATATCGAAATGTAAGAATACACCCGCAAGTGATACCGTTCTGGAGTCCCAACTGAATGATTGTCACTGATGAGCCCCGAGGCTTACGAGAATGTGTGGGATAATGTGGATCTATGACAAAAGTTCTAATTGTGATGAAGCTATATGCCCAGGTATAAAGTTTACGCAGGGTTTCTGCACTAGTTGTGCTGTCGTGTCAGCTGTTTTTTTTTTTCTTGTGAGTAACAATACGTTATTCTGTGTATGCTTACTTGCTTAATTCCTTGCTGGATTCCTCGTGGAACAACTGAAGGGCCTCATAATATAAGGCCGCTCGGCCGGAAGTTCCTCGCGTTGCCTAGGAGCGTCGCCGCCATCTGAAGCGGATAACATATACTTCAGATAGTAGCGAGGTTGAGTGTCAGTTTCAACTGTGACGTTTTTCTTCTTGTTTCTTCCCTTTGGAAACAAACAAAAACGACAGATTCTGGTTAGCGGCTTCCCGAGCTACGGCCGGCACGGCCGTGATGGCAAGACTTGCAGTTATTGCCTATAACACGTCAGGACTCTCCTGACATTAGTTGTCCTGCCACGTCGATTTCCCCGTGCGCCTCTATAGTCGCGAATTGCCGTGACTATCCGTCCGCTCACGATATGCGGGCCGCCACGACTAGCGTGATGGCGTCAGCATCCCGCCGAGCCTTATCGTTCACGAGCCAGGCTTTTCAGTTCAGTCGTGCGGTCGAGAAGTCAACGATTTGCACGGAGTTTTACTGAGTGGCGCAGCTCAGCCTAACAGAGCTCAAGAGTAGTTAGAACGTGCTATTCTGTCATAGAGGACGGACGTACTAATGATGTTGCCGTATCAGGGCTCAGGAAGCTGACGTCATCACTGAACAGCGATTTCGCCGATGAGCGCATGAGTTGCGTATCCTCTCAAGATCAGTGGCCGCCACGACTAGCGTCAGGACAATGTCAGGAAAGTCCTGACGTGCTATAGGCAATCAGCAAGTCAGTTGCCATCACCGTAGGAAACCGCTAACCAGAATCTGTTTCAAGTTTATTTGTTCAGTCCCGCACAGCGGAGCCGTGAAGAAACATGAAGATAAACGTGTTGAAACACTACTTCGCTACTGTCTGAAGTCTATCGTATCTTCTCAAGATGGCGGCTGCCGGGCATACGCTCCATCTAGGCAACGCGGGGAACTTCTCGAGCCCTATTCCAAGACTGAAACCAAGATTTCAGGTACGTTTTTCATATGTATTATCGACAGCTAGTGAGTTAAGGTAGTATGCGTTAGTAAGATTTAGTTCGGTGGAGTAGCGTTGATTTGGTTCAGTTATGTCGGTTTAGAACGTGTTAAGATAACCGGGGATTTGTCTATATAGTTATTTACCGGGATGGATAAATCAAGAATGTGATTAGTGTATGCCTAAATTGTTTACGAAGGCCACGGTAGTACGTGGGTGTGTTAAGTATAATCTTTTCCTAGGTACGAACCAATGTATGGTGCGTGCGTCATGTTAGAGTGTAGTGACTGAGTTATGGTGTGTTGCGAATCAACTCTAGTCAGTTTTATGAAGTCAGTTTTATGAGTGTGTGCGTGAACGTGTAGATTTATTTGTATCAGCCAGGTTACGTAATGCACCTCATATCATCCTATATGTGCGTGTTAAGCAAGTGTTATGACATTAGAACTTTATTGTCAACAGACTTCGAGTTCTTGTGAGGAGCGAGGGACTTTGGCCGAGACGTCAAAGTCAACAGAGGCTGCCGCTGAAGGAACGTGTCGAGAGGAGGACATCCGGCACAGCAGGGGGAGCGAGAGACGTGGTGCCGAGTGGCGGCCACTCAAACTGAAGTCAACAGAGGTTGCGCTAGTACTGAGGAGCGTGTCGAGAGGACGTTCGCCACAGCTCGGGGAGCGTGGGACAGCATGGCTTCAAGAACGCGTGACGAAAGAACTACACACCTACTGAGACGTGGAGGAACTTGCCGAGAACGCTACAGAACGATAACACCAGTTGAGCATGTTGCCGGATAACGAGGCGCCGGGAGTTTACTTAACCTGGCTTGTAGCATGGTCATTATTTTGTCCCGTGTGGCTGTGAGTGTGACTGACGTGCTAGTGTTCTGACTGAGGGTTAGCGTTGTTTGTGTATGTGCCCTTTACGTTTGTGAGTCTGTGCGTGCGACCGGTTGAAAGACTGCGTGCGTTACACTCCACATGGCCGGGGTCGTGGCCGCATGCACATCATAGTTCCTCAGTTTAGCGAGCCCTCGGTTCGCTGGAAGCAAAAAGATTAGAATAGCTTGATATAAATTGACACCGGAAAGCGTTCGCCGTGTACAGTTTAACACAAGACAGTGTGCCTCGGGTACAGTTTAACACTCGGACAGTGTACACGGGTACGGTGTCCTAAAATGTATACTATAGTGACCGCAACACCGCCTTTTGGGTTATCATCTGGGTCTATTTAGGTACATTTGGGTAAATTGTAACCATATAAGAATTTGTTTTTATTTAACTAATTTTTCTTGTTGAATGTACGTAAATGATCGTAAGACAGCAAAGAAATTATCAGATGATTAATGAAAATATTTATGTCGCATCATTTTGAAGGATGTTCTTATACTAGTGACTAATGTTAATATTCTTAATCGGTTCAACAATCGAGAGATTGCGGAAACTGGCATCGCACGGGACGCTGGATTGGGCTCCCTACCATATTATCCATTTTTTTTGTTGGTATTGCTTACGTTTCAAAGTCAGAATGGTATGGATATAGATGTCATGCTGTAAACTGGAGCTGCTTTTGTCACAATCAACAGCTGCTTTTGTCACAATCAAGGATAAACGAGGTGAGGAATGGGTTTGATGCGGAGTAACTTTGATGCTGTACTGCGTGTCCTGTTTTATACAGGTTTGATAGGACCTTTCACGGGTGAGATAGTTCACTGACAACTGACGCGTACTAAGCCTTTGGAGTGGATTCTGTTTCATTTATGCTTTTTGTCATGTAAGACTAGGAGACGACAAAATGATACATATGTTGGCAAATATTCTAACCCCATGGCTGCATTTCCTAAAGTTTCACCACATAGTTTCACCTGACAACCATACACGTGCCAATTGCAGGTGAAGTATTGACTATGATAATTCAAGGGTAGTGCCAGATTAGCTCAGCGCCTATTTCGTGCACTACCCTTGAATTATCATGGTCAATCTATCTCCTGCTGTAGGGTATTGGGGCTAAATAGATTAATAATTGATAATTCAAGGATGGTGCCTGAATAGCTCAGAATTAGCAAAAAAGCCAGGCTGTATTCTGACACCAGCTGGGGCCAGTTGCATGAGCCAGCCGAGTCCTGCACCAGCCGCTAAGCGAGGTGTGCTGCTATAGCGGCGCACCTTGCTTAGTGGCTGGTGCAGGACTAAGCTCGCTCAATGCAAATGGCCCAAGATCCATAATGCAGTCTTTAAAAGACTTGAATGTAACTCTCAAATTTGGAATTTTTGACATTCAGTGCTGTGTGTGCTACTGTTAACATCAATGCTGCTTCTCTAAGTACACATCAGTTCAGGGAGACTGCGTCACAAACTGCCAATGAAGTTTATTGGCTTCTAGATACTTGGGGTACAAGTGCCATGAGGTTTTTATTCCTTTGGCTGTCGAGTGTGCTATTTGTCTGGAAAACAAGATAGGATGAAATATAACCCACAAAGTGCTTCTATATCCGCATGTATGTTACTCGGCAGCATGTTTCGAGCCTGCCAGCATGCAGCAATGTCTCGACTTGCCCTGTAACTGTGGTGTTTGTTGTTTTGTGAGCATGGCATCATAAAAGCCTTTGACAGTTTAACACTGGACAGTGTACTCGGAGTACAGTTCAACACTGGACAGTGTACACAGGGTCCAGTGTCCGAAAAAGTATATGAGAGCTGTATTTGTTGTCAATGGTCTCTACCTTTTGTCTTTGACCCGATTCTGATGTTGAAATATCCCCTATTGAAAAATCCTTGCAGATTTGCCAATGTGTCGGTGAGCTCTATAGGGGCGCAGGTCATATGCGTCATTGGTTTGTCAAATGTCATTTGTCATGACACATTTTTTGGTTTTATGTAATTTTATATTTTATGTGATATGAGTTTCACTTTAACTTCAAGGCTTGAGCAAATGGTGACAAAAGTAGAATTTCACGGTACAATTTCGGTTTTGCTATAAATTTATAATTCGTGTAAAATCTACATGATATACTAAGTACACCTGCATGCTCTTCTGAAAGTGTCTTGATGTGTGCATGTTACTTTAATGCGTGTGTGCACACACACCAAACATTTCCAGGAGGCATAGATCCTCATGCACCCTCTGGGCTTATGAGGATCTATGCCTCTTGGAGATGCGTGCAAGTGTGTGCCTGCCTTTGACATCATGGGCATGCTATTAAATTTGCCACACCACGACCCATCCCAAACAATTCCTTCTTTAAATAGAAGGGACTTAAAAACATCTTCAAAACATGGCACTGACATTCATGATTCGAAGGGTGATCAATCCTTAGTCTTGTTTTATTGTTAATTAGCCAGGTGTTTATCAACCATGGCTCAATTTATTTTTTTCTCAAAAATGATACAAGCAGGGGGACTCAGGACTGCAGTGCTAGATAAATTGTAGGGCTGAGGAAAATAAAATGTGTACACCTTTGGGTGTCAGTAGTGGTTTTAGTTGCAATGATTCCTGCAGGAATCTTTGTGACTAAAACCGCTAATGACACCAAACTGAAACTTAAAAAAATTAAGACAAAGTCAAAGTGTCAGTTGTAGAAAAGTGGTGTTGATTATCCTGAAGAAAACCAATTAACTTGGGGTGGCATGGGTGGGAGAAGTTTGTAAGATGTTTTGTAGCTTGAAGAACAAAACATGTTTTAATTCAGATTCACAAAACTTTATTGTCCCGTGCAAATTTTACTAGGGGAATTTTTCTTGTGATCCCATTTTCCGGTAGTTGCTGGACATTCCATATGCAGTTGCACCCTTCCCCATTCACATGCTTAGTTCCCAACGTAATACAGACTCAACCTGTGAACAGAATGTTGAGGGGAGAAGAATTTACTCTGGAGCTGTTAAACAGATACAGAACATAAGAGGCAGATGACTGCATTACAATTCAGGAGACAGATCAACCATGATCAAGGGTGGTGGCAGAAAAGCTTGACGCCTATAGGCGCCAAGCTATTCTGCTACCACCCTTGAACTGTCATGGTCATCTTGCTGAGTTATGTGCCGGGGCCCCATCACCACTTTCTGTTAGGTACATTAGTCTTGCACAATACAGATTGGTTTTATTTTATTATGTTATGTATGATTTAAGTTTTCAGCCACAAAAATTCAGGCTGACTTCAAAACAACAAACAAAAAGTAAACAAGATGGTAATACTAACAGGTTCCCCCTTCAGCCCCTCCCTTAGATCAGAAATATGGGAGAACACCCCCCCCCCCCCCCACCTTGTCTATGGGCCCATTGTTTCAAATCATGCTGGCACATTTCATGTACCCATTCAGTGCTGAGAAAATGTGAACACCGTCCAACTGCAAGAGGTATAGATCCTCATGAGCCACGTTCCTTGGACAACTAGGGCTTCTTGGTGTTGAATCGACAAAGATTGCAGAAACACAATCTGCGTCTATAATCTTCAGTCATGTTTTTGTTTGTTTTCTGTTTCAAATTGAGACCTTACATTAAGTTACAAAGTTTAAGTACATGAACATGTGCAAACCAGATTACAGTGGAGTAATCTAGAGGAAAAGAATGATTGTAGCATTTTTTTTTTTTTAGCTGATCTTAAATCTGACCTTAAAGCAGTCTGCTACGACTGGTTTTGATAGCTGAAATTTGCGACTGCAATAGTTTATCAATGTTGTTTTGCCTCATTGAAGTTGAAGACAATTGTAACTTTCTTTTACAATCTGCCCCACCCGGGTCTGCCCTGGGGGACTTGGGTGGGGTTAGGTATTTTTTAGTTCCCAGGGTCACCCTGGTCAGCCCCACAGGGTGGGTTTTTCTCTCTATTCTGGGGCATGTGTTTCTGTCTACCCTTTGTCCATTCACCTGTATTTGCCTTTTTCAAACTCTCCCTACTGTCTGCACTGCCTGTAGCTCTTGATATTGGATGTCTGTTGCTAAATGGTCTTAGCTTTATTTATGCCCCATGTTGTAGGTTTATTTAATGTATTTGACCGGCTGGCGACATACATTTAATTTTCTGTTTAGTTTTTTTTCACAAGCAGTGCAGGCACGTCCTGAGAAAGCCTTGTTGTTGCTGTCGGGACGTTAAGCAATGTACAATCAATCTTTTACAATCTGAGGCTCGGATGCATCGAGTGAGCATAGGCCTGTGTGAGTCACTGAGCACGGTGTTCCGTTGTGTAGCGGAGCACCTTGCTCAGTGACTTGCACAGGCCTATGCTCGCCTTAGTGGCTTGCGCAGGATCTAAGCTCACTCATACAACTCGCCCCATGTGACTAGGCACACCTACCAGAGGTTTTCCACTGCCTTTTCAAGTAACAGAATTGAACTCTCCTGCCTACAATAGAGGAGAAGAGCAGAAAGGTCTTTCATTTTATGACATTCTATTTTCAAACTGCATCATTTTTGATAGCCCTTTTGTCCAGCATTATTGTAAGACATGTTGAAATATGTATGAAGGAGATATTGTGATCTATTGACCCTTTACTGATTAGAGCAGGTTGCTTTAACCCTGAGGCTCATTTTTTTGTACCCATATCATACTGAGGCTAAAAGCTTCAAATTTGTACACTGCCATATGCAAACTACATTGTGGTACACACGGATAGAGACCAATGGCTTTAGTTCAAGGGTGGTGCCAGAATAGCTTGGTGCCTAGAGGCGCCAAGCTATTCTGGCACTACCCTTGAACTATTTTAGTCAAACTTATTTCACACACTGGCCCCCACCCGGGTCTGCCCTGGGGGACTTGGGTGGGGTTAACTACTTTTTAGTTCGCAGGGTCACCCTGGTAAGCCCCACAGGGTGGGTTTTCTCCTATATTCTGGGGCATGTGTTTCTGTCCACCCTTGGTCCATTCATCTGTATTTTCCCTTTTTAAACTCTCCCTACTGTCTGCGCTGCCTGAAGCTCTTGGTATTGGATGTGTGTTGCTAAATTAATGGTCTTAGGTTTATTTAGTGTATTAGACTGGCTGGCGACATACATTCAATATTCTGTTTAGTTTTTTTTTAACAAGCAGTGCAGGCACGTCCTGAGAAAGTCTTGTTGCTGTCAGGCCGTTAAGCAATGTACAACCAACCTATTCACACACTGGTGTATTCCGAATGATAAGGGTTAAATTTTGCTTATTGTCCTATGAAGGCTGCATTACAGATTAGGAGATAGATCAACCATTTTAGTTCAGGTTCAGTTCAAGCTATTCTGACACCACCCTAACTATCATAGTCAAACTAATTTCAAGCAGTAGTGTATCAGGATGAAAAGGGTTAAGATCTTGCCTCTTGCGTCAACATCATTTTCTTGTGGCACCTAAATTAAACTCGGTGTTCCTAATTCTGGAAAGAAACATGATTACATTTCAAGACACTGATCAATACTTGTGCTGCCACAGAACCCTAAAAAAGTGGAATGTGTGTACATGTGATCAGTTTCTGTGTTCGTTGGGACAGAAATAGTTTGAGACGTGCTTCTCACTCCAGACTGTTTCAGTGGGTGTGTGTGTATGCAGAATAAGTAATGTCATGACCTTTAGAACCATAACCATAGATCTATATATATAGCACTTATTGTGAGCCACAAGATTGATCATGACACATTGTTAAAGAGAAGGCACTGGTTAGCTCATGCCTTTCTTCATATTGGACTAATGTGTTAATTTGGTTCATATTTACGAGCCTTCAAGATCCCTTCATTCAGCATCAGATGCATATTTTCAGGGTTCCTAGGCGAAAGAAGTCTACCCACGGCCAGTGTGCGTTTTCTTATTTTGGTCCAGTCACCTGGAACGACCTTCCAGCCCATGTCAGACATGCTCCAACTCTGCTTTCAAATCACTGCTCAAGACCTATCTTTTTTCTTATGCATTAACAATCTTTTGGCAGTAACTTTTCCTGTAACAGTATGTGTGTGTGTGTGAGCTTTTAATGTGTCACGTTAGTTTTTTTTAACATTTATTGTGACTTTTATCTTGTAGTTGTACTTTTTGTTTTGTGATTTTTGATCTCGTAAAGCGCTTAGAGCATCATTCATTTGGAGGTTAAGCGCTATATAAATGAAAATTATTATTATTAATCTCCACTGTTAACTATGATGTGGAAAAGAGGTTCAAATTATTTTTTTTTAAAGTTGCCTGATCTGTAAGGAAATGTATGTTATATATCGTGTCATAAAGTGGACTTGTGAGAAAACATAGATTTGACTGTTGCAAAAGCCAACCCGTTACTCGTGTTAACCCATATCATACTGATACAAAAGAGACTTTGATATAGCATTTTAACCCATATCATACTGATACAAAAGAGACTTTGATATAGCATTTTAACCCATATCATACTGAGGTTAAAAGCTTCAAGTTTGTACACTGCCATATGCAAGCTACATTGTAGTACTTGCAGATAAGGATATAGACCAATGGCTTTAGTTCAAGGGTGGTGCCAGAATAGCTTGGCGCCTAGAGGCGCCAAGCTATTCTGGCACTACCCTTGAACTATTTCAGTCAAACTTATTTCACACACTGGTGTATTCCGAATGATAAGGGTTAAAGAATGTTTGGCGGGGAGGGGGGGGGGGTGAGAAGGGGCAAGATCCACCCCTGCATGTCGTTTGGGCCCAAAGCGGTTATTTTGCGGGCTCCTTCATAAATGGTTCAATATACATATAAAGCGGATCCTTGAAAAAGATGGTCTATGAAGGTATTTTGTATGCTTCAGGTGGTAGAGCATTACAATCATTAATAATGTGCAGAGGAAAAAAACATTTTGTCTCACAGTATTGCATATTGCGTTGTTTCAGTGGCGTAACCCATTTAACCCCAAGGCAACATGTCCCAAACTTTGGAGGTGTCACATAACGACTATGTACCAATTGCAGGAGATGGATTGACCATTATAATTCAAGGGTAGTGTCAGATTAGCTTGGCGCCTGAAGGCACCAAGCTAATCTGGCACTACCCTTAAATTATCTTCGTAAATACATTTCCTGCTGTAGGACGCTGCAGATAAATGGGTTGAAATGGTGTCCTCCACTTCTGGTCTTTGTAGTGTGACAAAAAAAGTCGTTTGGGTTTATGCTCTCCACGTTGTGGAATTTTTTTTTTTTTTAAACCTGAATCAGATCTTTTAGTTTTACACATGTAGAATTATAGAAGTACTGATGTCTGCATTGGTTGTTTTACGTAGGCAGGCCCTTCCATCTGCAAGTTAAATAGACTTTCATAGGCCCCATGCATACACATAGGCTCAAGAGATTCGATGCCCCTTGCGGATACATATCGTTGACGTTTAAAGTGATCCAGAGATGGCGAGGTTAGAGCACAGATGCTGATGTCTAACAGACTGAATCATAAAAATAAGCAAGAATTAACATTATTTTTTGGTGTATCGGTAGCTTTTTTGTTGCAACGATTCCTACATAAATGTTAACCCTTTGCATGTTGGTAACGGTTCCTGTTGGAAACATCGCAGCAGAACCCACTACCAATACTCAAAGGGGGGGGGGGGGGGGGGGGGGGGGCGGAAATTAACTGGCAACTTTGCTTGATAGCTTTGAAAAAGATGAAAGGTTTCGCTTAAAGCGATTCTCCCCAGGTTTAATCATCTCAACACAGTCGGAAAACTGTCTGCAACAGATACTGCTGACAGTATTATGTATGGGTCCTTTGTGTACTAACTTAGAACTTTATGATGTAAATACAATGCCAAATGACAAAATTCATCGTTTGATGGGTGTGTTGTTTTTGTACCCGAGGGTGCAAATTATCGTCTGCATCGGCCTCGTTTTGAATTTGTGCATATTAACTAGCCTACGTCACAAGGCAGAACCTGATCAATCGATACTGCAGACGACGGAGGCGGTCATCATTGTATGCATCAGTGTAGACATGTACTGATGTTCTCCGGCATCCCTTTGACATAATTTTCCACGAGAATGTAAAATAAATTTTCCACTTATTCGCTATGCTGTCAAAATCAATGCGGGTTCCGCTTGACCTGCTGCCCTGAGTAACGGGCAAATCGTGCTGTGGGTGTGGCTTCAAGTTCTTCGACTCGGTCTCCGCGCCAAGCCGGCGACTGAGCCAGCGTCACGAAACAGAACGTGGTATTTCACCCACTTATATCCATTTCTGCATTGCAGTTTCACATCACTTACATCGAAGTCTACGTAACTAAAAGCATCTCTGGAAACGACAAATGCACCATCGCAGCAGAAACACTACATCTGTGAAGCGAGTGAATGAGAGCCCGCACAGACAGAAACGTGTCACGACCATCGATGTCGGCAGCCAGTGCCGCAATTTTGACACACAGGCCGTAGTTGTCTGATCCTTGCAGCATAAAATCTGATGAACTAGCTCGTAACTTCATGATAAAACAGGTTTAAAATCTTGCAAAATCAGTAAGAGATAAATTCTACTGAAGATCATGAATTCTCAGTCTCTAGCGCTCGTGAAACTACAGGAAGATCGACAAAGATCGTAACCGGATTACTTACTGTTTCACATAGCAAGAAAGCGACAAATTCCGGATGGGCGGTTAAGCCAAGCTCTATATTCCCTTGTCCGATGTCAGTTCTACTTAGGGGTATCTTGTCTCTCTTTCTCTTTCGCTTTGAACGGACGAAAAAAAAGCATTTGATGGGACAATAGGGTGGTCACTAAGTGGGTATGTATACTGAAGCCCAGTAAAAGCTTTTTGCGAACTGAAGCATTAAAAAAGGTCGGTCGTGCCCCTTTAATCATAACTGAAAGAACCGAAGAGGATATTAATGGCAGGACACAATATTGATAATCTATAATATAAGAACTTGGCATTCAGTTTTGCTTTGTCATTCGTGCAGGTTTATCGTGAGACAGTAAAATGGCTGTTTCAGCCCTTACTATTTCACTAGGGCACACTGGTCACAGTTGACAGGCTAGAAATAGAACATAGGGGCATGAGGAGTGGTGCTTTGACTAAATACAAATCCACTGCACCGCCGTGTGCGCGCCACTGCCTAACTAGCTCAAGTCAGTATTCCGACTTGAGCTAGTTACGCGGTGGCGCACGCGTGGTGGTGCAGCGGATTTGCATTTTCTGATTTAGTCAAAGCACCACTCGTAAGGCCCCTATATCATCTGCCAGTGCTATAGTGTATTTACCATGAAATATAGCATATCCAGGGTAGATAGGTTGTCATTGATAGCTTGGCGGTTGTCAGCCGTGATAGCTCAAACTTATTACCCAACTGGTATGGTGCTTAACCCATTTAGCCCCGAATCCATCTCCTGCAACTGGTACATAGTCATTAGGCAACACCTCCAAAATTTGAGAAATGGGACCTTGGGTCTAAGAGGGTTAAAAACAATCACCCACTTAAGTTACACAGGCACTACTGTTGAGCTGTCGCGATAGATCCAGCCCTGCTATTGGTGCTGAAAGTGTCTAAATTATTGGTACTCTGGGCAGAAAATGTGTACGCGGTATAACTTCAAGAGACATAGATCCTCATGACCACCTGCATTTGCTGGGGCTCATGAAAATCTGTCTCTTGCTCACGCCACCCTTGAATCCGTGTTCTTGGACGAGTAGGGCTTTTGGTGTTGAATTAACCCATTGCATCCTGAGGCTGACTTTAAAAAAAAAATTTACTTTTTGCTCTGGGAAGGCTACATTACAGACTAGGAGATAGATCAACCATTTTAGTTCAAGGGTGGTGCCAGAATAGCTTGGCGCCTGAGGCGCCAAGCTATTCTGGCACCACCCTTGAACTATCATAGTCAAATTCATTAAATTTTTCAGCAATAGTGTATCAGGATGTAAAGGGTTAAAAAGTTATCAGAAACAGCCCACGACCACCGGCAGTGAAGGGGTTGACCCTTTCAGCTTGGACAAAAGAGATGGGTCAGCCATGATAGTTTAAGGGTGGTGTCAGAACAGCTTGGCGCCAATGATAGTTTAAGGGTGGTGTCAAAGTAGCTTGGCGATTAAAGGCGCCAAGCTATTTTGGAACCACCCTTGGACTGACGGTGGTCGATTTATGCCCAGAAGCGTATGGTGTGTAGTCTTGACTGGACAACTGACAAATCGAGAGATTTCTTACAACGCGTTAGCCCTCTCATGCAGGCAGGGACAGGTATTGTACACGGCAGCGGTGCCTGCGTGTACAAGGGTGTTAATCTCGGTAGCTGCTGCAAAGACTATAGCGTGTGCGGCCTACACTCTTTGGCTGCAGGCAGAAACGAGAAATGTGGGCGGCCTGAACATGACAAAAGCTGGTGCTCTTCACTGATAGCGGGATTGCCGGCGGGGGGCTTATGGGGTGGAGTTCGCTTGTTTTGTATCGGTTTTGTCACATTCACTCTTTTAACACGCCACGGCCACCGACAGCTTGGCCAGGCTAGTTCGAGGGTAGTTCCATATTAACTGCCGCCTGACAAGAAAAGACATCATCAGGTGTTTGAAAAATTATTGTGATCCACGCACTGTCGGCCATAATTAACCCATTCAGCCCCAAGGGGAGCTGGGTGGCTCGGTGGTAAAAGCGTTTGCCTCCAGACCAAAAGGTCCCGGGTTCGAATCCAGCTTGGGTCAAAATTTGCTCAGACCCTTTTTCGTTGCCCCGTCTTTGAAATCACCCTTGTGGTGGACAAAAGACGTTAAGCCCTAAACATTTAACATTTTATTTTCATTCAGCCCCAAGACCCAACCACAGGAGATGGATGGACCGTGATAATTCAAGGGTAGTGCCAGAAGGCGCCAAGCTAATCTGGCACTACCTTTGAATTGTCATGGTCCATCCATCTCCTGCAACTCGTACACACTTGTCAGGTGACAACTCCAAAATTTGGGAAATGGGGCCTTGGGGTTAAGAAGGTTAATGTCTATCTTTTTCCTCCAGCTGGTGGGGGCTTTTGTCTAGTTTTACAAAAAAAAAATGATTGTGATCCATGCACTGTCAGACATACTGCCAGACATACTGCCTATTCTGTTGTGCAACGTGAGCTACACGTTTGCCCAAGCTGCAGAACGTATATGATCAGTAAAGCTGCCAAAGATTTTCAGACTTCATTTTATTCCATATGCTACTTTCAGCCTGTCTTTTCTCCATATTTGATGGATACATTTTGACAGATGGAAAAAATGGAAGGTCGTCCATCACAAGCATTGATAAATCTTGACAAAAATGTGCGCCCGGTTACTTATCCCAGCCATGTTTCAAGTACATGACAGACTGCCAGCAGAGCACCTGAGGTGGAATTTTTGTCATGCTGTCCATCCTGATGACAGACAATTTTAACTACTAGGTGCATGCCTGACCATTTTTTAAATCGGTCAACATTTCCCACAATATACTTGGCTTGTGAAAAGATGGGTATAACAATCATTCAAGTAAGGACAAACATTGCGAATTCGTTTTATGGGTGAATGCGATTACATCTGTTCAAGCATTTCTTGTTTAAAGTACCATTACATGTAAATTTGAAGACACATTTCAGCACCATTTGTGTTTGTTATGCCTTGTCAACACACCTAATGAACTTTAACAGCAGTTGGGACTCGCAGAAAAAGCACTTGTGTAATCACACTTATTTATTCTGCGTAGCCCTTAGCATGTCAGTCTGTTTTTAGCTGTTTCTCGTACTGATACCATTGCATTTATAGAACGGAGTGGAGTCATTGTCAGGTTATTTGATATTTAAGACCATTTATGCTCAACTGGATTGTCCTGTGTCTGAACCAGAACTAGACCTGTGTGTAGCGTTTTGTAACCACCTGTGACAGAAGTGTATCTTTGAACAGTTACGGTGGTAGTGGGCCTTTAACCCTTTTAGCCCCAGATCCCTACAGCAGGAGATGGGTCAACCATGATAATTCAAGGGTAGTGCCAGATTAACTTGGCGCCTGTCAGCGCCAAGCTAATCTGGCAATACCCTTGAATTATCATGGTCAAGCCATCTCCTGCAACTGTTACATAATCGGTAGGGAACACCTCCAAAATTTGAGAAATGGGACCTTGAGGCTTAAAAGGTTGAGACAACTTTAATGACCTCGGATGACTGACTATACATTAAAATTACCGAACTCAACCCTGTGGGCGTTACTGCATGGACAGTGATAGGCTGTTACGAAAATTTATTGTGTGTTTCAGTCGACTATTACAGCTGGTGCTCGATCCGCACCATACTCGTTGATAACTGAGTGCGTTTAAATCCTGCGTGTTACAAAGAATCAGTTAAGTGTCGGTGAATTCTTGTTGGGGTAAGTGTTAGCTTTTGTCGGTGAATGGGATCACTTGACAGCTGTGCTTTAAAAAAAAAATGATAATAATAATAAATTCTGTTGTTGATAAATGGTCGGTTTGGTAAGTATGTTTTTCGGTTTTAGTGTTCATAGTTTGGATATGGTGAGTGTGTCAGTTTGTGGCTGGCAAAAAAAGATGGGTGTTAAACTTGAACTAAAGCCACTGATTGGTCTATATAATCCTTATCTGTAAGTACTATAATGTAGCTTGCATATGGCAGTGTACAAATTTGAAGCTTTTAGCCTCAGTATGATATGGGTTTATAGTTGTCTTTTGTTGATAAATGGTCAGTTTGATAACAGCAGATTTTGCAAGACGTCTGTCTGTTTCAGTGCTTATGGTTTGGCGGATTTAGTGCGGTTGGGAGAAAAAGAAGCTACAGGTCGTTTGACATCGGAGCGCATAAAGTTTATCGCATATATCTTCTCAAAGACCCACTTTTCTATACCAGTCTTAGAACAAATATCATATTCCGTACCGGTTGACCTAATACGATTTACTGTCAAGAAACTTGAACAATATGTCCGTAACAATATGTCCGTTTTGCTGTATAGTCGAGGAAAAAACCCCGGATTTATTTCATGAAATGACTGATTTTACACCCCTTAATGTACCCCAGATATATTCAGCCCAGTATAAGAAAGGTCCATTTTCACGTGAATTGGCTAAGAGTTCAAACCCGAAACAGCGCAGGGATACCTTTTCAGTTTTGCATGCTTGGCGTCGATACAGAAATCTGCCGGGGCCGCTCTATTGGGGAATTGAAAATGGCTTGTTCTTGTCTTTTCACCTAATTTTTACGACTGTACAGCAAAATCAACAAGTCATATGATTTTAAGTAAAAAATAGCCCATATTAGGTCAATTGGCACTAAATGATATGAATATGTTCATAAAGTGGTACAGAAATTATTTCTTTGCGGAGACATTTGAGAAGAAAAAAAAAAGAAAAAAAAACCCACGGCCGGTGTGGCGCTCCGATTTCAGACGGCCTATAGTTGTAAACGATCAGACTAGCCAACGTTGATTTTTTTTTTCGGAATTTCGTTTAACCCATTACATCCTGAGGCTGTTTGTAAAAATTGCTTAGTTGTCCCATGAACTGATGAAGGCTACTACAGGTTAGGGGATATATCAACTGTTTTAGTTCAAGGCCCCAAGCTGTTCTGGCACCACCCTTGAACTATCAGTCAATTTTATTTCAAGCAATGAGTGTATCAGGATGAACAAGGTTAACAAACGTGTTTCATCTACAGTTAGCTGGTGTTGTACAGTGAGTAGAACCTATTTCGAGCAGACACTCGTTTTACAAGAAACCCAGTAAGCAAAGGTCCCAAGGCCGACCTCGGCCTTAGTGGGCCCGCGCACGGTTGTGCGCGGGCACACTGCGGCCGACGTCGGCCCGAGGATCGTTATGAACTGGGAAAAGTGGTCTTAGAAGACAGGCGTGCTCTCAGGCTCGCAAGAAAAATCTGCACGTTGTCAAGGGCTGCCATGAACTTTTTATGGCAGCACTGACTGACTGACTATTTTGTGTCAACGTCATACGGCACTAATTGTGATTACTACGGACGATCTTATTACTGACTAGGACTTTGGGGGGGGGGGGGGGGGGGAGGGTGGCAGCACGTGACATATTGCGGTGCCAGGTATCTTGCAGCGATATCAAAGTTATCACCATCATTTACGTGACTGCAAGTGCGTTGCACTACATTTATTTTTTGTCACATCCTGTTAGACTAATTAAATAGAATCATTCAGTTTGCTGATCTGTGATTCTTGAACTTACGACCTGCAGTCGTACACTCTGAAGTCACAGACTGGCATGCATTTCTTCTGAACTTTGTGTTGTACTGTGAATTGTAGACAGCCATTCTCCGTATGTTAGATGGAAGACAGCCCAATCAGTTTTAAAAAAAATCAGTGATCACTGATTTATAGATTGGTGTGCTGTTTTGTGATCACGGCCGTTAGGTCCAAAATCACAGAATAGCACACGAGGATTTGTCTGTGATTTGCTCACAAACGACATCACCAAATCATATTTGTCGGACCTCCACCCGGGTCTGCCCTGGGGGACTTGGGTGGGGTTAAATACTTTTTAGTTCCCAGCGTCACCCTGATCAGCCCCACAGGGTGGGTTTCCCTTCTACTCTGGGGCATGTGTTTCTGTCTACCCTTTGTCCATTCACCTGTATTTTCCTTTTTTAAACTCTCCCTACTGTCTTTCCTGCCTGTAGCTCTTGATATTGGATGTGTTGCTAAATGGTCTTAGCTTTATTTAGACCCCATGTCGTAAGTTTATTTAACGTATTGGACCGGCTGGCGACATACATTCAATATTCTGTTTAGTTTTGTTTTTTTCATAAGCAGTGCAGGCACGTCCTGACAAATCTTGTTGCTGTCGGGACGTTAAGCAATGTACAATCAATCATATTTGTTGGAAGTGCGTGGGCATGATTGTGATGGTGAATCTCACCTGCATTGTGCTCGGCATGGCAGAACTAATTAGAAATACCTAATTACAAGATTCTGTGACGTCCATAAGGTCTACACTTGCCTGACATAAAGTCAGCGGGTTATTATGTATATATACTCCATAAAGTTTTCTTGTCTTTGACACATGTATTATATTGTATGACAAGCAAACTAATATTCATGAATTTGCTTGATATATTTTCCTTCCCAAACGTAAGGTCCAAAAGTACAGACAGGCAAAATTAGAAATGTACTTTGTTGATTCCACTGATTTTCCATTTTTTTTTAAATATTTTTTTAGTATTCATTTTTGCTTTAATTTACCTATTTTGGAGGCATGTAAATGCCCTTTAAGTATCAGCATAAGTCTATTAGTGTGCAACACGTCGGCCACACATCCATCATTGTATTGTAACCCTAATAAACAACACTGAGGCACACTTTTTGGGATATTTTTTAAAAAATGAGTTAGATTACAAGTACTATCTTTCATCATTGTCATGTCACACTGTGTCACATGAAATGCGGCAGCTCACTTCACAAACACCTTCATATTTCCAGCTGACAAGGTAACAATTCATAACGTGCGTGAAAAAATGTTGAATATATTGCAAGGAATCTGTTAAATAAGAATACAAAGAATAACATGGAATTGATAGTTCTTGAAGGAACTTTTAAGTTATATGGTTTCAAACGTTTCAGTGTCAGACGACTATGATTGGTATATGAATACAACAAATGATATCAAAAATTTTATTTTTAAGTTTTAAGGCTTAAAAAGAAGTTCATCTAATTATTTCATATCAAAATAAGTTGCTTTCATTCTCATATCACTTTTATCGGCACATCGGTGTCACAGTGAAACGTTCAAAACTTTTCCACAAGTGGCTGAAGACTAATTTTCAATATTATGCCAAAGCAACTTGACCCCAAACTTTTTTACCAATTAATTCTGAAACTAGATTGATACACAATGCTGCAAATTAAATTTCATGAACTTTGCTCAGTTTAACCTATTTAACCCCAACACCCTACAGCAGGAGATGGGTCGACCATGATAATTTAAGGGTAGTGCCAGATTAGCTTGGTGCCTTCAGGCACCAAACTAATCTGGCACTACCCTTGAATTATGATGGTCAATCTACCTCCTGCAACTGGTACATAGTCGTTCAGTAACACTTACACAATTTGGGAAAAACACCCAGGGGGCTAAAAGGGTGAAATTTTGTACAATTCTTTTTGTGACCAGTACTAAATAATGACTCTTTCTGTCTGTCTGTCTCTCTCTCTCTCTCTCCATCCCCCCCCCCCTACCCCACCCAGGTCTGCTCTGGGGGACTTGGGTGGGGTAAACTACTTTTTAGTTCCCAGGGTCACCCTTGTCAGCCCTACAGGGTGGGTTTTCTCCTCTATTCTGGGGCATGTGTTTCTGTCTACCCTTGGTTCATTCACCTGTATTTTCCTTTTTTAAACTCTCCCTATTGTCTGTGCTCTTGATATTGGATGTGTGTTGCTAAAAAGTCTTAGGTTTATTTAGCATATTAGACTGGCTGGCAACATACATTCAATATTCTGTTTAGTTTTTTTTTCACAAGCAGTGCAAAGTCTTGTTGCTGTTGGGACGTTAAGCAATGTACAACCAATCTCTCTCTCTCTCTCTTCTCTCTCTCTCTCTCTCTCTCTTTAGTCTCTTTCATTCAACTTAGTCAATCATAATCTACTTATACAGAAACTTAGAGCATATAGGCTTAGTAGCAATGCTGTGGTATTTTTTCAGTCATACCTGGAGAATAGAAACTCAATTTGTTCTTGTAAATGGCAAACAATCTGCAGAGGGTATAATTCATCATGGTGTGCCACAGGGATCAATACTCGACCCCTTATTATTTTCTCTTTTTATAAATAATAATAATAATTACGGTATTTGTAATGCGCTTATCTTATAATAATTATAACTCTAAGCACGCACTCACAACTCGCGCACACATGCTCACGCTTTTGACGGTGACTCACGTACCACAAATACATTATGACAGTCAGCTTGGGGTGGGGAATGTGGCGATGTTATAATGCTAGAACTGTTGAAATAGGTGAGGTTTGAGGGCGGACTGGAAGGAGGAGAGAGAGTGTTTCTGACGGAGAGAGTGGGAGAGTGTTCCAGGTGGATGGACCGTAGACGGAGAAGGAGCGGGGGCCGAAAGTGCTGAGTTTGGTGCGGGGGATGTGGAGGCGGAGAGGGTCAGAGGCGGAGTGGAGGGAGAGGGAAGGAGTGTAGGGGTGCAGTAAGTTGGAGAGATAGGCAGGAGCGTAGTTGTTAAGGGATTTGTAGCAGAGAGACAGAATCTTGTATTGGATGCGTTGGGGGATGGGGAGCCAGTGAAGGAGTTTGAGCAGGGGAGTGATGTGGTGGGATTTCTTCTTTCTGAGGAGGAGGAGGGCAGCATTGTTCTGGACGCGCTGGAGAGTGAAAGTGGTGGAGTGAGGGAGGCCAGAAAAGAGAGTTGCAATAGTCGATGCGAGATAAGATGAGAGAGACAGCAAGTTTGGTGGCAGCTTCGGTGGTTAGGTATTTTCTGATCTGACTGATGCGACGGAGGTGGAAATAGCATGCCTCTACATATTTCTCCCACTGGAGTCACCTGCAACCTTTTAGCAGATAATGCCACATTAGACTTTTCTGATGCAAATGTTTTCAGTGTCAACCTCGCCCTTCAGCAAAGTCTAAATGTTAAATCAAAATGGTGTGCTGATAATTTTATGTTTCCAAACACTGGTAAAACAAAGTGCATGATCGTCGCTACCAGCCAAAAACATCGGCTCAATCCCCCTCCTTTGAACTTGTTTCTGGGACAGAACAAATTCAGCAAGTTAACGAACTTCGAGTACTTGGCACACACATTGATAACTGTCTCAGCTGGCAGAGCCAAACAGATAAGATATGCGGGGTGGTCTCAAGAAATTTGTTTCTTCTTGCTAAACTAAAATATTTCACTGACAGAAAAACAAGACAACTATTCTATAAATATGCACATATTAAATCGCATATTGATTGTCTCATCTGTGTGGGATGGCTGTAGTGATGCAAATTTAAAAAGATTAAACTCACTCCATAGGCGAGCAGCGAAACTTATATTAGATAAAAACATTCCACAACAAAGCAGTACTGATGAAGAACTTGCATTACTTCATATGCTCCCTCTTTGTCAACACTTTGTTTTTAATAAGTTAGTATTGGTATATAAGGCTACAGAAGGAAAGACACCAGCTTACATATCTAATCTTTTCAAGACTTGTAGCATACCCTACAACACACGTAAAAATGACCTGGTAGTTCCAAAGCCCTGAATAGACATTCAAGACGTCTTTTTCTTACTCTGGTTCAATACTGTGGAACGCATTCCCCAAAAAGATTAAATCAGCACAGTCTGTGAGCTCCTTCAAAGCCCAGCTACATGTACTACAGTATTTACTCAGAAATAATTGAACAGATTAGATGTATCTACAAACTTTGATGCCGTATCATGCTACTTTGATCTGCTATCATACATTCAACTTGCATCATATTTGCATGCTCAAATGTGTGTGTGTGTGCGTGATTGTAACGCATCACTCGAGTAATAGGCATCATGCGTTATCCTTGTGCTGCCTTACATCTGACTCAATTTGTGTTTGTGTGTGTGTGTGTGTGTGGTGCAACGCATCACTCGAGTAATGACCGTCTTGCATTACTCTTGCGCTGCATTACATCTGGCACATGTAGGCATGCATGTGTGATTGGAACGCATGACTCGAGTAACAGGCATCATGCGTTACCCTTGTGCTGCATTACATCTGACTGAATGTGTGTGTGTGTAATATTATGGTTAGTGTTCTTTAGTTTACTTTTGAAGTTTTAACTTTAATCTTTCAGTTTTTAGTTAACATCTTAGAGTTAATATTTCTTCATATAATCTGATCATTTTTATGTTTATTTAAATCTATTGTATGTGCACATGTGAGTATGTGTGTGTGTGTGTGCGTGCGTGCGTGATTGTTACTTGTTATTGGCATGTCATGGTGATGTTGTATTTATGGCTCTGTCCTGTGATCTGTCAGTGTAACTGGTTAGATCAATCAAACCGCATGATCTAACAGTGCAGCTCAAAGAATCTGTTTGCTACGAGTGTACTTTTGCTGTGTATGCCCAGTATGCGTTTGCTGTATATGCCCGAGTTGCTGTAGGAGCTCATTACACCAAGTTTATGAACTTTAAGAACACACCAACTTTGATCAGTCATACAGTTGACATGTATTTATTTATTTATTTATTTCAGTGAAAAGTTGCTGATTATTTTTTTGTCCTTGCAATTATGAGTATTGGTTTTTTAACCCCCTTTTGTATGCAGCCACCTGTTAACCCATAAGCCCACTAGGGCACCAGCCTCCATTTGGCGTGGGTGGGTAGTCTCCTCAGTCATTGACTGAGTGGGCTAGCGAAGGGGTGCCATCTTTGACCAGGGTTAGGACTTGAGGTCAGCAGATATGTTAAGTCGTTTTCACTGGTATGGTTTTTAAGGAGCTGTGCCAACCCAGGTCTTACCATGTTGGATTGGTCCTTAAAAATACTCATTAGTTTTTGGTCCTTTGGATCCCGAGTGTTTGCTGTGCTTGGAGACCCATGTCAGGGGAGAAGAGGAGCCTGGTGGCTGAAACAATCCACTTTGGCCTTGACTTCTACTTAAACGAGTACCGGCCTAGTCAATCGGCTCTTGTCACATTGAGCCCCTACTGTTGACATGCAGACTGATATACGGAGCATCACGCTATAGCCTCTGCTGCAGATTATGTGCTTTACGCCAGTATTCCCCTGCATTCAGCAATGTGATAGAAGGTGGTGGCTCAGACGTACATTACCCCCAGAGTATATCTTTCGGGCATTCTCCATCGTGTGTCGCCTGGAGGGATACCACAGATGCACTTTCCCTTGTTGGGTTCCGTGGTGGCGGGGACCCCCTGGGGATGAATATCGCTACTACTATAATATGGAAACCACAAAAAACAAAAAATGGTAAATAGGCAGCACATAGCCACCGACATCATACTTGATAGTGACTCTGACTGTGAGGAAGCGACGCCTGGGCATCGGCCATCTGGCCTCGCTTCCTCATTGACCGTCATCAGAGGGAAAGAGAAGCCTGTTTCCAAGCTGCATCCTTTCTTGGGGGAGTGGGGGGGGGGGGGGGAGACCCTCAGGAGCCGTGTTGGCAGGCCTGATGCCCAGCGCCTCAGGCCTGGTGACTTGCTGGTAGAGTGCCATCTCCGAGCACATTCCAACGGGCTACTGAGGCTTTCTTTCATCGAAGACACTACAGTGGGGATCACACCCCACTAAACGATGAACTCTTCTAGAGGTGTAATAATAGATCAAGCATTGGCAGAACTGTCAGAAGATGAACTTGTGCAGAACCTTAAATTGCAGGGGCTGACTTACATCAGACGCTTCGCTTCCAAGCGAGGTGGTAGGGAGATCCGTCTCCCTACCATCATCCTAACGTTTGGCACCCCCACCCCTCCTACTACCATCTGGGGCCGGGGAGGTTATTACTCCTTGAAAGTGAAGAAGTATGTCCCTCTCCCTCTCCGGTGCTTTAAGTGCCAAAAGTATGGCCACGAGCAGAAGACATGCCACCAGGCAGAGGCCTCATGCGCCCGTTGCACTAAGCCTGGACACTCTGCTGAGTACTGCACAGTCACCCCCCTGTGTGCCAATTGCCAGGGGGTGCATATGGCTTCGGATAAGAAATGCCCTGATTAAATTTCCGCGTGCAAGATTCAGCAGGTGTGTGTGGAGAAGGGGCTGTCTTTTGCAGACGCAATAAAACTTGTTGAAGGCCCTGGTGCAGCTGAGGCTGCCTCAAACAGTAGTAGCACCTCTATCTTTACCTTCAGTGCTGCGGTGGCAGGCAAGCGCCCCACCAAAGACTTCTTCTGTCAAACCCCCAACTTCTTGGTTGGGGGCGGAGCCTCGGCTCCTCTCACCACTGGAGAGTAAGCCTCCTCCAATGGTGACGGGGAACCAGGGAACGCAGAAGGCAGACACTACCAGTCTGGTAGCACTGCTTTCTGCTGCCCCTAAGCCTCAGCCCCCACCCAAGCCTGTCAGTCTGTCTACTACAAAGGTACTACAAAGGCTTCTGGCTCTGGTCAGCCTTCTAAGGCCGCTAACTCTAGCGGCACGAACGCTGCCCAGCACCAGAAGTCTAAGAAAGCCACGGGACCGTTGTGCGCACGAGCCCAGAAGGGGGACACGATGTCCCCCTTCAAAATAAATGTGCTGCATTGGAGGAGCAGATGGAGGGAGTGGAAGTTGTCATAGCTGGTGTTGTGGCAGCTCCGCTCCCCTCATCTCCGAAGAACCAGAAAAGGCCTGGGAGCCGGCCCCTCTCCGTTTCTTCGACACCTTCCAAAGCAGATGAAAAGGGGGGAAGTTGCTTTTCTCCCCCACATACGACCTAAATATGTACTCTCTGCTTCAGTGGAATTGTTGTGGTTTTCATGCTAACTTTGAGGAATTACGTCTTTTAATCAAGTCCTATAACCCCTCAGTAATATCTCTTCAGGAGACTTGCCTGAAGACTTCTTACCCTGTGTCTTTTAATGGTTTTAACACTATCCATAAAGGCTCTGATTCGGAGAGGCGCTTGGGTGGAGTGGCTCTTCTCATTTGTAGCCAAATTTTATGTAGCCCCATTAGCATAGACACCTGTCTTCAGGCTGTCGCAGCTCAGGTTACCTTAAAGAAGACCATAACCATGTGCAGTGTTTACCTGCCACCATCCCTGCAGGTCTGTAGCAATGATATTTTTGACTTAGTAGATCAGCTGCCCCCTCCCTTTATTCTCATGGGAAAATTTAACGGTCACGCTCACCTGTGGGGTAGTGACCACTATGATGGCAGAGGTCAGATGTTAGAAGATGTTTTTCTCAATTTATGTGTCTTTAATGATGGCTCACCTACCTACTCTAACCCAGGTTCAGGATCTAGTTCTGTTCAAGACCTCACGGTGTATGATCCTTCTCTCATGACTGAAAGGTTCATGACGACCTGTGTGGTAGTGACCACTTCCCAGTAGTCCTGTCATCGGTCAGCTGTGAGGAGGATCCACCAGTGGGGCACTGGAATCTCAAGAAAGCCAAATGGCCTCTGTTCGCCTCCCTCTGTCAGTCTCGTATTACAGAGGAGGTGGTCATGTCAGCTGAAGAACCTGTTTCTTGTTTTACTTTTGTTTTGTTGGACGTAGCATTTGAAACCATCCCTAAAACTTCCACATCAGTTCCTCGGAAACTGAGAGTACCATGGTTCAATGAAGAGTGCCGCAAGGCCCTCAAAATGCGCAAATCTGCTCAGCGAGCAAATATTTTAACCTTTAAAAGACAGAGGGTAAAAGCCCGTTACATTTTTAAACATGAACGCTGTGCTTCCTGGAGATGTTTTGTCTTATCTTCGCAGGCACGTCCTGAGAAAGTCTTGTTGCTGTCGGGATGTTAAGCAATATACAATCATACAATCAATCATCTTTATCTTCTAAGACTTCGTCACAGAAAGTCTGGAAAGCTGTTCGAAGAATTAGGGGCAGGGGTGGCTCGGCTTCTGTCGCCCATCTTAGAGATGGTGCCAGCGTGGTCACGGATAAAAAAGCTGTGGCCAATTTGCTTGCCTCCACCATTGCCCATAATTCTACAATAGAGTATTATTCAACCTTCTTCCAGAGAGAGGAGGAGAGGCGAGAGTCTCATATTTGTGATTTTAAATCAGATAACTCTGAAGACTATAACACGCCTTTTACATTATCAGAATTGCAGCAAGCCCTTCAAAAATGTAATGACTCTGCTGTTGGACTAGATACTATTTATTATCAGCTCTTAACACAACAGCCTGTGAAGTCACTCTTCTTACTTATCAAGGGCCTTTAACCATATTTGGGTAACTGGCCATTTCCCACCATCTTGGCGCCAGGCTGTGATTGTGCCCATCCCCAAGCTGGGTAAGGACCCTTCCGACCTGGGCAACTACCGGCCAATCGCTCTAACATGTTTATGTAAAACTATGGAACGCCTTGTCAACGCCCGCCTGGTGTGGCATCTTGAGTCACAGGGTCTAGTGCGGTTTCCGGCAGTTCTGTAGTGCAACTGACCATCTAGTCTGCTTTGAGTCGTTCATTCGAGATGCTTTTATCAATAAGCAACATGTTTATTCAAGTTTCTTCGACCTTGAGAAGGCATATATGACACTACTTGAAAGTATGGTATAATGTCTGACTTGTTAGACATGGGTAAAGGCACTTGCCCATTTTTATTCAAAACTTTTTGTCTAACTGGTCATTTAATGTCCGTGTGGGCTCCACCCTCTCCGACTCCTTAAAACAGGAGATGGGTGTCATGCAGGGCAGCATTCTGTCTGTTTATTTAGTATTAAAATCAACATTGTATAGGCCGTCAAGGATCACTCTGAATGCTCTTTGTTGACGACTTTGCTTTGTGCGCACGAGGTCAAGGAATTGTGTCCCTTGAGAGGCGCTTGCAACTGTGTGTTGATTGCATCCAGGGGTGGGTGTCTCTCAACAGATTCAAGTTCTTGCCCTCCAAGACAGTCTGTGCATTTTACTAAAAAAAAATGTCCAGAACCTAGCCTAAGCATTGCTGGAGAGCCAATTAAGGTGGCCGAGGATGCAAAGTTTCTGGGGGTCATCTTTGACAAAGACTGACTTCCGCAACCATATTAATTATCTTTGAACCTCATGTCAGAAGGCTGTCAACGTTCTTCGTGTCGTTGGTGCAGGGGTGCAGACTGCACTGTCTTACTTAGACTGTACCGGGCCCTTGTTCGGTGCAAATTCGATTTCGGCTCTGCAATATATGGCTCGGCTTCCAAGTGTGTTCTACAGCGTCTGAACACAATTCACCATCAAGGTGTGTGGATATGTCTGGGGACCTTCAGGACATCTCCAGTTCCTAGTCTGTATGCCGAGGCAGGAGAGCCTTCTCTCAAGCTCCGCCGCATCCACCTCATTTTCAGCTACGTTCTGAAACTGAAGGCCCATCCAGACAATCCTGCCTATGATTGTGTTTTTAAACCGCTGTTTGCAGAGATTTACGATACCCATCCGGGAGCTGTCTGTCCACTTTCCTTCCGTGTCCGACCTCATCTGCAGGTGGCCAGAGTGGACCTGGACATAGTTTTGGAATCTCTGCAACACATCACTCCACCCTGGCTGTTACCAGTTTCTGACATCTTGTTGGACTTGACCGCCCACAAGAAGGACTCTACTCCACTGCGATATTTAACCAACAGAGCCACAATGAACTCCTTTCAAGTTTTCCTGGCTATTGTCGTATTTATACGGAAGGGTCAAAGTCTGAGGATAGGAGAGTGGCTGTGGCCGCAGTGTCCTCTTGCCATCCCATTTGACGCCCATTTAAGCACCCGCTTCCCGGATCATTCATCTGTATTTAGTGCAGAACTGCAGGCGTTTCTGCTGGCACTCAAGCATGCTTATCGGTACAGGGAAAGGAACTTCCTGATTCTGTCTCTTTCTGCCCTGCAGGCCCTTCAAGGCACAGGAACAGACCACCCACTGCTGGTGCAGATTAGAGAGCTCTACGCAGACTTGATGAAGGAATATTATGACATCATTTTTATTTGGGTCCCAGGGCATTTGGGCATCGAAGGCAACAGGATTGCAGATTCTGCTGCCAACGATGCCCGCAATGACCCTGTCCCTGACTGTTCGTAGTGATTTTGAACCTGTGATTAGTGCATACATAGCCCGTGAGTGGCAGTCCGAGTGTGACGCTAACAAGCTGCATGAAGCTCTTCCTAAAGTGTCCGACATTCTACCTTATCACTGCGGCAGCCACCGTGAGGAGAATGTCCTTGCTCGGCTCCACATCGGTCACACGTATGTTACACACTCTTATTTACTAAAACAGGAGGAGCGTCCATGGTGTTACGCCTGCGATGAGCGGTATTCTGTTAAACACTTTTTGTTTTGTGCCAATCTAATTGACACAAGATATATACACTTGACAGCAGAAAAATTGAAGGTACCCCCGGACAAAATCTTCAGTTTTCTGAGAGAGTGCAATATTTTTAAATAAGATTTGAGCATTCATAGACTATGTTAATTCTATTATTTTGACCTTTTTGAGAGTCTGTAGACATTTCCTTTAAAGACCTGTGCGACATTTTTCCATGAAATATTTTAAAGATATATTTATACCTTGTCTTAAGACCCTTCTTTTAGTCTGGCTGGCCAGACTTTTACCCTTCCCGCCATGAGATGGCCTTGATCGCCTGCTTGGCATTAAACCCAAATAACTAACAAACAAATGTTAACCCATATCATACTGGGGCTAAAAGCTTCAAATTTGTACACTGCCATATAATGCATGCTATATTATAGTACTCACAGATGAGGATATAGACCCATGGCTTTAGTTCAAGAGTAGTGCCAGAATAGCTTGGCGCCAGGCACTACCTATGAACTATTTTAGTCAAACGTATTTCGCACACTGGTGTAGTCTGAATGATAAGGGTGAACCCTGAAACACTTTGCCCACATGTTAAACTTGGAGGTGTCACCTAACAACTATGTACCAGTTCCAGGAGATGGATCGACCATGGTCATTCAAGGGTAGTGCCAGATTAGCTTGGCGCCTTCTGGCGCCAAGCTAATCTGGCACTACCCTTGAATGACCATGGTCGATCCATCTCCTGTTGTAAGGTGTTGGCGCTCAGTGAGTTAACAGTACCGGTGGCCAATTACATAGGGTGTTTTATGGTGTGTTGCAGATGGTGATTATACACGAAAGCACAGCCACCGGCAGGATGGGTTTTCTGGCTGGGCTGATGCTGGCCCTGTGCTTGATGCTGCAGTGTGTTGTAGAAGCCAAGAGTGTGAAGTCTGTCAGAGTGCGGCGCGGTGAAGACCCTCATGGAGGGGTACCCATGGGAATCATTAATCCCGTCTGTGATGACGGAAAGGTAAAGAAACGTCTTGTTGTTTCTGCTGCTCCTGTCATGATTTCTCAGCATGCTTTGAATGGGAAACGTGAGTCTTTGTAATGAGCCATCGTTGCCCATCCTTCAGAGTCTGGCGGTCATCTGTCTGTGGTGAACTTGAAATGCGTTCGGAAATAATAATAATAATAATAATAATTACGGTATTTATAATGCGCTTATCTTATAATAATTATAACTAAGCGCGCACTCACAACTCGCATACGCATGCGCACGCTTTAGACACATCGTCTTGGTGCTCCACACAACTTGACATAAGACATATTTATACGTGTGGCTTATACAAGGTATGATCAGAAAGTAATGATAGTTGGGCTGACATTTGTAAACAACAAAAGTCACATAAATAAACTTAGTATCAAAACAGATCTCAGCCTTTGCCCTTTATTCATGCACAATATGGGGGCTGGTACCTCCAGCCAGGCTGCTGTGTGACGTCATTGAAAAAGTGATATAAACAGCTGTGCTTTAAAACAATGGACTCTCCAAGATAATACATTTATTTCTACATTTTTAATAAAGTAAAACTTTGAGACAGTCTTGTAAAAACCCAAACAAATTTTTTAATTGTTTGATATGGTACTTGTGTATTATCTGGCACTGACTGCAAGTGGATTGTGCAATTTAACTATGAAAGAGAAGACTTTGAAGATGAATACTGGTCTGATTGTCAAATTGTGTAATGACCTTGACCTTCAAAAACTACCTGCAAATAACGATAGATACCCTATTTCTATTTCTTGATGGCTCAGATGCAACTGAAAGTTAATCTCTTAGATTGACTACTCAAAACGTTTAGCATAAGTGGGCTCTAATGACTGTGTGATGTCATCAGACAGTGAAGACAGTACTTGCTTGTCCTGTAACGGTATCCCCAGTAAGCAATCCAATCAGGAGTTGCTGGCCTTTGATGAGGAGAGACTCTGGGCACTTTTATCAGATTTTCAGAACTGACAACATTCTCTCTAATTTTTAAAACTTAGAGGTCCGTGTCATTGTTCATATTTCACCAGTGGAGCGTGCAGTCAATGCAAAATACCTTTGTAAGCAATTCATTTTCCAAAATTGTTAAGTCTGTTCATGAGTAGCTCTCGGTGGCTAGAACATCTTGTTTTTCCTTGAAAATGCCATTGACCATAAAGCCAAGGTCACTGTGTCCTACACAGAGTAGCAAAACATTCCTGTTTTTCCTCAACCATCTTGCAATCCGTGCCTTGATCAATGCGACTTTTGGTTCTTCCCTAAACTGAAAAAGAGGCTGGCAGGACAGAGTTTTCCTGCATCCAGGATCTAGCAAAAGTCATAAATTCACAGGTCTGACCCTGACCTTCATCAGAATACCACATCTCCTTTGAATCTTGCCTGAAGTAGCTGAAATTGTACAATAACAGTGGAGAGTAGTGCTATTACATAATTTTAAAAAATCAAGTAAATTGGGCCAACGGTTTCTGTTTTACGGCACAACTATCAATACTTTATGATCATAGTTCGTAAAAATAAAATCTATACTTAAAAGGCAATGAACAGTAGTTTGCACGTTAACACAAATCACAGCAGACATCACAATATAGAACGGTTAATCACTTGCATCACAGAGGAAAATATTGCCAATTGCTGACACCATATATACATCTTGAATGACTAATTGGACAGATAGATCATGTTTGGCGTTTGTTTGCATCACTAAGATTCTGGACAGCAGCTGGATAAAAACATACAGAAATAGTTGGTAATGTTTGTATTTCTTCTGCTTTCAGCAAAGTCTAGAGATTGACTGGGACCCAAATTCGACAGAAGAATACACTTGTGATGATGGACAGACTTTCCAGCCAGTAAGTTTACCATTTTACTTCAACTCTAGTGGTGACTGAGGTTGAAGGGTCAACCCACACTAGCTGTCTTTTCTCGATTCATTTGATAATCCTGAATCAATCGTCTCGACTGAAGAATGACACCACAATGGTTGTCTTCCTCGATTCACTTATATCCAGCTTATGGTGGCTGACACTACCGGTCGTTGTCTTCCTCGATTCGCTTAAAGAGAATCAAGGGAGACAATCACTGTGGTGTCAAGCCTTCAGTCCTGGAGACCCGAGTCAGAATTTTCAACCCTGGACAGCTGAGTTCGGCGTTTAGGTTCAGACCACTAAAACGCTGTGCTCCATCCTGCCCGTTCCTTCTGCAAAAATGCATAAATTCTCATGAGCCCTTGGAGCTGCATTATGCATGTGTGTGGATTGACCATGATTATTCAAGGGTAGTGCCTGAAGGCGCCAAGCTAATCTGGCACTACCCTTCTCCTACTGTAGGGTGTCGGGGCTGGATGGGATAAGTTCTTCAAATGTTCGTTTGCTCAACATTGCTGTACTCACAGATCTTGCCACATTCCTTCTGCGATAAGATACGTAGCGACTCATCTCTATATTTTGTTTGTCTATTTTGAAGAAGGGTATTTACCTGGAATATTAATAAATTGCATTGTAGCTGTCTTTTCTGAGCATGTTTCGCTCTCTGTTGGGTTCTTCTCTCGCAGATCTTTGAATGGTATCTGTTGTTGTTTTACATTTGCAAAAGCCAGTATGTCCATTTTTGAGAAAAGCATGATTTTCATTGCATAGCAGTGTAAATCTTGCTTTTCTGAAACATGGACATCTTGCCTTTTACATATCACATCTTGCCTTTTACATATCTCGTCCAGAACAATGCTGCCCGCCTCGTCCTCAGAAAGAAAAAATCCGACCACATCACTCCCCTACTCAAGCTCCTTCACTGGCTCCCCATCCCCCAACGCATCCAATACAAGATTCTGTCTCTCTGCTACAAATCCCTGAACAACTACGCTCCTACCTATCTCTCCAACTTACTTCACCCCTACACTCCTTCCCGCTCCCTCCGCTCCGCCTCCGACCCTCTCCGCCTCCTCATCCCCCGCACCAAACTCAGCACTTTCGGCCCCCGCTCCTTCTCCGTCTACGGTCCATCCACCTGGAACACCCTCCCACTCTCTCTCCATCAGAAACACTCTCTCTCCTCCTTCCAGTCCACCCTCAAAACTCACCTCTTTCAACAGTACTAGCACTATATCACTACACTCCCCACCCCAAGCTGACCGTCGTAATGTATTTTCACTATTTGTGGTACGTGAGTCATTGTCTAAAGTGTGCGCATGCGTGTGCGAGTTGTGAGTGCGCGCTTAGAGTTATAATTATTATAAGATAAGCGCATTATAAATACTGTAATTATTATTATTATTATCACAGCAGAAATTGTCTTATAGAGGTTATCCCTAAATCAGAAGGATCTAGGAGGTTAACCCATTACATCCTGAGGCTGAATTTTTAAATTTGCTTATTGTCATATGAAGGCCACATTAGGAGATGGATCCACCGTTTTGGTTCAAAGGTGGTGCCAGAATAGCTTGGCGCCTGAAGCCTTCTATCAGGATGATGCTTATTGTCCTATGAGGATGAGGTGGACATGTTAGTAGGCTGGTGTTCTGACAACAACCTGGATTTGCATGTTGTTAAGACCAAGGAAATGATAATTGATTTCAGGAAAAAGAAAACTGACCCCCTTCCCTTAACCGTCCAAGGAAACGATATTGAAATTATTAAAACGTTCAAGTTCCTGGGTACTCTCATTTCGCACGATCCGAAGTGGGAGAAGAATATTGAAGAGCTAGTAAAGAAAGCCCAGCAGCGCCTGTTTTTTCTTCTGCGATTGAAGTCTTTTGGCGTCGGTCAGCAGATCATGGTGCAGTTTTACCGCGCCGCCATTGAGAGCGTTCTTACCTTCTCAATGATGGTGTGGTATGGCAGCGCAACCGACGAAGGCCGCAAGAAATTAAATAGGGTGATCAAAACAGCATCTCATATTGTTGGAAGCGATCTCCTCTCGCTGGAATCTCTGTACCACGCACGCACCATCAAGAGAGCAAGCTTCATCATACATGAAGAGCACCATCCTGCACATAGCCTTTTGAGCCCTTGCCATCTGGCTCACGCTTTAGATCCATTAAGGCCAAAACCACTCGTTTTCAAAAGAGCTTTTATCCCCTGGCTGTTCAGGCCCTGTCTAAAGTGGCTGTGATATGAAATAACTTAGCAGATTGACTCAAAGTCCCTTTAGAATTACCTACAGCCCATCTTAGTTGTTTATAGTTCTTTATATGTTCTATTAAACCTCTTCTTAAACAGGATATACAGTTTTACAAATACATATGAATTTAGCTAATCTGTTTTTGTTGCGGCTCACTTCGGCGCTTTTTGTTGTCATAATATGGTTATTATGCTATAGATTTATCTTATTTTACTAACTTAGATGTGTGTGCATACTTAGTAGAATGACTGCTATACATATGTGTGGTTTGGTATTTTAGAGTTTGCTTGATTGTGATGTATGTATGTTTTATGTGTTGATCTTAATATGGATGCTGGTCAGTTATGCCGCAAAAAATCCTAATGTTTATGCATACGGCAATAAAGTTTATCTTATCTATGAGGGCTACATTACTGATTAAGAGATAGAAAAACCGCTTCGGTTTAAGGGTGGTGCCAGAACAGCTTGGCGCCTGAGGCGCCAAGCTGTTCTGGCACCACCCTTGAACTATCATAGTCAAATTTATTTCAAGCATTAGTGTATCAGGATGAAAAGGGTTAAGCATTGCACAGTTGTTAAACATTCTGTGGATTCATCCAGACTGTTCCATCTGCAAGAGGTGTGTGTTTTCATGAGCCTGTGCAGCCGCAGGGGGTCATTAGAATATGTACATGCCTCTGCTCGCTGACATTCACAGTCTGGCGTGCTTATCTGGTATTGACAGTGCGACTGCTTTGACCATGAGGGTGCATGCCGCAGGGATGTGGGCCGATCCAGCGAAACGATCTCTTTAGTCCTTACTATAAAGGGGCACAAAATACTGCCTGTCCTCACTATACAGGAGCAACCTAACCTTCTGTTTTTGACATGATTTTGATTTGGGATTAATTCTTTGACTGTCGGTAGCATTTTTTGTTTTTTGTTTTTTTTTGTTTTTTGTGTTGATTCCTTCAGGAATCATCAGACAAAAATCGCTACAGACAGCCAATTTGTCCCATTTGTGTTTCAGGAAGAAAAGAAATTCATGACAAACTGCACTGATAATATACACCAGGTAAGAAGCTACAGCATTGTTTTTTCATGAAATATCAGTATCATATATTAAAATAATGATCGTGTTTCAGCGTTCTGTATAGAAAGTATTGTGCTGCAATGTTTATTTAAATCAGAAGTACATCACGGTGAAAATTTAAATTGTGCGTCATTTGGTCCCATTACCTCCCAGCTGATGTGTGTCACTCATCATCTCTCTCCATTTTTAAATCCAAGCTTAAAACACAACTTTTCTCTGTTGCATATACTTAATGTTTGTTGTTTTGTTGTTGTGTGTGTTTGTTTTTAAGTCCCTTCTATTTATAGAAGGAACTTTTTAGGACAGGTCACGGTGGGGTGAATTTAATAGCATGGCCATGATGTCAAAGGTGGGCAGGCCTAAACCTCTCACAATTGAAGTAACAAGGTAAAAATTACATCATGTCTAGTTACGCTAACCTCGCTGCTGAATGTACACTTAGCACGAAGCACCGTACGTGTGTGCGTATGTATGTAAACAAGAGAATCTCTGATATCTCTGATATTTCTGTACACATATGCTTGAAACTTGGCAAAATACTTTCTTAAAGGGGTGGCTAAGAGAGCCTCTGTGCATATTGTAATTGAATGTAGTTTCAGATGATTTTTGCTTCGGCAATTCCCATGCCTGCTCTTTACGTCATACCTCGAAAACAGGAAACAGAAAGTAATTGCTAATGGAGCCTACTCTTCTACTAAACATGTTAAACTCGGAGTTCCGCAAGGGTCAATTTTAGGTCTTCTTTTATTTTGTATTTACATAAATGACCTACCTCTTAGTCTCACCTATGAAGCAACACAGTGTGATATGTTTGCCGATGATACCTCATTCCACACAGCTAATAAAGACATAAGTGTAGTTGAAAATGGCCTTCAACAAAGTCTCGATGATATAGCAGCATGGTGTAAAGTCAACGCTATGATTCTGCATCCTACTAAAACAAAATCTATGATTATTGCAATACGCCAAAAGCATCGGTTGAAACCATTAAAACTTAATTTATCACTCGGCAACAAAATCATAGAACAGGTAGCCGAACATGGTCTATTGGGGGTCACAATTGATAATCAGCTGAGGTGGCAGATGCACATTGACAATGTCTGTAAAAACAGTCTCTAGAAATGTGTTTATGTTATCAAAATTAAAGTATTATACAGATAGTGAAATGAGAAAATTGTTCAGTAATGCACACATGTCGCATATAAACTACGCATCGACGGTGTGGGATTGTTGCAGTGATGTACACTTAAAAAGACAATTCTTTACATAGGAGAATGGCTAAATTAATTCTTCCTGACCCGCACTTGACGACCGAGGAAAAACTCAGTAAAGCTGGATTTCTACCCCTTCAAAATCACTTTAAATTTAACAAAGGGGTACCGATGTTTAAAGTGTGGAACCATAGCACACCAGAATATCTAACAGAGCTGTTTAACAAATCAGACTCCTGGTATGGGAATATGAGGGGTCTTTATATTGTTCCAAAACCCCGAATAGATATATTTAAAACTACTTTGTCATTTGCGGGTTTCCAACTGTGGAACTCACTCCCACATCACGTTAAAGCCACTCCGACATTATCTCGTTTCAAGACAAGTCTTTATAGATACCTGATATCAATCAAATAACAATATCTAGTTATACGTAGACACACGAATGTACGTGTATATTTTAACAATCGTGTATGTGCGTGTGTGTGTGGACGCGCGTTTGTGCGTGTATGCGTATGTTTGTGTTTAGTGGACTATAATTATATTTTGTATCACTGTGCTTTGATGTCCCTGTTTTATGTATATTTTATACTTAGTTGCAGTTGTAGCAACGGCAGGTACGAAAAATGACATAGTCACCGACTGTGTTAATATCTTTACCATTGTAAAATAAAGATTCATTGATTCATTGATTCTCTCACACATATGCGTGCATCTCCAAGAGTCATAGATCCTCATGTGCCCAGATGGCGTATGAACATCTATGCCTCTTGAAGATGTTTGGAGCACACGCATACACACACATTGACGCGCTTTCAGAAGTGCATGCAGGTGTACTTAGTACAGCATGTAGCTAGGTAAAGTCAACCTGATTTCACACAAATTATAGCAAGACTGAAATTATACCTTGAAATTCTATTTTTTTCACCATTTTCCCAAGTCTTAAAGCAAAAGTGAAACTTATATCACGTTATATATAAAATTACGTAAAAACCCAAAAATACGTCATGACAAATTACGTTTGAAAAACCAGTGACGCATAATATACATTGCGCGCGCCCCTTATAAAGTTCACTATGACGCATTGGCACATCTGCGAGGCTTTTTCAAAAGATGATTATTTGAACATCAGAATCAAGTCGAAGACAAAAGGTAGAGACCCTTGACAGCAAAGACAGCTGTCATATAGAAGGGACTTAATTGTGGGTTATAGTTCATCCCATCTTGTTGTATTTTGCTTTGTGTTTCATTATTGTGACTGTAAAGCGCCTACAGCACCATGGTGATTAGGCGCTATACAAATCACCATTATTATTTATTATTATTAAAGCTCAGGCTGCATGAATCTGCTAGGTAGATTTATGTCAGAATGTAGCGAAGTTGGCCTCTTCGGTCTTTCTGGTACATATTTATCAGAATATTGCAGGCCAACATCGGTCGCAATCAGCGCACTGCTGCATGCAGGCTGAGTGGGTCTGACAGCGGCCCAAGGACCTTTTGTTTACTGAATTTTGTTTCACACATTTAACCCAAAGGTCACATTTCCCATATTTTAAAGGTGTCACTTTACAACTGTGTACCAGTCCCAGGAGATGGATCAACCATGATAATTCAAGGGTAGTGCCAGATTAGCTTGGCACCTTTAGGTGCCAATCTAATTTGGCACTACCCTTGAATTATCATGGTCAATCCTTCTCCTGCTGTAGTGCGTCAGGGCCAGCAGGGTTAAAAGTATTTTCATGATTGACCTGCCCCTTCTGTGTCTTGTTTGTATAATGTTAATATACGATGATGTAAAATTCTGTTCCACGCTGGTGCAAAGCATCCTGTTCTTTTTTTGGGCAGCCCATACATGTGTGTTTGCCAAACCAAATCAACTACCCGGATGATGAAATTCCACCCACCAGGTTTGTTTGCCTTTTTAATGAATATAACAATATTGTAATGTTAAATACATTATTTTGTACACTTTTTTTCCTGTATGACATTGTCATTGTCACCTTCAGACTCTGACATACAACATAGACATGTGATACTGGTAATACAGCAGAATGTTGTTTTGTGCAGCTCCTTTTTTTTTTTCAAGCAAAAAGTGGTGGGCTCTTCAAATAAGCCCCAAAGGGCAAAACATGTCACCTGTCATTAAAGACCATCATTTAGGTGGCTACATCCGTTCCTCCTCTGATCCGTTCACACTGACAGTTCCCCAAACTAAACTCTCTACTGTATGCTCACGCGCTTTTTGCCATATTGGGCCATCCATGTGGAATGCTCTTCCTCTTCTTGCGGCAGTAACCATCTCTCCCAGCATTCAAAAGCAATCTTAAAATGTACCTTTTCCCCAAAGTTCATGTATCTGTCCAGTCCTATGTCTTTCAAAGCTGGCAGTTGGAATTTAAATGTTCATCATCGCTCACCCTCAGCATCTAGCTCCCACTTAACCCTCTGAGTTGTGTTTTGGCATCTCGTTCTTTGTGTTTCTATGTTTTTAAGCGCTTATAGCCAGCATGACAAATGCTGGGTTACAGCGCTATATAAATGCTATTATTATTATTATTATTATTAAATGATGGTCTTTATTGACAGGTGGTCTCTCATAAGAGTGGTCGCTCAAAAAAAAAGGTTCTGCTGTAATGCCTAGTAGGGTCTAAGCTAATCCGGCACTATCCTTTAACCGTCAAGTTGTTCAGGCACAAACCTTGAAATGTTATTGTCCGTGAATCTCCAGCTGTAACTTTGCCAGTCCAGAATGAGTTAATTTGGGAGTTAGCCCTCTGGCTGTCGGTACGGTAGTTGTTTTGTCGTGATGATTCCTACAGGAATCATCGCGACAAAATCAACTACTGTACCGACAGCCAATGGGTCAGTTTGGGTCATCATTGAATATTTCATTGAATATTTCAGTGGCGCACACCGACCAGTGTGGCCAGACTATGGGGAATACAAGTACCTTCCTACACAGCGATGGCTGCATAATCTAGAGGTATGGATTGATTGTTCGCATGTCTCCATTTTGGACAGATTGGTTTGTGTTTGGCGTTTGTTTGCATCATTAAGATTTGAATAATATTTAACTCGTGCCCAAGTTACGAAATACCCACATTTTGGAGTTATCCTCTGAGGACTGCATTACATTTCAGGAGACAGATCCACCATGATAGTTCAAAGGTGGTGGCAGAATAGTTTGGCGCCTTGAACTGTCATGGTCGAACCATAGCTTGCTTGGTGTGTCATGGGCAGAATGAGTTAATCTACAGGCATTGATTGATTATTCATATATGTCTCCAGTTGGATAGACAGTTCATGTTTGGTGTGTGTTTGCATCATTAGGATTTGAATAACATTTTAATGTAGAGGTCTTGATTGATTATTCATATAATTTATGACTCCATTTGGACAGATGGTTCATGTCTGGCATTTGTTTGCATCATTAAGATTTGAAGAACATTTTAAGCTAGAGGTATTGATTGTTTATTCATATGTCTCCATTTGGTTAACATTTTAATCTGATAGGTATTGATTGAATGTATGAATTAAATTCATTATTTCTGTTTATTTATTTTTTATCTTATAACTTAAACTATATGTTTATCTATTTATTTCATTATCTATTTCTTGATTGTTTATTTATTTATTTCATCAATAATTCATTCATTCATTCATTCATTTATGTTATTAATTCCATCCATGTCCCAGCTAATGTATTTTTATTATTTTTGCGACAGCATGGTGCAATAGTGTTCTTGTATCACCCCTGCGCTGACTCATCAGAAGTGGATAAAATGCGTGAGGTGGCTACAGGGTGTCTGCGTAAACACATCATCACACCTTACAAGCTGCTGCCGCCAGAAACGCCTTTCGCTGCTGTGGCCTGGGGCTGTAAGCTGCTCATGAGTCATGTCGAAACACCCCTACTCATTGGTTTTGTCAAGGTAAACTCACAGTTAAACCATATCATACTGAGGCTAAAAGCTTCAAAGTTGTCCACTGCCATATAATGCAAGCTACATTATAGTATTTGCACATAAGGATATAGACTAATGGCTTTAGTTCACGGGTGGTGCCAGAATAGCTTGGCGCCTAGAGGCGCCAAGCTATTCTGGCACTACCCTTGAACTATTTTAGCCAAACTTATTTCACACACTGGTGCATGGGTGGGACTTTTCCGGCTACAGCCAGATTTCCAGATTAAAAAAAAAAATAATAATAATAATTCTTTCACTTAAGAAGTGCCCCAAGACCCTCGCTTCAGGATTTAACTTTTTTTCGGTCCCACCCATGCTGGTGTATTCCAAATAATAAGGGTTAATATAACTGGTGTAATCTGAAGAAGTTCCAAAGAAATGGGAATATACTGACGAGCAAAAGAAATGACATTTTTGGAATCATCGGAAACACTTACACAGATGAGCAAAAGAAATACATTTTCAGTGTTTCCAATGATTTCAAAAAAGTCGCATTTCTTTTGCTCATCAGTATAGTTTACCTCTGCTGCACCATGAAGTGAGCTCTGATTTCTGTTCGTCGTCCTGTTGCCTGCGTCTCCTTTCTTTTCTGAGCAACCAACTTTTAAGCAAGAAAAAAGTTGTTCTAAAGACAGGTGCACCTGTCATTAAAGACCACCTGTCACCTGTTATTAAAGACCATCAGCCACCAAAATGATGGTCTTTAATGACAGGTGGTCTTTCATAAGACTGTAAGGGGTTGCAGTGAACGGTTTATTGGACTCCCCTAATATAGGGGGCACGGGTCGTGGCGCAGGTGAGCATTGCAAGGTACAGGTTAGCGTGCTTTTGTTATTTGTCGGTTTAGACCTGTGAAAATAATCAAAAGGAGTACATGAATAGCTGTCTTAGCGTTGGATTCATATTTTGTGATTGTGCTGCATGTGACCGGCCGGTTAAGCTTATCTGAAAGTACAGGCTACCTTTGCATCTGAATATCATGATATTGGGAATATGGGACGTAGGTCTGTAGATACCCAGTGAACAAAAAGACCTCTGGCCAACTCCAGCCTTAATTGGCCCATGCTAAAGCTGGAATCGGCCATAGGACATTTTGTATACTGTGTGTGTTTGCTGGTACAGTATTATAACACCCCCCCCCCCCCCCCCCCCCAACAAAAAAAAAACAAAAACAAAAACCTGCCAGCATAAAAGAAAGGGCCAAAACTGCTTTCTCATTCAGAGACTGAAATCAAGCGCTCAATCCAAAATTAGCACAAAACGGTAACAAGCAACAGCTTGTACATAAAATTTTTGCCATATACGTCAAATTTATTTTAAACACTGAATTATTTGGCAGTTCTTTCTCTGTTCGCCCTGTGAGAGTGTTGGTGAACTACTAAATAATTCATTGTTTAATAAATTTTTCGCGTTTAACTCTGCTTCTTGTAAACTTAACTCCGCTTCGTGTAAACTCTGTGGCTTCACGCTGAACCCTATCGCGTTTCACAATCCAACGATTTATTGAACTGTCATCGCAGGACCACGCGCTGAAAGCCCCAGAAGGATCATTAGCCACTAAGGGGCAATACACTTTTGCTATGGAGACCCCAGCGAAGACTGTGTCTGACTACACGGACAGCGAGATCTGCCCTAATCAGCCTCCTGTTAAAAATGTAAGTTAACCCATAACACACTACTACAGGAGATGAATTGGCCGTGATAATTCAAGGGTAGTGCCAGATTTGCTTGGTGCCATCAGGCACCAAGCTAATCTGGCACTACCCTTGAATTATTGTGTTAATACTTCCAGCAACTAGTACATAGTGGTTAGGTGACAGCAATATTTGAGAAATTTGGCAGTGGGGTGAAATGTGTTAAGTTAAATTGCAAAACTAGATAATTCTGATCTAATGCTGAAGTTTGTTTTTGTTTTTGTAAAAATGACGTAAGACTCTCTTCTGAAAGAGATTTGTATATTATTTTATTTAGGTCCTTGCATGATTTCATGCTATTGTGTTTCTTGTATTCTTCACTTTTGCTCTATTTCATTCCTTGTCACTGTTTGGTTGTTGCTGTTTTTATCGCTGTTTGTTGATGGTAAACTGTACAGTCAGGGGGAGCTGGGTTGCTCAGTGGTAGCGCGTTTGACTCTTTGTCTGAAAGGTCATGGGTTCGAACACAGCTGGAGTCCAAATTTGTACAGACCTCTTTTCGGTGCCCCATCTTTGAAATCGCCTCCGGGTGGACAAAAGACATTAAGCTGTAAACATTTAATGTTTAACATTTTTACTAAGTCAGGCTGTATTGTGTTTAGTTGTGTTGCTTTGTGTTCTGTTGTGTTAACTGTATTGTACTGTATTGTATGGTATCGTATCATATTGTGTTGTATTATTTTGTCATTAACTGATTCGCGGCCAGCAGCATCCAGATGAGCAGGGCTTATGCCGCACATCCTGATGTGGCTATCTGTGAATGAGTTAATATTGACATACAACGTATCATGTCTCGAATGTGGCCTTGTTATTTAAGTGCACATTTTTCTGTGGGCTGGCGATTGGGCGCCTGAAGAAGGGGGCAAGGGATCTAACCGTGCGTCTGCCCAGCACTGAGTAATTCCCATCGCTGTGTGTATTATTTCTGCCAGTGCTAGCCTCACCTGTTTGGTTTGTGATGATTCAGGAGGAAAGCACACTGGGGCCCCAGGACCAAGGCAGTCTGCCAACCCTGGGCATGGAGGCTAAACCTCTCAGTGATGTTCCATATGGAAGAGCAGATGACCCTTACATCGCACAGTCCCAGGAGCAGCGTCAGCGCTTGAGCGAGGAAGGGACGAGGCTGCGTGAAAACGTTCAGCATCTGATCCGTGCCTTCAAGAAACTGACGGAGACAAAATAATGCGGGGTTGGTCTCTGCTGGCGAGCAAAAGGTCCACGGAGTGACATCAGCTGCAGTCGGCCCGTGTGCTGTTGCGCAGACCCACTACGGGTGATATCAACCCAAGTGTTGTTTTTGTTAACCCTTTGCATCCTGATACACCCATTGCTTGATATAAATTTGACTGATAGTTCAAGGGTGGTGCCAGAATAGGTTGGCGCCTAAGGCGCCAAGCTATTCTGGCTCCACCCTTGTACTAAAACGGTTGATCTGTCTCCTAATCTGCAATGTAGACGTCATCGGACAATAAGCAAATTTTACAAAATCAGCCTCAGGATGTAATGGGTTAAGGGGTTCAGTTCATCCTCGGCCACAGCTGCTGGAGCTGAATTGACTATGATAGTTCAAGAGTAGTGCTTTATTGGCCAACCAAATATGGCATTACTCTTAAGCTGTCATAGTCAATCTAGCTCTCAGTTTTTTACTTCTTGCTTAGCAGCTGATTCCACAAGTAAGATGTATAGTTGGCTTTGAGAATTTAATTTGGATTAATTTCGTAGGGATTCAGAGATTTTGGGTTGTAAGGTTTGCTTGAAACAGAAATCAGAATATTGCACTGAAATAATGGTATAATAAGGGTTTATTCTGACATGGGTATGATAGACAGTGTAGGTATTTTGGGATCATTTAGTTATAATGGTGAGAATGCAAATGAGATATTTTGTTGGGACTGGCAATCAAGAGATTTCTTTTAATGCAAGATAAAGTAATGTTTCTGGAAGCCCACATGGCCTGTATGTACCATAAATTTAGGATTATAAGCCGCAACGTTTTTCCCCAGCTTTAAACCCTGCAGCTTAAACAGCGATGCGGCTTAATCAGCGATGCGGCTTGTTTGCGGATTTTTCCGATTCCAGGAGCATCACGCCCTTGTCTATTCTTATTCTTAGCTTCTCTGTAACTCTAAATATTGTGTTTACTGTTCACTAATTTTTCGATCAGATTTATGTTAAAGTGTTAACTGTTCACGTTGTTACAGTGTTAACTGTTCACATTTTTAAATCAAAGCTGCATACAATTGAAGCATTCAGATCATTTCCTCAAGCACACACCCTCATCATGCCGAAAACAGACAAAATGCCTACGATGCAACTTTCATAAGATTATGAACTTTATTTTTGTTGTATATATTTGCAGCTTATAAATCAGTGCGGCTTATTTGTGAATAAAGTAGAGATTTATTTTTTTTAATTTAGTGGGTGCGGCTTATATACAGGTGCGCTCAATAGACCAAAATTTACGGTATATATAAATTATAGTGTGCGCACACACAATTGTTAGGGCTATCAAATAAACATTTAGGCATTCACTTTTAGATTTCACTAGGATAATACTACATATAGCCATATATACCCTGTGTAAATAGATGTGTTGTACTTTATAGTAAGGCTTGAAGTATGCCTTAACGTTGACGTCTTATATGTGATTTTGCCCTTTTAGCCCCAAGGTCCCATTTCTCAGATTTTGGAGGTGTTGCCTAACAACTGTGTACCAGTTGTAGGAGAGGGATTGATCATGATAATTCAAGGGTAGTGCCAGATGAGCTTGGCGCCTGAAGGCGCCAAGCTCATCTGACACTACCCTTGAATTATGATCAGTGCATCTCCTGCTGCAGGGTCCTGGGGCTAAAAGGGTTAATGGTAGCTTTACATGGCTGACCTCGTGTTGTGTGAAACAGGGTTGAATTTCATTCTTTTCCAAGCATGAAGCATGGGTAGCTGACATTATGCAGCGCAGGCAAATGTACTTGTCTTTGAGTGATGTCTGTATGTTCCTTAAGGAGCCGAACAGGCTGTACATGATCACAGTGGACATGCATGCCTAATCTGATTTTTTTTATGTCTGAGTGACACTACAGACATATGACTGAAACCAAACAAGATACTGTTAAGTTTTATCGCGACATGCATTTCATACTTGCATTTTCTCAACCAGACCTTTCTATATGATGTTGATCATGTAGAATAAAGTCCTTGGGCCGACAATGGCCGCAGTTGGCCCACGCACAGCTCGGCACGAGGACCTTTTCGTACTGGGATGAGCTTCCGAGAGAATCCACACCTCCGTTAGAAGTTCGCATAATTAGTATCCTTTGAATGAAATGATCGAGATAAAAGTCTGTGCCAGTGGAAAATTTAGAACACGCCACGACTCGTTCATATCAGTATGCAAGAGATCATTTGGCCGGCATCTTTATAGTCAGCCTGGGCACAGGAGTGTGCAGGGTGATCACAGCCGACTTCAGCCTGATGGCCTTTGCTTATTGGGCGTATATTATGCCAAGAGACCAGCCTTAACCCTTATCATTCAGAATACACCAGTGTGTGAAAGAAGTTTGACTAAAATAGTTCAAGGGTAGTGCCAGAATAGCTTGGCGCCTCTAGGCGCCAAGCTATTCTGGCACTTCCCTTGAACTAAAGCCATTGGTCTATATCCTTATCTGTAAGTACTATGATGCAGCTTGCATAATGCAGTGTACAAATTTGAAGCTTTTAGCCTCAGTATATGGGTTAACTTGTTTGCAAAATTCATTAAGATCATGTTTTGTTTTGAATATCGAACAAAGTAATATGCTAAAGTTACCACGTTCTTGTTAGAAAGATGTTTTGCAGAGAAAGGCTGTTTCTTTTGGTTTGTAACCCCACCCGGGTCTGCCCTGGGGGACTTGGGTGGGGTTAGGTACTTTTTAGTTCCCAGGGTCACCCTGGTCAGCCCCACAGGGTGGGTTTTTCTCTCTATTCTGGGGCATGTGTTTCTGTCTACCCTTTGCCCATTCACCTGTATTTGCCTTTTAAAAACTCTCCCTACTGTCTGCACTGCCTGTAGCTCTTGATATTGGATGTGTGTTGCTAAATGGTCTTAGCTTTATTTAGCCCCATGTGTTAGGTTTATTTAACGTATTTGACCGGCTGGCGACATACATTCAATGTTCTGTTTTTTTTTTTTTTGTTTTTTTTTTTTTTTCACAAGCAGTGCAGGCACGTCCTGAGAAAGCCTTGTTGCTGTCGGGACGTTAAGCAATGTACAATCAATCAATCTTTTGGTTTGTCTGACAAAGTGTTTACGTAAAAAAATTATTGGCCGTGTTTTGCACTCTGTTTGAAAACGGTTAGTTATTGTTGCCAAATGTTAACTATTTTGTGTGCTGCTTTGTTCCCTTAGATTGCTTTTCTGAGAACACTGTCAGTAAAAGTCGTAATTATGGATTAAAAAAAAATTCAACAACTTTATTCTCCCACGAGGACAATTTGGGTTGCGCCTCCCAAGGCAAGATGTGTTGTTGCCACAGTGCAGTGCCACCCGACTTACCTAGATTTGTTTGAATTGTTTTACTAGATTTGGTGCTGGGTAATGTTCCCTAACATTGTTGTGTCTAAATATCTGCCAATTTTGACTTTTTTCGAAATTCTAAAAGCATAATGTCTTGTCGAATATTCTGCCATTTCATGTGTACGAATTCATTTTTCCTGTTGCCAAACCTGTGACAGGTAAATTCCTCTCTATTTTCATCACAGAAAATAGCTCAATACTGGCCATGAATTATTGGTGCAATGTTTGTATACATTTACAGGTCTGTGATTTTGGACCTTACAGCTGCAAGCCATAAGGTCCAAAATCGCAGACCTGCACACATGATATAATTTGTGTCCCCTCAGACAGTTGTACTGTGATGTACACTTTTAGTGTGGTGAAGTTTTAACGGGTCCTTTTTTTTTCCTCTCCGCCCATGATGTTCTCATGACCACAGGTCAGCCTCAGTATAACAGGGTATTGCAGTATGCCACAAAGTCATATGACGATTGTAATGATATGGGAGAGATACAGGGCTTCAGCGCGTCATTTCACCTATGAGATTAAGTTTATATGTGCATGCACGGTGGCATTATCCTTACTGCGATTTTGTCAATCGTTTTATTCTAGTGCTGAAATTTCATACACTTGTGAAGATAAGCCACGTGGCAAACAAGAAGGGCATTTGGCAGACATCAGCCCTAGCTGTGCACAGGCCAGCTGACCTCAGCCCAAGGACCGTTTAATCATCGGGCATCCCTGTGGGAACCAGAGTGCATCACATCAATTGCCAGGGTATTCTGGCATACTGAGGCTGACCTCGACGAATATTTTCAGAACTGTTTTTCCTCTCAATATATGGGATTTGCCTGTTAATGATTTGCTTTCTCACATTCCACTATCCCCCACCCGGGTCTGCCCTGGGGGACTTGGGTGGGGTTAACTACTTTTTAGTTCCCACAGGGTGGGTTTTCCTCTCTATTCTGGGGCATGTGTTTCTGTCTACCCTTGGTCAGTTTACCTATATTTTCCTTTTTTAAACTCTCCCTACTGTCTGCGCTGCCTGTAGCTCTTGATATTGGATGTGTGTTGCTAAATGGTCTTAGGTTTATTTAGCGTATTAGACCGGCTGGCGACGTACATTCAATATTCTGTTTAGTTTGTTTTTATGACAAGCGGTGCAGGCACATCCTGAGAAAGTCTTGTTGCTGTCGGGACGTTAAGCAATGTACAACCAACCAACCACATTCCACTATTTATGAAATTATTTACCACTCACTACATTCCCAAAATACTGATTTTTTTTTTTTAATTAGTTTTTTTCTTTTTAATTTCTTCTTAACCAGACATGGGACTTTTACGAATTTTTTCGGAAATCCGATTTTTTTCCCTGCATTTTGCTTATTTTTGAGATCAGTGCAAATTCGTTGAGAAAAAGCAAAAACACTTTATTTTTCTTGAACTCATTGCTTACACTATAAGATGAATGTAGGTGTTTTGTGAAGTTCCCTCACGTGAAAATAGATTGATTGTGATTTGTGGGTCTGGACTCTTTGCTTTCCTAGGATTTGATCTCAACCTGGTCTCATGTCTACTTAACCCATTTAGCCCCAAGACCAGCTACTGCAGGAGATGGACCGTGATAATTCAAGGGTAGTGCCAGATTAGCTTGGCGCCTTCAGAAGGCGCCAAACTAATCTGGCACTACCCTTGAATTATCACGGTCCATCCATCTCCTGCAATTGGTACATTATATTAGGTGACAACTCCAAAATGTGGCAGATGGGGCCTTGGGGTCAAGAGGGTTAACTAGTTCATACCCTGTTGTACTGAACTTTTTACAAAATAATTGCCTTTGGCAGAAAATATTGAACAGTGCTAAAAGGTAAGATGAAATGGAAAAGTTTTCAGGTTGCTTCAGGTGCACTTTTCACTCACAGCATGTGTATGTGGTTAGTAAATAGATCAGCCTCAATTAGATTCTCATAAAATTTATATCTATCAGCTGCTGTAAAGTGTACGGAAAATGTTAACCCGTTGGCTGTTGTTAGTGGATTTTGTGGCAATGATTCTGTCAGGAATCATTGTGACAACCACTAGCGACAGCCAGAGGGTTAAAACTGAAACGAAACGTGTGCTTGTCTGTGATTTAGGCTGAGAGCCTTAAGGTTCAAAATCACAGACCAGCACACAGACAGATACTAGGGTGTCTAGTCAGACTTGTAGATAAATAAATTGACTTTCAGCCGTTTCTCTGTCAATAGCGCTTTTTGATCGTGACAAAAAGCGCTACCGACAGCCAAGGGGTTAACATTGTCCGTACGCTTGACAACTGATGGATATGAATTTTATTAGGATCTCATTCAGGTTGATCATTTACTAAACGCATACTACGTACTTACATGTGATTTGTGAATCTTGCAGCTAAGAACCATCGGTTTCAAAAACACAGACGGGTGCAAGTGTGATGATTGCTTGGATGTTGATTCCATTTTTAAGACCACTTGCGCCCCCCTGTTTGATGGGTCATTATATTGAGCAGAATCCACTGTGTTTACATGTTAGAAGCTGTCTGTGATCTGTGATGTATTTTGATCAGTTATATTTTTTGTACTCAATACTGTACTTTAGTTTTTCTCTGTGTCTAAGCAAGTCTTTTAAAAAAATGTATGTATAATGTACCTTGTGTGAGGGCTTATTTCAGTCCTTACCATTGCCAGATCTTTTGGGACATTTTTATTTTTCATGTCTGTGGAACGTTATTCCTGGTCTTTTTGTTAAAAGTTTTATAGTGGCTTGGCACAGGGCTGTTCTGGCACCTCTCTGGAACTGTCATGGTAAAAATCATCTCGTTATAGTGTAGTATCGCTGAAAGGGTTATATACGAAACACTTTATTTTTTGCTTGTAATCGTTTCTTGTTTTGTTGTTTTTTAGGTGCTGTGTGTATAGCATGTGCTTACCGATACTCTCTTGCAGCCTCTACCTCTATCTCATCTTCTTTTATTGATTTTGTGCCGACAGATTTAAGCTTTTACATGTACTGTGATTTCCTCTTCGTTGCAAGTGAAAGAAGCGTCATATATATATTTTTAAATTCAAACAGCTGGTGCAAAATGCACGATCCCCAAAGCTCATGTCATCTTTAACCCTTTGGTTGTGAGTAGCGCATTTTGTCGTGATGTTTCCTGTGAGGAATCATCGTGACAAAATGTACTACTGACAACCAAAGGATTAATCCTCTTGCGCATGCAGCCACCAGTGCTGTTTACCCAGTGCGTCACGTTAAATGGGGTTGGATTCCCTTTCTCTTGACTGGTTGATCTGAAACATATGTCTCCAGTGAATGCGAAAGAAATGTAAGGAAAAAAAGCGATTTTCAAGCGAATCACTTATGATGTGCGCTCAGTCCCCAGTGAGCAAAGGCTGTTGGGCCAGTGTTGGCTGTGGTTGGCCCACGCACGCCTGTGTGCTGACCAACCACGACCAACATCGGCTCGGTGTTCTTGTGCATGGAGTCCTGATGGACTGCAGTAGTGACACACTGCCGCATTACATAGTTGTCAACTCGTTAATGGCTGCGAGAGTTGGAACTGCTTACACATGGTAGATATGATGAGGATGGTTTATACATTTAAATCTTGTGATGGAAGACAAATATTTAAAGAGGTTGAAGTGCTCGGAGAAACCCAAAAGTGCTAATAAATGCACGGCAATTGTGACTTTAAAATCTACAAGTCTCTCTTAAATATATGTGTGTGTGTGGGGGGGGGGGGGGGGGGGGGAGGGGCCTTTGTGTTGGGTTGAAGTCCCAACCCAAAAGTTGGAACTCCCCCCACTGAAGTAACTGATCCGCCCCTGCATCACCCATCTGGAAGAGGTATACAACCTCAAGAGCCCCGCAGTTGCAGGGGCTCATGAGGATCTATGCGTCTTGCCAATGCTGACACCACATTGAGGGTTTTTTGGAGTTGAATTAACAAAGATTGCAGAAGCACAGTCTGCATCAGCTGGAACTGAATGGGTTAATTATATCTGAAAACAAAAACTATTGTCATTTATCCAGTTCAATGTTAAAAGTCTACTCATTTTGTTTTGAAGGTGGAAGTCGAGGCTAAGGGATCAGCTGATATCAGACATGTCGAGTCGATATAATAACAACATTAATGAATATTTGTATAACCTCGAACTAAAGCTCTAGGCGCTTCACAGGAAACTAATAATTCAAATATTAATCACAAAACGGCAGAATTTAACTCATTCTACCCGCGAAACACCACAGCAAGATACGGCTCGACCATGACATTTCAAGGTTGGTGGCAGAATAGCTTGGCGCCTATAGGCACCAAGCTATTCTGACACCACCCTTGAACTATCATGGTCGATCTGTCTCCTGAATTCTAATGCAGTCCTCGGAGGATAACTCCAAAATGTGGGTATTTCGTACCTCGGGTACAATGAGTTAATCAGTAATCATGTGCAATTTAGTACCATTACGATGTACTAATGAAATTCTATGGACAAAGAAACTTCTGAAAATCTTTAAAAGGTACCTTTTTGGCACCGCATTCAAAGAGCAGTAGTGCCCAAACAGGTTGGCGCCTCTGGGCCATCATGGTAACATTTATCTCATGTTATTGTGTAGCATTGCTGAAAGGGTTATGTACACAACAGCATTATATTTCACTTCTATGGAATTTTTTTGCTTTTATGGAATGCACAAATATTCTCTTGCAGCTTCTGTTTCATTGCAAAGATTGTCACCATCATAGGAGTCGTCGCAACAAAAACTGCTACGGACAACCAAAGGGTTAACCTTTTGTGCATGCAGCCACAAAGTGCTGTTTAGCCCTTTCCATTCCGATACGCTACTGCTGGAAGTCATTTATCTGATAGTTCAAGGGTGGTGCCAGAATAGCTTGGCACCTGCGGCACCAAGCTATTGTGGCACCACCCTTGAACTAAACGTTCGATCTATCTCCTAATCTGTAATGCAGCCTTCATAGGATGATAAACACGTTAAAAAATAAAAAAAAAACAGCCTCAGAATATTATGGGTTAGAGTACAGGTGGCTTTATTAGGCAGGAGGGGGTTGGATTCTGTTTTGCATGAACTGGTGGATCTCAGACGTGTGTCTCAAGTGAGTGTCAAATAACATAAGGAAGACACAGGCGTATACACTCTTATGATGTACGCGGAGACCCCAATGAGCAGGCGCCGTCAGGCAATGCTGGCCACGTGCATTGGCTCGGTGTCGTGTGCACTGGGTCTCGGACCTGAGAGTGCTGCAGCGACAAGAGTTGAATTTTTTGTGTTGTGATGAAAAGAAATATTTAAAATCCTTTTAGCCCCAAGGTCCCATTTCTCAAATTTTGGAAGTGTTGCCTAATGACTGTGTACCAGATGCAGGAGATGGCTTGACCATGATAATTCAAGGGTAGTGCCAGACTAGTTTGGCGCAGACAGGCGCCAAGCTAATCTGGCTCTATCCTTGAATTATGAGGCGGCAAGCTAATCTGGCACTACCCTTGAATTATCATGGTCAATCAGTCTCCTGTTGTAGTGACTCTGGGCTAAATGGGTTAGTGCTAGTAAATACACAGTAATTGTAACTTTAGAATCTACAGGTCTCTGTTTAAAAATATCCCTGTGTGTGCGCATGTATGTAAAAAAAACAAAGAGAAAAATCAGCCCAACAGAAATTTTTGCAAAATTTATAAAAGGTTTGACTGTGCATATGCATACATTATCAAAGTCCTGAGACATTATCAAATTGTGGAGATATCCTTTAAGGTAATTGTTTTGGAGACAGATCGACCATGATAGTTTAAAGGTGGTGGCAGAATAGCTTGGCGCATCCAAGTGATTCCGACATCAACCTTGAACTATGATGGTAAATGGACAAGCTGTCGTATGTCAGGGCTATGTCAGTTGACATTTCTCGCAATCATGCAAAACAAATCTCTTATCCCACAGACACTTTATTTGTTTACTTTATTCTTGTAAAAAAAATCCACTTGTACTTTTATTTACATATAAAATACAAAATGCACGCCAGCATTCAATAAAACAGTCGTTCACAACGGCAGTCGCACCTACAATCATTCCACGATGCACATGTACTCACATTCTCAATCTATCAATGTGTGAGGTGATCTGTGATTTCGGACCTTAGGGCTCCCAAGTCCTACACGTTTATGGCTGCCATGACGTCGAGTCGAAACCAACATCACCAACCAGCACACATTTTCTTAGCAACTGTTTTTATCCGAGTTATGGTAATACAGAGGCAAAAGCTCATCCAATCAATAAAACAAACCAACTGTTCATCCTATAAAAACTAAGAAAATTATTTTAAAAAACACTTGTCCATTTTTTAGTTAACCCTTTGCATCCCGATACACCTATTGCTTGAAATAAATCTGACCGACAGTACAAGGGTGGTGCCAGAATCTGGCACCACCCTTGAACTAAGACGGTGCCTTCATAGGATAATAAGCACAATTTTTAAAACGAAGTCAGCCTCAGGATGTAATGGGTTAAACGATTATCCCCAACGTTATTGTTTAAATGATGGGAAAAGGTTTTGGGAAAACCTCACTTCGTTTTGCACAAAATGGACTTTGCACTGTCTTTAATGGTCACAGGGTGTGTGTGCGCATCGGGTTTGATGAGTTGGATAAGGGGCTGGGAGTGAAAGGATAGCTAGTTATTTGGGTTGAACACTGAGCAGGCAATGAAGCCCATCTCGCTGCAGGGGGATGAAAGAAGAAGAGATAGCGTGAGAAAGGGGCTTCACATCAGTAATTCTGCGGTCGCGGCAGTAACAAACTGAAATAATGCCACAGGGGGAGGAAATCCATCTAATTTTGTGCCCCTGGTCAATCCATGAAGTATGTGGCCGTGACCAGCTCCGAGCTGGTCACGGGCACATACTTCACGGATTTCCTCTCCCTGTGACAACGGCCATCACAGCGCATCTAATCCATTTCTGATGACATGTACGCAACTGTGTTTTGGTCTATGATTTTGGACCTTACAGCGTCAAGCTGTTGGGTTGAATAGCAAAGACCAGCACACATCTCGTGCTGTACTACCAAATTTACAACACAACCATAAAGTGGTCCAAATAAACATAATGTGTTAACGGTACCTCACAAAGCCAATGAGTAAGAACTGACCGTAGACAAGGTTTCAGATTTTTTAAAAATCGTCTCCCTGGATCTGTTTCATATCGGCAATGACGAAGCGAAAGAAACAGTGACTTGAAAAGCCTCATGTTGACATAAGAAAAATAAATAATACCATATGCACCCGTTTTTATTTTTTTCTATTAGGCCTACCATTCACTCTGCTGGTCATTTGCCTGTTGCGATACATTTACAATTTTATCCAATGATTTCATCTTCACCCCGCTTGTGCGTGCAGTCACCAGTACTGTTTACAGGATCAGTGGCTGCATACACAAGGGGGTCAACGTAAAAACGTTTCAGAGCTGGCCTCTACATGGTTGAGCTATACAAATCGCCACATTACCCCATTTTGCGCTAGGACCCTGCAGTGGGAGATGGACTCATCATAATTCAAGGGTAGTGCCAGATGAGCTTGGCGCCTGAAGGCGCCAAACTCATCTGGCACTACCCTTGAATTATCATCATCAATCCATCTGTTACAAGCTGGTGCACAGTCGTTAGACAACGCCTCCGAAAGTTCGGAAATGTGGCCGCGGGGTTAAGAGGGTTAAATGGACTTCATTTCAGCACCTTGTCCCACACTGCTATGTGAGATCTTTTTCATTCAGGTTCAGTTCCTTTTTCTGAATAGAGGGTAACAAGAGGAAAGCAGTTTGTATTCATAAAGCAGTCAAAAAATCAATGTTATCTTTACATTAAACAAAATAACTGAGAAAAGCAATGACATGTACGTTAATATTCAGTCTTGTTGCAAGACAAAACATTCAGTGATTCACGATGAAGTTTGAGGATCTGCAATGCACATTAGGTCGGAACAAACAAGCACCCAAGAACAAGTTTTTCAGTACAAGATGCATGCACGAAGGAGCAGAATAAATCTAAATTTAGTACCTTGAAGTTGACCCACTAAACCCCAACAGCAGGAGGTGGATCAACCATGATAATTCAAGGGTAGTGCCAGATTAGCTTGACGCCTGAAGGCCACAAGCTAATCTGGTAAAAAACTAGACCGAAAGGGTTGACTGCCAGTGCTTGTAATTTAGAAAAAACTACCAAGTGAGTAGGAAAAGCACTGTCAAGGGAGAGAAGTGTGCATGATAGACCAATGATCATAGATCTACTTTGGTCCAAGCACACAAAAAAAAAAAGATAGGAAAGAGGGGGCGCTAAGTAAGAGACTGAATCTGAATCTGAATCTGGCACTACCTTTGAATTATCATGGTCAATCAATCTCCTGCAACTGGTATACAGTAGTCGGCTACAGTAAAACCTGTTTTGAATAACACATTTTTGTGTGCAAAACGTGGGGTCTTAATAGACAAATGCTCTCTCAAGAGAAGTTGTGGCCAAAAGTGTCACCAGTCTTTAATGACAGGTGGCATCTTATAAGGGTGGTCACTCAAAACAGGTTCTGATGTACTGTGTAAAGCTTGCAGCTGTACAGCTGCCGTATCAAAGTAACGTTACGCCTTAACTAAAGTTTATTCGTCCCCATCGCGCATACACCATGCCCAAAAAAACAAAGGCACATTCTGGAATAATCAATGCATGTCACTTTGAATGCTTGGTGTCAATGAATGATGTTAAGCACCATATCTCCCCGGAAATTGGAATGCATACAAGAACAAGACATGTATTGTACATAATCAGTTTTCACAGTATCATCGGGCTGACATTGGCCGCAGATGGCCCGCCCACAGCTGTGCGCAGGCCAACCAGGGTCAACATCATCCCCTGCTGGCTGGGTACAAATCACATTTTAGAACTGAACTCTCAACACTTGTCAAGAAATACACCAACTGCTTTTTCTCTTAACCCTCTGCATGTCGGGAACAGTCTTTGTTGCGATGATTCCTGCAGGAACCATCACGACAAAACTGCTACTGCCACACAAAAGGTTAAAATGTTCCTTACTGCATCTGGATACTGGAAATTATCAACTGACAATAAGCATCAGCAGCACTTTGAAAACAAGAATACAATTTAACATTTGTTAAAAACTACACAGCAGGCTAAAACATGTATCTGCAACACAAGTGAAACAAACCTACATGTGGTAATAACATGCTCTGCAAGCTGGTCTGTCATGTTGGACCTTACAGGCTAGAGTTTCCCCAAAACACAGACCAGCTCATAATTTGTACATGTTAGAATAAGCCCTCGAACACAAGCCCTGTACACTGTATTGCAGGCCATACTAACATTAGCCAAGTGAGATAAACTAAACCTTTAACCCACCATGATAATTCAAGGGTAGTGCCAGATTCTCTCTTGGCTTGACTTCGCGAACGAAGATTCTATAGGGCTTGCCCACGTCGTCAAGGCGCCAAGCTAATCTGGCACTACCCTTGAATTAGTCGTTCAGTAACACTTCCAAAATTTTGGAAAAGCACCCGTGGGGCTGAAAGGATTGTCAGATAAGCAGCCCTATACAGTATGCCTCACATTGAGTGCCCCCGGTAGTTCCTCCCTATAAAATAAAATGTTCACGTGTGCTTGCCTGTGATTTTGTACTTATGGCCTCACAGCTGTAAGATCCACAATCACAGACCAACACACACGGCACCAAACAGAAACTTTAACAAAAGCACAAAAAAGGTACAAAAACATGGTACAAACCTTAAGTATAGATATACCAATATACATGTACCCCAGCAGCAAAGCCAGATATCCTTTGCTCACTGGGTACTAACTTCCGCTTTGTACCATGAAGCAAAGAAATGTCTACCAGCTAGATTCCAGAAAATATTAAAAACCGTACATGTAAATCTATCCCAAAACAGGCATTTCATAAAAGTTGTATGTTTTTCAGCCTTTATCACAAATTACTGAAACACAGATATGTACCAGTATCATTTATCTCATAATAAGCGTATGCTGGTATCATTTTGAGAGAAAACAAGTCATGTTCTGACTGAAGCCCCCCCCCCCCCCCTCAAGTGGCATGACATCTGCAGCTTTTGCAGAAAAAAGTATCAAGATTTCATTCATACATGCCCTCCCCTCTGCATTTTCATGAGCCCCTGCAGTGGTAAATGCATAGAACTTGGTGAGATTAAACCTCACAGACAGTAGGTAAAAGCACTGTCAGGGGAGAGAAGTGTGCATGATCAACCAGTGATCATAGAACTACTGTGGTCAAAGCACAAAAAAAAAAAAAAAGAGGAACGAGGGGGTGCGCAAAGAAAGTGACTGGAAGCAATGCATATGGAAGCCCCCCACACCCCGAAGAGAGGCGTATCACATATCCACTGTTCCAGCCACTCGGTGCATGGAAATTTCTAGGTCCCCCCAAGGGGGGTCCAGATATTTAGCCGGTGTGGACAGCTGTTTCAGTCTTAGCGACCTCATCAGCACACCATCGACAATACTGGAGGAAGGCAGGAACTTTTGCCTACCTGAAATGACGCCACATTTTACTGTGGTGTCTGCAGGGGCATACATTCCATGCCTCCACCTAGAGCCAAATTTCCATGCACCCTAAAGGAGAACCTACTAAAAGGGGTGGGGGGGGGGGGGGGGGGGGGGGAAGGGGTTGCAGTCGATTTTGTAGTAAATTATGAAAAGAAAAGGGGAGACTGCCAGTGCTAAAATTTTAGGAAGATTACAAAGTAAAGTAGGTAAAAGCAATGTCAGGGGAGAGAAGTGTGCATGATCGACCAGTGATCATAGATCATAGTGGCTGGAACGCCCCCCTTTGGGGGGCATTGTTTCCAGTCACTTTCTTAGCGCACCCCCTCTTTCCTATCATCTTTTTTTGTGTGTGCTTTGACCACAGTAGATCTATGATCACTGGTCGATCATGCACACTTCTCTCCCCTAACAGTGCTTTTACCTACTTTACTTTGTAATCTTCCTAAAATATTAGCACTGGCAGTCTCCCCTTTTCTTCTCACAGACAGTGGGTCAGATCAGAACATAACTTGAGAAAAATCCCAGTGCAAATTCAAATCCAACTTGTGTAGGCTACACCCCAACATCGCAGTCCTGTATCAAGGCTCCTCAATATGCAAGAAACATAGATTCACATAAACACCCTGCAGTGAAAGGTAGTCATGAAAATATATGACACTTGCTGGAAGAGGTTGGTTGTTCGTACATTGCCTGATGTCCCCACGGTTGTTTTGTAAGAGGCTTAGATCCTCATGAGCCCCTGCAGTCTGCAAGAGGCATAGATTCTCAAGAGCCCCTGCAGTTGCAGGGGCTCTTGAGAATCTATGCCTCTTGCCCACCATGACCACCTCCAGCTGTTCCTAAGGTTGACGGTATAATAAAACTCGGGTTAGACCACGACTTCAGAATCCTATCCCACGAACAAATCCTAGCTTTGCTAGCTCTATCTCACAGAGACTAAAATGTCTGAGTCCTTCTCCCTGTCGAAAAGTCTAACTATACCTGTGCTGGACCTCGGCCCGAGCTCGATGTTCTGAAATCGAGGTCGCGGTTCCGAGTGGCTGTCCAAATTTGATCTTCTGACCCTCTTTGATTTTGAACTCGAACCCTCGCGGGGCCTCAAAGATGAGGACGATGGTTGAGCCCAAGTTGAACTCCCCAAACATGGCCCCTTTGCGGACATCCACAGGCTGCGGGAATGCACGGTCAAAGTACGTGTGCTCCGGGTGCTTGCTGCGTGTGTTTGTTTCCAACCCCTGTGACAAACAGAGGAGAAAAAGAGGCAAAAATAAGAGAAAAGACAATCTGCCTTACGTCTTAACTCCTCTGCCACTGGTCACAGACTGTGCTTCTTAAATCATTCTTAACCCATTTCATTTAATGGCAGGTACGAAAAATAACACAGTCACTGACTGTGTTAATATCTTCATCATTGTAAAATAAAGATTCATTGATTCATACTGAGGCTGATTTTTAAAAAAAAATGCTTTTTGTCCTATGAAGGCTACTTGACATATTAGGAGCTAGCGCAACCATTTTAGTTCAAGGGTGGTGCCAGAATAGCTTGGCGCCTCAGGCGCCAAGCTATTCTAGCAACACCCTTGAACTATCATAACCTGAACTATCATAGTCAGATTTGTTTCAAGCATTGGGTATATACGTATAATGAAAAGGGTTAACTGAGAGTAAGAGACCCCTCATGCACAAGGAACATAGATATAAAGTGGTGTCAGCAAGAGGCATAGATCCTCATGAGCCTCTGCATCTGCGGGGTTCTTGAGGATCTATGCCTCTTGCAGTTGGGCAGGGTTCACCTATTCTCAGTAGTGAAAGGGTTAACACTACACAACTTGTACACAGTCTTTGCACACAAAGTCCTAGGCTCAAAGAAACAAATGGCTCCTACTTACCACATCACAGTAGATTTTGATGGAACCAACATTAGTGGCTCCGACCGCGCACATGGAGAAGAAGCCGTGTTCCCACTTGCCTGTGTAGACGGCACGCTCGTTGAAATTGAACAGTCCTTGAATCCAGCGAGCAATACCAGGGTTCACACTTAGCAGCTCACCTGCAGAAAAAAATCATGCACGTGTGACCAAAACTACAGTAATGCCTATGGACAAAATAATTTTATTGAAATATCAGAGTAATTATCATAGAAAATGCTTGACCGGAAACTTTAAAAAAAAAAAAACACAAAAACTTGTTATATCGACTTTTGTATATATCTGACCCTGCTTTAGTTATACTTAGTATCAACTCATCCACAATACAACTTTGCCATACCCATGAGACCAGCTGTGGCAGATGGATCAGCCACAACAGTTAGGGTAAAAGGGCAGTGGTGCTGGAAGATAGTTTTCATGAGGTATGGGGGTGGAGGCCAGTCTCCAATATCAAACAATGGAGGGAAAATGGGGGTGAGCAACAGTCCAACCGCATAAAAATCCAACATAATCAAGAGATTGAATGATAGTTTGTTCTCCAAAATATTTTGTTCAAATAAAGATAAATATTTATATTTTTCTTCAAAATGTTTTTCTTCTTGAGCCCACCCCCATCCCCCCTCGCTGGTTCACATGCCACTGTTGTAGTGTTGTCCAAGCCTCACCTGGAAAGTGGCGTCGGTGAGTCACAGTCCAGTGTGTGGGTGAGTGGAAGCGATGGTAGTCACCAGGGGCCAGGTAGATGATACAGTGAAACAGCTCGTGGTCAGGCTGCAGGCCCAACTGGTGCTGGTACTCTGCATCAGACATGTGGTTGATGTCGCTGCCTTGGGCAGCGTGCCAAGTCTGGGGTCCCAAAAATCCACGCAAGGAGTACGTGACCCCTTTGACCTGTTCCAAGATTCCTTCGTCCACCCGCCCGTAGTAGAGAATTTTGCCATCTGATGGGCTGGTCTGAAAGTTTGAATATGAAAAGTAAACATACATGTAGTATGAATCTTCAGAAATTCCAGGAGAAACATTGAATGAATATATGTTTAACCCTTTTAGTCCTGGGACCCTGCAGCGGGAGATGGATTGATCATGATAATTCAAGGGTAGTGCCAGATGAGCTTGGCACCAAGCTCATCTGGCACTACTCTTGAATTATCATGATCAATCCATCTCCTACAACTGGTACATAGTCGTTAGGCAACACCTCCAAAATTTGAGAAATGGGACCTTGGGGCTAAAAGGGTTGAAAACAAACATAGATTGTATGGAAGTGTTGACAAATTTAAGGAAAAAACTTTTGCTGATTTAATCATGTGGAGTTTGAAAAAAAATGAATACAGAAAATGGGTCCCTAGAAAATCTCAAAGAACATACATGTACTTGATTGTATGATGCAGTCTCTTGTGCCTAATCAGGTGGTTTTTTTGTTTTTTTTCTCTCTTTGTATGGCTGTCTGGAAGAGCTGTGCTCTGTCTAAACCAAAAAGATGAAATTCATCTTCCTGGGATTTTTAAAAAGCTGAGTCAGCCCGCAGGACTGAAGACTGTCACCCATGGAAATACCTATGATGGGCAACAACATTTTCCAATGTCCCCTGGGCGTTCACAGGTTTCACTGTAAAGTTAACAACGTTCACTCACCAAAACATGATCATCGTCGATGGGGCGCACGTGGGGTTTGAGCTGACGTCGGAAGAACTCGCCAAGGTTGCGGTAGTGCCGGAGGTCTTCAACTTGTGCTTCGTCCAGCTTGCAGCCGAACATCCAGATGTAGAGACTGAGCAGTGGGCGACGCAGAAAGACCGGTAGCTCCATCTGGTTGAAGCGCCCCCACAGTCTGGACATGGCCTTTAGCGGCATCTTGCGGTACAGAGTCACCTGAAATCAATACAAGACCTTTGTGTTTACATGTTTATTGTACAGTAATATACCAGCAGACATTACATTTCATGTCAAACTGCTCGCCAATGTTGTTTTTGTTTTCTGTTGTTTTTACCTTAGACCATTTAGCTTCGACGCACTACTGCAGGAGATGGATCGACCATGATAATTCAATGATAGTGCCACAATAGCTTGGTGCCATCAGGTGCCAAGCTAATCTGGCACTACCATTGAATTATCATGGTCGATCCATCTCCTGCAGCTGGTACATAGTTGTTAGGCGACACACTCTAAAATTTGGAAATGCGGCCTTGGGTTAAGTCGTGTGCTGCATGGTCCAAAATTACAGAGACCTGCAAAATATAGGGGGTGTGAGGTTAGCATAGACAGCTGGGAGAGATCTTGAAGGAATCAAAGCAATTCAACTTTCCAACTCTATCAACACATGCGTCACAGTATTGCATGTCGCAGGTTTTGGCCATGGTATTTTCACACTGCTAAATCATAGAGCTCCAAGCTATGGGTACGATAGCCTTCTATGTGTCCAGCTCTCTCCCCTGGCCATCGCCGTGATGTACTGTTCGTTGCTTGCACGGCATTAAACTCCCATCCATCCCCCACCGCTCATCCATCCATCCATCCTTATTCCATCCACCCACCCATCTTTCCATACATCCACCCACCCCTGTCTCCGCCAGTCCCTCCCCCCTACTGCATAAGACTGATTCTCTTCCCCCCCCCCCCCCCTTTCCCTCTTAATCCCTGTCCCACTCTACCCATAGGACAGATCCTATCAATTAGCCCTGTTATGGCAAGATTCAACCCATCAGCGACGCCTTGGGATACTTTTTTAAAAAAAATATTTAAAAAAAATCAATCAGTATCCGTGTGCTGGTCTGTGATTTTGGACCTTACGGCCTGAGGCCGTAAGGTCCAAAATCACAGACCAGCACACATCTACACCCACTCGCTGAACGACATTGGCACTAACTTTGCAAATGACGTCTTCACGCAGAAGCAGCCATCTGGGGATATGCTATGATTGCCCAAGACTTACGCAGTTAGCCTTGGGCCTGGCGCGTCTCCTGGAGGATCGCCTCAAGCTACACAACCTTGTCAGCCGCTTACTCCAGGGGAGAATTTTCCTCCGCAGCTGACTGTCCGTCTCCAGGTGCATCACGGCGTCGGCGTCTCTCAGTGCCATGGCGTTCGCCTCTTGCAGGCGATCCGCAAAGCTCGGGGCTTTTCTCAGCACCATTGTGATTCGTCAGAATGCAAGTTTTGTCCTCTCTCGTTTCAAAAGAGAATTGAGACCCTAATAGTTGCAGCCGCAATACGCTACTAGAACGACACGTTGGTAAGGCACAATAGGCCTACACTATTTAGAAAGAACCCAACACAGCAACACTTGCCATCACCACTTGTCCACACAAAAGTCAGAACTTGAAGGCAAATTGAAATTAAGAAGAAATGAGTATTCTTCAGATCACTACAGAGGTGAACACAGCATTTTCTTTAGTTCAAGTACGTCATATCATGATCATCATTAATATCATGACTAAAGTTGCTGGTGTTTATCAATGTTAGGCGAGAACATCTCAATTAACGCGGGTCAGGATAGGACTCCAAAACAGACGAACCAAAGGAAAACAATCAATAACTGTCTCGGTGAAACAAACAACTTGACTAAAATCCTTCCCAAGTTGAACGCAACTGTTTATCGTCAATCTAAACTCCTTCAAGTTGAACGCAACCGCCGTAAATCGTCAATCAGAAAATCGAAGTGTCCTCTCGAAAAGCAAAAATGAGATCGCCGTTGATAAGTAACACGCATAACTTGAACACACGGCCGTTCCGTAAGGAAAAGTATTGCCCCTACCAATACACACAGCACCACCGAAATTTCACTAACCCAAGATGTTTGTCCCCGATGAAGTTGGCTTTTATTGGGACATTATATCCAGAGTTCACATCCCAAGTCGGGCACAATACACCCAGATGTCTGATCACACGATTTTTTGGTATGGTTCAAGACCCAGAACATCGTCAGGCCACAATGTCCGCTCCTTTGCTCCAGGGCGACATGTTGTGTCAGTAAGACAGGTTATTACCCACAGTATGCAACATTTCCTCGGGCCGCGTCGTCCGCTGTCGGCCCGCGCGCGGGCCGACAGCGGACGACGCGGCCCGAGGAAATATTGCTCGGCGGGAGCTGCCCTTATTAGTCGAACGATCATGATGACAAAAGGGCAAAGAGCGAATTCAAGAGGGCAGGACCACGTCATTCCGTGTGCAAAGCGGCATAGATGCTCATGCGTCCGTGTAGTGTAGCCCTGCAGGGACTCATAAGAATCTACGCCTCTTGCAGGTACGGGCCACCCTTCAGTTATCTGCGTCTGCTACCCAGATGGAGTGAATCGTCGGGTTTGAATTGAAGGCCCTGTGACTGGTGAGATACGGCTGCAGTCTGATAACCGCGCGACCCGCTGTTGATGATGATGATGATGGTGCGCTGTGTCAGCCGAGAAGCAGAATGCACAGCAAATGATCGACAACTGCTAGCTCTTTTACCGTGGGTGCCGGATTGACCTTCAGAGAATCCAAGACAATCGGACAATGCCCTTTCGCGGTGATAGATCGATCGACTGATCTTAGTTTATGATAAGCGTTCATAAATAGTTATTATTATAATTATTATTATCATTAGATGACTGATTGATTGATTGGCTGTCTGACTGACATTTATTGATTGATTGGCTGGTTGACTGGCATTGATTGATAATTACTGCCACTCTAACAATGGATGGGATGGATGGATGTGTCAAAATTCCGTGATGGATCCACCAAGATAGTTCAATACACGGGTTGTTTTTTTGTTTTTTGTTTTTTTTAACACGTCTAGACAAGACAAGCAAGCACTACCCAATCAGGGTTTAGCAGGATGTAACTTCTCCACATGTTATGGGCCTGACACGCTCCGCCAGGTCATCTGTATGTAGAGCTCTTTATGGTGGTCGACCCATCTCCCGAAACTTCTTAGTGCCGGTTATCAGACGATTCAAGTATCTGGCTCCTGACGTGAAAGGGCTGCTGCATACCAAGAGGCGTTCATTAAAGTTAAATTATCTCATCGCACAACAATGTGTTTATCGAATGGCCTGCCCACAAGTACGCCACCTTCGTGCGCGCTGCGCCCTATTCCAAACGACCTAATTTTAACCTATTAGCATCAGCAACAAACACAAAAAAGTAGCAGACATATCGGCCATGGTAGATCAAGAGTAGTGCTTTATTAGCTTGATGCCCTGAGGGCGCCAAGCTAATATAGGCACTAGTCTTGAAATATCATGGTCCTGAAGGGGTCACGCTAATAACGCACTACCCTTGAAATATCATGGTCATAAAAGCGTGAAGCTAATAAGGCACTACACTTGAAATATTACCGTCAATCTATCTTATCTATTACAAGTAGTAAATATTTGTCATCTGACACCTAAGCAGAAAGTGTTAACTAATAGACAAATACACGCGGCAGGTAAACAGTGCAACACGTGCAAAGGTAAATAGTTCGTCGCAAATAAGACATGCATTGACACGAACAGTAACAATGAAAAGTACGGCTCGCCCTTTCAGGAAAAAAAAAACAAAACTAGCGTACTGATTAAAATATTTACCTCAAATTGATTGATTCACTGTTTTACTGATTGACCGATTGATTGACTGATTAATCGATTGATTGATTAGTGGACTGGTTGACCGCATGTATGACTGACTGATTGGACAATTTGCTGACCGATTAGCCGATTGATTGATGGATTGACTGACTGATTCGCCGATTGACTGATCGATTGATTGATTGGGTGGACTGAATGCTTGACTGTCTGACTGATTGGCTGCTGGATCAACTGACTGATCTATCGACTGACCAACAGACTGACTCACCGATTGAATTATCAGCAGTGCCTTACAAAGAAATGATCTTTAAATAAAAGAAAATGAAAAACAAAATCTTCAACCTGAAACCTTGGATTCGAACCCGCAACCTCTTCCCAAAGGTGGTCGAGACCTGAGACCCTGGACCCGCAACTCCGCAAAGCACGCATTTTACACTGGTTGTCTCCTTCGATTCGCTACCGCGCAGCGGTAGCGAATCGAGGGAGACAGCCAGTGTGCACGCACTTCTTCATTTTGGTGGCTGATTAATACCAGAGATGTGTAGGGACACCTCTCCCCTACATATCTCTGTTAATACGAAGCTCCTCTTGAAAGGGCGATAGGCGCCAAGCTAATCTGGCACTACCCTTGAATTATCATGATCCTCTTGAAAGGGCGATGGTCATCGGGCTTATTACGTTTATACTCTGTAGTTGGTGATAGCAAAGACTTGTTGGTAGCGCTCTGTCGCGATGATTCCTGTAGGAATCATCGCGACAAAGAGCGCTATCAACAACCAAAGGGCTGATCATAAACAACCTGAACAACAAAAACAAGTTCATCCAAACGTCAAGGCTGTGCCGGTCAACTCTCTGCCAACTTTCACACAGATAACGAAAATCACCTTTTATAAAGGTCTCTTCCTCTAGGTGATCTCAAACACATTTCTGAATGGGATAAGATGGAGAAGGGAGGTGGGGTGGGGGTGGGTGGGTGGGGTGGGGGTGGTGGGTGGGTATTGAAAAGGAGGTAGAGTGGTAGCATTTACCATGATCCTGGTGGTGGTGGGTGGGTATTGAAAAGGAGGCAGAGTGGTAGCATTTACCATGATTCTGTCTACTTCACTGCAGGACAACCTTGATGCCACCTTGGGACTTAACGACTAGTAACATTCGGCCTTCACCTTAATAATGTAGACAAGTCTGACCTTCAACTTCAGAAAGTTTTCCAACTGTCAAAGGGTTTAGTGTCTTTATTTTTCGACCGGTCTTGAATTATGATGGTCGATCCATCTCCTGCCCTTGCGTGTCGGGGTAAATGGGTTAAAAAATTTCTTTTGTACGACTTACACACTGCTTAATTTAACTCATTCTACCCCAGACACACCACAGCAAGATAAGGACCGACCATGATAGGTCAAGGGTGATGCCAGAAAAGCTTGGCGCCTATGGGCGCCAAGCTATTCTGGCATCACCCTTGAACTATCATGGTCGATCTGTGTCCTGCACTGCAATGCAGTCTTCAGAGGACGACGGCAACATTTGGGGATTTCGGTCTTGGGGTACAATGAGTTAACGTCCGCACAGCAACAAGATTGTTCTAAGGACATTGTTGGGTCCCAACCTCGGCGTCGAGCCAACCTCGGCCAGAGTGACATAATTATAATGCTCAAAAATAGAAAGCACATTCAGCTTGAATTACTGCAAGTTCTCAGAGTGTGTATAATAATGGTTAGTATATCAAGGATTAGCCGTCCCATTGGCCTACATTTCAGAAAAGATATGCCTAGAAAGGACGGGTTAGAAATAAAACGCAGCGCGGAAAAAAATAGGTTAACCGATCATTTTAGTGCAGTGACTGAACTTGCACTAATTCAAGGTTGATTAACAACACCAGTGCCACACTCCACTTTTGTAGGCGCCCGCGACCCTGCTGATTCAGCGCCTATCAATCTGGGTGAAAGTGGACGCACTAGATACACGTCTGCCTGGTGATGTTGCATGGGTCAAGTTATTTCTGGTCAAACTGTTTCGACGTGCTTTCCTTCTTTGCGCTTACGTGAAGTCACGTCTGAATTGAATCGAGACGATACAACTGTTTCCACTAGTTGCGCTAACAGATATTATTATTAATGCAATTACGTGAAGACAAAAAGACAGTAAGTCCGTTTTTGGTTTTGTTGTTGTTGTTTGTTATACAATGAATATCTTGCTTTTAACAAACAAACAAAAAACGTAACCCACATTATAAGTCGCCTATACAGCGGAGCACCTTGCTTAGTGGGTGGCGCACCCGTCAGGGACCAGTTGCATGAGCGAGCTTAGTCCTGCACCAGCCCAGCTAGGTGCGCCGCTAGCTCGCTCATGCAACTGACTCCTGTAGCGGAACACCTTGCTTAGTGGATGGCGCAGGATTAAGCTCATTCATGCAGCTGGCCAGATGTGTCTAATTTCTCAGTTTTAGACGGAGAATGTCACCAAGAGAAAGGCGTGTGACTGACTTAAATGCCTCTGTGGAAGACTGTATCCAGGACTGCTCTACCATCACCACGTCAGAGCTTTTTCTATGCTGTCTTTCACCTGACCTATTTACATCTGCACGAGGCACAGATTCACATGAACCCTTGCAGTCACAAAGGAAACTGTGCATCTTGTATAATGGCAACAGCAAATATCACTGTTTCACACTACTACACATAAAAAGCATTGCTGTTATTTCACTTTAGTGTATAAAAACTTCACTGTTATCAGCCCTTGTGTATGCTGCTAACTGCGTGTCAGAAACATCAACTCCGTCTCAAACTGTCCCTCCACAGCAATGAACTAATCGAACGTGTTTTTGAACCTCGACTACTGTATTGGGGTCTCATAGCTAGCGGACGATCAGCGGAAACGAAAGCCTCTGACTTAAACAAACTGTGCTAAACATTTTCTCCGAAAATTCTGTCGTAAAATTCTGTGTTATTTGTATAGTGTATTAAACCCGTTCTGAAACAACAGCCAAACACATAAAGACATTACCAAGTTGAATGAAAGACAGACATTTTTTTTTTCGCAATTAGTAAATTTTTTAATGTCGATGTTCGTTTTGGATTCCTCAGTTGGATTTCATCGCGTGTCATTTTATCTTGTTACTTCTTTGCCAGAATTTCTGCCCCGCACGCCAAAAAAGTCATGTGCATGCTCCGGAATTCGCTCCGACCAGCCCCATTTAAAAGTCTTCCGTATTTTTTAAATACGGTAGACAAAAAGGGTTAGATCCATCCTGCGAGATGATTCCCACCCAGCCCATGAGCTGACATGTTGCCACCAGGGTATCGATACAGAGCGATCAGAATACGAGTCGTTTTAAAAATAGATTTTACCCAACCGATGTCCATACTCTTTAATGATGCAAACAAACGCCAAACTTGGTCCATCCGTCCCACTGTTTACTCATAATGCATACACAGTATGCATTATGAGTGGGCAGTGGGCAGATGTTCACATCTGCACGGGACATAGACGACCCCGCCCTCCACGAGTCGCCTGCTGCCTTGCAGGCCTGGCCGCTTGGCTGCGGAAAGGCTAAGGGAGGAAACCCCTGACATCAAAGCCCCCGTGTCTCCGGGGAAGGCTTTTGAGCCAGAGACTAGGACAAGGACAGTCTGATATAAAACCTACGACCCGAGGACCTCGATGCCATCGTCCCAGCTCGCTAGGCCATGGCAGATGAACCAAGGGTTTAAAGGGTGGGGCCAGTACTGCGCACACTGCACTCCACCAAAAAGCTCCACCGCGCAGGCTTTAGGAAACGTCCACGGACCATGACACTGACCATTCCAAGTCCTGTAGCGACGGGCGAGGGGCGAAACGGCAGGTGAAAGATGTCACTGGAAGCCGCAGTCTCAAACCTGCATGCAGGCGGTTCAGGATATTGGTCGCCTGATGTTGACCTGGGGATGACAACATCACTCGGCACACCCTGAACGACCAAGCAGCCTTCTCTAGGGACAGCACTGCTTGCTCCACACGGAGAGGGGCCTAGAAAAGGTGGCCTAACCAAAGCTCGTCCCCTCGCAACCCCAGTTGGCTAGCCGCGGTCAACGGGCATCTTCTCCTGCGGTCAAAAAACAAGAAAGAATAACGGATCCACTCTCATGACGACCACGACCGGACTCAACGTAGCATGCTGGAACGTCCGAACCATGCTCGACAAAGCAGACAGCGGACGCCCTGAACGTCGCTCCGCCCTCATTGCCCATGAATTGCGGAGGTTAAACATCGACATCGCCGCGCTCAGCGAAGTACGCCTTCCGGACGAAGGCAGCCTCCAAGAACTTGGTGCTGGGTACACCCTCTACTGGTCAGGCAGGCCTGCATCAGAAAGACGGCTTTCAGGCGTGGGTTTCATGGTCAAGACATCCATTGCGACTAAGCTGGAAAACCTACCAACGGGCCACTCAGACCGCATCATGTCCATGCGCCTCCCACTGAGACACCAGCAGCACGTCACCCTTCTCAGTGTGTACTCCCCAACCCTCCTGGCAGAGCCTGCTGAAAAGGACAAGTTTTACACTGACCTGCGCAGCCTCCTACAGAGTACCCCTGCAGACGACAAAGTCATCATCCTTGGCGACTTCAACGCCAGAGTGGGCCAGGACTCTGAAGCTTGGAAAGGAGTCCTCGGCAAGCATGGCGTTGGGAACTGCAATGACAATGGCCGCCTACTGTTGGAGTTCTGTGCGGAGCAGCAACTGGTCATCACCAATACTACTTTTCAGCAAAAGGACAGTCGAAAGACCACCTGGATGCATCCTCGCTCCAAACACTGGCACCTTATCGACTATGTCCTAGTGCGTCAGAGGGACCGCAGTGACGTCCTCCTCACCAGAGTGATGCCCAGCGCAGAGTGCCACACTGACCACCGCCTTGTCCGCTGCAAACTCAGGCTCCACTTCAAGCCAAAACCCAAGAAATGGGGGCCCCCCAAGAAAAAGCTTGATGTTGCCAGCCTTCAGCGTGACGATGTGAAAGCTGCCTTTCAGACAGATTTACAGCGCAGGCTCAAAGACACAGCGGACCAAGTAGACTCCTCCCCTGAAACACTTTGGGAACAACTGAAAACTGCTATTGCAAAATCCTCTGCAGAAGTCTTGGGTTTCGCCAGAAAGAAGAACAAAGACTGGTTTGACGAAAACGATGTAGAGATCCAGGAACACCTAGCAAAAAAAAGAGCCGCCCATCAGGCCCACCTAGCCCAGCCTTCCTGCCCTGTGAAGAAGTCTGCCTTCCGCCTCGTCTGCAGCAGTCTCCAGCGCAAGCTCAGAGATCTCCAGAATGAGTGGTGGACCAGACTTGCACAGAGGACCCAGCTTTGTGCTGACAATGGTGACTACAGGGGCTTCTACGAAGCACTGAAAGCAGTGTATGGCCCCAGGCACCTGGTACAAAGTCCCCTGCGAAGCGCGAATGGCCAGGCACTCCTCACAGATAATACCTCCATCTTGAACCGCTGGTCGGAATACTTTCAGAGCCTCTTCAGCGCTGAGCGCACTGTTCAAGAAGCAGTCGTCCTACAAATCCCACACCTCCCAGTAAAGATTGAATTGGACGAACCGCCCACCGCTGAAGAGACCCTCACAGCCATCCACCAGCTCAAGAGTGGCAAAGCAGCAGGCATTGATGGAATACCGCCAGAGGTCTGGAAACATGGAGGCACAGCACTGCACAACAAGCTCCATGACCTCTTTCTTTGCTGCTGGGAGGAAGGAACACTACCAAAAGATCTCCGTGATGCAGTCGTTATCACCCTGTACAAGAACAAAGGCGAGAAGTCTGACTGTTCCAACTATCGGGGAATTACCCTGCTGTCCATTGCTGGGAAAATCCTTGCAAGGCTGCTCCTGAATCGGCTGGTACCTGCCATCGCTGAAGACCAACTCCCAGAGGGCCAGTGTGGCTTCAGAGCAAACAGGACCACCACCGATATGGTCTTTGTGCTGAGACAGCTACAGGAGAAGTGCCGCGAGCAGAACAAAGGGCTGTACGTAACATTTGTCGACCTAACAAAAGCGTTCGACACTGTGAGCAGGCAAGGCATGTGGCAGATCCTGGAGCGACTTGGCTGTCCCCCAAAGTTCCTCAACATGATTGTCCAGCTACACGAGGACCAGCAAGGCCAGGTCAGACTCAACAATGACCTCTCAGAACCATTCCCTATTCTCAACGGCGTAAAGCAGGGCTGCGTGCTGGCACCAACCCTCTTCACCATCTTTTTTAGCATGATGTTGAAGCAGGCCACAGTGGACCTCGATGATGACGATGCAGTGTACATCAGGTATCGTCTCGATGGCAGCCTGTTCAACCTCAGACGACTGCAGGCCCACACGAAAACCCTAGACCAACTGATTCGTGAGCTGCTTTTTGCTGATGATGCTGCCCTCGTTGCACACACAGAGAGAGCCCTGCAGCGCATCACGTCTTGCTTCGCAGATGCTGCCCAGCTCTTTGGACTCGAGGTCAGTCTGAAAAAGACAGAGGTCCTCCATCAGCCGGCACCCAAGACAGTGTATCGCCCTCCTCACATCACCATTGGCGAGTCTGAACTAAAGTCAGTGCACCAGTTTACTTACCTTGGCTGCATTATCACGTCGGACGCCAAGCTGGACAAGGAGCTTGACAGCAGGCTGGCAAAAGCGAACAGCGCTTTCGGGCGACTTTTCAAGCGGGTGTGGCACAATCAACAGCTGAAAACAGGCACCAAGATCAGCGTGTACAGAGCTGTGGTCCTCACCACCCTGCTGTATGGTTCCGAGTCCTGGGCCCTCTACCGCAGCCAACTACGACTCCTCGAACGCTTCCACCAGCGCTGCCTGCGTACCATCCTGGGCATTCACTGGAGTGACTATGTCACCAACGTCGAGGTCCTTGAACAGGCTGAAACTGTGAGCATCGAGGCTTTGCTGCTGCGGACACAGCTCCGCTGGGCGGGGCATGTCTCCAGGATGGAGGATCATCGCCTACCAAAGATCACCCTGTTCGGCGAGCTTGCTACTGGACACCGTGACAGAGGGGCACCAAAGAAGAGATACAAAGACTGTCTCAAGAAGTCACTTAGTGCCTGCCAAATCGACCACCACCAGTGGTCTTCGCTTGCTGCGGACCGTGACACCTGGCGCTCCACCATTTACAAGGCAGCTGTCTCCTTTGAGGACTCTCACAGAGCTAGCCTTAAGGACAAGCGGCTCAGGAGAAAAAACAGAGATGCCGCAGCTCAGAACCCTGGCCATACCTTCCCCTGCAGCCACTGCGGTCGAACCTGCCTGTCTCGGATTGGCCTCCGCAGCCACGAACAAGCCTGCAGACGTCGTGGGCAACTCCTATAAAATCTTCGTTCGCGAAGTCAAGCCAAGAGATACACAGTATGGTTCTAGCAATCATAACTTTTTTTTTAATAATGTTTTTTTCTCATCTGTGATGTGCAAGTGACGCGTTTTATATTGTGACACGTCTTTTGTGATTTGTGTTATTGTGAAAACTTGGTTTATTGCCTTTTAAGTCACAATAGGTTTTTAGGTCATAATATTATTTATTAGAATAATTAATATGTGTGTGTGCGTGTGAGATGGTGTGTGTGTCTGTGTGATGCTGTGTGTGTGATGGTGTGTGTGATGATGTGTGATGGTGTGTGTGATGGTGTGTGTGTGTGTGTGTGTGTGTGTGTGTGTGTGTGTGTGTGTGTGTGTGTGTGTGTGTGTGTGTGTGTGTGTGTGCCTATGCCCGCGACCAGTTTAATTATATCACATATGTGTCTCTTGTGTCCTTTTGTTATGCGCAGCATCGAGACGATTTCTTTATGGATATTTACATATGGCAATAACGTTCTATCTTATCGTATCGTGTGAGATTAACCCTCTCAACCCCGAGGCCCCATTTCCCAAATTTGGGAGGCGTTATCTAACAACTATGTACCAGTTGTAGGAAATGGATTGATCATGATAATTCAAAGGTAGTGCCAGAAGAGCTTGGCGCCTTCCGGCGCCAAGCTCATCTGGCACTACCCTTGAATTATCATGATCAATTCATCTCCTGCTGCAGTTTCCCGGGGCTATGAGGGTTAATGTAGCTCACAGAGGGGGAATGCACTACGCGGTGCGAGGAAGGTTCAGGCGGTGTCGCGCCTGAACAAATTCATGTAATCGGCAAATCTATACGATCCTTGTTTGACATAAAAATAACGTTTCTCGTAGCTATTCATCTGACGGTAACGGCAGATTCTTTGAATTCAAATAAGTATCATTTCAAAAGAGCTGTATGTGCATTAACCATGACTTGAATACAAGCCCTCGAATCATTTAAAGTTTGCCAATGCTTCCTAAAAGATTCCAACTGTGCAAACATCTTTGCGTGATCGTTCAATCCCCGTGTGCATTCAGCCACCGGTACTGTTAACAGCACCGGGTGCTGCTATACACAATGGTGCTGAAACGCTGCGGTTTTTTTTTGTTTTTTTTTAAACACTTCACCAGACAAAAAGTAACTGGAGTCTAAACCGCTTAACCGTTTCATGAAACACTTAACAAATCAAAGCCCCAAGGCTGAATTCGTGTCACTTGTTGATTTTACATGTTTGATCATCGAGGGCATTTAGATCATACATGTATTTTTTCCCCACAGATATGAATTTCCCTTCCAGGGCAGGCTACACTCAATCTTAAATCGTCTGCTGAGGACACCGTAAACATCATGATATGTGTCTCTTGTGTTCTTTTGTTAACCGACTTAATACCGACTTGATACAAGGGTAGTGACCGATCATGTATAGCTTAGCGCCTTCCAGGTGGATAGCTTATCAAACGCAGCTCTTAAGATATTATTTATTTATTATTACATGGTATTTATATGGCGCATTTCTCATATTTATAATATAACTCAATGCGCAGAATGTAGCCGCGAACTGAACCCAACAAGCACGCTCACGTGAATCACACGCATTCACTCACACACTGTACGTAAACACAGAACATTCACGTGGTGCTAAGGGCAAGCTCAAGCGAGCTACTGAAGTTGTATTTGGAAATCGTTTTGTATTTGAAATTTTATTAAGTTGGCTGAAACTGATACCAAAGTGAAGGGGGAGGAAGAGCCGGAGTACCCGGAGAAAGAACCCCCGACGGTCCGCCCGAATTAACGGTGACACTTACTAGAGGAGAAAAATCCGACGCCGGAACCCGGAATCGAACTTCGCACCTTTAGTATTGGTGGCAGGCGCCTTAACCACTGCGCCACGGACCGCCCCGACCGTGGCAGCTCAAGGTTATTGACTGATTAGCTTGGCGCAAAGCGCCAAGCTAATCAGTCAATACCCTTGATCTGTTACGGTCGATACATGCGTATAAATGGTGAAGAGATGTTTTACGTCCATCTCCACGCGAATCCAGAGTGCACTGTACAATGCTTTTGTAAACTCCACACTTGCATAAAAGTACTACGCCCTAGCGAAGCTAAATAACACCTTCAAAAGCAAAACACATCGTGCAGTTTGCAGAATGTGTCCCACATCTTGATGTTTTGTTGTTGTTGTTTTGTTGTTGTTTTTAAAGCTACAGAGCTGCTCAGTGATTTATCATTTTTGTTGTTGCTGCTGGTGTAGAGATGTACCTCTACTGTGTTTGTTTTCCTGTTCGTTTATTTGTTCATCAACTCATTCGTGACGAGCCACATCCGGATCCGCGGCATATAGCCGTGTACCCGAATGCAGCACGTCGCGAATGTGTTAACTCATTCGAGACGTGCCGCCTACGGTTCGCCGCGTATCCGTAGGCGGCACGTCTCGAATGAGTTGTCAAAATGTTGCACTACGCTTTTGTAAAAATGTTTGAAACATTTCCTGTGGAACAAAACGCCAATTATCGCCATCACCATCATTCATATTTAGTATAGTATCGCCCACACCCCTGGGACACTTGGGTGGGGTTAACTCATTCAACCCCGACGCACTACTACAGAAGATGGATCGACCATGATAATTCAAGGGTAGTGCCAGATTAGCTTGGCGCCGGTGCACAGTCGTTAGAGGACTCCTCCAAAATTTGGGAAATACGGCCGTCAGGCTGAATGAGTTAACAACTTTTTTTTAGTTCCCAGTGTCACCATGGTCAGTCCCACAGGGTGGGTTAATCTCTTCCCACCCCCACCCCCCACCCCCACCCTGCCCCCCCCCTACCCCCTTTTTTTTCTGGAGCTTATGGTGCTGTCTGACCTTGAAAGGAGGATACAAGCCACTGGAATGAGATGTTTTCGAAGGCTGCTTGGCATTTCATACAGAGATCACGTCACAAACGTGGAAGTGGGAAGAAGAATCAGGCAGGCCATCGGGTCATATGAAGACCTATTAGCCATTGTGAAAAAACGCAAACTAAAGTGGTATGGGCATGTCACGCGTTCAGCAGGGCTTGCCAAAACAATCCTGCAAGGCACTGTGCAAGGAGGACGAAGGAGAGGAAGACAGAGGAAAAGATGGGAGGACAATATCTCAGAGTGGACAGGACTGAAGCTGCGCGATACGCTAAGAATGGCAGAGAACAGAGAGGAATGGAGGGAGCTGGTTGCCAAGTCATCAGTGGTGCCCCAACGGTCGGCAAGACTACGGGATATAGATAGATAGATAGATGGTGCTGTCTGCCCTTGGTCCATTCACCTTATTTGCTTGTTCAAATTCTCCGTACTGCGCAAGATAGAAGTATGCGGCTATAATGCCCTGTTCATGTATTATTTCCGTGTACGTATTCCGTAACTGTATTGATTTTTTTAACGCTTTTTTATAACCTGGTGGTGCCAAGTTCGCTTGAAGGTGCAACGAAGTTTACATAATGTCTTGGGCTCGTGTTGCTTTTCAGACCGATTGGCAACACACATTTAATATCATGTTTGGTTTATTTTTCCCATACGCACCACAGGCAAGTCGGTTGCTGTAGGGACGTTTTAATGTACCATTACGCGTAAATTTCTAGACACATTTCAGCACTATTTGTGTTTGTTATGCGTTGTCGAGACACGTAATAAACGTTAACAGCAGATTGGACACACAGTAGGCCTACAAGCACACGCATAATCGCACTTATTTATTCTGCGCTGCCGTTAGCGTGTCAGTCTATTTTTAGCTGTCACTCGTACTGATATCGTTGTATTTACTAAACGGAGTGGAGTCATTGAAGGTTATTCGATATAAAGACGACTTGTGCTGAACTGGATTCTCCTGTGTTTAAATGAACTATAACTAGACCTGTGTCCAACGTATGGCCGCATCGTAGTCGTCGTCACCATTTTCACTGTCATTATCATAATCAAAACCGACTTCGTCTCTCGACTCTACATATCACTCGCCCCACACACAATCAGGCCATCAATCATTTCTATATCTAACGTTTCAATTACAGGGCCAATACGCCATTCCGTATTATGCAATATATATGTATAGCTCTGAAAGTAGAAAATCTTTGTTTGTAATTGTGTGTTATTTTGGACCAGTATCCAAACCAACAGTGCCTGAATAAAATAAAATAGAATAAAATAAAATTAAAAAAAATTATTAAAAAAATAAATAAATAACAAAACAAAAACTACGGGCGCCAAGCTATTCTGGCACTACCCTTGAACTTACTATCATGATCGATCCATGTCTTGCTGTGGTGCGTCGAGGCTGAATGAGTTAAACTCCCAGAACTAAATGACTTACATTTTACAGAATGGAGGTCACTTAGTTTTGGAAGTTTAAGAGTGCAGAGTCATGACAACAAATCGATATTTTATCAAAGCATGTACCGCCACAGAACTTTTGCACTGTATTGCCACACTAAATATTTAAACTCTGTGATATAAATGGTATATTATTTATAAAGCGGAATAATGCGTGCGGCAAAGGATGTGAATGTCACCGCCCGATCAACTCAAACAATAATTTCTCAAAGTCATCCATGGAAGGCAAACAACAACGCTCATGGGAGGGGCAAATTTCTCTGGATATTTTGAAACTGCGACCTATAAAACAGAGTAATAAAACTACAAGTCACGATGCCAAATATTGGAAACACCACGACCCAAGAGTGTCGTTATTTGGCAAAACTACGAAATGCCAGAATGCCCATTTTGTACCAATGAAAATCTCGGAGATTTTTAAAAATTTTTAATGGACACACTGGCGGTTGCCAAATAACGGCAGAGGTAGTATAACTCAATCGAGACGTGCCGCATTCGGATACGCGGCGTAAAGCCGCGTATCCGAATGCAGCACGTCACGAATGAGTTAAAATCAGGTGCACCTCGCCGCGAGAGAGATATCTCCTCTTGCGCGGCGTTAAACCGCAGTGATTAACTCAAATGATGCACGGGCCAATTCAATTAGTGGCGTGACACAAGTCGACGTGCCACACTGGCAACAAGTACAAGGCCAGATAACAAACCACAAGGACAAGTAAATTTTAACTCATTCAACTCCGACACGCCACGACAAGGGTCGAGCGTGACAGTTCAAGGGGTGTGCCAGCGTAGGCGCCAAGCTATTCTGGCACAACCCTTTAAGTATCACGCTCGATCCGTTTTCAGAAGTGTAATACAGTCGTTAAGGGGCAACTTCAAAATTTGCGGATTTCGGTCCTGGAGCAGAATGAGTTAACCCGTTTGCAATGCAGCCCCCGGTACCGTAAACAGTACCGGTGGCTGCACGCACAAAAGGGTTAAATGATGTATATATTACATAAAGTTGACTACCTGATTTACGACGGGCATAATCTAAACAGGACATCGCTATTTATCCATTTGTTATTGGAGCCGTGACCAGGACATACGCACTGACCCTGTTAGTTAAAACATGTTACAAGAAGGACATAACAAAGGACCTACGGATATGACACCACAAGGCAATCAGCAAGAGAGATCCTCATGAGCCCTAGCAGTTGCAGAGCGACATATGGATCTGTGCTTGTTGCTTGACTAAAGGCCGCCTGGAGTGGATCCACGATAAGGCAATGCCTTATGGCAGCATTCGATGAGCGATGTCTGATCGTCTGCCCGCTCCGGCACCGCCGGACACAAATCACAGCCCGGGTGAAGGTAATCGTTTAGGCCCTATAGACATGTGTTGTGTGAGAAGCAGTTTCATGACTGTGGGACTTTGTCAGATGCTCCATGCCTGACGGAAGTACAGCATGTTCTGTTCCCATAGGGCGTCTATCTAGATGTGTTGTGCGAGAAGCAGTTTCATGACTGTGGGACTTTGACAGATGCTTCATGCCTGACGGAAGTACAGCATGTTCTGTTCCCATAGGGCGTCTATCAGTGCCTGATGGTGATGTCAAATTCAGCCCGTATCAATTGCAACGTGTACAGTCCTTCACCGCCATACGCAGATATCGCCATATAGCGGATCCAGGCCTTCAACTGTTATAACTGTGTTTCTGGGGAAATGCAACTTAACTGCTAGTCGACCTGAGCCGGTTTCACAGATGTCATTCATGCAGTGAATGGGCAAATAAATCAGAAGTAGGCCACAAAGTTCTCATAACCTATACTAGTGACACCCTATGTCAAGACAATGTTCTCTGTGTGCTGGTCTGTGTTTTTGGACCTTACGGCTTCCAGCCGTAAGGTCCAAAATCACGGACCAACACGCAATCATTGTATTCGCATGACATACCACATACCCACATTACGTGATAATGATTATGTATGTACGTCCTGGGTCATGATCCTATTGGCTGTACCTATGAGTTCAAAATCAGTATATAAGTGAGATTAAAATAAGTGCACGGTATCTCGTCAGTAAGTACTGCTATGCTGAAACAGTACGTAATGACGCAATAACGTGCACTTTGTTTTACAACCACGCTTCTTATAGCGCCATTAACCCATTTAGCCCCGAGTCCCAACAGCAGGAGATGGATTGACCATGATAATTTAAGGGTAGTGACAGATTAGCTTGGCGCCAAGCTAATCTGGCACTACCCTTGAATTATCATGGTCAATCCATCCCCTGCAACTGGTACACAGTCGTTAGGCAACACCTCCAAAATTTGAGAAATGGGACCTTGGGGCTAAAAGGGTTAAAATGAAACTAAGAAGAGAGGTTGACATGCCTTTTAGTACAGGGAAAAATGAAGACACGTTTCGGAGCTGAGATCTTTATCACTTACGAAAGAAATGAGAAGCCTACTGTTCCGAAAAGTCGACATACTGTATTTTAAAATGTGCATTACGGCGTGAATTGCATGTACTGTTGGGTCCCAACCTCGGCGTCGACCCAACCTCGGCCAAAGTGACATCGACAAACTTTTAACTAATCCCTGGCAGAGAGGACTTTGGCCGCGTGATAAAAGAACCATGGTGCTTTTTAGTGCACTGTAAGGGGGTTTATACTGTTGAAGAACGTGACTTTACATGAGTGCATGCGATTCTATATGGATGAAACTGTAACAGTTGCGGTTTCCGAATTTTTAAAATTTGGTTCCGAATTTTTAAAATTTCGCATTTCGGAAGCGCACGTTAACAATTACGCGGCGAGACGGACTGGGCTCACACATAATCTACGTTTCTTGTCGGCACTGGTCGACGTCATATTCATATATTGACGAACGTGTCACCAGTGCCTCAAGTTCACCATCATAATTTTTGTAGCATGTCGTGTGATTTGTTCTTGGTCATTTTTAATAGTACATCGTGTGCTGGTCTGTGACTTTTTACCTTCAGCCGTAAGGTCTAAAGTCACAGACCAGCGCACGCTCCACTACTGGATCTACCCATACTGAGCGAGTCTCAGCGCGGTGCCTCGGGGTCTTACCGTTCTGTTCAGTCGCTTCCTGCAGTGCTTCAGACTGTGCTTGGTCCTGGGCGCCTGTTTACGGCGCGGCACCCAGGCCTTCCGGCCCATCAGCGTCCTGACGCATGCCTTGTGGATGACGCGCAGCTGGTGACGCACCCCCGATGACAGCTTGACGCCCAGAATGGCGGCGATGACGGTGTGCGGCGCCAGACAGCACACCTTTCCCCACAGCTCGCCGGCCATCACCTGCAGGAACTGCAGCATCCCGCGACGTGTGGTCCGCATCCCGCCCACGAAGACGGCCACCAGCAGGGCGGAGTAGAGCCATGCCTGGTTGTTACCCAGCTGCAGCTGCTCGCTGTTGATGTACGAGGACAACGTGCTACTCGTCATTGTAAAGCAGTCGTGTTTAAATCTGGATCAGTTGCCTCTTCAATATCACCAACAAATTCTTGTAATGTCCCTTTATGAATAGTTAAAGTATCTTCTACAGTCGGTTTTAAAACTGACTGGGCTTCGTCCTCTGAAAGATTCCTAGAGTAAAAGTCACTTTCAACAACAGTTTGAGGTTTCAGAAGTCTCTTTTGAAAAGATGTTAGCTCCGGTGTGTAACACGAGAGGTTTCCGAGCTCACTTCAGTTCCTACAGAGCTTGTTGGTCGCTACTACAGATGCGGTTCCTTCACCAGAATGTTTGGATTGTGTTCTTTTTCAACAAGGCCGTTAAAAAGCGTGCAAATAAAGAGTAATTTGGAAACAACCAGCAGTTTATATTTCTATGGGAACTGATTCAAATGCACTGTGCGGGAAATGTTGGTAAGTGTTCAAATGTTTATATTCGGTACAGAACAACGAGAAGACAGTTCAGGTTATGTAAGTTTTAAGTACGTTTGGTCCCGATTGGGCTAGCTGTGCATAGGGGCACTGAAAGTACCAATACGTGCTTCAGTTTCACGACGACCTGAAGTCATCCACAGTTCACACAGTGCAGCCGTTTATCCACGTAATTCACTTCCGGACAGCGTTTATTGCAGATGTTCAGTGCTTGAAGCAAAGAACTTTTTAAAGATCTTGCTGGAAGGGAACAGTTTTTGAATTACTGACAGTTCTTGGGTTACGTAGTTATTGAGATCCGTAGTTACTGAGAACGATCCTAGAGAAACACGACAAATACAAAATATATCTTTTGCAAACACTCGGGAATAATATCATATATTTAATGAGGTTAAAAATGGCTGCTCGGCGCCTAAAACGACCGCTCTGCTGATAGGAATACCAAACAGTATTATTACTCTCCGTGTGCATGCAAGCACCGATATTGATTACAGAACCAGTGGCTGCACAAACTTGGATGTTTAATGTATGAAAATTGCGTTTTTCTCTATTGAGGACGGGGACGCATACTTGTACATCTGCAGTCTCCGCTAGTTGAAAATAGGGCAACTGATACTCTTGACATAAGATTTTACCCGAAAGTGAAATGATACACCAAGTGCGTCTAAATTGTTTAGTTGAGACGACAGAAGACTTTCACACCTGAATGCGTCAAATAGTCAACCAGTAGCCAGCGGATTTACACAAACCTTGGTCTCTTAACCATTTGGCTGTCGGCAGCGCTTTTTGTCGAGGCGATTCCTGCAAGAATCGATTAGACAAAAAAAAAAACAAAAAACGTTGCCGACAGCCAAAGGGCCGCCAGTTACTTAAAATGTGTGAAAGAATTCCACTAAAACCCCTCGAGTCTACTGAGAATGTTTAGCTCCAAATTTCGATGTAACGAGACCAACCACTAGCAAACTTGCAGCCGAATTTCCAACTTAAAAATCGAAGACCAAATTTTCCCGTGACGACAATGACAGACTCCACGTGTTGGCTGCGCTTCTGTCCACCCATGCTGCTTCGAGAATCTGATACAGACCCTTCAGTATATACCACGCCAAGCCCATCCCACGTGACCGCTCCCGCTATCTCCTGATTCGCCCTTTCTTCTACCTTCACCTCTCGTATACCACGGCAAGTAAATCACGTTGAAACTTCACAATGGAAAGGCTACAACACTGCGGCACATAGATCAACGCTTCCAAAAGGGAGTATGAAATTATTTTTTTTTTTTTTTTTGCAATGATTATTCATTACGCGGAAGTCAAGCAGGCCATTCAAAAGCTGAAGAACGGGAAGGCACCTGGCGATGACGGAGTGTGCCCCGAGATGCTGAAAGTAGAAGATACGGTAACGCCGCAGCTTCTTTGTCAGATTTTTCAAAAGATCTGGGACACTGAGGAAGCGCCGAGCGATTGGAAGACCGGCACCATCGTCAAACTTCCGAAGAAAGGAGACCTGGGGAACTGTAACAACTGGCGAGGCATCACCTTACTATCCCTCACCAGCAAGATCTTCAGCCGCATTCTCCTTGAACGCATTACGACAGCAGTGAATGGCATCCTTCGCCGGGAGCAGGCAGGTTTTAGGAAAGGCAAGTCCTGCATTGACCATATTTTCGTACTGAGACAGATCCTTGAGCAGTCTAACGAATGGAATGGATCCCTCTATGTGGTCTTTGTAGACTTTGAGAAGGCCTTCGACAGTCTGCATCGAGACTCCCTTTGGAAAATCCTGCGATACTATGGAATCCCCCAGAAACTTGTCAACGTCATCAGGTCCCTGTACAAGAATTTTGAGTGCAGAGTCGTCCACAACAACCAGCTCACCGAACCGTTTAAGGTGGAAACCGGAGTGAAACAAGGATGTATTCTTTCGCCAATCCTATTCTCAATGGCAATTGATTGGATCATGCGCCGCACCACAGAGGGAAGGAGGCAGGGAATTCAGTGGACGCTGACCTCAATGCTGGATGACCTCGACTACGCCGATGATATCGGGCTGCTGGCAAGCAGAAACCAGGACATGCAACAGAAGACACAACAGTTGACACAGTCAGCAAGCTCCATAGGTCTCGGGGTCAACATTAGGAAGACTCAAGTCATGAGGAAGAACACCATAGTGGGCGACCCAATCACCATCAATGACCAACCTCTGCAAGAGGTGGACGAGTTCACGTACCTGGGCAGCAAGGTTACCACAGATGGAGACTGCACAATGGAGATCACCACAAGAATCAGCAAAGCCAACCAAGCCTTCGCAATGCTGAAACCCATCTGGAGGACCACAAGCCTGAGCATCCACACCAAGCTCCGTATTTTTAAGAGCAACGTGCTGAGTGTCCTTCTATATGGGTCAGAATGCTGGAAATCCACTACCGCTACGGAACGCAAGCTGGATGTCTTCCAGAACAAGTGCCTGCGACGGATCATGAAGGTCTTCTGGCCAAACATGATTACAAACGAGGAACTACGGAAGAGAGCAGGCGCAGACAGCATCGCTGAAACCATCGCCACACGGAGATGGAGATGGCTAGGCCACGTTTGCAGAATGTCACCTGACTCATTACCAAGGGTGGCACTGAGATGGACACCACAGGGGAAGAGAAACCGTGGGCGACCAAAGGAGACGTGGCGCCGAACCGTGGAGCGAGAGCTCAAGAACAGAGGCCTTACTCTGCAAACAGCACCCAAAATAGCAGCTGACAGACAAAAGTGGCGCTCCCTTGCCGTCGCCTCAAGCACCAGACGGCGCAGAGAGGATTGAATGAATGAATGAATTATTCATTACGTCATGTGACGTCTAGTGCACACGAATGAGTCTGGGTGGAAAGCCGTAGCCTCGGTGGCCTGGGAAACGATTTAACAAAACCGCCCTTTGCTAAACCGCACATACACCAATAGTCATTTGAACTCGACAAAAACAAATAAACAAAATGTTGACATCACTTCTAACCTGACACACCACGATAAGATATGGGTCAAACGTGATAATTCAAAGGTGGTGTCAAAATAGTTCAGCGCCTACAAGCGCCCAGCTTTTCATGACGCGGCCACATGACCGATCTGTCCTTACACTACAAAAGACTCAACAAAGGAAGTCTGGGAATTAGGTAGTTAAATTGGGGAATGTCACTTTTTGAAAACGTGGGAAAGATTGCTGACTTCTAAAATCTACAGCGCGTTCAAAAGGGAAAATCTGTACTGACGAGCAAAAGAAATACGACATTTTCGGAATCACCGGAAACACTTTAGCGTTTCCGATGATTCCAAAATCGTCACATTTCTTTTGCTCATCAGCATAAGCTAAAATGCTCACAAACAAAATACATAAGGTAAGCGTTGTTCGACACAGTACGCGTACCAAAGAAAATCCCTCAGCTCTGGACAAACAAACAAAACAAAACAAGGAATCGGTCAGTTTGTCCAGCGCTAAATGAATTGGTAAGTTTACTGTATGAAGAGCAACGGAAACACAAAGTGCAGGTTTAATTTCGTTTCGCCAAAGTCAAATAATGTTACCGACGATCATAAAAACGTTAACAAAGCAACCATTATCACCCTAGGCAAAACACTATAATCGTTTGGCTGTCGGTAGCGGTTTTTGTCGCGATGATTCCTGCAGAAAAACCGCTATTGACAGCCAAAGGGTTAAGCAAAACACTAACCGGCTGAATAAAAGCAACTCTGACGATAATGACATACCTGTGGGCGAAATCACGCACATGTAAACTGACATTTAAATATTCATAATTCCGGTGACGTACGCAAAACACCGTAACACTGAAAAAATATGCGGCCACGGTACCACGGTCCATTAACACGTTTTCCACAGTTTAACAGAAGAGGTCGGTAATGCTAACTCATTCGCGGCGAACCGCATACGGGTACGCGGCTATATAGCCGCGTATGCAGATGCGGCTCGCCGCAAATGAGTTATGTGACAAACGTCGCGAGAACAGTAATTATGTTTTCGTATGCGGCTTGCGTGCGGGACGCACAAGCGTGCACGTCCCTCTTAAACGTTAACTCATTCAGCCCGACGGCCGTATTTCCCAAATTTTGGCGGCGCCATTTAATGACTATGCGCCATTTTCAGGAGATGGATCCACTGCAGAAATATCATGGTCTCCTGCTGTAGTGCGTCAGGGCTGAATGGGTTAATAACGTTTCGAGTACAAAATGTGTGTCCTTCTTAATTTTTACCATCTACAAGCTTATTGCTGGGGAAAAATAACTGTGTGTGTGTCCTTCTTAATTTTTACCATCTACAAGCTTATTGCTGGGGAAAAATAACTGTGTGTGTCCTTCTTAATTTTTACCATCTACAAGCTTATTGCTGGGGAAAAATAACTGTGTGTGTGTCCTTCTTAATTTTTACCATCTACAAGCTTATTGCTGGGGGAAAATAACTGTGTGCGTGTCCTTCTTAATTTTTACCATCTACAAGCTTATTGCTGGGGAAAAATAACTGTGTGTGTGTCCTTCTTAATTTTTACCATCTACAAGCTTATTGCTGGGGAAAAATAACTGTGTGTGTGTCCTTCTTAATTTTTACCATCTACAAGCTTATTGCTGGGGAAAAATAACTGTGTGTGTGTCCTTCTTAATTCTTACCATCTACAAGCTTATTGCTGGGGAAAAATAACAGTGTGTGTCCTTCTTAATTCTTACCATTTACAAGCTTATTGCTGGGGAAAAATAACTGTGTGTGTGTCCTTCTTAATTCTTACCATTTACAAGGTTATTGCTGGGGGAAAAATAACTGTGTGTGTGTCCTTCTTAATTCTTACCATTTACAAGCTTATTGCTGGGGAAAAATAACTGTGTGTGTGTCCTTCTTAATTCTTACCATTTACAAGGTTATTGCTGGGGAAAAATAACTGTGTGTGTGTCCTTCTTAATTCTTACCATTTACAAGCTTATTGCTGGAAAAAATAACTGTCCTGTTGTATGAAATTAGTTTTTATTCGGTAACTCTTCAACTGTCAGCGACGGTTTTAGGTGAAAAATCGACTATGCTATTTAAAACTGGAGCGCGATTGGCAATAATAATAATAATAATAATAATAATAATAATAATAATAATAATAATAATAATAATTATTATTATTATTATTATTATTACGTTTTCGTGTTCATACAGAACTGATGTTAGAAGCTGTCTAACGAGGGCAAGCTTTGTACTTTAATCATTGTGAGAACACTGGTGCATACTACAGGGAAAAAAAAAGGACTGCAACATTGCAACTGAGTAAGTGAAACGTCTTTGGGCCACATATACACTGTGTTTTCGGCGAAATGTGTGGTTTTCTTGTTTGTTGGGTTGTTTTTATTCAAAGTTGATCTTAGTTCCACTCTCGGTAAGCTATAGGTCTTGGGCTCGTAAAATGTTTCCAAAATAAGCTAAAACCCTAAAAAGTTAAACAGGTGTAAAAGGAGTTTTTACTAACCACAAATTACGCAAGAGTAATAGCCTTAGTTAACCCTTTTAGACCCGGATCCCTACAGCAGGAGATGGCTTGACCATGATAATTCAAGGGTAGTGCCAGATTAGCTTGGCGCCTTCAGGCGCCAAGCTAATCTGGCACTACCCTTGAATTATCATGGTCAAGCCATCTCCAGCAGAATGTACATAGTTGGTAAGTGACACTTCCACAATTTGGGAAATACGCCAGTGGGGCTAAATGGATGGTTTATACATTTAAATCTTGTGATGGAAGACAAATATTTAAAGAGGTTGAAGTGCTCGGAGAAACCCAAAAGTGCTAATAAATGCACGGCAATTGTGACTTTAAAATCTACAAGTCTCTCTTAAATATATGTGTGTGTGTGTGTGGGGGGGGGGGGGTGGGAGGGGCCTTTGTGTTGGGTTGAAGTCCCAACCCAAAAGTTGGAACTCCCCCCACTGAAGTAACTGATCCGCCCCTGCATCACCCATCTGGAAGAGGTATACAACCTCAAGAGCCCCGCAGTTGCAGGGGCTCATGAGGATCTATGCGTCTTGCCAATGCTGACACCACATTGAGGGTTTTTTGGAGTTGAATTAACAAAGATTGCAGAAGCACAGTCTGCATCAGCTGGAACTGAATGGGTTAATTATATCTGAAAACAAAAACTATTGTCATTTATCCAGTTCAATGTTAAAAGTCTACTCATTTTGTTTTGAAGGTGGAAGTCGAGGCTAAGGGATCAGCTGATATCAGACATGTCGAGTCGATATAATAACAACATTAATGAATATTTGTATAACCTCGAACTAAAGCTCTAGGCGCTTCACAGGAAACTAATAATTCAAATATTAATCACAAAACGGCAGAATTTAACTCATTCTACCCGCGAAACACCACAGCAAGATACGGCTCGACCATGACATTTCAAGGTTGGTGGCAGAATAGCTTGGCGCCTATAGGCACCAAGCTATTCTGACACCACCCTTGAACTATCATGGTCGATCTGTCTCCTGAATTCTAATGCAGTCCTCGGAGGATAACTCCAAAATGTGGGTATTTCGTACCTCGGGTACAATGAGTTAATCAGTAATCATGTGCAATTTAGTACCATTACGATGTACTAATGAAATTCTATGGACAAAGAAACTTCTGAAAATCTTTATTAAAAGGTACCTTTTTGGCACCGCATTCAAAGAGCAGTAGTGCCCAAACAGGTTGGCGCCTCTGGGCCATCATGGTAACATTTATCTCATGTTATTGTGTAGCATTGCTGAAAGGGTTATGTACGCAACAGCATTATATTTCACTTCTATGGAATTTTTTTGCTTTTATGGAATGCACAAATATTCTCTTGCAGCTTCTGTTTCATTGCAAAGATTGTCACCATCATAGGAGTCGTCGCAACAAAAACTGCTACGGACAACCAAAGGGTTAACCTTTTGTGCATGCAGCCACAAAGTGCTGTTTAGCCCTTTCCATTCCGATACGCTACTGCTGGAAGTCATTTATCTGATAGTTCAAGGGTGGTGCCAGAATAGCTTGGCACCTGCGGCACCAAGCTATTGTGGCACCACCCTTGAACTAAACGTTCGATCTATCTCCTAATCTGTAATGCAGCCTTCATAGGATGATAAACACGTTAAAAAATAAAAAAAAAAACAGCCTCAGAATATTATGGGTTAGAGTACAGGTGGCTTTATTAGGCAGGAGGGGGTTGGATTCTGTTTTGCATGAACTGGTGGATCTCAGACGTGTGTCTCAAGTGAGTGTCAAATAACATAAGGAAGACACAGGCGTATACACTCTTATGATGTACGCGGAGACCCCAATGAGCAGGCGCCGTCAGGCAATGCTGGCCACGTGCATTGGCTCGGTGTCGTGTGCACTGGGTCTCGGACCTGAGAGTGCTGCAGCGACAAGAGTTGAATTTTTTGTGTTGTGATGAAAAGAAATATTTAAAATCCTTTTAGCCCCAAGGTCCCATTTCTCAAATTTTGGAAGTGTTGCCTAATGACTGTGTACCAGATGCAGGAGATGGCTTGACCATGATAATTCAAGGGTAGTGCCAGACTAGTTTGGCGCAGACAGGCGCCAAGCTAATCTGGCTCTATCCTTGAATTATGAGGCGGCAAGCTAATCTGGCACTACCCTTGAATTATCATGGTCAATCAGTCTCCTGTTGTAGTGACTCTGGGCTAAATGGGTTAGTGCTAGTAAATACACAGTAATTGTAACTTTAGAATCTACAGGTCTCTGTTTAAAAATATCCCTGTGTGTGCGCATGTATGTAAAAAAAACAAAGAGAAAAATCAGCCCAACAGAAATTTTTGCAAAATTTATAAAAGGTTTGACTGTGCATATGCATACATTATCAAAGTCCTGAGACATTATCAAATTGTGGAGATATCCTTTAAGGTAATTGTTTTGGAGACAGATCGACCATGATAGTTTAAAGGTGGTGGCAGAATAGCTTGGCGCATCCAAGTGATTCCGACATCAACCTTGAACTATGATGGTAAATGGACAAGCTGTCGTATGTCAGGGCTATGTCAGTTGACATTTCTCGCAATCATGCAAAACAAATCTCTTATCCCACAGACACTTTATTTGTTTACTTTATTCTTGTAAAAAAAATCCACTTGTACTTTTATTTACATATAAAATACAAAATGCACGCCAGCATTCAATAAAACAGTCGTTCACAACGGCAGTCGCACCTACAATCATTCCACGATGCACATGTACTCGCATTCTCAATCTATCAATGTGTGAGGTGATCTGTGATTTCGGACCTTAGGGCTCCCAAGTCCTACACGTTTATGGCTGCCATGACGTCGAGTCGAAACCAACATCACCAACCAGCACACATTTTCTTAGCAACTGTTTTTATCCGAGTTATGGTAATACAGAGGCAAAAGCTCATCCAATCAATAAAACAAACCAACTGTTCATCCTATAAAAACTAAGAAAATTATTTTAAAAAACACTTGTCCATTTTTTAGTTAACCCTTTGCATCCCGATACACCCATTGCTTGAAATAAATCTGACCGACAGTACAAGGGTGGTGCCAGAATCTGGCACCACCCTTGAACTAAGACGGTGCCTTCATAGGATAATAAGCACAATTTTTAAAACGAAGTCAGCCTCAGGATGTAATGGGTTAAACGATTATCCCCAACGTTATTGTTTAAATGATGGGAAAAGGTTTTGGGAAAACCTCACTTCGTTTTGCACAAAATGGACTTTGCACTGTCTTTAATGGTCACAGGGTGTGTGTGCGCATCGGGTTTGATGAGTTGGATAAGGGGCTGGGAGTGAAAGGATAGCTAGTTATTTGGGTTGAACACTGAGCAGGCAATGAAGCCCATCTCGCTGCAGGGGGATGAAAGAAGAAGAGATAGCGTGAGAAAGGGGCTTCACATCAGTAATTCTGCGGTCGCGGCAGTAACAAACTGAAATAATGCCACAGGGGGAGGAAATCCATCTAATTTTGTGCCCCTGGTCAATCCATGAAGTATGTGGCCGTGACCAGCTCCGAGCTGGTCACGGGCACATACTTCACGGATTTCCTCTCCCTGTGACAACGGCCATCACAGCGCATCTAATCCATTTCTGATGACATGTACGCAACTGTGTTTTGGTCTATGATTTTGGACCTTACAGCGTCAAGCTGTTGGGTTGAATAGCAAAGACCAGCACACATCTCGTGCTGTACTACCAAATTTACAACACAACCATAAAGTGGTCCAAATAAACATAATGTGTTAACGGTACCTCACAAAGCCAATGAGTAAGAACTGACCGTAGACAAGGTTTCAGATTTTTTAAAAATCGTCTCCCTGGATCTGTTTCATATCGGCAATGACGAAGCGAAAGAAACAGTGACTTGAAAAGCCTCATGTTGACATAAGAAAAATAAATAATACCATATGCACCCGTTTTTATTTTTTTCTATTAGGCCTACCATTCACTCTGCTGGTCATTTGCCTGTTGCGATACATTTACAATTTTATCCAATGATTTCATCTTCACCCCGCTTGTGCGTGCAGTCACCAGTACTGTTTACAGGATCAGTGGCTGCATACACAAGGGGGTCAACGTAAAAACGTTTCAGAGCTGGCCTCTACATGGTTGAGCTATACAAATCGCCACATTACCCCATTTTGCGCTAGGACCCTGCAGTGGGAGATGGACTCATCATAATTCAAGGGTAGTGCCAGATGAGCTTGGCGCCTGAAGGCGCCAAACTCATCTGGCACTACCCTTGAATTATCATCATCAATCCATCTGTTACAAGCTGGTGCACAGTCGTTAGACAACGCCTCCGAAAGTTCGGAAATGTGGCCGCGGGGTTAAGAGGGTTAAATGGACTTCATTTCAGCACCTTGTCCCACACTGCTATGTGAGATCTTTTTCATTCAGGTTCAGTTCCTTTTTCTGAATAGAGGGTAACAAGAGGAAAGCAGTTTGTATTCATAAAGCAGTCAAAAAATCAATGTTATCTTTACATTAAACAAAATAACTGAGAAAAGCAATGACATGTACGTTAATATTCAGTCTTGTTGCAAGACAAAACATTCAGTGATTCACGATGAAGTTTGAGGATCTGCAATGCACATTAGGTCGGAACAAACAAGCACCCAAGAACAAGTTTTTCAGTACAAGATGCATGCACGAAGGAGCAGAATAAATCTAAATTTAGTACCTTGAAGTTGACCCACTAAACCCCAACAGCAGGAGGTGGATCAACCATGATAATTCAAGGGTAGTGCCAGATTAGCTTGACGCCTGAAGGCCACAAGCTAATCTGGTAAAAAACTAGACCGAAAGGGTTGACTGCCAGTGCTTGTAATTTAGAAAAAACTACCAAGTGAGTAGGAAAAGCACTGTCAAGAGAGAGAAGTGTGCATGATAGACCAATGATCATAGATCTACTTTGGTCCAAGCACACAAAAAAAAAAAGATAGGAAAGAGGGGGGCGCTAAGTAAGAGACTGAATCTGAATCTGAATCTGGCACTACCTTTGAATTATCATGGTCAATCAATCTCCTGCAACTGGTATACAGTAGTCGGCTACAGTAAAACCTGTTTTGAATAACACATTTTTGTGTGCAAAACGTGGGGTCTTAATAGACAAATGCTCTCTCAAGAGAAGTTGTGGCCAAAAGTGTCACCAGTCTTTAATGACAGGTGGCATCTTATAAGGGTGGTCACTCAAAACAGGTTCTGATGTACTGTGTAAAGCTTGCAGCTGTACAGCTGCCGTATCAAAGTAACGTTACGCCTTAACTAAAGTTTATTCGTCCCCATCGCGCATACACCATGCCCAAAAAAACAAAGGCACATTCTGGAATAATCAATGCATGTCACTTTGAATGCTTGGTGTCAATGAATGATGTTAAGCACCATATCTCCCCGGAAATTGGAATGCATACAAGAACAAGACATGTATTGTACATAATCAGTTTTCACAGTATCATCGGGCTGACATTGGCCGCAGATGGCCCGCCCACAGCTGTGCGCAGGCCAACCAGGGTCAACATCATCCCCTGCTGGCTGGGTACAAATCACATTTTAGAACTGAACTCTCAACACTTGTCAAGAAATACACCAACTGCTTTTTCTCTTAACCCTCTGCATGTCGGGAACAGTCTTTGTTGCGATGATTCCTGCAGGAACCATCACGACAAAACTGCTACTGCCACACAAAAGGTTAAAATGTTCCTTACTGCATCTGGATACTGGAAATTATCAACTGACAATAAGCATCAGCAGCACTTTGAAAACAAGAATACAATTTAACATTTGTTAAAAACTACACAGCAGGCTAAAACATGTATCTGCAACACAAGTGAAACAAACCTACATGTGGTAATAACATGCTCTGCAAGCTGGTCTGTCATGTTGGACCTTACAGGCTAGAGTTTCCCCAAAACACAGACCAGCTCATAATTTGTACATGTTAGAATAAGCCCTCGAACACAAGCCCTGTACACTGTATTGCAGGCCATACTAACATTAGCCAAGTGAGATAAACTAAACCTTTAACCCACCATGATAATTCAAGGGTAGTGCCAGATTAGCTTGGCGCCTTCAGGCGCCAAGCTAATCTGGCACTACCCTTGAATTAGTCGTTCAGTAACACTTCCAAAATTTTGGAAAAGCACCCGTGGGGCTGAAAGGATTGTCAGATAAGCAGCCCTATACAGTATGTCTCACATTGAGTGCCCCCGGTAGTTCCTCGCTATAAAATAAAATGTTCACGTGTGCTTGCCTGTGATTTTGTACTTATGGCCTCACAGCTGTAAGATCCACAATCACAGACCAACACACACGGCACCAAACAGAAACTTTAACAAAAGCACAAAAAAGGTACAAAAACATGGTACAAACCTTAAGTATAGATATACCAATATACATGTACCCCAGCAGCAAAGCCAGATATCCTTTGCTCACTGGGTACTAACTTCCGCTTTGTACCATGAAGCAAAGAAATGTCTACCAGCTAGATTCCAGAAAATATTAAAAACCGTACATGTAAATCTATCCAAAACAGGCATTTCATAAAAGTTGTATGTTTTTCAGCCTTTATCACAAATTACTGAAACACAGATATGTACCAGTATCATTTATCTCATAATAAGCGTATGCTGGTATCATTTTGAGAGAAAACAAGTCATGTTCTGACTGAAGCCCCCCCCCCCCCCCCCCCCCCCCCAAGTGGCATGACATCTGCAGCTTTTGCAGAAAAAAGTATCAAGATTTCATTCATACATGCCCTCCCCTCTGCATTTTCATGAGCCCCTGCAGTGGTAAATGCATAGAACTTGGTGAGATTAAACCTCACAGACAGTAGGTAAAAGCACTGTCAGGGGAGAGAAGTGTGCATGATCAACCAGTGATCATAGAACTACTGTGGTCAAAGCACAAAAAAAAAAAAAAAAGAGGAACGAGGGGGTGCGCAAAGAAAGTGACTGGAAGCAATGCATATGGAAGCCCCCCACACCCCGAAGAGAGGCGTATCACATATCCACTGTTCCAGCCACTCGGTGCATGGAAATTTCTAGGTCCCCCCAAGGGGGGTCCAGATATTTAGCCGGTGTGGACAGCTGTTTCAGTCTTAGCGACCTCATCAGCACACCATCGACAATACTGGAGGAAGGCAGGAACTTTTGCCTACCTGAAATGACGCCACATTTTACTGTGGTGTCTGCAGGGGCATACATTCCATGCCTCCACCTAGAGCCAAATTTCCATGCACCCTAAAGGAGAACCTACTAAAAGGGGTGGGGGGGGGGGGGGGGTGGGGGGAAGGGGTTGCAGTCGATTTTGTAGTAAATTATGAAAAGAAAAGGGGAGACTGCCAGTGCTAAAATTTTAGGAAGATTACAAAGTAAAGTAGGTAAAAGCAATGTCAGGGGAGAGAAGTGTGCATGATCGACCAGTGATCATAGATCATAGTGGCTGGAACGCCCCCCTTTGGGGGGCATTGTTTCCAGTCACTTTCTTAGCGCACCCCCTCTTTCCTATCATCTTTTTTTGTGTGTGCTTTGACCACAGTAGATCTATGATCACTGGTCGATCATGCACACTTCTCTCCCCTAACAGTGCTTTTACCTACTTTACTTTGTAATCTTCCTAAAATATTAGCACTGGCAGTCTCCCCTTTTCTTCTCACAGACAGTGGGTCAGATCAGAACATAACTTGAGAAAAATCCCAGTGCAAATTCAAATCCAACTTGTGTAGGCTACACCCCAACATCGCAGTCCTGTATCAAGGCTCCTCAATATGCAAGAAACATAGATTCACATAAACACCCTGCAGTGAAAGGTAGTCATGAAAATATATGACACTTGCTGGAAGAGGTTGGTTGTTCGTACATTGCCTGATGTCCCCACGGTTGTTTTGTAAGAGGCTTAGATCCTCATGAGCCCCTGCAGTCTGCAAGAGGCATAGATTCTCAAGAGCCCCTGCAGTTGCAGGGGCTCTTGAGAATCTATGCCTCTTGCCCACCATGACCACCTCCAGCTGTTCCTAAGGTTGACGGTATAATAAAACTCGGGTTAGACCACGACTTCAGAAAAGTTCAGGTGCACATCCGAATCCTATCCCACGAACAAATCCTAGCTTTGCTAGCTCTATCTCACAGAGACTAAAATGTCTGAGTCCTTCTCCCTGTCGAAAAGTCTAACTATACCTGTGCTGGACCTCAGCCCGAGCTCGATGTTCTGAAATCGAGGTCGCGGTTCCGAGTGGCTGTCCAAATTTGATCTTCTGACCCTCTTTGATTTTGAACTCGAACCCTCGCGGGGCCTCAAAGATGAGGACGATGGTTGAGCCCAAGTTGAACTCCCCAAACATGGCCCCTTTGGGGACATCCACAGGCTGCGGGAATGCACGGTCAAAGTACGTGTGCTCCGGGTGCTTGCTGCGTGTGTTTGTTTCCAACCCCTGTGACAAACAGAGGAGAAAAAGAGGCAAAAATAAGAGAAAAGACAATCTGCCTTACGTCTTAACTCCTCTGGCACTGGTCACAGACTGTGCTTCTTAAATCATTCATCATTTAATGGCAGGTACGAAAAATAACACAGTCACTGACTGTGTTAATATCTTCATCATTGTAAAATAAAGATTCATTGATTCATACTGAGGCTGATTTTTAAAAAAAAATGCTTTTTGTCCTATGAAGGCTACTTGACATATTAGGAGCTAGCGCAACCATTTTAGTTCAAGGGTGGTGCCAGAATAGCTTGGCGCCTCAGGCGCCAAGCTATTCTAGCAACACCCTTGAACTATCATAACCTGAACTATCATAGTCAGATTTGTTTCAAGCATTGGGTATATACGTATAATGAAAAGGGTTAACTGAGAGTAAGAGACCCCTCATGCACAAGGAACATAGATATAAAGTGGTGTCAGCAAGAGGCATAGATCCTCATGAGCCTCTGCATCTGCGGGGTTCTTGAGGATCTATGCCTCTTGCAGTTGGGCAGGGTTCACCTATTCTCAGTAGTGAAAGGGTTAACACTACACAACTTGTACACAGTCTTTGCACACAAAGTCCTAGGCTCAAAGAAACAAATGGCTCCTACTTACCACATCACAGTAGATTTTGATGGAACCAACATTAGTGGCTCCGACCGCGCACATGGAGAAGAAGCCGTGTTCCCACTTGCCTGTGTAGACGGCACGCTCGTTGAAATTGAACAGTCCTTGAATCCAGCGAGCAATACCAGGGTTCACACTTAGCAGCTCACCTGCAGAAAAAAATCATGCACGTGTGACCAAAACTACAGTAATGCCTATGGACAAAATAATTTTATTGAAATATCAGAGTAATTATCATAGAAAATGCTTGACCGGAAACTTTAAAAAAAAAAACACAAAAACTTGTTATATCGACTTTTGTATATATCTGACCCTGCTTTAGTTATACTTAGTATCAACTCATCCACAATACAACTTTGCCATACCCATGAGACCAGCTGTGGCAGATGGATCAGCCACAACAGTTAGGGTAAAAGGGCAGTGGTGCTGGAAGATAGTTTTCATGAGGTATGGGGGTGGAGGCCAGTCTCCAATATCAAACAATGGAGGGAAAATGGGGGTGAGCAACAGTCCAACCGCATAAAAATCCAACATAATCAAGAGATTGAATGATAGTTTGTTCTCCAAAATATTTTGTTCAAATAAAGATAAATATTTATATTTTTCTTCAAAATGTTTTTCTTCTTGAGCCCACCCCCATCCCCCCTCGCTGGTTCACATGCCACTGTTGTAGTGTTGTCCAAGCCTCACCTGGAAAGTGGCGTCGGTGAGTCACAGTCCAGTGTGTGGGTGAGTGGAAGCGATGGTAGTCACCAGGGGCCAGGTAGATGATACAGTGAAACAGCTCGTGGTCAGGCTGCAGGCCCAACTGGTGCTGGTACTCTGCATCAGACATGTGGTTGATGTCGCTGCCTTGGGCAGCGTGCCAAGTCTGGGGTCCCAAAAATCCACGCAAGGAGTACGTGACCCCTTTGACCTGTTCCAAGATTCCTTCGTCCACCCGCCCGTAGTAGAGAATTTTGCCATCTGATGGGCTGGTCTGAAAGTTTGAATATGAAAAGTAAACATACATGTAGTATGAATCTTCAGAAATTCCAGGAGAAACATTGAATGAATATATGTTTAACCCTTTTAGTCCTGGGACCCTGCAGCGGGAGATGGATTGATCATGATAATTCAAGGGTAGTGCCAGATGAGCTTGGCACCAAGCTCATCTGGCACTACTCTTGAATTATCATGATCAATCCATCTCCTACAACTGGTACATAGTCGTTAGGCAACACCTCCAAAATTTGAGAAATGGGACCTTGGGGCTAAAAGGGTTGAAAACAAACATAGATTGTATGGAAGTGTTGACAAATTTAAGGAAAAAACTTTTGCTGATTTAATCATGTGGAGTTTGAAAAAAAATGAATACAGAAAATGGGTCCCTAGAAAATCTCAAAGAACATACATGTACTTGATTGTATGATGCAGTCTCTTGTGCCTAATCAGGTGGTTTTTTTGTTTTTTTTCTCTCTTTGTAAGAGAATTTTGCAGATGGAACTGGCTGTCTGGAAGAGCTGTGCTCTGTCTAAACCAAAAAGATGAAATTCATCTTCCTGGGATTTTTAAAAAGCTGAGTCAGCCCGCAGGACTGAAGACTGTCACCCATGGAAATACCTATGATGGGCAACAACATTTTCCAATGTCCCCTGGGCGTTCACAGGTTTCACTGTAAAGTTAACAACGTTCACTCACCAAAACATGATCATCGTCGATGGGGCGCACGTGGGGTTTGAGCTGACGTCGGAAGAACTCGCCAAGGTTGCGGTAGTGCCGGAGGTCTTCAACTTGTGCTTCGTCCAGCTTGCAGCCGAACATCCAGATGTAGAGACTGAGCAGTGGGCGACGCAGAAAGACCGGTAGCTCCATCTGGTTGAAGCGCCCCCACAGTCTGGACATGGCCTTTAGCGGCATCTTGCGGTACAGAGTCACCTGAAATCAATACAAGACCTTTGTGTTTACATGTTTATTGTACAGTAATATACCAGCAGACATTACATTTCATGTCAAACTGCTCGCCAATGTTGTTTTTGTTTTCTGTTGTTTTTACCTTAGACCATTTAGCTTCGACGCACTACTGCAGGAGATGGATCGACCATGATAATTCAATGATAGTGCCACAATAGCTTGGTGCCATCAGGTGCCAAGCTAATCTGGCACTACCATTGAATTATCATGGTCGATCCATCTCCTGCAGCTGGTACATAGTTGTTAGGCGACACACTCTAAAATTTGGAAATGCGGCCTTGGGTTAAGTCGTGTGCTGCATGGTCCAAAATTACAGAGACCTGCAAAATATAGGGGGTGTGAGGTTAGCATAGACAGCTGGGAGAGATCTTGAAGGAATCAAAGCAATTCAACTTTCCAACTCTATCAACACATGCGTCACAGTATTGCATGTCGCAGGTTTTGGCCATGGTATTTTCACACTGCTAAATCATAGAGCTCCAAGCTATGGGTACGATAGCCTTCTATGTGTCCAGCTCTCTCCCCTGGCCATCGCCGTGATGTACTGTTCGTTGCTTGCACGGCATTAAACTCCCATCCATCCCCCACCGCTCATCCATCCATCCATCCTTATTCCATCCACCCACCCATCTTTCCATACATCCACCCACCCCTGTCTCCGCCAGTCCCTCCCCCCTACTGCATAAGACTGATTCTCTTCCCCCCCCCCCCCCCTTTCCCTCTTAATCCCTGTCCCACTCTACCCATAGGACAGATCCTATCAATTAGCCCTGTTATGGCAAGATTCAACCCATCAGCGACGCCTTGGGATACTTTTTAAAAAAAAATATTTAAAAAAATCAATCAGTATCCGTGTGCTGGTCTGTGATTTTGGACCTTACGGCCTGAGGCCGTAGGGTCCAAAATCACAGACCAGCACACATCTACACCCACTCGCTGAACGACATTGGCACTAACTTTGCAAATGACGTCTTCACGCGGAAGCAGCCATCTGGGGATATGCTATGATTGCCCAAGACTTACGCAGTTAGCCTTGGGCCTGGCGCGTCTCCTGGAGGATCGCCTCAAGCTACACAACCTTGTCAGCCGCTTACTCCAGGGGAGAATTTTCCTCCGCAGCTGACTGTCCGTCTCCAGGTGCATCACGGCGTCGGCGTCTCTCAGCGCCATGGCGTTCGCCTCTCGCAGGCGATCCGCAAAGCTCGGGGCTTTTCTCAGCACCATTGTGATTCGTCAGAATGCAAGTTTTGTCCACTCTCGTTTCAAAAGAGAATTGAGACCCTAATAGTTGCAGCCGCAATACGCTACTAGAACGACACGTTGGTAAGGCACAATAGGCCTACACTATTTAGAAAGAACCCAACACAGCAACACTTGCCATCACCACTTGTCCACACAAAAGTCAGAACTTGAAGGCAAATTGAAATTAAGAAGAAATGAGTATTCTTCAGATCACTACAGAGGTGAACACAGCATTTTCTTTAGTTCAAGTACGTCATATCATGATCATCATTAATATCATGACTAAAGTTGCTGGTGTTTATCAATGTTAGGCGAGAACATCTCAATTAACGCGGGTCAGGATAGGACTCCAAAACAGACGAACCAAAGGAAAACAATCAATAACTGTCTCGGTGAAACAAACAACTTGACTAAAATCCTTCCCAAGTTGAACGCAACTGTTTATCGTCAAGCTAAACTCCTTCAAGTTGAACGCAACCGCCGTAAATCGTCAATCAGAAAATCGAAGTGTCCACTCGAAAAGCAAAAATGAGATCGCCGTTGATAAGTAACACGCATAACTTGAACACACGGCCGTTCCGTAAGGAAAAGTATTGCCCCTACCAATACACACAGCACCACCGAAATTTCACTAACCCAAGATGACTTTTGTCCCCGATGAAGTTGGCTTTTATTGGGACATTATATCCAGAGTTCACATCCCAAGTCGGGCACAATACACCCAGATGTCTGATCACACGATTTTTTGGTATGGTTCAAGACCCAGATGACATCGTCAGGCCACAATGTCCGCTCCTTTGCTCCAGGGCGACATGTTGTGTCAGTAAGACAGGTTATTACCCACAGTATGCAACATTTCCTCGGGCCGCGTCGTCCGCTGTCGGCCCGCGCGCGGGCCGACAGCGGACGACGCGGCCCGAGGAAATATTGCTCGGCGGGAGCTGCCCTTATTAGTCGAACGATCATGATGACAAAAGGGCAAAGAGCGAATTCAAGAGGGCAGGACCACGTCATTCCGTGTGCAAAGCGGCATAGATGCTCATGCGTCCGTGTAGTGTAGCCCTGCAGGGACTCATAAGAACCTACGCCTCTTGCAGGTACGGGCCACCCTCCAGTTATCTGCGTCTGCTACCCAGATGGAGTGAATCATCGGGTTTGAATTGAAGGCCCTGTGACTGGTGAGATACGGCTGCAGTCTGATAACCGCGCGACCCGCTGTTGATGATGATGATGGTGCGCTGTGTCAGCCGAGAAGCAGAATGCACAGCAAATGATCGACAACTGCTAGCTCTTTTACCGTGGGTGCCGGATTGACCTTCAGAGAATCCAAGACAATCGGACAATGCCCTTTCGCGGTGATAGATCGATCGACTGATCTTAGTTTATGATAAGCGTTCAATAAATAGTTATTATTATAATTATTATTATCATTAGATGACTGATTGATTGATTGGCTGTCTGACTGACATTTATTGATTGATTGGCTGGTTGACTGGCATTGACTGATAATTACTGCCACTCTAACAATGGATGGGATGGATGGATGTGTCAAAATTCCGTGATGGATCCACCAAGATAGTTCAATACACGGGTTGTTTTTTTTTTTTGTTTTTTTTAACACGTCTAGACAAGACAAGCAAGCACTACCCAATCAGGGTTTAGCAGGATGTAACTTCTCCACATGTTATGGGCCTGACACGCTCCGCCAGGTCATCTGTATGTAGAGCTCTTTATGGTGGTCGACCCATCTCCCGAAACTTCTTAGTGCCGGTTATCAGACGATTCAAGTATCTGGCTCCTGACGTGAAAGGGCTGCTGCATACCAAGAGGCGTTCATTAAAGTTAAATTATCTCATCGCACAACAATGTGTTTATCGAATGGCCTGCCCACAAGTACGCCACCTTCGTGCGCGCTGCGCCCTATTCCAAACGACCTAATTTTAACCTATTAGCATCAGCAACAAACACAAAAAAGTAGCAGACATATCGGCCATGGTAGGTCAAGAGTAGTGCTTTATTAGCTTGATGCCCTGAGGGCGCCAAGCTAATATAGGCACTAGTCTTGAAATATCATGGTCCTGAAGGGGTCACGCTAATAACGCACTACCCTTGAAATATCATGGTCATAAAAGCGTGAAGCTAATAAGGCACTACACTTGAAATATTACCATCAATATATCTTATCTATTACAAGTAGTAAATATTTGTCAGCTGACACCTAAGCAGAAAGTGTTAACTAATAGACAAATACACGCGGCAGGTAAACAGTGCAACACGTGCAAAGGTAAATAGTTCGGCGCAAATAAGACATGCATTGACACGAACAGTAACAATGAAAAGTACGGCTCGCCCTTTCAGGAAAAAAAACAAAACTAGCGTACTGATTAAAATATTTACCTCAAATTGATTGATTGACTGTTTTACTGATTGACCGATTGATTGACTGATTAATCGATTGATTAATCGATTGATTGATTAGTGGACTGGTTGACCGCATGTATGACTGACTGATTGGACAATTTGCTGACCGATTAGCCGATTGATTGATGGATTGACTGACTGATTCGCCGATTGACTGATCGATTGATTGATTGGTGGACTGAATGCTTGACTGTCTGACTGCTGGATCAACTGACTGATCTATCGACTGACCAACAGACTGACTCACCGATTGAATTATCAGCAGTGCCTTACAAAGAAATGATCTTTAAATAAACGAAAATGAAAAACAAAATCTTCAACCTGAAACCTTGGATTCGAACCCGCAACCTCTTCCCAAAGGTGGTCGAGACCTGAGACCATGGACCCGCAACTCCGCAAAGCACGCATTTTACACTGGTTGTCTCCTTCGATTCGCCACCGCGCAGCGGTAGCGAATCGAGGGAGACAGCCAGTGTGCACGCACTTCTTCATTTTGGTGGCTGATTAATATCAGAGATGTGTAGGGACACCTCTCCCCTACATATCTCTGTTAATACGAAGCTCCTCTTGAAAGGGCGATAGGCGCCAAGCTAATCTGGCACTACCCTTGAATTATCATGATCCTCTTGAAAGGGCGATGGTCATCGGGCTTATTACGTTTATACTCTGTAGTTGGTGATAGCAAAGACTTGTTGGTAGCGCTCTGTCGCGATGATTCCTGTAGGAATCATCGCGACAAAGAGCGCTATCAACAACCAAAGGGCTAATCATAAACATCTGAACAACAAAAACAAGTTCATCCAAACGTCAAGGCTGTGCCGGTCAACTCTTTGCCAACTTTCACACAGATAACGAAAATCACCTTTTATAAAGGTCTCTTCCTCTAGGTGATCTCAAACACATTTCTGAATGGGATAAGATGGAGAAGGGAGGTGGGGTGGGGGTGGGTGGGTGGGGGTGGGGGTGGTGGGTGGGTATTGAAAAGGAGGTAGAGTGGTAGCATTTACCATGATCCTGGTGGTGGTGGGTGGGTATTGAAAAGGAGGCAGAGTGGTAGCATTTACCATGATTCTGTCTACTTCACTGCAGGACAACCTTGATGCCACCTTGGGACTTAACGACTAGTAACATTCGGCCTTCACCTTAATAATGTAGACAAGTCTGACCTTCAACTTCAGAAAGTTTTCCAACTGTCAAAGGGTTTAGTGTCTTTATTTTTCGACCGGTCTTGAATTATGATGGTCGATCCATCTCCTGCCCTTGCGTGTCGGGGTAAATGGGTTAAAAAATTTCTTTTGTACGACTTACACACTGCTTAATTTAACTCATTCTACCCCAGACACACCACAGCAAGATAAGGACCGACCATGATAGGTCAAGGGTGATGCCAGAAAAGCTTGGCGCCTATGGGCGCCAAGCTATTCTGGCATCACCCTTGAACTATCATGGTCGATCTGTGTCCTGCACTGCAATGCAGTCTTCAGAGGACGACGGCAACATTTGGGGATTTCGGTCTTGGGGTACAATGAGTTAACGTCCGCACAGCAACAAGATTGTTCTAAAGGACATTGTTGGGTCCCAACCTCGGCGTCGAGCCAACCTCGGCCAGAGTGACATAATTATAATGCTCAAAAATAGAAAGCACATTCAGCTTGAATTACTGCAAGTTCTCAGAGTGTGTATAATAATGGTTAGTATATCAAGGATTAGCCGTCCCATTGGCCTACATTTCAGAAAAGATATGCCTAGAAAGGACGGGTTAGAAATAAAACGCAGCGCGGAAAAAAATAGGTTAACCGATCATTTTAGTGCAGTGACTGAACTTGCACTAATTCAAGGTTGATTAACAACACCAGTGCCACACTCCACTTTTGTAGGCGCCCGCGACCCTGCTGATTCAGCGCCTATCAATCTGGGTGAAAGTGGACGCACTAGATACACGTCTGCCTGGTGATGTTGCATGGGTCAAGTTATTTCTGGTCAAACTGTTTCGACGTGCTTTCCTTCTTTGCGCTTACGTGAAGTCACGTCTGAATTGAATCGAGACGATACAACTGTTTCCACTAGTTGCGCTAACAGATATTATTATTAATGCAATTACGTGAAGACAAAAAGACAGTAAGTCCGTTTTTGGTTTTGTTGTTGTTGTTTGTTATACAATGAATATCTTGCTTTTAACAAACAAACAAAAAACGTAACCCACATTATGTCGCCTACCAGCGGAGCACCTTGCTTAGTGGGTGGCGCACCCGTCAGGGACCAGTTGCATGAGCGAGCTTAGTCCTGCACCAGCCCAGCAAGGTGCGCCGCTAGCTCGCTCATGCAACTGACTCCTGTAGCGGAACACCTTGCTTAGTGGATGGCGCAGGATTAAGCTCATTCATGCAGCTGGCCAGATGTGTCTAATTTCTCAGTTTTAGACGGAGAATGTCACCAAGAGAAAGGCGTGTGACTGACTTAAATGCCACTGTGGAAGACTGTATCCAGGACTGCTCTACCATCACCACGTCAGAGCTTTTTCTATGCTGTCTTTCACCTGACCTATTTACATCTGCACGAGGCACAGATTCACATGAACCCTTGCAGTCACAAAGGAAGCTGTGCATCTTGTATAATGGCAACAGCAAATATCACTGTTTCACACTACTACACATAAAAAGCATTGCTGTTATTTCACTTTAGTGTATAAAAACCTCACTGTTATCAGCCCTTGTGTATGCTGCTAACTGCGTGTCAGAAACATCAACTCCGTCTCAAACTGTTCCTCCACAGCAATGAACTAATCGAACGTGTTTTTGAACCTCGACTACTGTATTGGGGTCTCATAGCTAGCGGACGATCAGCGGAAACGAAAGCCTCTGACTTAAACTGTGCTAAACATTTTCTCCGAAAATTCTGTCGTAAAATTCTGTGTTATTTGTATAGTGTATTAAACCCGTTCTGAAACAACAGCCAAACACATAAAGACATTACCAAGTTGAATGAAGACAGACATTTTTTTTTTCGCAATTAGTAAATTTTTTAATGTCGATGTTCGTTTTGGATTCCTCAGTTGGATTTCATCGCGTGTCATTTTATCTTGTTACTTCTTTGCCAGAATTTCTGCCCCGCACGCCAAAAAAGTCATGTGCATGCTCCGGAATTCGCTCCGACCAGCCCCATTTAAAAGTCTTCCGTATTTTTTAAATACGGTAGACAAAAAGGGTTAGATCCATCCTGCGAGATGATTCCCACCCAGCCCATGAGCTGACATGTTGCCACCAGGGTATCGATACAGAGCGATCAGAATACGAGTCGTTTTAAAAATAGATTTTACCCAACCGATGTCCATACTCTTAATGATGCAAACAAACGCCAAACTTGGTCCATCCGTCCCACTGTTTACTCATAATGCATACACAGTATGGTTCTAGCAATCATAACTTTTTTTTTAATAATGTTTTTTTTCTCATCTGTGATGTGCAAGTGACGCGTTTTATATTGTGACACGTCTTTTGTGATTTGTGTTATTGTGAAAACTTGGTTTATTGCCTTTTAAGTCACAATAGGTTTTTAGGTCATAATATTATTTATTAGAATAATTAATATGTGTGTGTGCGTGTGAGATGGTGTGTGTGTCTGTGTGATGCTGTGTGTGTGATGGTGTGTGTGATGATGTGTGATGGTGTGTGTGATGGTGTGTGTGTGTGTGTGTGTGTGTGTGTGTGTGTGTGTGTGTGTGTGTGTGTGTGTGTGTGTGTGTGTGTGTGTGCCTATGCCCGCGACCAGTTTAATTATATCACATATGTGTCTCTTGTGTCCTTTTGTTATGCGCAGCACCTAGACGATTTCTTTATGGATATTTACGTATGGCAATAACGTTCTATCTTATCGTATCGTGTGAGATTAACCCTCTCAACCCCGAGGCCCCATTTCCCAAATTTGGGAGGCGTTATCTAACAACTATGTACCAGTTGTAGGAAATGGATTGATCATGATAATTCAAAGGTAGTGCCAGAAGAGCTTGGCGCCTTCCGGCGCCAAGCTCATCTGGCACTACCCTTGAATTATCATGATCAATTCATCTCCTGCTGCAGTTTCCCGGGGCTATGAGGGTTAATGTAGCTCACAGAGGGGGAATGCACTACGCGGTGCGAGGAAGGTTCAGGCGGTGTCGCGCCTGAACAAATTCATGTAATCGGCAAATCTATACGATCCTTGTTTGACATAAAAATAACGTTTCTCGTAGCTATTCATCTGACGGTAACGGCAGATTCTTTGAATTCAAATAAGTATCATTTCAAAAGAGCTGTATGTGCATTAACCATGACTTGAATACAAGCCCTCGAATCATTTAAAGTTTGCCAATGCTTCCTAAAAGATTCCAACTGTGCAAACATCTTTGCGTGATCGTTCAATCCCCGTGTGCATTCAGCCACCGGTACTGTTAACAGCACCGGGTGCTGCTATACACAATGGTGCTGAAACGCTGCGGTTTTTTTTGTTTTTTTTTAAACACTTCACCAGACAAAAAGTAACTGGAGTCTAAACCGCTTAACCGTTTCATGAAACACTTAACAAATCAAAGCCCCAAGGCTGAATTCGTGTCACTTGTTGATTTTACATGTTTGATCATCGAGGGCATTTAGATCATACATGTATTTTTTCCCCACAGATATGAATTTCCCTTCCAGGGCAGGCTACACTCAATCTTAAATCGTCTGCTGAGGACACTGTAAACATCATGATAGAATAACCGACTTAATACCGACTTGATACAAGGGTAGAGACCGATCATGTATAGCTTAGCGCCTTCCAGGTGGATAGCTTATCAAACGCAGCTCTTAAGATATTATTTATTTATTATTACATGGTATTTATATGGCGCATCTCTCATATTTATAATATAACTCAATGCGCAGAATGTAGCCGCGAACTGAACCCAACAAGCACGCTCACGTGAATCACACGCATTCACTCACACACTGTACGTAAACACAGAACATTCACGTGGTGCTAAGGGCAAGCTCAAGCGAGCTACTGAAGTTGTATTTGGAAATCGTTTTGTATTTGAAATTTTATTAAGTTGGCTGAAACTGATACCAAAGTGAAGGGGGAGGAAGAGCCGGAGTACCCGGAGAAAGAACCCCCGACGGTCCGCCCGAATTAACGGTGACACTTACTAGAGGAGAAAAATCCGACGCCGGAACCCGGAATCGAACTTCGCACCTTTAGTATTGGTGGCAGGCGCCTTAACCACTGCGCCACGGACCGCCCCGACCGTGGCAGCTCAAGGTTATTGACTGATTAGCTTGGCGCAAAGCGCCAAGCTAATCAGTCAATACCCTTGATCTGTTACGGTCGATACATGCGTATAAATGGTGAAGAGATGTTTTACGTCCATCTCCACGCGAATCCAGAGTGCACTGTACAATGCTTTTGTAAACTCCACACTTGCATAAAAGTACTACGCCCTAGCGAAGCTAAATAACACCTTCAAAAGCAAAACACATCGTGCAGTTTGCAGAATGTGTCCCACATCTTGATGTTTTGTTGTTGTTGTTTTGTTGTTGTTTTTAAAGCTACAGAGCTGCTCAGTGATTTATCATTTTTGTTGTTGCTGCTGGTGTAGAGATGTACCTCTACTGTGTTTGTTTTCCTGTTCGTTTATTTGTTCATCAACTCATTCGTGACGAGCCACATCCGGATCCGCGGCATATAGCCGTGTACCCGAATGCAGCACGTAGCGAATGTGTTAACTCATTCGAGACGTGCCGCCTACGGTTCGCCGCGTATCCGTAGGCGGCACGTCTCGAATGAGTTGTCAAAATGTTGCACTACGCTTTTGTAAAAATGTTTGAAACATTTCCTGTGGAACAAAACGCCAATTATCGCCATCACCATCATTCATATTTAGTATAGTATCGCCCACACCCCTGGGACACTTGGGTGGGGTTAACTCATTCAACCCCGACGCACTACTGCAGAAGATGGATCGACCATGATAATTCAAGGGTAGTGCCAGATTAGCTTGGCGCCGGTGCACAGTCGTTAGATGACTCCTCCAAAATTTGGGAAATACGGCCGTCAGGCTGAATGAGTTAACTTTTTTTTTAGTTCCCAGTGTCACCATGGTCAGTCCCACAGGGTGGGTTAATCTCTTCCCACCCCCACCCCCCACCCCCACCCTGCCCCCCCTACCCCCTTTTTTTTCTGGAGCTTATGGTGCTGTCTGACCTTGAAAGGAGGATACAAGCCACTGGAATGAGATGTTTTCGAAGGCTGCTTGGCATTTCATACAGAGATCACGTCACAAACGTGGAAGTGGGAAGAAGAATCAGGCAGGCCATCGGGTCATATGAAGACCTATTAGCCATTGTGAAAAAACGCAAACTAAAGTGGTATGGGCATGTCACGCGTTCAGCAGGGCTTGCCAAAACAATCCTGCAAGGCACTGTGCAAGGAGGACGAAGGAGAGGAAGACAGAGGAAAAGATGGGAGGACAATATCTCAGAGTGGACAGGACTGAAGCTGCGCGATACGCTAAGAATGGCAGAGAACAGAGAGGAATGGAGGGAGCTGGTTGCCAAGTCATCAGTGGTGCCCCAACGGTCGGCAAGACTACGTGATATAGATAGATAGATAGATAGATGGTGCTGTCTGCCCTTGGTCCATTCACCTTATTTGCTTGTTCAAATTCTCCGTACTGCGCAAGATAGAAGTATGCGGCTATAATGCCCTGTTCATGTATTATTTCCGTGTACGTATTCCGTAACTGTATTGATTTTTTTAACGCTTCTTTATAACCTGGTGGTGCCAAGTTCGCTTGAAGGTGCAACGTTTACATAATGTCTTGGGCTCGTGTTGCTTTTCAGACCGATTGGCAACACACATTTAATATCATGTTTGGTTTATTTTTCCCATACGCACCACAGGCAAGTCGGTTGCTGTAGGGACGTTTTAATGTACCATTACGCGTAAATTTCTAGACACATTTCAGCACTATTTGTGTTTGTTATGCGTTGTCGAGACACGTAATAAACGTTAACAGCAGATTGGACACACAGTAGGCCTACAAGCACACGCATAATCGCACTTATTTATTCTGCGCTGCCGTTAGCGTGTCAATCTATTTTTAGCTGTCACTCGTACTGATATCGTTGTATTTACTAAACGGAGTGGAGTCATTGTCAGGTTATGCGATATAAAGACGACTTGTGCTGAACTGGATTCTCCTGTGTTTAAATGAACTATAACTAGACCTGTGTCCAACGTATGGCCGCATCGTAGTCGTCGTCACCATTTTCACTGTCATTATCATAATCAAAACCGACTTCGTCTCTCGACTCTACATATCACTCGCCCCACACACAATCAGGCCATCAATCATTTCTATATCTAACGTTTCAATTACAGGGCCAATACGCCATTCTGTATTATGCAATATATATGTATAGCTCTGAAAGTAGAAAAGCTTTGTTTGTAATTGTGTGTTATTTTGGACCAGTATCCAAACCAACAGTGCCTGAATAAAATAAAATAGAATAAAATAAAATTTAAAAAAATTATTTAAAAAAATAAATAAATAACAAAACAAAAACTACGGGCGCCAAGCTATTCTGGCACTACCCTTGAACTTACTATCATGATCGATCCATGTCTTGCTGTGGTGCGTCGAGGCTGAATGAGTTAAACTCCCAGAACTAAATGACTTACATTTTACAGAATGGAGGTCACTTAGTTTTGGAAGTTTAAGAGTGCAGAGTCATGACAACAAATCGATATTTTATCAAAGCATGCACCGCCACAGAACTTTTGCACTGTATTGCCACACTAAATATTTAAACTCTGTGATATAAATGGTATATTATTTATAAAGCGGAATAATGCGTGCGGCAAAGGATGTGAATGTCACCGCCCGATCAACTCAAACAATAATTTCTCAAAGTCATCCATGGAAGGCAAACAACAACGCTCATGGGAGGGGCAAATTTCTCTGGATATTTTGAAACTGCGACCTATAAAACAGAGTAATAAAACTACAAGTCACGATGCTAAATATTGGAAACACCACGACCCAAGAGTGTCGTTATTTGGCAAAACTACGAAGAGCCAGAATGCCCATTTTGTACCAATGAAAATCTCGGGAGATTTTTTATTTTTATTTTGTATGTACACACTGGCGGTTGCCAAATAACGGCAGAGGTAGTATTAACTCATTCGAGACGTGCCGCATTCGGATACGCGGCGTAAAGCCGCGTATCCAAATGCAGCACGTCACGAATGAGTTAAAATCAGGTGCACCTCGCCGCGAGAGAGATGTCTCCTCTTGCGCGGCGTTAAACCGCAGTGATTAACTCAAATCATGCACGGGCCAATTCAATTAGTGGCGTGACACAAGTCGACGTGCCATTACCTTATCTGCCCCAACTGACACTGGCAACAAGTACAAGGCCAGATAACAAACCACAAGGAAAAGTAAATTTTAACTCATTCAACTCCGACACGCCATGGCAAAACAAGGATCGAGCGTGATAGTTCAAGGGTTGTGCCAGCGTAGGCGCCAAGCTATTATAGCACAACCCTTTAAGTATCACGCTCGATCTGGTTCCAGAAGTGTAATACAGCCTTCAGGGGGCAACTTCAAAATTTGCGGATTTCGGTCCTGGAGCAGAATGAGTTAACCCGCTTGCAATGCAGCCCCGGGTACCGTAAACAGTACCGGTGGCTGCATGCACAAAAGGGTTAAATGTATATATTACATAAAGTTGACTACCTGATTTACGACGGGCATAATCAAAATAGGACAGCGCTATTTCTCCATTTGTTATTGGGGCCGTGACCAGGACATACGCACTGACCCTGTTAGTTAAAACATGTTACAAGAAGGACATACCAAAGGACCTACGGATATGACACCACACAATCAGCAAGAGAGATCCTCATGAGCCCTAGCAGTTGCAGAGCGACATGTGGATCTGTGCTTGTTGCTTGACTAAAGGCCCGCCTGGAGTGGATCCACGATAAGGCAATGCCTTATGGCAGCATCCGATGACCGATGTCTGATCGTCCGGCACCGCAAGACACAAATTACAGCCCGGGTGAAGGTAATCGTTTAGGCCCTAGAGACATGTGTTGTGTGAGAAGCAGTTTCATGACTGTGATACTTTGTCAGATGCTTCATGCCTTACGGAAGTACAGCATGTTCTGTTCCCATAGGGCGTCTATCAGTGTCTGATGGTGATGTCAAATTCAGTCCGTATCCATTGCAACGTGTACAGTCCTTCACCGCCATAGGCAGATATCGCCATATAGCGGATCCAGGCCTTCAACTGTTATAACTGTGCTTCTGGGGAAATGCAACTTAACTGCTGGTCGACCTGAGCCGGTTTTACAGATGTCATTTATGCAGTGAATGGGCAAAAAAAAAATCAGAAATAGGCCACAAAGTTCTCATAACCTATATTAATGACACCCCATGTCAAGACAATGTTCTGTGTGTGCTAATCTGTGTTTTTAGACCTTACGGCTTCCAGCCGTAAGGTCCAAAATCACGGACCAGCACAAATCACTGTATTCGCATGACATACCACATACCCACATTACATGATAATACGTATGTACGTCCTGGGTCATGATCCTATTGGCTGTACCTATGAGTTCACAATCGGTATATAAGAAGTAAGATTAAAATAGGTGCAGGGTGTCACGTCAGTAGGTACTGTTATGCTGAAACCGTACTTAATGACGCAATAACGTGCACTTTTTTTTTACAACCACGCTTGTTATAGCGCCATTAACCCATTTAGCCCGGAGTCCCAACAACAGGAGATTGATTGACCATGATAATTCAAGGGTAGTGCCAGATCTGGCACTATCCTTGAATTATCATGGTCAACCCATCCCCTGCAACTGGTACACAGTCGTTAGGCAACACCTCCCAAATTTGAGAAATGGGACATTGGGGCCTAAAGGGTTAAAATGAAACTAAGAAGAGAGGTTGACATGCCTTTTAAAACTGGGGAAAATGAAGACACGTTTCGGAGCTGAGATCCTTATCACTTACGAAAGAAATGATAAGCCTACTGTTCCGAAAAGTCGACCTACTGTATTTTAAAATGTGCATTACGGCGTGAATTGCATGTACTGTTGGGTCCCAACCTCGGCGTTGACCCAACCTCGGCCAAAGTGACATCGACAAACTTTTAACTAATCCCTGGCAGAGAGGCCTTTGGCCGCGTGATAAAAGAACCATGGTGCTTTTTAGTGCACTGTAAGGGGGTTTATACTGTTGAAGAACGTGACTTTACATGAGTGCATGCGATTCTATATGGATGAAACTGTAACAGTTTGACTTGCGGTTTCCGAATTTTTAAAATTTGGTTCCGAATTTTTAAAATTTCGCATTTCGGAAGCGCACGTTAACAATTACGCGGCGAGACGGACTGGGCTCACACATAATCTACGTTTCTTGTCGGCACTGGTCGACGTCATATTCATATAATGACGAACGTGTCACCAGTGCCTCTTAAGTTCACCATCATAATTTTTGTAGCATGTCGTGTGATTTGTTCTTGGTCATTTTTAATAGTACATCGTGTGCTGGTCTGTGACTTTGGACCTTCAGCCGTAAGGTCCAAAGTCACAGACCAGCGCACGCTCCACTACTGGATCTACCCATATTGAGCGAATCTCAGCGCGGTGCCTCGGGGTCTTACCGTTCTGTTCAGTCGCTTCCTGCAGTGCTTCAGACTGTGCTTGGTCCTGGGCGCCTGTTTACGGCGCGGCACCCAGGCCTTCCGGCCCATCAGCGTCCTGACGCATGCCTTGTGGATGACGCGCAGCTGGTGACGCACCCCCGAAGACAGCTTGACGCCCAGCGTGGCGGCGATGACGGTGTGCGGCGCCAGACAGCACACCTTTCCCCACAGCTCGCCGGCCATCACCTGCAGGAACTGCAGCATCCCGCGGCGTGTGGTCCGCATCCCGCCCACGAAGACGGCCACCAGCAGGGCGGAGTAGAGCCATGCCTGGTTGTTACCCAGCTGCAGCTGCTCGCTGTTGATGTACGAGGACAACGTGCTACTCGTCATTGTAAAGCAGTCGTGTTTAAATCTGGATCAGTTGCCTCTTCAATATCACTTAAACAATTCTTGTAATGTCCCTTTATGAATAGTTAAAGTATCTTCTACAGTCGGTTTTAAAACAGACTGAGCTTCGTCCTCTGAACGATTCCTAGAGTAAAAGTCACTTTCAACAACAGTTTGAGGTTTCAGAAGTCGCTTTGAAAAGATGTTTGCTCCGGTGTGTAACACGAGAGGTTTCCGAGCTCACTTCAGTTCCTACAGAGCTTGTTGGTCGCTACTACAGATGCGGTTCCTTCGCCAGAATGTTTGGACTGTGTTCTTTTTCAATAAGGCTGTTACAAAGCGTGCAAAGGAAGAGTAATGTGGAAACAACCAGCAGTTTATATATCTATGGAATCTGATTTAAATGCACTGTGCGGGAAAAATGATGGTAAGTGTTCAAATGTTTATATTCGGTACAGAACAACGAGAAGACAGTTCTGGTTATGTAAGTTTTAAGTACGTTTGGTCCCGACTGGGCTAGCTGTGCATAAGGGCACTGAAAGTACCAATACGTGCTTCAGTTTCACGACGACCTGAAGTCATTCAATGTTCACACAGTGCAGCCGTTTACTTCACGTAATTCAATTCCGGACAGCGTTTATTGCAGATGTTCAGTACTTGAAGCAAAGAACTTTTTAAAGATCTTGCTTGAAGGTAACAGTTTTTGAATTACTGACAGTTCTTGGGTTACGTAGTTACTGAGATCCGTAGTTACTGAGAACGATCCTAGAGAAACACGACAAATACAAAATATATACTTTGAAAACACTCGGGAATATATAATTAATAAGGTTAAAAATGGCTGCTCGGCACCTAAAACGACCGCTCTGCTGATAGGAATACCAAACAGTACTATTCATCTCCTTGACATTGATTACAGTACCAATGGCTGCACGAACTTGAATGTTTAATGTATCAAAATTACGTTTTTATCTATTGAGGACAGGGACGCATACTTGTACATCTGCAGTCTCGTTTAGTTGAAAAAAAGGGCAACTGACACTCTTGACATAAGATTTTACCTGAAAGGGAAATGATACACCAAGTGGGCGTTTAGTTTTACGTTGAGACGACAGAAGCCTTTCACACCTGTATGCGTCAAATAGTCAACCAGTAGCCGCCAGCGGATTTACACAAACCTTGGTCTCTTAACCCTTTGGCTGTCGGCAGCGCTTTTAGTCGAGGCGATTCCTGCAGGAATCGCCTCGACTAAAAGCGCTGCCGACAGCCAAAGGGCCTATTACTTAAAATGTGTGAACGGAATTCCACCAACACCCCTCGAGTCTACTGAGAATGTTTAGCTCCAAATTTCGATGTGAAGAGACCAACCACTTGCAAACTCGCAGCCGAATCAAGTTTCCAACTTAAAAATCGGAGACCAAATTTTGCCGTGACGACAATGACAGACTCCACGTGTTGGCTGCGCTTCTGTCCACCATGCTGCTTCAAGATTGGTTAGTTCGGGTTTAACGTCCACCGCACCGAGGTGATCATGGACGGCCCTGACGGGCGGGTTATGGGGGACAGGGAAATCTATTGCCTATGGAGTACGACCTGAACACTGATCAACTCAGGCGCACTCCAACTGTGCCACTTTGATTTACCAGGACCTTTCAACGGACATGCTATTGAACAAATCCGTTTTCCCCCCTGGATTGTGAGTCCAGCTACCGGGGCCGGGACGGGATTCGAACCCACGACCCGGCGATTCCCTTCGCTCTCCTGCTCCGACGTTTAACCGCCTGAGCTATTTCGGACTCGCTGCTTCGAGAATCTGATACAGACCCTTATATACAACGCCAAGCCCATCCCACGTGACCGCTCCCGCTATCTCCTGTCATCTGATTCGCCCTTTCTTCTACCTTCACCTCTCGTATACCACGCAAATAAATCACGTTGAAACTTCACAATGGAAAGGCTACAACACTGCGGCACATAGATCAACGCTTCCAAAAGGGAGTATGAATTTTGTTAAAATACTTTTTGCGATGATTATTCATTACGTCTCGTGACGCCTCGTCAGTGCACACGAATGAGTATGGGTGGAAAGCTAGCCTCGGTGGCCACGGAAACGATTTGTCAAAACCGCCCTTTGCTAAACCGCACATATGCCAATAGTCATCTGAACTCGACAAAAACAAATAAACAAAATGTTGACATCACTTCTAACCTGACACACCACGATAAGATATGGGTCAAACGTGATAATTCAAAGGTGGTGTCAACATAGTTCAGTGCCTACAAGCGCCCAGCTTTTCACTCATGACGCCACATGACCGAGCTGTCCCAACACTACAAAATATAGTACTCACTACTCAACCAATGTAGTCTGGGAATTGGGTAGTTAAATTGTGAATGTCACTTTTTAAAAACGTGGGAAAGATTGCTGATTTCTGAAATCTACAGCGCGTTCAAAAGGGAAAATCTGTATCGACGAGCAAAATAAATGCGACATTTCCGGAATCATCAGAAACACTTTAGTGTTTTCGATGATTCCAAAAACGTTGCATTTCTGTTGCTCATCAGCATAAGCTAAAAATAAAATGCCCACAAACAAAATACGTGAGGTAAGCATTGTTTCATACATTACGCGTACCAAAGAAAATCCCTCAGCGCTGGACAAACAAACAAAACAAGGAATCGTCAGTTTGTCTAGCGCTAAATGAATTGGTAAGTATGTACTGTATGAGGTGGAACGGAAAAACAAAGTGGAGGTTTAATTTCGTTTCGCCAAATTCAAATTCTGTTACCGACGATCCTAAAAACGTTAACAAAGCAACCATTTTCACCCTATAAGCAAAACACTATAATCTTTTGGTTGTCGGTAGCGGTTTCTGTTGCGATGATTCCTGCAGGAATCATCGCGACAAAAACCGCTACCGACAACCAAAGGGTTAACCCATTCAGCTCTGACGCACTACAGCAGGAAATGGGTCGACCATGATAATTCAAGGGTAGTGCCAGATTAGCTTGGCGCCTGTCGGCGCCAAGCTAATCTGGCACTGCCCTTGAATTATCATGGTCGCTCCATCTCCTGCAACTGGTGCATAGTCATTAGATGCCACCTCCAAAATTTGGGAAATACGGCCGTCGGGCTGAATGAGTGAAGCAAAAATACTAACCGGCTAAATAAACGCAACTCTGACGATAATGACATACCTGTGGGCGAAATCACGCACGTGTAAACTGACGTTTACAAATTAATAATTCCGGTGACGTACGTAAAACACCGTAACACTGAAAAAAATATGCGGCCACGGTACCACGGCCCATTAACACGTTTTTCACAGTGAAACAGAAGAGGTCGGTAATGTTAACTCATTCGCGGGAAAACGCATCCGGATACGCGGCTATACAGCCGCGTATCCGGACGCGGCTCGCCGCAAATGAGTTAACTGACAAAAAGTCGCGAAAACTTATTTGTGTTTTCGTATGCGGGTTGTGTGGACGTCCCTCTTAAACGTCAAAACAGTTTGGTGCGAACATGTGCGTCCTTCTTAATTCTTACCAATTACAAGCTTATTGCTGTGAAAAATCAACTGTGTAAACTGTCAGCGAAGGCTTTAGGTGAAAAATGGACTATGCTATTTAAAACTGAAAAAGGGCTGCAACATTGCACGTAAGTAAGTAAAACGTTTTTGGGCCACATGCACACTGTGTTTTCGGTAAAATGTGTGCTTTTCTTCTTTGTTAGGTTGTTTGTATTCGAATTTGATTTTATTAGTTCCACTCTAGGCAAGCTATAAGTCTTTGGCTCGTAAATTGTTTCCCAAATAAGCTAAAACCCTAAAAAGTGAAACAGGTGTAAAACGAGTTTTTACTTACTTACTTACTTACGCCTGTCACCCCTACCCGGGTATAGGCCGTCGACGAGAGACCTCCAGCAACTCCTGTCCTGTGCTTCTCCTTCGATTCTACTCCAGGTGGTTCCCAGTCTCTTGATGTCTGCTTGGAGGTCTCGACGCCAGGAGTTTCTCGGCCTACCTCTTTTCCTCTTTCCCTGGGGGTTCCATGACAATGCCTGCCTAGTGATACTGGAAGCTGGCTTTCTCAGACTGTGACCGATCCATCCCCATCTTCTTCGCCCAATTTCATTCTCTGCTGTTATCTGCTCTGTTCTCTCCCAGAGTCTGACGTTGCTGATCTTCTCTGGCCAGTGGATTTTCAAAATTCTTCTAAGACAACTGTTCATGAAGGTCTGTACTCTGTTGACTGTGGTTTTTGTCAATCTCCATGTCTCTGCTCCATATAGGAGAACTGCTTTTACATTGGAGTTGAAAATCCGGACTTTGGTGTGTTGTGACAGCTCTCTGGAACTCCACACTTTTTTCAACTGGAGAAAGGCTGCTCTGGCTTTACCGATTCGTGCTCTGACATCTGCATCAGTGCCGCCTTTTTTGTCTATGATGCTCCCGAGATAGGTGAAGGACTCCACCGTCTCCAACGGGGTGCCAGCAAGCAAGACTGGTTCTTCCCTGGTTGCGTTCAGCCTCATTGTCTTTGTTTTCTGTTTGTGAATGGTGAGGCCCACTTGGGACGAGATGTCAGCAAGCCTCGTGGTCTTGTCCTGCATTTGTTGATGAGTGTGGGACAGTAATGCCAAGTCGTCTGCAAAATCGAGGTCGTCAAGCTGTGTCCACAGTGTCCACTGTATTCCACTTCGTCTGTGCTCTGTGGTCATCTTCATGACCCAGTCTATGGCCAGTAGGAAGAGGAACGGAGACAGCAGACACCCCTGCCTGACACCAGTTCTGACCTGGAGCTCTCTGGTGAACTGCCCTTCGTGGATCACGCGACATGTCATGCCATCATAGCTGCTCTTGATCAGGCGGACGAGCTTTGTGGGTACACCGTAGTGTCGTAGGAGTTTCCACAGAGTCTCTCGGTCCACGCTGTCAAATGCTTTCTCATAATCCACAAAGTTGACGTACAGCGGGGAGCTCCACTCCAGAGACTGTTCCACGATGATGCGGAGAGTGGCGATCTGGTCTGTACATGATCGGTTCTTCCTGAATCCTGCTTGCTGGTCTCTCAGCTGGGGGTCAACGGAGCTCTTCATTCTCTCTAGGATGATCCTGTTGAAGACCTTTCCTGGTACTGACAGCAAGGTGATTCCTCTGTAGTTGGAACACTTGCTGAGGTCGCCTTTCTTGGGAAGCTTGATTAGGTACCCCTCCTTCCAGTCAGCTGGCATCACCTCCTCTTCCCAGATCTTTCCAAACAGTGGGTACAGCATCTCAACTGTTGTCTCTAGGTCTGCTTTCAGAGACTCCGCTGGGATGCCATCTGGCCCTGCTGCTTTGCCATTCTTCAAAAATGCCACTGCTTTTCTGATCTCTTCCCGGCTGGGTCTGTCACAGCTGATGGGTAGGTCGGTCTCTGCCGGCTGGATGTCGGGGGGGTCGGGTGGGCTAGGTCTGTTCAGTAACTCTTCAAAATACTCGGCCCATCTGTCGAGTTGGTCTGCTCTGTCTGCAATAGGCTTGCCTTCTTTGTCTTTTACTGGTCTTTCTGTATGGCCATACTTACCCGACAATCTTCTGGTAATGTCGTAGAGCTGTTTCATGTTTCCGCTGCCTGCTGCCTTTTCTGCCTCTGCTGCCAGGCTGTCTGTGTAGGCCCTCTTGTCTGCCCTGATACTCCTCTTCACCTCGCGGTTGGCTTCCGAGTATTCCCCCTGTGCCCTTACTTTGGCTGCTCTCGTGCGACTGTTGTTGACCGCTGCTTTCTTCTGCTTCCTCGCTTCTATCTTCTTCAAGGTCTGTGCCGACAGCCAGTCCTTGTGGTGGTGTTTCCTGAACCCTACAGTGTCTTTGCAGGTTGAGTTCAGCGCCTCTCTAACTGCCTTCCACTGCTGCTCTGTGGTGACCGCCTCCTCTTCATTTACTAGCTCCTGTAGCGCTTGAAACCGGTTGGACAGCACCAGTTTGAACTCTTCTCTAACTCCAGTTTCTCTCAGGAGGCCTACATTATAGCGCTGTCTTCTTGTTGTCTCTATGCGGCTTTTCTTTAGCTTGAGCTTCATTCTTAAGGTAAGCAGATGGTGGTCTGAGGCGACATCTGCTCCCCTCCTCACTCGAACATCTTGAAGGGATCTTCTAAATTTCTTGCTAATGCAGATATGGTCTATTTGGTTCTCTGTTGTATGGTCAGGTGAGACCCAAGTTGCTTTGTGTATTCTTCTGTGTGGGAAGATGCTGCCTCCAATGACAAGTCGGTTTAGAGCACAAAAGTCTACAAACCTCTCCCCGTTCTCACTCATCTCCGAGCCTAGTCCCTGTCTCCCCATCACCTCTTCGTATCCGGTGTTGTCCTCCCCTATTTTGGCATTAAAATCGCCCATGACGATGGTGATGTCTCGCTCCGCACATTTGTCCACGGCACTCTGGAGTCGGTCGTAGAACTCTTGTTTCTCTTCCTCGTCACTGTCATTGGTGGGCGCATAACACTGGATGACGTTCAGCTTGAGCTTTTTCTTGGTTCTAAAGGCTGCTGTTATAATTCTTGGCCCAAGAGGTTCCCAGCCCATCAGCGCTCTCTGTGCCACTGGTGACAGCATGAGTGCTACTCCTTCTGTATGGGGGGCATTCTCCTCTTCATGACCTGAATACAGAATCATCTCCCCACTTAACAGCCTTTTCTGGCCAGACTGCGTCCATCTGGCTTCACTGATGCCTAGCAGGGAAAGGTTGTACTTTTGCATTTCCGCTGCTATCTGGGCGGCCTTGCCGCTCTGGTACATGGTCTTGACGTTCCATGTGCCCATGGTTGTATCCCTGGATAGAGAGAGGCGGCTCGGTCCTGTGGCTTCCGAAGACTTCCGGCTTTCACCACAGGACGTCATAAGTCTTCTAGTAGAAGAACCTTCCTCCTCCAGGAAAGGAATTACTGTTAGTCTTTTCGTCGGCGTTTTTGTAGCTATTTCCCTTTTTGCAGGGTGGGGAAGCTACCCCCACGCCCAACCCCCTTACTAGGAGGACCAGGGGTTTTCTGTCGGGGTCACCTTCCCTTAGATCATGTTGGTTCACGGCACCTTATTTCATTCGGTGCACCCCTCTCACGAGGGACCCCCTATCCACCACCCAGGGGACGCGCCTCAACGCCGTATGGTCCCAGCGCGAGGAAAACGAGTTTTTACTAACCACAAATTACGCAAGAGTAATAGCCTTAGTTAACCCTTTTAGCACCGAATCCCTACAGCAGGAGATGGCTTGACGATGATAATTCAAGGGAAGTGCCAGATTAGCATGGCGCCTTCAGGCGCCAAGCTAATCTGGCACTAACCTTGAATTATCATGGTCAAGACATCTCCTGCAACATGTACATAGTCGTTAAGTGACACTTCCACCATTTGGGAAATACAGCCGTGTAGCTAAATGGGTTAAATGCAATAATGTAAGCGTTTTTATATCAATATTCTCGAATGTAATTCTATATAACTGTTAAAATTTATAATATTTCATAACATTGTTTTCAATTTGTGCGTTTATACGTTTATGACATAATACAACTTTTACAACTGACAAAGATCGTAACCGCCTAAATAAATTTTAAACTGTTTTGTTCTTTTTTAAAATTCAAAACAAGTTGTATAAAAGAAAACTGAAGTGAGTTTGAACCTTTCCACAAATGAACAAATTAATAACACCGCCCCCCCCCCCCTCCCCCTCCCCCCCATCCCCTAATAAAAAAAGAAAAGAATGATACTGAAACAATGTCATCACTGGATTATTAACCTAAATTAATCTCTGAAACAGTTTAAACACTGCAATTGTCTTGTCTTACAGTACTTTTTTTTTTAAAAATCAATACTTATTATTTACTTTTTTTAAGTACTGTAAACTACGCTTGTTTCTATAAATCGAAAGGTATTCAAAAATATTTCAACTAGTTTTGAAAATCGTATGGTTACATTTTATAATTACTAAATTGTAATATAAATACAAGAGGTTTGCATGTTAAAACCCGTACTTTAACTCATTCTACCCCAGACACACCACCGAAAGATAAGGATCGACCATGATAGTTCAAGGGTGATGCCAGAATAGCTTGGCGCCCATGGGCGCCAAGCTATTCTGGCATCACCCTTGAACTATCACGGTCGATCTGTGTCCTGCACTGCAATGCAGTCTGCAGAGGACAACGGCAAAATTTAAGGATTTCGGTGTTGTGGTAGAATGAGTTAAAAAAAACAACAACAACAAACAAACAACCCCGTAAGTATGGCAAGTAGATTATAAACGCATGTCAAGTTAATTTAACATTCAATAATGAAACGTGATCATAATTAACTCATTCCAGACGTGCCGCCTCCGGATACGCGGCGCAAGCCGCGTTTGCGGAGGCGGCACGTCTCGAATGAGTTAAACATTACCTACAGCATAAACAGGAACTTACATCATTTCAGCTAGACAGCACAAGACCACCTCGTGGAATTGTCGATAGACTGTAAAACATACAGATGATATAGCCGCAACCTCCGCCAGCCGCCGCATTACAGCATCCGCATCTACGTCACCCTACAGTCTGGAGGGGGACCAGAACGGATCGACCAACGGGTAGAAAAGTCCGTTCCGGGTGGCTTGCAGCGGTACTAATAGGGAATGCGTCATACATGTAACACCTTCCATCTGATAAAAACAGATCCTCGTGATTAACACATTCAAGACATGCTGCATCCGGATACGCGACTGGAATGAGTTAAAAGGCCTCATGGAGCTCTGTAGACTTGCGGGAACACGTTTACAGACGTCCTTGAGGCATTTTGCCCAACATCATGAATTTTCCTAATGAAATAAACTTTTAGAAACACGAACGTTTATATCTGTGTTACTCGAGATTACTTCATTAAAAAAATCTTTTTCATTTTTAAGTGGCTTAGAAGCTCATGAGCTCATGTGTGCTTGCACGGAACAAGAAACCGTGCCTCATCCTGCACATGTTCAACCACATTGAAAACGTTGCTCCCCAACTCGAGAAAGTCAGAGATTTTCAGCATACGAATGGAAAGGGTGTTCCGGCTGCTACTGTGTTAGTGCCCCCAAAATTCCTCTGAGCCGTCCTTATTCTAATAAAACGTTTTTCGCCCCAAAATATGATCCACCTGCAAAAGGCATCAGAGATCCCCATACACAGTAAGCGAAGGTCCTAGGACCTAAGACGGCCGCAGTGGACCCGCGCACGGTTATTATGTACTATTTTTTGCGGCACAAAAGAGACGATCTGGAGAACTCTAAACATGAGACAATAAAGCTATTAGCAAGGGCGGATGTAGGAGGGGTGGTGGTGTTCCAGTGGTTCCGGACCTCTGCCCCTCCCCCCCCCCCTCCACTCCAACCCCGGCATCTACTATCTTTCATCATCGTTTTGTCAAACGAAACGCGGTAACTCACTTCACCAACACCCTCATATTTCCCAACTGACAAGGTAACAACTGATAACATACATGTCACAATGTTGATGGTATTTTACAAGGAATGTGTTAATTAAGAAAAAGGAAAACACAAAAGTAGTAGATCTTGAAGGAAAGTTTAAGTTGTATGGATTCTAACGTTTCAGTGTCACACGATATGATCAGTATATCAACACAACAAATGATGTCAAAAACTTTTATCTGCACGTCAGAAACTTCTTAAAATGACTGAAGACTAATTTTAATATTACACCGAAGCAATTTGACACCAAGCCTTTTTGCTAGCACTAATTTAATTTTGAAACTAGATTAATACAACATACTGCAAATTAAATTTCATGAACGTTGCTTAAGTTCTAACTTTGTACCACAATTCTTCCTTTATGGCCAGTATCAAATAATGACTCTACAACTGGATGTGGGTTGACCAGGACAGATCAAGGGTAGTGTCAGAATAGCTTGGCGCCTGTAGGCGCCAAGCTATTCGGACACCACCCTTGAACTATCACAAAACTGTGATGCAGACCTCAAAGGATGCCTAAAAAACTTGGTAATTTTATCCTCAGTATGTAATGGGTTAAATACGGTACCAAAAAAAAAATCGCCTCACAAATACAAAAATGTATATGGGGAGAAAAAAAACGCAATAGGGAAGCAATTTTAACACTGACAAGTGCTGTCGATGTTATGAAACAAAATGTTACCACACAGACCAAGCGATGGGCCCATTCAACACAGAACACAGGACGTGTTTAGTTTTTATCTCGCAATAACAACCGCAGAACGCGTGACCTCACAAGTAAACCTAGACCATGGCCCCCAAAAATATTGAAGACATAAAAATATACGATCGCAGCCAAAGATCACAGACATCGGTCAAGAGAACGCGGATGAATACATAAGAAGCACGAGACATAGACCTTCAAGAGCCCCCGCAGATGCGATTGTCCTGATACTGGACACAAAAAAATGAAGTGTTGATGAAAAGCGTTGGATTAAAAATGAGGCATAAAGTCTTTGTGGTAACATTTTCTTTGATGCGAAAAGGGGGTACTGTCAAATGGAAGCGCTGTATGAGTTTGAAATAACACTGAGCTTAAAATTGCGACTGAAAAGTTGAAATTTAAAAAAAAATGCTGAATTTGAAATTAAAGTTCACAGCTTTGCCACCTCGAAGTTGATATGAAAAAAAAGCAATTTTAAATATATTTCAATTGATCGGCGATGATGGGATTTCTGCCGCTTATCTTTCACTAAACATTTAAATGCAGGTCAAATTCACAGTTTTTAGTGCTGTTAGTTTATTTTAATTTGGTCCTGAAATGTCGCATTTTTTCTGCAAAATTTGTTTTGTAACATATTGTGCCAGAGATACACTTCTTTTTTGTCAGTAAAATCATGTCATGTCATAATAAACGTGGCGTTTACAACAACAACAAGCGGCCCACTCCGCGATAAAATCTATCTTTGTATGTATACATACATAACAGCGCGTGGGTTTGGGTTCATACAGAGTTTATTCGCCGGCTGTCTATAGTTCGACTCAGGTAAAGCGCTCTGGCGGTCGCTAGCGTTTTTTGTCAAGGTGATTCCGGGAAGGTAACTCGACAAAAAGCGCTACCGACAGCCAATGTGAAAATTAATGTACGCGTTGGCCTACATCATGGAAAACAAAAAAGGAATGGTTCGACTTCCAACAATTTAGGACATACAAAATATTCCACAGCAAAAGGGGTCACAAATCTAGGTTACCGTACTAACTTCGTTTCAGTGTAAATACAATGCTTCACTGACAATATTAGCCTCATTCCATTTGCAAGTGTCATAGATCCTCATGAGCCCCCGCACACTGCGGGGGCTCATGATGATCGATGACTATTGCGGACCACAGTCACGCCTATGCTAATCTCCAGAATGATAGGGTTGCAGGATGCGTCTATGCGCCTTTAAACTAAGGTCTGGATCCAGCTTTGTGCAAACTTTGAAATTTCGATCACTTCTTTAGTCTGCCCCACATGCGTGCTGGTTTGTGACTTTGGAGTTTATGGAATAGAGTCGTGATGTCCAAAATCAAAGACCACTGAGCCCGCGAATGAGGGCCACTGTTCGTAATCTCAGGGTCGTAGAGAGATCGTATTACCTGGTACAAGTGCGTATACGCCACACACATCCCTCCCTCTCGGTTTTCGATATTTCGGCGTGTGATAAAAAGATGCGACCGGCTCTCTTACTCGCCTACAACACCCCCCCCCCCTCCACCCCCCTCCCAGGTAGTCTCTCATAAGCGTAGTCGCTCAAAACAGGTTTTGCGGTAATAAGAAAAGCTGGATTGATTTATAGATTGTAACAAATAGAACAATGCCCCCTACTGCGTTGCTAAACAAAACAATGGACGCATGGTGTGTGACTCAACGCAAGCTGTTGTGTCTACTTCAGTGTGGCCAAGGTTGCAGTACGCCAAGTGCCAGATTCCCGATCTCCATTGGCACAGATACTTCTGAACGCCTGCGGCTCATGAGCCGCGACGCGCACGCGGTACACGGCCGAAAGCTTGTTTTCGTTTACACTGACCAACGGACGCAACCATTCTCAAATTTGGGAGGTGTCACCTAACGACTATGTACCCGCATTGCAGGAGACGGCTCGACCATGATAATTCAAGGGTAGTGCCAGATTAGCTTGGCGCCGTCAGGCACCAAGCTAATCTGGCACTACCCTTGAATTGTCACGATCGATCCCTCTCCTGCTGTAGTGCTTCGGGGCGAAATGGTCCGTTAAAATGAGAGCCGCTTGACCCCGGAAGTAGCAAACCTTTAAAGTATACAACCGGCCACCAGTTAAGTGTTGACAACACTCGAGTCTTATCATTCTCGGACACATTTATCCGACTTGCCAACTAGCAGGCATGTTAGCAAAAACAGTTGTTTAACGCAACCAACAAACTACCTAGTCAGAAAAAAAAAAAACAACGTCCTTAGGCAATAGAGAAACTTACAAAAAACACTGTTGTGCGTGCCGTACACCGAACTAAAAATCATTCAAAGACGCCATGCTTGCAATACAACACGTGTTTTATGAAAAAACTCACAAACCAGGCAAGGCTAGCGCTGGTAGAACAGTACACATACTAAGGGGAATTACTCCGCGCTGGACATACAAACAGTTAGATCCCTGCCCCCTCCTATCAGGCACCCAATCGCCAGCCCACAGAAACACACGCAAGTAAAGAGAAAGACGATCATATACATCCCTAAAAGGATGCATCAGGTCAAGCCTTTACCCATGTCTTTTTCTGGAACTTAGCAAGTAGGCAGGAGAAACACACATACACAAATAAGATGCACAAGACAATACACAACAATGTCTCGATACAAATTTTGCCTCGAGTTATAGAATACTCACAAAACAGATAGGCTAACGCTGATAGAATGGTACACATACCAAGGGGAATTACTCAGCGCTGAACATCCCTGCCCCCTCCTATCAGGCACCCAATCGCCAGCCCACAGAAAGAAAACAAAAAAACACGCAGGTAAAGAACCCCATGCCGGTAAGTGTACATGTTGTTTTATGGATATGAATACTCATACCTAAATAATGTTTGTAAATCTGTCGAACAAATTACTCCGACGCAGATGCGGTTGCTTAAATCACCAGAACAAGGGTCACTGTATTGTTCTGAAGCATGCACACAAACAAATGAAGCGACTGTGACCTAACGATGTCAAACGAGCAGATGCCAAAGTGGCCGCGACCTAAAGATGAATGTCAAAGCAAAGGTCATCAGCTTTTGCAATTAGAGCAGTTTCGGGTCACTTTAAACCAATTCCCAGTCACGCCATACCTACTGCATGTATCAATGAAATGTGTGCCGGTCTGCGATTTTGGACCTTACGGTCTGCGGCCGTAAGGTCCAAATTCACAGACCAGCACACAACTCACATGCAGTCGACGTTGCACCTGGTATGTCGCTCACAGTGAACACACACCAATAAAGTTGCCGTAATGATCACCTGATCAGGTCAAACCGTTAAAACCCTATCCTATTCACAAGCCGGGTCACACACAACCCTATCTCAGTGATTCTTCTGTTCATATCGTAGCACGTCCGAAGAAGCGTGATCGGAGTTATGCCCCGGTGACTACAGCAGAACCTGTTTTGAGCGACCACCTTTATGTGAGTCAACCTGTCATTAAAGGCCATCATTTTGGTGGTGGTGGCTGCAGCCACACGAACGATGGTCTTTCGTGAGAGGTGACTCTCTCTTCAAGGCTTCTCTTGAGAAAAACAAACGCACCCTCTCTTCAATGTCGCGAAAATGTGACCACCGCCCAACTGCAAGAGGCATAGATCCTCATGAGCCCCCGCAACTGCGGGGGCTCATGAGGATCTATGCCTCTTGCTGACACCTCTTTGAATCTACGTATCTTCGACGTCTAGGGTGTTCTGGTTTTGAAAAGATTGCAGAAACACATTCTACATCAGAAGGCACTGACCGGGTCAAAATAGCAAGATGGCAGCTCTACTGTAACTCATTCCATAACATTATTATGTTGACTAGTGACGTCATGACTCTGGCCTACGTGTTTCAATCATCTGCCGCATTATTACATAACTATCGCGTCAGAACGATCGACCAGCTGTGATAAAGGCAGGGCATACTCATCGCTAGGACATCAAGACCTGCACTTTTCAACGATCCGCGACGTACTAGCCGATATCGCCCACCATGGAATGACCGTGACGGCTCAAGGGTGGGCGTGGTTAGCTTGGCGCCTGGAAAGCGCCAAGCTAATCGCGAACTACCTTTCAGCCATCTTACATCACGGTCGTCAATCTCCCGAAGCTAGCGATGGAAACGAAAAAGGCGACCATATACTGACGAGCAAAAGAAATGCGACATTTTTGGAATTCCAAAAATGTCGCATTTCTTTTGCTCGTCAGTATAAATGCAGTCCACTGCGGTCGGATAAAACAAAGCTTTTCTATTGATACCCATAACACTTTTCCCTGTCTAACAGCCAGGCAAAAAGACGGGCTTGTTCTAGACAGCATGCCCGTCGAAAGGTACTGGAAAATCAAAGCGGCACACAACTGCAGTGAGCTTGAATTACCCGGCGTTCAGGTCGAACTGCAGAGGCAATTTGCGGAATAGCTGTCCCTGTCTCGCATAAATCACCCCCAACCCACTCAGGGCCGTCAATCATCACTCCGGTGCCGTTGTTACGTTTGTGTTATTCTTTTGAGAGCATGAGTGTGTTAATCCTAGGAAAGATCCGATATTTATTTGAGTTATTTTGGATAAAGAATTACTACCTTTTTAGTAGGATTCATTTTCTTTTGCTTGGAGAATCGCGGTCGATTTTATGTTGTGTAGCTAAAGTGACACGTCTTTTCGTTACATTGTTGCTGTAGTCCGACCTCGTTTGACCTAGAACATTCTCGAAACGGCGCGATTATTCTACTGACCTCATATATGACGTCAAAGTTGTTAGCAACATTTCGTAACATTGTATCAAAGGCGCCTAGATGGTAGTGGAAATTTGTAGTTATTTCTAGAGCATTCTTTTTCATGAATATTAATAAGTTTTGGTTACGTTTTCTTTTCTGATTGGTTGTGAGTTATTTGAATTTGCTGGATTATTCTGGAAATCTGTAATAATATAAAAGAGCGTGTTAGGAAATATGTGTGTGCATTGTATGAGAGACGCAGTGTCTCAAAAGTGTTGATGCATTGTAGAGGAGACAGTGTATCAGTGTGGATGCATTTTGTGGATGCATTGTGCGGAGATCGCATCGCTGCAATAAAATATTGTTGGAACCGCTGTTACTCCAGTGTGGTCCACAACCTTGTGCCACGTGTGACGAGTTGCAGCTGAGTGACGTTTCTTTACAAGAACCTTACGTGCATGCGTCTAGTGTGACTGCATCATACTACGACTACGACTACCACGTAACAGCCGTGGACGTTAAACCCCGAAGTAAACAAACCACCCTATGTATTCAACCTCACACAAAAGGCCACCCCCCCCCCCCCCCCCGACGCTAGACCCTCTTTCAGTGGCCGAAAAATGGAACCAAAAAAAAAAAAAAAAAGGGGGGGTGGGGGGGGGGGAGGTAGAGAAAGAAGACGTGGTGTGTGTGTGAACACTCTCGCCACTCGTGTGTGTGTCGAAACTCGCCACAAAAAAAAAAAAAATTAGGGAGGGGGTGGGGGGTGTTCCAAACACCCCATAAAAGGGACTTTGTTATAGTTTTTTTAAGGAATTTATCGTCTAGATAGAGGGTTCCGGAACCCCTAGGATCCCCCCCCCCCCAGCCCCCTAGATCTCCTGACGTTGTGTTATATCTGAAGTTCGATAAATAAGCACACCATGGACAGTAACCCGCTACGGCGTTGATATGATCTTCTGCTGACTCTGACCTCATGCCTACTGCATTACTCCATAAGCTAGGAAGGTCTACACCGTGCCCCCCCCCCCCCCCACCCCCCAGTACTCAATAAGATGGGTTTCAAAGTGTTCCTTAGTATGTCCTGAGATGTTTAAGCCATGTTCCCCGAAAATCCTTAGGAACACACCAGAGATATAGCCGATGGCGCACGGGTACCCCCATTCACGCTCTTCGCAGGTGCTAAAATGAGGTTGAGAAACATTTTTCTTTAAATAGATCAGAATTCATTCCAGAAGCCCAGATCAGGCAATATTATGTTAAGGCACACCTTCTGCATCCTCTGCAAAAAACAGAATGAAAAAATATTGAATCTCTGGCTCACAGTGAAGGTATTTGTGCACCCAGTAAACGACCATTTCCGTGAAATCGCAAAAAAAGATAAAAATAATGTGTCAGATGCCTTCATACATTTTCTATAGCACCAACAGTCTATTTTCAGGTTTACATCATTAAAACAGGATGTCACAATTATTATAAACTTGACTAGGTGATGCTGTGAGCACTGTGAGTGCCACAGTGGTTGATTTTGTATCCCTACCCCCAAGTTGTAAAAATACACAAAATTAATTAGAAAAAATTACTTAAGTTATTCCACTTCATTTTGACCTCTCTTTACCTATTACGTTTCAATAATGTGAGCAAAAAGCGCAAGAAAATAAGAAAAGTCGGCATCCTTTATGGTACGTTCGTGGTGAATGATAGCTTTTTCCCATTTAAAATTGCCGAATTGGGAAACGTAACTTGTTTCTGATGCCCTCAAAAATTTTGTATACAACTGATAGGTCTTTTTAAAGTTATATTGGTTAGGATAGAGTACCATAGTTACTCCCAACCTGATTTTATGATGCTGTGATGCATTTAGGGGCCACGGTGGCTGAATCTGCTGCCCTACCCCCATTTTACCTGTACGCAAAGGAACAAAAAATGATCTTAACAATTGCTCCTGTTTAATATTTTTGTTGCCAGTTTTCTTAACAAAATATGCATATTGAGCATAAACATTGTGATCATTTCATTAATTTCAATGTGACCCATCAATTTAATTGTAATTCTTTTTATTTAAGGCATGCTTAACAGGGGCTGCCGCTGAAGCTTCTACTGTCTGCACATTCAGTGGTCTTGTCAAACTCGGGGAAGGTGTACTTCAGGGAGATGTTGTGTCTGATGCTGTTTTTGGTCTACATTAATGACATCAGTACAACAGTATCAAGGTTCGTCTCGAACATCCTCCATGCGGATGACTTTGCAGTGTGGAGCGCAGCAGAACATAAAGAAATAGCATCCTGCAGAATCCAGGATGCTGCCAATAGAGTCAGCAGCTGGACTGAAAGAGGCCACTCAAACTGAGCTAGACCATCTCTTTCAATCAGACAGAAGAGGTCACCTCAAAACTAGAGACCTTCCAGTACCAAAGACAGACAGGCCAACTTTACTGGCAACAAATAAATTACTGGATTCACGTGGAGGCCTAACATCGAAGCCATGGAAGCTAGAGCTGCAAAAAAAAGTCTCTGATGAAGAAACTGGTGAGGACCACATTGGTGCAAATTACAGCATCCTGGCACACGCAAACACCTGCTCGGTCAGACCAGTAGTGCGGTACCAAGATACATCGGCAACATGAAACACTGCCTGCTAAACCTCAAAAGCCAGGCTTGACAAGATGCAGAACATGGGTCATTCTCATGATGCAGTGACATTCTTAGAGCCATCTGGAGCACCCCAATTTAGGAAATGTAGGACATTGGAGCCACTGGAACGCAGAACAGCTCACACGATGAAGACTTACTAAACACCGACAGCATGGGAGACTACAGGAGCAGACCAAGAACCGTCAGAAACGCCTACGTCTGAACCGCCAACTCAAGGTCCTGCAAAGGGCTAAAACTGATGTCCTGGAACCAAGCCCAAAGATTTGTAAACAGCTCTCTTCAGATGCCTGGACATCTCAAAAGAGCCTTCAAGACAACATAAACAATGTTCCCGGACTCTTTGCCAAAGGTCGCAGCACTGCACAAACTTATCTTGCTGGAGGTTATGCACATGCGCTACCCTCACAGCAGCTGTGATAACGCACAAGATGCCGTGCGGAATGAAGAAAGTGGCATGTACATCTGTTGTGCAGACCGCACTACTACCTCGCTCTCCTTACTAGCTGGCGGCAGCAGCTCCAACTATCGTCCAGATTGTACATTGCTTAACGTCCCGACAGCAACAAGGCTTTCTCAGGACGTGCCTGCACTGCTTGTGAAAAAAAATAAATAAACAGAACATTGAATGTATGTCGCCAGCCGGTCAAATACATTAAATAAACCTAACACATGGGGCCTAAATAAAGCTAAGACCATTTAGCAACACACATCCAATATCACGAGCTACAGGCAGTGCAGACAGTAGGGAGAGTTTGAAAAAGGCAAATACAGGTGAATGGACAAAGGGTAGACAGAAACACATGCCCCAGAATAGAGAGAAAAACCCACCCTGTGGGGCTGACCAGGGTGACCCTGGGAACTAAAAAATACCTAACCCCACCCAAGTCCCCCAGGGCAGACCCGGGTGGGGTAACTATCGTCCAGATCTGCAGGTGCTCAACACAGCAGCAGAGCACTAGCTAGGGAAAGGAAAGCGTGATCCACTGACCTCACCAGGAAGCTTCAAGATAGACTGGATGCCGTGTCCACAAAATAGTGCTGCAGTGGATTCCAGCGCATTCTGGTCTAGCTGGGAATGGAGAGGCTGACAGCCTGGCCAAAGCAGGTGCCAGACTACCTCAAGATCACAACCTCTTGTAAAGAAACCAAGACACTACAACAACAAAGTCATTGGCAACAGCAGAATGGCGGCTGCAGCCCGTGGGCAGACGACATCAACAAGCTGAACAGGGAGAGCCAGGCCGCCATCTTTCATCTACGCACTGATTACTCTGGACTGGGTCCATACAGAAAAGCAGGAATGAAGTTCACAAACTTTTCATAAACGTTTCACAAACCCAAACTGAAGCCTGAAGGTTTACACACTTTAATTAGATCACTCTGTATCAGCAATTATTTGAAGCTTCCGTGCTTAATGCATGAAAAGATACCAAAATAAAAGAACGCTTAGCGAATGGCGGAGCTCGGTAGAAGCATAAACAACCAATCAGAATGTTCGGCAGAAAGGCCATGCAGTTACTTTATGATCAGAGCTAAATATAGATCACTTGCAACAAGCGTCAGCATGATCGTTCGCAATGGATTAGTCACAAATTGGGGGAGAAAAAAAAGAAATAGTTAAAAGTTTGCCAGCACGTTGTCATTTTTTACGAACTTTCACAGACTTTAAGGAAAAGGACTGAAATTGACAGACTTTCCAGGGCCCTGAAAAATCTTTGTCATTTTTTGACAACTTTCACAAATGTTCACAGACTGTAAGGACCCTGCTGGATTCACCTCGTGAGACTGGGTCATGCGGAAACAGCCCTATGCGAATTTGGCGTAGAAAATCAGTCTCCTTAGCACATTCTCCAAACATGTCCATACAGAGAAGCGGTTTGCTGGCAGTTCTGACAAGAAGACATGCCCCAGTACACAAAACTCTGAAAACATGCTGCCTAGCTCTTGACAGCTCACTTATTGGCAGACAGAACAATATAAGATTTAAAGACGGCCATCAAAAAATTGAACGTTGCAGAAGGTGGAAGTGGAGATCTCATGGTGGACATGTGGAAACTAAGTATTTTGATAACATTGTTTTGGCTATTAGGAACCATGAAACTTTATTACGCATATTCATATTTACACATTTCTAGACGAAAATAAATGAAAGGAAAAGGGGAGACCTTACTAGACCCGCCTTACGCTAGGTAAAATATTGCCTAAAAGACCAGCCAGTTAAAAATAGTTATAATTAAATTGATGAGTCACATTGAAATTAATGAAATGATCACACATTTTTATGCCCAATATGCATACTTAAAAAAAAACAACAACAAAAAAACTGGCAACAAAAAATATTTAAACAGAGGAGTATAATGTAAGCAATTTTTATGATTATTTTGTGTTACTTTGCGTACTGGTAAAATGGGGGTAGGGCAGCAGATTCAGCCACTGTGGCCCCTAAATGCATCACAGCATCACAAAATCAGGTTAGGAGTAACTGTGGTACTCTATCCTAACCAATAAAACCTAAAAAAAAGACCTATCGGTTGTATACAAAATTTCTGAGGGCACTGGAAACAACGTACGTTTCCCAATTTCGACAATTTTAAATGGGAAAAAGCTATCATTCACCACAAATGTACCGTAAAGGATGCCGACTTTTCTTATTTTTTTGCACTTTATGCTCACATTATTTAAACTCAATAGGTAAAGAGAGGTCAAAATGAAGTGGAATAACTTTAGTAATTTTTTCTAATTAATTTTGTGTATTTTTACAACTTGGGGGTAGGGATACAAAATCAACCACTGTGGCACTCACAGTGATCACAGTATCACCTAGTCAAGTTTATAATAATTGTGACATCCTGTTTTAATGATGTAAGCCTGAAAATGGACTGCCAGTACAATAGAAAATGTCTGAAGGCATCTGACACATTATTTTTGTCTTTTTTTTGCGATTTCGCGGAAATGGTCGTTTACTGGGTGCACAAATAACTTCACTGTGAGCCAGAGATTCAATATTTTTTCATTCTGTTTTTTGCAGAGGATGCAGAAGGTGTGCCTTAACATAATATTGCCTGATTTGGGTTTCTGGAATGAATTCTGATTTATTTAGAGGAAAATGTTTCTCAACCTCATTTTAGCACCTGCGAAGAGCGTGAATGGGGGTACCCTTGCTCCATCGGCTATATCTCTGGTGTGTTCCTAAGGATTTTCGGGGAACATGGCTTAAACATCTCAGGACATACTAAGGAACACTTTGAAACCCATCTTATTGAGTACTGGGGGGGGGGGGACGGGGGGTGGGGGGGGTGCACGGTAGACCTTCCTAGCTTATGGACTACATGATGTCAGAGCGATCTCTGCCTATGTTGTTCTTCTATTGGTTTGCAGTACCATGCTTACATGCCAAGTTCGCCTAAGCCCATTGAAAGGACTGATGGACGAGCAACAGAATAAGAATAACATGCCGGATCGGTCGGGGCCCGGATCACCAACGACCGCGCACCCCATTGGAGGTCTCCAGGGTGGGGGCGACAAGTGTGTTACTGGAACCAAACCCACCATCAAGCTGCCCACGCAAGGAATAACTATCGGAACTTGGAACGTTCGCACACTCTACCAGTGCGGCAAAGTGAAGGAACTCACCCACGAGTTGAAGCGCTATCGCTGGGACATTGTAGGACTTGCAGAAGTTCGATGGACAGGCTTCGGAGAAACAACAACAGATGAAGGCCATAAAATCTGGTTCAGCGGAAAAGAAACCAAGCACGAACATGGCGTAGCTTTTATCGTAAGGAAAGAGGTGGCTGGAACTGTCATCAGCTGCACCCCCGTGTCAAGCAGACTAATCTCCATCCGCATCTCCGCCCGACCGCACAACATCACTATCATTCAAGTATACGCTCCAACAGCAGATCATGATGATGAAGAATTAGAAGAATTTTACGAACAACTGGACATCATCATCAAGAAAACACCTAAGAAAGACATTCTGACTGTCCTCGGTGACTGGAATGCAAAGATCGGCCCTGACGCCTACCAACAATGGGCAGGAACAGCTGGCAAGTTTGGCCTTGGAGAAACAAACGACAGAGGCCTGCGACTTTTAGAGTTCACACAGAGTCACCGTCTCACCGTTGCTAATACCCTCCATCCACACAAGAAGTCAAGAACAGTGACAAGGCAATCGCCAGGAGGCCTGGTCCATAACCAGATTGACTTCATCTTGCTGCCTCGACGATTCAAATCCAGCGTTAACAAAGCACAAACGAGGTCCTTTCCTGGCGCTGATATTGGCAGCGACCACAACCTCGTCCTTACTAGCCTCAAGTTGAAGCTGGCATTGAAACGAGATAGCAAGAGCCCTCGCATCAGATTCGACCTCCAGAAGCTAAAAGACCCGGAAGTAGAAGAGCTCTTCCAAGCCCAGGTGGGAGGCAGATTTGCAGCCTTGGCTACTTTGGACTGTGACGTAGACACCCTTGCTGGAAATATAAAAGAGGTGTTACTTTCTACAGCAGAAGAAGTGCTGGGGAAGCAGAGGAAGCGCAAACAGCCCTGGGTCACCGATGACATCCTCGATCTCTGTGATGAGAGGAGAGCCTGGAAGAAAAAGAGAGGCCAAGACCTCACATCAGCAAACAAGTACAGACTTGTCAACAAGAAGATCAGGAAGAGGATGAAAGAAGCCAAAGAAGATTGGATTGAAGACCAGTGTTGTAGCGTGGAAGAGGGCATGGCAAGCGGCAACAGCAAGAAGGCTTATGAAACGCTAAGGACCCTCACCAAGACTCAACAGCGAACAGCCACAGTCATCGAAGACAGCAGCGGCCAACTCCTTACGGAAAACACTGCTGTACTAAACAGATGGACTGAGTACTGCCGAGACTTGTATAACTACAAGGCTGAGCCAGACACCAGCATCCTCCAAAACAACCAGGCTGGGGCCAGGAAGGCTGAAGACCTGCCAGTGTTAGCTGAAGAGGTGGAAGCAGCCGTACGCAGCCTGAAGGGAGGAAAGTCTCCAGGTGTAGACAACGTACCTGCTGAACTGTTGAAACATGGAGGAGAAGTAACAACGAAGGTCCTCACTACACTCTGTCAAAAGATCTGGGAGCAAAAGAAATGGCCAGTAGAATGGACACAGTCTCTAGTGATCCCGCTCCCCAAGAAAGGAAACCTGAAACAGTGCCAGAACTACAGAACTATCAGTCTGATAAGTTCACCCTAGCAAAGTAATGCTTAGAATCATTCTCAACCGCCTCAAAACTTTCGCCGAGGAACTGCTGGCAGAAGAACAGGCTGGCTTCAGAGTTGGAAGAAGCACTGTAGAGCAGATTTTCAACTGCCGCGTCCTGATCGAGAAACATCTGCAGCATCAGCGCGAACTCTACCACAACTTCATTGATTTCAGGAAAGCATTTGATCGAGTCTGGCACGACGGACTCTGGCAAGTCATGAGATCGTTCAACATAGAGGAGGGACTGATCCAAATGATAGAAGCGCTTTACAAGAACGCCTGCAGCGCGGTTCTACTTAACAATCAGTCAGGCGAGTTCTTCAGGACGACGATCGGTGTCCGTCAAGGATGCCTGCTCTCTCCTGTCCTTTTCAACATATTCCTGGAGAAGATCATGCAGGAAACCCTCCACGACCACCATACTTCAATCTCTATTGGTGGCAGATCCCTGTGCAATCTTCGATTCGCAGACGACATTGACCTCATGGCAGGCAGCAATAGTGAGCTCCAAAACCTGACAGACAAACTTTCAAGTAGCGCAGGGTCTTATGGCATGGAGATCAGTACGGATAAAAGCAAAGTGATGATCAACACCACAAGCGACAGCAGCAGCTAAATTCACATGAACGGCCAGAAGCTAGAAGAGGTCAATAGCTTCAAGTACTTGGGAGCCACCCTGTCCAAAGACGGTAGTTGCATAGCAGAGATCCGTATCAGGATAGGTACAGCAACATCCGCAATGGCCAGGCTGGACAGGATATGGCGAAGTAACTCCATCAGCTTCACCATCAAGTACAGGCTTTACAAGTCCCTCGTAGTGTCTATTCTACTCTACGGCTGTGAGACTTGGACACTGCTTGCAGACTCAGAAAAGAAAATCCAGGCCTTTGAGAACAAGTGCCTGAGGAAGTTGCTCCGCATCTCGTACCGCGAGCACAAGACCAACGAATATGTACGGAGCATCGTCACTTCCCTGGTGGGCCCACATGAACCCCTTCTGGCAACCGTGAAACGGCGCAAGCTTGCTTGGTTTGGCCACGTGACCCGACACAACACCTTGTCCAAGACTATCCTCCAAGGCACTCTCGAAGGAAGTCGTCGGCGAGGTCGTCAGAGAAAGAGTTGGGTCGCAAACATAAAAGAATGGACCGAACTCGAGATGCCAGACTTGCTTGCCACCGCCCAAAATAGAACTCAGTGGAGAGCACTGTCTGTTGCTGCTGCCTTTCAGTCCCCCCAACGCCCAGTTCGGGCAAGGGACTGATGATGATGATGATGACCATGCTTACGCTGATAACAATCCTGGACACACAAAAGTGTTAACCCGGAATAAAGTGCCATAAATCTGTGCACTCGTATGACGTTAACTCTGTGGCTGTCGGTAGCGATTTTTATCGACAAAACAGCGATACCGACAGTCAAAGAGTTAACGGACTCCAACAGCGAACACCATCCATCTGCATGAGAAATAGATCTTCATGAGCCCCCGCGTCCCGCGGGGGCTCATGAAGATCTCTGCCTCTTGCTCGCCTATTTACGCCCGTGTTCCTGAGGGTGAGGGGAGGTATCAACGAGCGATCAATCATATCTGTCATTGAATCGTGTGAATAACCTGCGTGTTGTCGCCTTATAGCTATTGGAGTTCTTTTATTATGTTAGTGCATAGTATACACGCAGCCTAACACTATTGTCAAACACGCTATTTACCTCTCAATACAGACACCATTGCGATCGTGTGGAACATGTCATTGTCCCTAACAACAACCACCACTGCCACGGCCCGATGTCAGTGGGCCTTATGAGTGCGATTTCGTTATAGTTCCCAAACTTATAACTGTTACACCAGTAGAAGAAAAAAAAAAATGTACGAGTAGCGTGTTCTGTCTGTCCTTGGTGTCCATCATATTTAACCAATGTGCATTATTATTTTCAACATGCACACAAAGCAAACACAAAAAGTATTCTGTTTCCGCTCGCCCGGCCGAACCTGTTTTTTTTTAAACTAGCAGACGACGCAAGGGACATCACTCATACTAAGGTACAACAGGTAGATGACACAAGGGACACCAACCGTGTTAAAAAATAAAAAAAATTTTAAAAAGTTTAGGGCTTAACGTCTTTTTTCCACCGCGAAGGTGATTTCAAAGACGGGGCACCGAAAAGAGGTCTGTACAAATTTTGACCCCAAATGGGTTCGAACCCAAGACCTTTCGGACGACAGTCGAACGCTCTACCAACTGAGCTACCCAGCTCCCCACCAACCGTGTCCGAAAAGCGATTGTTGCTTGATGTTGAGCGTCTGTGCTGCTGGCAAACCGCCCGCACCTCCCGTCCCCCCCCCCCCCCCTACTTTTTATGACGAAATGGAAAACGTTATTTTTTAACTAAATAAATTGCGTTGTAATCGTCCTTCCAAAGAGTGTTTGCTTCTTTATTGGTATTTTCTCAACTTTCCTTTCGCCTAACAGAGCAGCCGAGCATGGCGGGAAAAGTTATAATGGCATTACATGTACCTGACTTACGTCACTAGTGACCAATGTTTAGCGGCCATTGGATGCATGATCATTTGACTAGAGCCACCTTTCTAACATTGACGCTACAATCACATAACTAGTCTGGGCATCTGCTATTCATATCCCTACCATTCCAGTGTCAAATGAAGGAGATGGTTAGATCGTGATAGTTCAACAGGGTGATGCCTGATTAGCTTGGCGCGCGCGGGCGCCAAGCTAATCAGGCATCACCCTTGATCTATCATGATCTAACCATCTCCTCGGCTTGTAGTTTGTACGTGTTTCATTAGTGGCTGCGTGCAGAACAGGGTTAAGACATGAAATGTTTGACTGAAAGCGAAAGGAATTCTTTACAGGTGCGGTTTTAGGTGCCTAGCAGCCACACTACGTGTACACTGGCAACATGTCTGTGTTCTTCTCAACATGAAACACATTCATATTTTTCGTTAATACATGTATGATTGGACAAAAAAAAACAAAAAAAACATCAATCGTCATATTGGCAGAACTTCGGCTCTACTACCCCTTCCATATTTGTTCAGTGGTATTTCGGTTTGTTTTGGGGGGTTTTCTCTCTCAAAATTGCCCTGTTAACATTTCCAGTACATCTGTGTTGTTCCAAATCCAAAACACAGAGTTATAGTTTGTTTAAACACTGTACCTGATTTAAAAAAAAACTCTTTAAGGTTACGTGAATTGATAACAATCCCTCATGAACTTCAGTAGGCCTATCTTCTGCAAGAGACATAGATTCACATCAGCCACTGAAGTCGCAAGGGCTCATGAGAATCTATGCCTCTTGCTGACCGAGATCGGAGGGTATTATGTCATGCTAGGGCTGTATGCAACATCACTTACCTATAGTTTATATTACTATTGCCAATTCAGAGGATGAAAGACTGCCGGGTGGCTATTCAATAGATATTCGCAGACAACATAAAGTACTGTATCCCGCTTCATAATCTATTCAGGCAACACAGAATTTATATATATATATATATATATATATATATATATATATATATATATATATATATATATATATATATATATATATATATATATATATATATATATATATATATATATATATATATATATATATATAAACGCACACGCCCAAAAAGTCTTAGAGAAAGCGACTATTTACCTACTTAGAACCAAGTACTGCCTGAACTAAAAATGTACAAGGTTTAAACACAGCTGGAGGTCCGTACTGACACTGAAATCTGACGGAAGGAATAACACGTGAACAATGTTTGTGTCAACATCGGCATACTTATGTACACAAGTTTCCACCCTCAACAAAGCTCAAGTCTCTCGCGGCACATTTACTTTAAAATATCGAGAGATACGATCCAGCTATTCAGTACACTAAGCGTATTCACACTGCAGCACACCCACTTTGCACGCAACATGTCCATATCACACATTTTACACACCAGTCTCGAAGTAATACACGATCGGCGCTTGATGGCAGAAATCCCTAAATAACTTGAATCTCTGCGTAAAGATGTAAAAGAAAGCCCCACTGTTTCAGGCTGATACAAATTACTTTCATTTCTCTGTCACACTCCCTCTTAAATGGGTCAGTCAAAGACAAATTGAGTGTCGCCCGCTGACCTACTAGCACCAAAAGCAGTAGACACTCGGTGCTCCGGCTCTCCACTGCTGCCGGCAGAACCTTACACCACCGCATGGATTTTGGAATGTTCCAACTCTTCAGCGCGTGAGCCGGCGCGTGCCAACAATCAATAACACATCCTCGTGCAGTCCGGACATAACCTCCCACAGCCGGTCGGCACTGCGGTGGAGAGAGCGCCAGCCAGCACTGCCGGCATATTTTCTCTTTCTTTTTTGTTATATTTGTTTCGCGTGCAAAGTAACTGACTATAATAGTAATACGATGCACTTGACTTTGAGTGTGCCCATGCGGAAACGCCTAACTGGCAAAGAGCCGGCGAACAGGCTGTTTAGTCAGAAGTCATTCAGTTATTCACCACCGCATATTTCACCCGCTCGTCAAGACACCAAGGTTCCACTGCAAGAGGCATAGATTCTCATAAGCCCCTGCAGGGGCTCATGAGACCCTACGCCTCTTGCAGGCTGTGTTGAGTCGCATTTATTCACCTTTTCGCTCCTCTCTGAGGGGGTAAAAGCTTATCGGGATTTTCCCAACAAGCCGGCTCCGTGTCAGTTTACCGCCACGATGGTCACCCCATGGTTACGCCCGTGACCTTTCTCTGTCGGGTGCGACCGACTGTCTGGGCTTGTTTCTATATTGTGTATGCGGTGCCGACCTATAAATAACTTCCAACGGCACTAGTGCGTGAAAGGCAATTAGTATCACTCAAATGTACCATTATTAATAATAACATGTATGCGCATTCACATGTAAGCGCGCGTGCATAGTCGCTTTCGTCAGTGTCATCAGTGATTGCCAGCTGATGATGCGGCAGTACGTGTTTGATAGGCAACACCTCCAAAATTTGAGAAATGGGACCTTGGGGCCAAAAGGGTTAAATTCAAGACAACTGAAAAAAAACCTAAGTTCATGTCCGAGGAACTTGGATTCAAACTGGTGTCAGCTAGAGATATACTCATGAGCCCCTCCGCAAATGCGGTGGCTCATAAGGATCTATACTTCTTGCAGTTGGGTGGTGTTAAAAAAAATTCTCGGCGTTGAACAGGTTAATTCACACACGATCACTGACAGAAAACAACCAAAGCCGCGACCCGCCGAGGACCACAGAGTAAGTGCATGTAATTTGGGTCGCCGCCTCCGGCAAGGCGCACAGACAACACTGATACTCATCACAGCATGAACAGCATGAGCGTTTATGTTACTTGCAGATGAACGGACTTTGCCGCCGTAAGACCTTTCGATTAGCCCGTGCACCGTCCGCGTGGTCCGGCGCGTGGTCTTACCCAAAATTGTCGTCTGCTCGGGAATGCGTGCCAAGCATTGGCCGACTGGGCTCGCCTGAGTGTGGAGCAGTCCACTATTCCGCCGAGGGGTAGTACGATGTTGTCAGACTATAAAGATAGGTATTACTCACTCCTCTGTGTCCGTCTTGAACTAAGCTTACTGGTACTAATCAAGGTGAATGAATGAATGTCAATGAATGAATGTAAAAAAGGGTAATTCATGATTCTTTCTGTATAAAAATGAACTGGAAATTTCCTCAGTTACCGGCAACAAAGTGAAGGAACCTGGCGAGTTAGTTCATTTAAACCTGTTAACAGTGCAAATCTCTGCTACGATGGTGGATTTGCACTAGTCCCTACAGCTGCAGAAGCTCATTAACATCTATGCCTTTAACAATATATTTTAAAGAACATATTTTAAAGAACTTAAGGCTGTGTAATTGGGCAGAGGATATAACAAATAATATTTTCCGTCTGCCAGGCCCCTTTAAGAAAAATCGGCCGCTTCCGCCTTACTTCATTAATTTAATGGAAATTCCATTACAGAAAAGCCTACATGCTTAAGGTTGCATTGAACAGAAATTATGCTTTGCGTTCAAAAATCCAGCTATGGAATGGGTTCTCGGTGTTTTCAGTGTCCTGTTTGGGTGACAGTGCACATGCAAACAATTGAAATGCCTAATGACCAACTACATATACACCCCACAATTCATGGCCAGCAAGAGACATAAATTTCCATGCCCCCCAGCAGAAGCAAGGACTCATGAAAATTTATGCCTCTTGTAGATGGAACAGGCTAGCTGAAGGACTGAAACCGCTACAATTCAGGTTCCGGGATTTTGAAAAAGCTGAATCAGTCTCCGGGACTGAAGACTGCCACCTATCACTCAGTGTCATCGTTACTGCCCTTTTGTGCATCGGGAAACTATCCCCCACAGCTAAGGAGAAAGCAGAATAGACTTTCAATTCACAGCTTGATTAACTCATTCGAGATGTGCTGCCTCTGGATACGCGGCTTGCACCGCGTATCCAGAGGTGGCACGTCTCAAATAAGTTAATCAAACTTCACAATTAAGCCCCTTGCACATTTAGCCACCAGCACAGGGAACAGTACCTGTGTCAGCATATACACAGGGATTAAAAGAAAGTTTGTTAGGGATTTTGTGCACTAGCATTGTAAGATATACTAGGAACATTTGAAAGGTATTTATCAAGGGAATATTATAAAAGAACAGTATCTCCATAATATGTGAAAAGTGAGAGAGATGTATAAAAGATGACCCTTAAGCCCTTTGGCTGTTGACAGCAGTTTTTGTTGCAATGACTCCTGCTGGAATCATCATGACAAAAACTGCTACCGACAGCCAAAGGGTTAAATATTATACTGGAAACACGTATCCTCGGCAAAACATTGCAAATCCACCATGCCCCAACTAACCAAATGGTTTCTTTTTTAACTCTTCAATTCCCAGAAAGAAATGACTTCCATTTCAAAGAATGGAAGTCATTTCGTTTTGGGAGTTAAAGAGTTAACATACATGTGACTAGCAAAAGAAATGTAACACCACGTGAAATAATTGGTAAGATATAACACGGATGATATCACACTTCTGCCGCTCGTAGGTATAAATGCAGTAAATGAAACAATATTTAGCTGATCAATACAACCTGTCTCATCTGTCTCAAACACAATGTCATGTCCGCTCTCCCACATCTACTGGACACAAAATCATTCTATCTAAAGACATGGTGTGTTCTGCGTCGTTATTTCCACCACTGGTTATCAATGCACTCTAAAAACAGTTTTACCTGTCTCTACAGCCAGGGCTGCTGTTGCCCTGACATATGATATGACAGGACATGCAGCAACAATGGCCGTTCAAAGGTGATGTCAAAATAGCTTGGCGCCTCCAGGCGCCAAGCTATTCTGACACCACCCTTGAATTATCATGGTTGTCTTATCTCCCAAACAATGAGGTAGACCTCAGAGGATATATCTGATATGGTCCTCAGAGCTTAATAGGTTAACGGTAATACATGCTGGTATGTGATTTTGGACATCACAGCTCTAAGCTCAGAGCCATGAGGACCTACAAAACCAGAACACAAAAGACCACTGTAGAGTTTTGCTGCCGTAACAGATTTTGTGCATGTACAGCACACTACCCTTATTCTGAAACTTTTGAGTAAACAGAAGACTACCGGTACATGATGTGTGACCCAGGAGCTCTGTCCATCTCCAAAATATGCCTGTGTAGCCACTACACACTACCTAAAAGCTATACCAAGGTGTGCAAGCATCCTCCACCTTTGCTATACAAAACATAATTTAAATTGCTCGGCCAGACCAATGTTATTTAAGAGCGCAATCATGTGGCTTTCCTTCCATAGTCATAGTAAAGCACGGAACTTGACAGCGGTTGACTATCAAGAGTCATAAAATGGTGATGAAATGGGGCACCTGGTCACCCATGACAATTCGAAAATGCTCCAGGCAATTTAAAACATATAAAAAATTAGCCCAGCTGGCTACCTTATTTTGTAGGCTTTTAGGTTTCATTACTCCTGAATGTGTACAAAAGAGTGACAGAGTTACAAGCACACATAGAACACACCATAACAAACTTTTCAATCATAACTGCAACCTGTGTTTCACATTAATTACAAAAATAGGGAGCAGACAAAAAGGCATGAAATCCATAATTCAAAAAGTGGCTGATTTGTCTCCCTTGATATGCTACCGAGGGAGACAACCAGTGTGATGAACAAAATAAACTTCATGTCTAGATTTCAGGAGGAGCCAAAAAAATGCTTGCTCTTCTGGCACCCCATCAGCACCTACATGGCCCACAGGCCCTAGCCTGCCAGTCTATTTTCACCATTGCCGCTTTCATCCATGCAAAAAACAAACACAAAAACATCAACAAAAATAAAACAAGGCGAGAATCCAGCAACAATGGCAGGAGCCGGGCCATGCCACCAAAGCAGCTCAAGAGTACTTCAAAACTATTTTAAAGTTGGCTTGGCACCTCTCCATATGCCAAGCTAATTAGGTGCTGCCCGTAAGCTGTCATGGAATATCCCCACTCACCTCACCCCTTTGTTTTTCATTACAATGATTCCTGTAGGAATCATCATGACAAGAACTGTTATACTTACAGGCAGACAAAGGGTTAAAAGAAAAGCAAGCACTGTACTGCTTCGAAGGCGAATTTAACTGAACTTCTGCATGCAGCCATTACCACCATTTACACTACCAACAGGTGCATGCAAGAAGGGATTAATGAGCTCTTTGGCTTTTGGTAGCACTTTTTGTCATGATGATTCATGACAAAAAGCACTACCAAAAGCCAAAAGGTTTATATGATGAGCCTCAGTACCACAATCATGCTCCAGTACACCGCAGCCTTGGATATAACACACAAAATGTCTCAGGCTCCCACAGAAATGCCAGGTGAGAAAAAGGTCCTTGGGCTGACATCAGTCCTAGATGGCCTGTGTAGCTAAGACATCAGCCCGCAGTCCTTTCGGTTACAAAGTAGTTTTTCTTCTAGTTCTATGTATATTCAATACAGCAACAGTGCAAAAGTGAGTAATTTATGATTCTTGAATACTGCGATATACTGAGCCTGACCTGTACTACTACTAAACTCATTTGGAAGAGAGAGTGGACATGAGGAACAACTGACTAACCTGCCACTGTTTAGCGGGGGGTCGCTTCGGAAGCCAGAGTCGAAAAGCAATGTACAACGATGTGCCTCCACCTAATGCCAGAAGTATTACCCGCCGAGGCCTCCGCAGCCACAGGTTTGCCAGCGAAGATGTGGAGCTTGTCTGTGACTTTCCATCTGGAGTAAAACCAAACAACATTGTTAACCCTTTTAGCCCCAGGACTCTGCAGCAGGAGATGAATTGATTGTGATCATTCAAGGGTAGTGCCAGACAAGGTTTGCGCCTTCAGGCACCAAGCTCATCTGGCACTACCCTTGAATTATCATGATCAATCCATCTCCTACAAGTTCACGTACCTGGGCAGCAAGGTTACCACAGATGGAGACTGCACAAGGGAGATCACCACAAGAATCAGCAAAGCCAACCAAGCCTTCGCAATGCTGAAACCCATCTGGAGGACCACAAGCCTGAGCATCCACACCAAGCTCCGTATTTTTAAGAGCAACGTGCTGAGTGTCCTTCTATATGGGTCAGAATGCTGGAAATCCACTACCGCTACGGAACGCAAGCTGGATGTCTTCCAGAACAAGTGCCTGCGACGGATCATGAAGGTCTTCTGGCCAAACATGATTACAAACGAGGAACTACGGAAGAGAGCAGGCGCAGACAGCATCGCTGAAACCATCGCCACACGGAGATGGAGATGGCTAGGCCACGTTTGCAGAATGTCACCTGACTCATTACCAAGGGTGGCACTGAGATGGACACCACAGGGGAAGAGAAACCGTGGGCGACCAAAGGAGACGTGGCGCCGAACCGTGGAGCGAGAGCTCAAGAACAGAGGCCTTACTCTGCAAACAGCACCCAAAATAGCAGCTGACAGACAAAAGTGGCGCTCCCTTGCCGTCGCCTCAAGCACCAGACGGCGCAGAGAGGACTGAATGAAATCCATCTCCTACAACTGTACATAGTCGATTAGGCAACACCTTCAAACTTTGAGAAATGGGACCTTGGGGCTAAAAGGGTTAAATTCTCATTATATGTAGCTAAATTTTTCATACCAAACCTCCCCAACACAAAGACAATCTTTAAGTGTTTTCATACTACCAGATTCCAACCATCATCATTTCATAAACTCTGCAGCCACAGTAGGTCTGTGACTTTTCATCTAGTGCATTAAAAAATAAACACTAGATGTATCCCATCATGATCATCCATCACCATCATTTAACCCTTTGGTTATGTTGGTAATAGTTTTTGTCATGATGATTCCTGCAGGAATTATCAGGACAAAAACTGCTGACAGCCAAAGGGTTAATAATCTGATTCTTGAAACAACTAATTCATAAACTGATTTTTGTATAAACTATGGATGTAACAAATAATGATATTGTGATTTACGATTAAACCAATTCAATTATGCAACATTGCAGCAACATATGGATCAACCATGACAGTACAAGGGTCATGTCGGAATCACATTTCTTAGAAATGGGAGATTTATGCAACCCTTAGGGTGTCATTAGCATTTTAGTCGTGATGATTCCTGCAAGAATCATCGCAACTAAAACCACTACTGACACCCAAAGAGTTAAAAAAATCACAGCCAGTACACAAAGACAAAGCAAGTGTCCACTTACTGGACTGAAATCTGATGCATGCTTTTTTGGGGCTGTGTGACACAAGCTGATGTCCATGTCTAAATAGGAAAACAGGAGTAAGCCTGTTGACACACATCACCTGAGACAGCAATCTGAAATTAAAAAAAAAATTAAAATATACAACAGCATGTATCGCTGGCAGGAAAATCAGTTGTTTCCATGGTCATCATCAAACACAAAGGCAACTTTGAAAGTGCAACCAGGTAGAAAAAAAAAAAATGATTAGTATTCTTAGTCTCTACACGAGCACATCCCCTGGCTAAACCCCATGGCAAAGAGCAATTGACTGTAGCCTGGAAACATCTGTCCATTTAAAGGGTTGGGTCCCAAGGGTGTACCTTCAGTTTAGCAGCAAAGCATGCAGCATTAACTCATTCAGCCCGGCGCACGTATTTCCCAAATTTGGGAGGCGTCATCTAACAACTATGCACCTGTTGCAGGAGATGGATCAACCATGATAATTCAAGGGCAGTGCCAGATTAGCTTGGCGCCGACAGGCGCCAAGCTAATCTGGCACTACCCTTGAATTATCATGGCCGACCCATCTCCTGCTGTAGTGCGTTAGGGTTGAATGGGTCAATTATGCTTGCATGTTGATGGCTAGGATACAAAATCACTATCAGGACTTTAAGCATGTTTATATAGGCCGGCAGACAGTTTAACCCATTAGCCCCGACACCCTTCAGCAGGTGATGGTTCGACCATGATAATGTGTCATATTAGCTTGGCCACTCTTGGCGCCAAGCGAAACTGGCACTACCCTTGGATTATCATGGTGGATACATCTCCTGCAACTGGTACAGTCATTTGGTGACGGCTCCAAAATTGTGGAAATGTGGCCATGGGGTTAAATGGCTAAAGCAGGCACCTGCTCTCCAGTCGCCAAAAGATGTTCCAGCCAACACAACATTTCACGTACAATACTTTTAAAGTACATGTACTATGGTAAGCACTAAATGTATCAAAGGTGGAAGGAGTGAGCTCTAATAGTAATATACTGAAGGCCACAGGTATCGCACTCTGCAGTGCGAGAATGGATTGGCACAGCTAAATTGCACTTGCTGGTCCAGGCCACTTTGCGCTAATGATCACTTCACACCCAAAGAGCATGTTCTTGCACATTTTTCTCTAAGGACTTCAGCCTTCACATTTGTAAAATAGCTCTGCACCTGACCATTATTAGAAAGTGTGGTTGTCACTGCTAAGAAATAGATTCTCACATTGATTTTTAGGTGATACTGAGAATCTCATTCTTGTGGTCTTAAACCTTATCCTACTAGCTTTTGCTAGTTTATTATACTCCGGTAATGAAAATGATCAATGATATATTTATGAGTGTGATATGTCTGAACAAGAAAGAAACCCTAGAAACTCATAAAACACTGAGTGGGTTATCCCTTACACGTAACACACTCAGTGAGATACGTCTCCCTCATAACACACTCTACCCCAAATGACATGTACAATGTACATTGTGCCAATACCTGCACATAATTTGTAAGGTTTGACATCATGTGTTAGTGTTGCTGAAAGGGTCAGCTTCACTATATTTAGCTGTAATCTGTTAACTTGAATCTAGTGGAAATCTACCCTGCATGAATCCTCCGACACATGTATGAATTAACCCTTTACAAATTTGTGATTTGGTGATTTCACCGTTATATAGACGTAAACCAACTCAGAGTATAAATCAACACAGGCTTGAATCCATCCAACTACAATTTTTTTTAATAGCTGTAGGCTAGTGAAATACAAAGCTACACCAGGTTAAATCACACGTGGATGGATACACTTTAGGGCAGATTTTCACTAGGTAGATTCTCATTAGGTAGATTTATGCATAGACCCATTTAGCATTAGTGATCATGCCAGCAAGAATTCCCTTGTTTTAGTTCCTGAAAAAATTCTGAAATGGTTGTGTAATAAAAACCTAGTTTAACTTATATGATCTCGTTATTTACACACACACAGTGACACACACAAAACAACAAACCCCAACAACCTCCTGGATTCATTTTTTTTCACAGCCAATTCACTGTAGGTTCATTGGCTATGGCAATAATTGAGCTCACCTGTGTTTTATTTTCTGGTAAACAACTTGATCAGGATTTATTAAGCTCTATAAAACCACTCAAGTGACAGTCTCCCTAAACACTGATGTAAGAATCTGTATGCACACATTATCTATGTGCATTTTTTACTTTTAAAAAAATCTCCTTTGCTTACCTAATCAGGCCTGTAAACCTTAGAAATTTACATGACCAATTGCATCATACCTCCAACTAAAATTGGCCAGAATGCACCACAAGGTTTACCTGTAGTGTTTTAAATACTTATCATGTCGTATGTCACACACAGATAATTAGGCTATAGCTATGCTGGAAAGAGAATGTCACATGCACAGAATGTTTTTCTTATTTTACTTTAAAAACTAATCCAATAATAAACACATCTATATTCTGAGCAACTCTATTCTGTATTCACGAGTAATGTCTGAGTCTGAGAAGAAAAAAAAAGCTTTGCCCCGACATTTGCGACACATCTCCTACCACGTCATTCTGTGTTTGTTAAGTGTAGATAAGGGTGCATATGGGAGAGCAGGCTCTAGTTTAGATTGACTTTATGCACAACTTTAAGGTTTATAAATCAGTACCGTTATCTGGCGCACAAATGTGTTTGCTATTGCAAACAGTGAACTGTCAAAGGCCGACGCACTAAATTCAGTGATATTACTCTCGTAAGACTAATGCTCTAGCAGTTACGTGAGACGAGACCAGCAGTGCAGATAGCCAGATGAGCCGATCAAAGCTTCTCATTGCGCAGTTCCGATAATATCCTGTTCTGTACTGAAGGGCAACGAGAGTGATGTAACACATAAAAAAGCAATAACTGTGTTGTTTTAGAACACACAAAAATAATCTGTATCGCTGTAAACTTGCTACGACTGTGTTTTCATTCATCAGACCATAGTTCATGAAAACTTAAAAGCTTATCATATATAAAAGTGTCTGTCTAAAATCACACGTATTACCGAGTGCACGCTGCCATTGTTGACCTCTATGAGTTACGCCCCTTGTTTGAAAATGGTTTATTTCCCAAAATGTATACAGCTTGATAATCATAATTTTTCGAGTCAAATTTAATCTACACTTCAGATACAAATCAAATTTTTGTCTCATATGAAAATTAATATAAAGGTTATCTTTACCTTGCAAAGTATGTTTAATATTTATGATGTATACATATGGTTTTGATTGAATGGGTGGTAGCTTTATTCTATTCACTTCCGGTTCTTTGAACGACGCGATTCCTACGCTTCCAATATCATCGATTTCTGACGTATCGCCTCGACGAAACTAGCTAAAAAGAGAATGTCGGCCAAGAGAGTGAAATTTGATGAAGAATCGCTTGCAGAGCAATTTAAAGCTGACGATGAGGCGGGGGAAGGTCGTCTTAAGAAAGGAAAACATTCGCTTGACAGCGATGAAGAAGACGACGAGGGCGACAAGTACGATGTGATGAAAGAGGACGACATAGAAGGTGCGCTTTGTGCTTGCATCTATGGTACTCCACAGAAACACCGACTTGTACACAGAAACATTAATTTTTGCAATGTATATCGTGTTTGAAAATTAAGCCAGATGGGGTTCAGGTTCGGTGCAGGGCTCTAGTGTGTGGGAATGAAGGGAAAGGCGGAGGCAGTCAAGTTGTGTATTTACACGACGATTTTTATTTGTACCATGCAACACACTGACGGTCTGTCAGACGCAAATGGAAATTGGCAACTGTTATACAACGTAGCAGTAATTATACATTACTACGACAACTCTCGTCTGATACTGATAGATACAAATGCTAGACTATACACACTCAACATGTACTAGTTTACACATCTACAAACAATACATACTCAAACTGAGCTGTTCATGAGATACTTAAAAGACAGAGACAGAAAGATGGAGAGAGAGAGAGATGCACAGTTCCTAAAACACATGAACTAGTGACCTGAATAATCAAACTGGTCGAACATGAAAAGTCCCAGTGACCTACTGAAGCTATGAAATTCAAGTGCTCGTATCAAAGATAGACACTGTATGAACAAAGCTAACAACAGCATACAAATTACAATCCTAGCTGCAGTCAAACTCACTAGTTTATTCTACTGTGGGTGGATAAATAGGACAAACCCCCATATACTGTACTCTATATGAGGAAGGAAAGAAAGACAGAATTAGAAAAGAGCAAACAGTAAAAAGATAGTAACATCAGCATCAGTTTCGCTTCAAGTATCATAAATACACAGCCTATGCAGTATTTTCCTAATAAAACTTTAGGCACATACTTGCAACACATTGATGGTCTGTCAGATGCAAATTCATGTGAATTGGCAACTGACAGGCCAAGCCAGTGTTTACATGCAAGAGGTTAGAGGTGACCTTGGCATCCATGATACTGCCCTGGCCTGGTTCACTTCATACGTTAAGGATCGTTCTCAGGCTGTTATTGTAATGGCCAGCTATCTGCTTCTAGTCTTTTGTTGTGTGGAGTCCCTCAGGGCTCCGTATTAGGGCCTGTTTTGTTCACTCTATATTCAGAACCTCTGTGTGATGTAATTACCGCCCATGAGTGTGATTTTTACAAATATGCTGATGATACTGAATTGTCAAGAAGTAGCGCGCCTAGCCATTTCAGCTCCGCTAAGATGAGCGTACAGTGTTGTATAGACGACGTCCTGTCCTGGATGACAAGCAACAAACTTTAGTGTGAAGATTGATTCGACGCTCTCAATGCATGATCATATCAGTAGCGTCTGCCGAGCTGGTTTCCTTGAGCTGCGCAGAATTTCTTCCCTCAGACTGTATCTCACAGAAAGTGCGGCATCAAGACTTTTAAATGCATTCATTACGTCCAGGCTCGATTATTGCAATTCTGTACTGGCAGGTTTACCGGCAGATCAGATTTCACGCTTGCAGATGATTCAAAACAATGCAGCACGTCTCATCTTGAAGAAACGAAAGAGAGACCACGTTACGCCTCTACTGAAGCAGCTGCACTGGCTGCCCGTAAAATTCCGCTGCCAGTACAAAATTGCAATTTTCGCCTATCGGCATTTTGACGGATCTCTCCCGCCCTACCTTTCTGCCAAGCTGTCTGTTTATCAGCCATCACGCACCCTCCGTTCCTCTAGTGTAAAACTTTTTAAAATCCCGAAGCTTAACATGAAAACTGTCGGGGAGCGTTCTTTCACCTTTTTAGCCCCAAGTGTGTGTATCTCGCTGCCAACTGAAATGCGGAATCTGCCCACATTGTCACAGTTCAAAGCTCACTTAAAGACTTTTCTTTTCTGTCGGGCATTTAACACTTAGCTCATCTTTAGCTAACTGTTCACTGCCTTTTATTTTGATCCTAGAGGAAGTGAATGTAAGGTGTTGGGAAGAGATGGGGTGGTTTAAAATAGTGTATAATCGTGCGTGTGTCTGAGAGAGAGGGTGTGCTGTTGTGCATGCGCAATGAGTCCAGTGTTTTCCTGGAGAACAGCGCTATACAAGAACTATGTATTATTATTATTAAGAAACCTCTGGTGAGTGAGTTAACCACAAAATAACAGTTCTACAGTAGCCAGTAAAAAATAATATTAAAGGGCGGTTTATGTCAGTTTGATTGCCCATGGAATAAGCAACTTGATGTTTACATGGTAATGGATTGGGATGCAAGCAGACAAGGCAAAGTGACCCATCATAATTATATATATACACAAGCATTTCTTCTTTTTTTTTTGCAAGGCCACCAGAAAATAGTTTCAGTATAGCACATTCTCACAACAGGGCAAGAGGACAAGACAATTGAGTATGATGAGGATATCCCAATCACGCCATTCAACATGCGGGAGGAGATGGAGGAGGGACACTTTGACAGCGATGGCACCTATATCTTTGACAGGACAAAAGTAAGGGCAGCAATTGTCTGTAGCACATTGAGCCTTGAATTTCCAGATCTGAGAGTTGTCTTCAGAAGACTATACTAGTTCAGGAGATAGAGACCATCATTGTTCTTCAAGGGTGACGCCTGAATAGCATGGGACATAAAAGTGCCAACCTTTTCTGGCACTGGGTCTGTGCTATCACAATCATTCCGTCTCCTATTGTATTATGTCAGGGCTGCATCGGTTAGTGTTACACTCTTCAAAATACAATGCAACACTTGCAAGTTTGGCTGACTTACTGCAGTGTTGTTGTTTTTTTAAATGTAGGAACTTCATACTTCTGTAAAAGTAACATGTCTTTTCAGAGTTTCAATGTACAGTTAATAACTTGAATTTTATTTGAACCCTTTGGCTGTCGGTAGCGCTTTTTGTCATGATTCCTGCCGGAATCATCATGATAAAAAATGCTACCGACAGCCGAAGGGTTCAAACATGTTCAGTCTGTGGTAATCCTTTTGTGCTTTCAGCCACTGGTACTGTTTGCAGTACCACTACCAGTGGCTGCATGTGCAAGAGGTCTGACCCTTTGGCCATCTGTAGAGCTTTTCCTGCAGGAATCACCTTGACAGTAAGCGCTATGAATGGCCAGAGGGTTAATCCATTTTTGTGCGTGCTTGCAGGCAGCCATTCGTGACAACTGGATTGACAACATTGACTGGGTGCGCATCAAGGAGTCTGAGCGGATCAAGTTTCAGGAGCAGGCCGAAGCAGCCATGGACAGTGATGATGAACCTCCTCCCATCGACAAACTGTCGCTCTTCCAGGAGATGTTGGACATCCTTCAGCCACAGGAAACCGTCGCGAAAGCTGTGCGCAGACTCGGCAAGAGCAAGGGGAAGCCACTCACCACAGCGCAGAGATGGAAGGCCAAGCGGCAAAAGACGGATGGGAAGGGAGGTGGAGATGCAGCAAATGCGGAAGCTGAAAAAGCTGAGCAGGACAAGGCACTGATGTTGAAGCTCACAGAAATTGCGGACACTTTGGTGCAGGATGGTATGATGGAGATCTACGAAGCCACAAAGGAGAAGATCAGTTTTCTGATAAAGCAGGAGCAAGAGAAAAGCGCCAAGTCCAGCTTCACCGTCCCAGAAAATGTGGACGATGATGATGCGCTAGACATGTTTGCCGAGAACATTGACAAACAACAAGCAGAGAAAGCTGGTAAAAGTGATGTTGTGGCTGAGAAAGACGGTGAGAAGAAAAATGATGACAAAGGGGAGGCTTTAAATGCAGAAACCACAGGCACAGGTTTGGTTAACTTGTGTATTATTTGTATTAACTCATTCAGCCCGACGGCCATATTTCCCAAATTTTGGAGGCATCATCTGATGACTATGCACCTGTTGCAGGAGATGAATTGACCATGATAATTCAAGGGTAGTGCCAGATTAGCTTGGCGCTGACAGGCGCCAAGCTAATCTGGCACTACCCTTGAATTATCATGGTTGACCCATCTCCTGCTGTAGTGCGTCAGGGCTGAATGCTACTGACACACAAAAGGTTAACCTCCTTGTGCATGCAGCCATCAGAACTGTTAGTACCAGTGGCTGTGTGAACATAGGGGTTACCTCATTAATCCTTGAGGATGGAATTGTCAAATCTCAGAGCAAGCCTGTGTCACAGGTCTAGACACAGATCAACAGTATTTCACAAGCGTTGTCAGAATAGCTTGGTGCCTAGAGGTGCCAAGCTATTTCAGCACCACCCTTGAAATATCATGACCCGGGTCTGCCCTGGGGGACTTGGGTGGGGTTAGGTATTTTTTAGTTCCCAGGGTCACCCTGGTCAGCCCCACAGGGTGGGTTTTTCTCTCTATTCTGGGGCATGTGTTTCTGTCTACCCTTTGTCCATTCACCTGTATTTGCCTTTTTAAAACTCTCCCTACTGTCTGCACTGCCTGTAGCTCTTGATATTGGATGCGTGTTGCTAAATGGTCTTAGCTTTATTTAGGCCCCATGTGTTAGGTTTATTTAACGTATTTGACCGGCTGGCGACATACATTCAATGTTCTGGTTTTTTTTTGTTTTTTTTTTCACAAGCAGTGCAGGCACGTCCTGAGAAAGCCTTGTTGCTGTCGGGACGTTAAGCAATGTACAATCAATCAATCATTGAAATATCATGGTTAATCCACATACTGTCATATCATGGGTTAACTCATTCAAGACGTGATGCATCCAGATACGCGGTGTTAATGCTGATTGAGGAAAAGAGAACATCCCCCTGACATTCATCTTAGAAACTTTCCCCAGAATAGGACTGACTGGAATAGTTCAAGGGTAGCTCCTGATTAGTTTGGTGCTTGGAAAAGCTGTTAGGCCAATCATGTACAGTCCTTGAACTGTTATGATCAATTCATCTCCCACAACTAGGGCGCCTACCACTTTCCTAAAATTGAAATTGGTAGAGAAATTGATGTGTATACTGAGGGCAGATTTTTTTAATTGCTCTTCTGACAGCGATGGTTGCTGGGGAAGGGTGCAGATTGTGCAAATAAAATAAAAACTAGTGACTGCGTGAAAAGGAGAAGTGCCGCATCTCGTTATAATGAATAAATACAGCCATTTCAACTGCGTGAAAAGGAGAAATGCCACATCTTGTTATAATGAATAAATACAGCCATTTCAACTGTACTGGTACAAAACCAGAACACACATACCACGTTGTTGTCAAGAAAACCCGTTCAGTGCTGAGAAAATGTGAACACAGTTGTGGAAGATCATGAGGACCTATGCCTCTTGCTGACACCACTTTAAACCGATGTTCCCAGGACATCAAGAGGGGTTTTTGGTCTTGAATTAACGAAGACTGCAGAAACACAGTCTGTGTTAGCTGGAACTAAACGGGTTAAAAAGATGGGTGCTCTCTCAAGAGAAATTGTGAAAGGCAAAAAGTGTCACCTGTCATTACCACAAAGACTATCATTCATATGGCTACAGCCACCTTGATGATGGTCTTTAGTGACAGGCAATCTCTCGTAAGGTTGGTCACTCAAAACAGGTTCTGCTGTACACTGTAAATCTACTCTGTGTAACCCATTCGACCGCAACGCCCTACAGCAGGTGATGGGTCAACCATGATAATTCAAGGGTAGCGCCAGATTCGCTTGGCGCCGTCAAGCGCCAAGTGAATCTGGCGCTACCCTTTAAATATCATGGTCGATCCATGTCCCGCTACTGCTACACAGTCGTCAGGAAACGTCTCCAAAATTTTTGAAATGCAGCCGTGGGGTTGAACGGGCTAATCTCTTTCTGTAAATCTGTCCAACAGAGTCTGGCACAACCACTACAGACGAGACGGAGGCGCAGTGGGAGTACAAGTGGGAGAACACGGACACGGCCACAGTCCTCGGCCCCCACCCCACGTCGCAGATGATGAAATGGCAGGAGGAGGGGTATTTCAAAGAAGGCGCCTACTGCCGCCGAGTCGACTCGGGGGGACAATTCTACTCGTCCAACCGAATTGACTTTGATCTCTACTCGTGAACGTGAAGTTTTTAGTTTCATTCAAAGGCTTTTAATCTTTGCGTGTGTACATGAACGTGATGTATGTGTTTGATTACAAGACCTTTTCTAAAAGGCCTGACAAATCGCTCAATCCGTGGGTGTTCACGGAACCTGTCGGAATTTCGCTGCCAGCAAAAGGCATAAATTCTCAGAATCAAAAGAATTTTGGCCCCTTGCTGACAGAAATGTAAATGTTGCTCATCTTGACCAGCAAGAGGCATACATTCTCATGAGCCCCTGCAGATGCGGAGGCTCATGAGGATCTATGCCTCTTCCTGACTGATGGACAGATTAACCACTGCACTGTCACTGGACGCTAATTGTGTTTCCGAGCTCTTTGTTAATTCGACACGATAGAGCCCCAGCTGTGCAACGAACATGGATACAAAGAGGTGGCAACAAGAGGCATAGACCCTCATGAGCCCCCGCAATTGCGGGGGCTCATGAGCATCTGTGCCTCTTGCAGTTGGATCGTGTTTTCTTTACCTGGGCAGTGATGGGGTTAAAAAGAACTGTACTTACTTACTTACGCCTGTCACCCCTACCCGGGTATAGGCCGTCGACGAGAGACCTCCAGCAACTCCTGTCCTGTGCTTCTCCTTCGATTCTACTCCAGGTGGTTCCCAGTCTCTTGATGTCTGCTTGGAGGTCTCGACGCCAGGAGTTTCTCGGCCTACCTCTTTTCCTCTTTCCCTGGGGGTTCCATGACAATGCCTGCCTAGTGGCCTAGCAGGGAAAGGTTGTACTTTTGCATTTCCGCTGCTATCTGGGCGGCCTTGCCGCTCTGGTACATGGTCTTGACGTTCCATGTGCCCATGGTTGTATCCCTGGATAGAGAGAGGCGGCTCGGTCCTGTGGCTTCCGAAGACTTCCGGCTTTCACCACAGGACGCCATAAGTCTTCTAGTAGAAGAACCTTCCTCCTCCAGGAAAGGAATTACTGTTAGTCTTTTCGTTGGCGTTTTTGTAGCTATTTCCTTTTTTGCAGGGTGGGGAAGCTACCCCCACGCCCAACCCCCTTACTAGGAGGACCAGGGGTTTTCTGTCGGGGTCACCTTCCCTTAGACCATGTTGGTTCACGGCACCTTATTTCATTCGGTGCACCCCTCTCACGAGGGACCCCCTATCCACCACCCAGGGGACGCGCCTCAACGCCGTATGGTCCCAGCGCGAGGAAAAAGAACTGTGGGGCTCATTATATTCTTGCAGGTGGCGTGGAACTGGTTAAGTGGCCAATTGTTTCCTCAAAACACATTACCGATGACATGACTAACTGGAAATAGTCTACTTGCTTACCAATTTTAGCCTAAGACCCAAAGGGTCCCCCCCAGGAGGCTCTCGGGGATCCCTGACAGGGACGAGAGAGCTTTCGGGGATCCCTAACAGGGACGAGAGTAGCCTCCCCTGCCCATCCGGTCAGGCGCCAGGTGGTGTCTCCTTTAGCCAGTTGTCTACTTCGCTGCTAGCGTTCGGACGCTTTTACCTGAGCCTCTGACCCTTGGAAAGACTGTGTACGGTTCGACCGTCCCTTTCCGGCCTGCCTTCGCCTAGCCTCTCGGCTTCTGCTTCTGGCGTGGCCTCCGTCTTCTCTGCTAGCCCTCGTCTGGGCCTCGTGCTCTTGGCTGGCCCTGGAACCTTCTAGGCTCCCGTCGCGCGGTGGTTGTGCTTCGTCTTCCTGCCGTTCCGCCATGGACAGGTAAAGTCTCGGCCGTTTCCGACGTCTCGCCTGGCTGGGTCGGACGTCGGGCTTCGCTCGAGCTACTGTTGTTTTCTCTCCGCATTTCACGGTGAGTTTCGAGTGTTTCTTGCTTTCGAAGCTTTAAATGGCGCCCCCGGTCGCCTTCATGTTTGGGTATGGGCTGCAGTTACCTAGTGCGCCTCTCCCCAGTACGCCGACCTCCCGTGACCTATTGTCCGGTACTTTGTGCTTCGTCACTCTGCCGTTCCGCCATGGAAAGGTGGAGTCTCGGCCGCTTCCTACGTCTCGCCTGGCTGGGCCGGACGTCGGGCTTCGCTCGAGCTACTGTTGTTTGTCTTTGCATTTACTGTCAGTTTCGCGTGTCTCTTAATTTTCGAAGCTTTAAATGGCGGGGTTTGTTACCCGCCGCCGGTCGCCTTTCATGTTTGGGTTTGGGTTGCAGTTACCAAGTGCGCCTCTCCCCAGTTCGGCGACTTCCAGTGCCCTAGTGTCCGGTGCTTTGTGCTGCGTCACGCTGCAATTCCGCCATGAAAAGGTAGAGTCTTGGCCACTGCCTACGTCTCCCCCGGCGGGGCCGGACGTCATGCTTGGCTCGGACTTCTGTTTGTTTTCTCTCCGCATTTCACGGTGAGTTTCGCTCATTACTTACTTCGGAGCTTTACCTGGCGGCCTTAGTTGCCCGCCGCCCATCACCTTTCATGTATGGGTATGTGTTGCAGTACCAAGTGCGTTTCTGCCCAGGACGGCGGCTTCCAGTGGCCTGGTGTCCGCCACACTGTAGACTGGGTGCCACCTGCTCCTCTGTCATCGGCTGCGCTGGCTGCCCTGCTTGACTGGAGGTTCTTGGTCTCTACTCCGGTGTTTCACCGCCGAGCGACCCGCGACTTCCGCCTTCCTTGGGACCTTCCGCGGCACGGTGGGATTGTTCAAGCGGCCCTCCGACATGGGATAGCCACTCCTATCGTCCCTGGTAAGTTTGTAGCTCTTTCGTAGACGCGTTAAGCCCGCTGACTCCTCCGGCGAGTCGCCAAGCTGGCTACGTGCCCCCCTCCCGTAAAAAGGAGCCCCGGGCACCGCGACCACGTCGCCTTAGTTCACGCGTCGGCCCTCGGCCAAACCTCAAGCCCGCTGACTCCTCCGGCGAGTCGCCAAGCCGGCTACGTGCCCCCCTCCTTGAGCCCCGGGCACCGCGACCTTGGTCGCTAATTAAGCGTCGGCCTTCGGCCCTTCTTCTAAGCCCGCTGACTCCTCCGGCGAGTTGCCCAGCCGGCTATGTGCCCCCCTCCTTGAGCCCCGGGCACGGCGACCTTGTCGCCTGTTACATGCAAAAAAAAAAAAAAAAAAAAGAAGAAGTTGACGCTCGGCCTCAGCCTAAGCCCGCTGACTCCTCCGGCGAGTCGCCAAGCCGGCTACGTGCCCCCCTCCTTGAGCCCCGGGCACCGCGACCTTGTCGCTAATTAGTTAAGCACCGGCCTTCGGCCCTCCTAAGCCCGCTGACTCCTCCGGCGAGTCGCCTAGCCGGCTCCGTGCCCCCCTCCTTGAGCCCCGGGCACCGCGACCTTGTCGCTAACTAGTCTACGCGTCGGCCTTCGGTCCTGCTCAGCCCGCTGACTCCTCCGGCGAGTCGCCAAGCCGGCTACATGCCCCCCTCCTTGAGCCCCGGGCACTGCAACCTTGTCGCCTATTGTGGACGCGTTGGCCTCCTACGCCTGCGGACTCCTCCGGCGAGCCGCTGTGCCCCCGCCTTGAACCCTGGGCACCGCGGCCTTGTCGCCAATTAGTTCACGGTTGGCCTTCGGCCCCAGCTTAAGTCCGCTGACTCCTACGGCGAGTCGTTTACCCGACTATGTGCCCCCCTCCTTGAGCCGGGCACCGCGACCTTGTCGCCTTGTTCTTACTTCGGCCTCGGTCCTGGGCCCGCTGACTCCTTTGGCGAGTCGCCTATCTGCTTGTGCCCCCTCCTTGAGCCCCGGGCACCGCGACCCTTATCGCCGGTTGGTGCCCTAGTCGGCCCTATGGCCTTCCTTCCTACCCTCTGACTCCTTCGTCGAGTCTCCCAGCCAGCTACGGTGCCCCCTCCTTGAGCTTCGGGCACTGCGTCTAGATCGTCTTTCATATACCTCGGGACTTCGGGCCGTTTTTCCCTGGCGCCTACGGCCTTTCCACGTGTTCACCGATTCTCGTCTGTTCACCGAAGTGAAGCTACTTCGCGCTCGGTTCGCGTGGATGGGTGCCCCTTGGGTACACCCAGTGCAAGTGGGGATCGACGTCTTCGCCCTCGTCACCTGGATAGTTGCGGCGCCCGACGTTCGTCGCCCGCCCGCTTGACGCCCTCCTGTGTCCCTGCCGACCTTCGCCTTCTGCTCGGCCCTGTCATTCTCCGCGGGACACCCTCTTCCCCTCTCTCTGCACCGTTCGCCTCCAGCGTCTCCCCGACCCTCTTCGGTGGATGACTCGGCGTCCTGCGTTCGCCGCTGGCCTGCTGGCGTTTTAGCCTTCGGCTCCCCGGTTCACTGGCCACTTGCTCCTCTTCGTGCGCGCTGCCTCTGGTGGTTCTGCCGGCGCCCGTCCTTGCGGTTACACCTCCCAGCTCTAGTGGATGGCTCCTTCCCTGACCATCTCCCCTGATGCGACGTCGCAGCTGTACCGTGCTCCTGTGGCTTCCCACGCTCTTCGGCCCTGCCTGGTAGTCTCCTTAGGACCCCTTCTAGGCCTGTGGGCCCAGCGCCACCCGTGTGGTTGAGTTCCCGCCCGCTCCGACCAAGGCCCTCGCCCTTCGCGCGCAGGTCTCCGCTCTGCCTTGAGATGTTGCGTTGGTGCTCGTCGCTCGGCGCGGCTCCCCCCGCCTCGGACCCTTCGCTTCGCCTTCGGCCCTTGGTCGTCGCCGCCAGCCGGGATCTGCCCCTCGCTTCCACGCGTCCCCATGCCTCCCGCCCCCGCTGTTGTCTTCGCTTGCCGTCGACGGGTCCGTTTCCAGCCCGGCCTCTCCGGTGTGGTCTCTCCCTCAGCCATGGGTCCTTGCGTGGATCGTGGATGCCTTGGTTGCCCGAGACCTTGTTCTTCCGTCAGCCGTTCTCCTCCTGGGTCGACCTGCGTCTGCGGTATCGGTCAGCGGTCCCACTTCGTAGGGCAGCGATGTTCTCCTCCTCCGGTTGCTCGCCTGGGCGCCCTGGTCAGCGCCTACAGTCCGACCTCTCGCCACTCGTTCACCTGGGTATGGATTCGGTGACCGACCGCGCCTTGGTGCGTCTTCACGAGCCTCGGATCCAGTCCTTGCCGTTCTAGCCCGAGGGTAGCTGCGGACGCGGCGCTCCCCACCTAACTGCGGCTCCAGCTCCTCCTCCTGGTGAGTGCGGCGGCTGATCTCCTTCCCTCGGTCTTCTGTACTCCGCCTCTGGAGGCCGTCCTCCGGCGATCTCTCTACCCTGGTGCCGATCTCTCCTGTGCTGCGCCACATCGGCTTCGCTGGACGGACATTCTTGGCTCGGCTCCCGGATTCCCCCTGACCTCGCCGCTGCCCGTCTCTCTCTGCGTCGTTGCCGGTCTCGACCGTTGGGGCGCTCTCCTTCTCCCGAATTCCGCTCGTCCGCCGGCCGCTGGCCCGAGAACCGGACTTCGCGGCACGTCCACCCGCTGGGACTGGTTGCAGTTGGCAGGCCCTCTGCGCTTGGCGATACGATCTTCGGACACAGGACCTCCTCGTCCTTCCGACAACCCCTCTTCGTGGCTTGCCTTCAGACGCAGGAGGAACCCGCTCTCCCGACCTCTGCTTCCTCCTCTATCGCCCCCTTCGCTGGTGCGAGGACAGCGTCTTCTCCCTCCCAGCCCGCCACAGTCCACGTCGCCTGTTCGTCCTGACAGTCTACCTCTTGCGACGGTGGCAGCTTCTTCACACGGATTGCGCCCTTCGCTGGGACATCCTTCGCTGGTTCTGCGCCCGTCGGGAGACTCCCCCCTTGTTCTCTTCGCCACGAAGTGGAGCCTCCGGCTTCCCCGCTTCATCTCCCTGTTCCCGACCTCTGGCCTGGTCAGTCGATGCCCTTCGATCCCTTGGGGCGGACTGGTCGTTTACACCTACCCTCCGGCGGTCCTGGTCCTCAAGTCCTGCTCAGCCTCCGGGGATGCAACGCAGTCCTTCTCCTGGTGGCCGGTCGCCCGGACCGGTTCGCGGACTTCCGACCTTCTCAGTCTCGCCACAGGTTCACCCTCCCTTTTCCCACCTCCCGCCGATGCTCTTACAGCGCCGATAGCCGCTCTTCCACCCCTGCCCCGAGCGACTTCTCCTGCACGCCTGGCGATTGTGTGGCAAGCTCTCTCTGCTGGAGGCTTCTCGAGTGCAACAGCGGATGCTATCGCTTCTGCCCGCAGACCTACCAGACGTGTCTACGAGGGAAAGTGGCGTGCTTCGTGCCTGGTGCTCTGACCGCCGCCTCTCCACTGTCGGCCTGACGACTCCTCAGCTCACGGACTTCTTCTCTGGCTCGTCCAAGACCTAGGTTGGCTCCCCTCTGGTGCAGCAGCTCTTGAGGGGTCTCTTGATCGCCGACGCCTACCGTCACCTCGGCCGTCCTGACCCAGCGCCTGCAAGGACCTGCCCGACCTTATGGCGCGTTTCGGCGTGCAGCGTCCGGTCTCCCGCCCACTTGGCCCGCGCTGGGACCTCCCTGGTCTTCCCCTGACTGACTTCGGACCGTTGAGCCGCTCCTTCTGGCCCGCTTTGCTGACGTGACTCGGAGGCCTGCTTCCTGATGACCCTCGCCACGGCGCCCCGCGTCACCGAGCTCCACGCTCTCGTCTCGCCCCGCCGGCCTGCAGTTCCGAGTGGATGGCTCCGTTCAGCTACTCCCGGATCCTTCCTTCTCGCTCAGCCTAGGTCTCCCTTGACAGCGCCTCCGGTCCTCGCCGCTCGGCCGCTTACACGACCCGGTTCCTCGGGGCACTCCGCAGCAAGATCCGGGGCAGGCACTTCGTATCTACCTGCGGCACTCCAAGTCCGTGCGGAGGGGACGGTCTCGTCCCTTGCCGCCGACCGCTGGCAGAACCGGCTTCTCAGCCCAAACGTTCTCCTCTTCGCTCCGTTGGGTATTCTGGTCCGCCTATCGCGACCTCTCCCCACAGGGAGCCGAGGCACTGAGGATCCGCGCCCATGCAATGCACGCTAGGGCCGCACGTCTCGCCTTCGCCGCGCCGGTGTGGTTAAGGACACTTTGGCGGCGGTGGGGTGGCGGGAATCTACCTTTGCCGCTTCTGCTCTGCGCCCTTACAGTCCAGCGCGACAACCTTACGCTGGTGGGCAACTTCTGCGGCGCGACACTCCCTCCAGGCGCCCTCGGCGCTTAGGCGGCACTTCGCTAAAATTGTCGGGAGTGGGTGATCAGGAGTGACGGGCCGTCTTCGTCCCTGAAGAGGTTTCTAAAAGGGGATTGTGCGGCACCCTCCTCCTCTTTGCCATTCTTCCAGTTAGTCATGTCATCGGTAATGTGTTTTGAGGAAACAAATTAATTTTTCTCTAAAATGTATTTTTTCGAAAAATACTTACCGATGACATGACTCGGAGGTCCCTCCCTCCTCCCCGCTTGCCGCTGGTAACTCCGTAGACAACTGGCTAAAGGAGACACCACCTGGCGCCTGACCGGATGGGCAGGGGAGGCTACTCTCGTCCCTGTTAGGGATCCCCGAAAGCTCTCTCGTCCCTGTCAGGGATCCCCAAGAGCCTCCTGGGGGGGACCCTTTGGGTCTTAGGCTAAAATTGGTAAGCAAGTAGACTATTTCCAGTTAGTCATGTCATCGGTAAGTATTTTTCGAAAAAATACATTTTAGAGAAAAATTAATTTTAAACACTTCCAGGGGCTCGTGAGAATCTGTGTGCCTTTAACTACTGATTTGAAACACTTGAATGTTGTGGTCCGTAAATCATTTGACATGTGAGCAGCAGAAACTATGGTTTTGTTTCTCTTTATGGGGGGGGGGGGGGGGGGGGGGGGGTCTTGATTATAATGCAAAGTGTTTCCACTTAACTGGGAATTTTAATTGATGTAACCTAGCACTTTTCTTGAACCACCGTATGTGTATTGGATGCTGCAGGTGGATCAGTTCAGCATTGATCCATCAGTGCTATCCAATAAATATGCGGTAGTCATTTTCTGACCTCAGTTTTGTGTGTGTGTTTTTTTGGGGGGTGGGGGGTTGGAGTTACAGTTGTAAAAATTTGTGAGGGTGTACATTCCCCTCATGAAACTGAATGTATTTGTTTCTTCAAAAACATTACCGATGACATGACTTTGTGGAAGTGTCTACTACTTACTCAATTCTAGCCTAAGAACCCGTTGTGTTACCACACAACCCGGGAGGCACTCGGGGAACCCCCAGAGGGGCCGAGAGTTGTCTCCCATTCCTGCCCATCCGGTTCCGAGTCACGTGGTGACTAACCAGTCAGGATACTTAGGCTCACACCGTTCAGACGTGTTGCTCTAGCCTACGGACTTAGAAACTTTTTCGACCACTTGCTCACCAGTCATCCAGACACTTGGATTCTTGTTTGACTCCTACTTCGTTGGCCCTCCTGGTGCCCTGGCTGGTCCCCTCTTCGTTAGCTGCTGCCCTCTCCTGCGTCTTGGGTTGTTGGGCTACTCGCTGCGCTTTGCTGGGACATCGCCCGCGTTCGCGCCGTGGGTGTTATGGACGTTTCTTCCCCCGTTCCCCCTCCGGCGGAGAGGTAAGGTAGCTGAGTTGGCCCTCGGCCAGCTCCCGGGCTGGGCGCCGGTTCGAGCAGGGACGAAGACAGTCTTCATCTTTGCTGTAACTTTCGTGCCAAAATCTCCCCTTAGCTTGGCGGGGCCCCACGTGCCCACGCTCACTTACCTTTCAGCTGACTGGTGTGGCAAGATTTGGCACGTACCTGCTGGCTTGTACCTTCTTGGGTTTTGTGAGGAGACGTTATGTGTCCATGGCTCGCTTAGCTTGGCGGGGCCCCTCGTGCTCGCGCTGTGGCCATTAAGTTGGTAAATGTTGCGGTACCAGACGCTTGCTTCGTGCCGGTACTTGTCATGACATGTTTGAGTTTTTGTTGTGCCTGATGCGTCGTATGCTTGCCTTAGCTTGGCGGGGCCCCACGTGCCCGCGCCCACTAACTTTACAGGGGTAGATATTGCAGCCCCATACGCTTACTGACAGGCTTGTACCTCGCTGTTTGTGCCTTTTTGTGTTGCGAAGGCTCGCCTTACCAGGGCGGGGTCCCACAGGCCCTCGCCCGCGTGCCTTCAGGTCTGTTATATGTTGCAGTGGCCTGTTGATGACCTGCACGCATTGCGGAGGGTTCCAGTGGCCGTCAGATAACCACAAGGTCTGTCTCCCCTGCGCTGGATGCGCCTCCGACCATGCTTGCGACACCTGGCGTGAGCTGCGCTGGTCGCAGTTATGGAGTTTGTACAAATGCAAGCGACCGGCACCTGTGTGTGATCCGCCATCCCCCGTGCCCTGCGCACTGACCGCACCAACCTAATGGAGAAGACGCCACACCGGACGTGGGAGCCTAGTGCTCGGAGTGGGACTGCTTTCAATGCGATCGCTTCCAGGAGGGAGCCCGCCCAGACAAAGCCTACTGACAGGCAGAGAACCTGCCTCACTGAGCCCGGTTCGGAGAGACGCACCACGCGCCGTCCCATGTCCATTGTCAGTCCCAGCTCCTCTCCAAGAAAGCCCGCCGACTCTTACGGAGAGTCGCTTCGCCGGCAGAGAGCCCGCCTCATTGAGCCCGGCTCGGAGAGACATTTACCCACGCGTCCGAGGACTTCGGGCAGTTCAGAGCCCTCACGCCACTCCAGCTCGACCAGACGCTCTCGCTCTCCTGTTGGCGAGCGTAGGAAAGACCACGCGTCGCGCCGTTCCAGGGACCTTGGCTCCCACCGTTCTTTGGTGTCGTCGCGCTTGTCTTTGTCCTTCCCTTGACTGGACTCCCGATCGTTTCGTCCCTCCTCCGCTCACCCGGCCCGCCATCCCCCTCCTCAGCTTCGTCGGCACCGGTCGCGTAGTCGCAGTCGCTCGCTGCGCTCCGGACGCCCTGCCCGCGGCAGTAGGTCTTCACCTCGGCGCCTCGCTCGCCGTCCCGTCTTCTTCGTCGGCCCCCGCTCGTGTCGGGTCGCTTCCCCTCCCCCCTCCGCTGGCCGCCGATGTTTGGATGTCGTCGCCCTTAGCCCCCGTTGGCTTCGCCTGTTCCCCCCCCACCCCCACCCTCTGGAGGACGAGACCCTGAGCCTACTCGCCGAGGACTCCATCTCCGCGCTTCTCGGGGGACTTGGCCGCTCGCCTTCGCCTCGCTCTTCTTCTGCTGGCTCCTCGGTTTCCTGCAAGCTGGCCCCTTCGTTGCATATAGACACCATGCTTGCCCTGGAAGAAGTTGCTGGTCTCATCTCCACCACGCTTCCCGCAGTTGACTGCCCTCCATCGCCCCCGCTCAAGAGGTCTGAGGAAGATCTCTGCTTTTGTGGACGCTGGAAGACAGGTGAAGAGATTCAAGTCCCTGCCGCAGCCTCCCGGCTTTCGTGACCTCCGTGACGCCTTCTCAGCGCACCTCCTGTCAGGTTCCCGGGACTCTGAAAACTTCTCCGACCGTAGGTGGCCTGCCGGACTCGACATTACCTTTCATCAGGACTGGTACTCGAGACATTCCCAGGCGTTCGCCTGCCCGCTGCTTCCTGTGGATCTGCCAGCCTTGGTGCAGGCTGGAGGCGGCGCTCTGCTGAAACGCTCCCTGCCACGCGGTTTGGACAAGACGGCCTCACTTAGCCTGCGCGGGATTTATGGAACTGCTGAACCAAGCCTTCCTCCGTCGCATCGAAGACTCCTGGCATCCCTCCTTGACGCCCCTCCTCGGAGACCTTGCTCTTGCGGAAGCGGCCAACCAGGCAGCGTATGACTCGTCAGTCAACGCGATGGCAGCCGCCTCCAACTGCGACCTGTCACGTCGGGAGGCCATGTTGCTGGCCTGCCGCGGAATGCCCCCCGATCTGAGGACTCAGCTGCGCTGTGCTCCCCTGGGTGGCCCTCTGCTCTTTGGTAAGACCTGGCAGACCGTGAAGGATGCTAACTCGGACCGTTGGCCTCGCAAGACAGCCCCACAGCGCTTTCAGGCCGCCCGCAAGGCCGTGGGTAGCGCCCTGCAGACCACCAGACCCGCTGCATTGTCCGCCCCCACGTCTTCGCGGGCCCCTCATCGACGCCCCGCTTTCGGCCGCCCCGGACCTGTTAGCGCCCCTGCCCCCACCCTGCCCGTCGCCCAGGGCGCGGGCGGGCCACATGACTTTTCCTCGCTTCTGCCTCCGCTGACCGCGCCCAGGTCTCCAGTCGGCGGGAGGCTCACACTGTGCACAGACGACCCCTGGATTTTGGAGACCGTTACCGATCGCCTTCGGATCGCCTTTCGCTCCCCGCCTCTGCTGCGTTGCTCTCCGTTGTGGACCGAGGTTCCATCAGGCGAGCTCAAGGCCTGCGCCCTTCGCGGAGAAGTCGTGCTCTCTTACAGAAGGCCGCCACAGAGGTCGTGCTACGCCTGGACTCCCCAGCCTTTTACAGCCGCCTCTTTGTGGTGCCCAAACCAACCAGGCGGCAAGTGGCGACCTGTCCTCGACCTCTCAGCGTTGAACGCGTTCATCTCTGCCCCGTCCTTACGCATGGAGACTGCCCGGGCCCTCAGAGCTTCCGTACAGCCCATGGACTACGCGATCAGTCTGGACTTATCCAACGCTTATCTCCATGTCCCCATGCACCCGGCCTCCAGGAAGTATCTCTGCTTCGCCTGCGACGGAGTAGTTTACCAGTTTCGGGCCCTGCCGTTCGGTCTCAACCTCAGCCCATGGGTCTTTACCCGCATCATGGACGCAGTGGTGGCCAAGGCACGGCAGTCGTCTTCCAGCCCGACGTCGAACTACCTTGACGACCTCCTCCTGCGCAACCAATTGGAGACCCACCTGAGATTGGACAGGGACGCACTGATACGGCTGTTGTCGCGGTTGGGGTTCCTAGTCAACGCAGGCAAGTCGGACCTCACTCCCTCGTGTCGCTTCATCCATCTAGGCATGGAGTTCTCCACCGACCTCAACAGGGTGCGTTTGCCGGAGCCGCAGATCCTGAAGCTGGCCGCCCTAGCCGGCCAGGTAGCCCAGCAGGACACAGCCTCCGCCAGAGTCTGGCTTCAGCTCCTTGGTTTGATCAATGTGGCGGCGGTTCTACTCCCCCTCGGTCGTCTCTACGCCCAGCCGCTACAGTGCACCTCCTGCTTCTCTGGCGTCCCTCCTCAGGTGATCTGACCACCATGGTTCCCGTGTCTCCGTTGATTCGCCCCCATCTCCTGCGTTGGACGGACACATCGTGGCTCACTTCGGGAGCCCCCCTGACTGCTCCTCCTCCTCGACTCTCCCTGTGTGTCGATGCAAGTCTTGCTGGTTGGGGAGCCCACCTGCTACCGCGGTTCCTCACGATGTCTGGCCCTTGGCCTCCGGAGTTCTCGGGACAAGCACATCAACTGGTTGGAGCTGCAAGCAGTCTGGCAAGCCCTCATCGCGTGGGAGGAACAACTCAGTCACCAGGAACTGCTCGTCCTCTCCGAAAACGTGACAGTGGTGGCTTACATCCAGAAACAGGGCGGGACCCGGTCACCCGACCTGTGCATGCTCCTCTACCGTCTGATGCGCTGGTGCGAGGACCGCAACATTTCCCTCCGTGCTCATCACATACCCGGCCACCTGAATGTGTTGGCCGACTCTCTCTCCCGACGCGGCCAGTTGCTACACCCGGAGTGGACCTTACGCCAGGACATCTTTCGGATGATCTGCACACAATGGGAGACACCAATGGTCGACCTGTTCGCCATGAGGTGGAATCACCAGCTTCCCCAATTTGTCTCCCCGATCCCAGACCCTCTGGCCTGGGCAGTCGACGCGCTGTCCATCCCGTTTGATGGACTCATCGCGTACGCGTACCCCCCCGACAGTCCTCGTCCCCAAAGTCCTCCTCAAGCTTCGGGGATGCAATGCAGTCATCGAGGCTTCTTGAGTGCAGCAGTGGAAGCTATCGCTACAGCCCGCAAACCCTCGACACGACGCGTCTACGAGGGAAAATAGCAAGTGCTGTGCTCCTGGTGCGACGACCAGTGCCTCGCCCCCACCGACCTAACTAACCCCCAGCTTGCGGACTTCTTCCTCTGGCTCTTCGGAGCCCAAGGATTGTCCCCTTTAACCATCAGGGGGTACTTGTCCATGATTGCCGACACCTACCGGCACATCGGCCGCCCGGACGCCGGCGCCTGTAAAGACATCGCCGACCTTATGACTTACTTCGGCCTGCAGCATCCAGTGCCCCGATCGCTCATTCCTCGCTGGGACCTACCTTGGGTACTGACTTGGCTGAATTGTGCCATATTTGAACCGCTGCCTTTGGCCCGCCTGGCGGATGTCACTCGTAAGATTTGCTTCCTGTTGGCTCTTGCCACAGTGGCCCGAGTTAGCGAGCTACATGCACTGTCAGCGCGCCTTGCCTGCCTGCAGTTTCGAGCGGATGGTTCCGTGCAGTTGCTTACGGACCCTGCCTTCATTGCCAAGACCAGGTCTCCTTTGACCGCGCCACAGGTGAACACCTTAAGGCCGCTTAGAGGGACGAACTTCCCCCAGGAGACCAGGCAACAAGATCCTGTGCGAGCCCTACGTGTATACCTATGCCGAACCAAAGCCGTCCGGAGAGGATGCTCACGCCTCTTTCTGCCTTTGAAGCCCGGCAGACCTGACATAACAGCCCAGACGATCTCTTCCTGGCTATGCTGGGTCAAACGGTCCGCCTACCAGGACCTCTCCCCGCAGGGAGCGAAGAGGCTAAAGATACGTGCACACGAGGTACGCGCCATGGCCACGAGCGTCGCGTTCGACCGGTACTGCGCTGTCAAAGACATCGTGGCTGCCGTGGGCTGGCGGGTGGAATCAACCTTCGCCCGCTTCTACCTCCAGGATCTGGCAGGCCAGCGAGACAACCTCGCACTGGTGGGGGACATCACTGCGGCACAACACTCCCTCCCGGCGCCACAGGCACCATAGGTACGCACCTAGCTAGGTTTGTCGGGAGTTAGCGGCAGGGAGGATGGCTCTAATTGGCCCTATGGGGGGTGGTTGGGCGCGGCACCCTCATCGCAATTCTTCCATAAAGTCATGTCATCGGTAATGTTTTTGAAGAAACAAATTCATTTTTCTCTAAAAGGTATTTTTTCGGAAAATACTTACCGATGACATGACTCGGAGGACCCTCCCACCTGCCCCGCTTGCCGCTGGTGAGCTAAGTATCCTGACTGGTTAGTCACCACGTGACTCGGAACCGGATGGGCAGGAACAGGAGACAACTCTCGGCCCCTCTGGGGGTTCCCCGAGTGCCTCCTGGGTTGTGTGGTAACACAACGGGTTCTTAGGCTAGAATTGAGTAAGTAGTAGACACTTCCACAAAGTCATGTCATTGGTAAGTTTTTTTTTTTTAAATACCTTTTAGAGAAAAATGAATTTTTCTGACAAATGTAAAAGTGTACAAATTATACGTACACAACACAACATTTTAAAAAATGCAGCCATAGCAGTATGTTTTTTGTTTATGGGTGTATGTGAGATGATGAGATTGATGAAATATTTCAGGATTAAATTTAAAGGGTCAAGCCGCAAGATTCACCACAGGTTGCCAAAAGTTTTTATCAGGATTTAGGATACATACCCACTTAGATAGTGACTGCCTCGCTGTCCCACCAAACGTTTCGTTTTGTCAATACAACATAAATCAAACCCAACATGTTTTTGTAACGTAATCCGTTTGATGTGAATGAGCCGGTGTCTATACTGACACAGACTGGGGGATCACGTTGATTTGCATCACACTATTTTCTATATATATACATTACACACTAGAGTGTTGCCTGTCAACATGGTCCGGTAATATAGCAGCACGCACGTCTCATTGTGGGAAATCGAGTCAGAAACGGCGATACCATTGGTCACAGCTATCAGAAATAACTTGAATAAATAGCTAGCGTGTGATAGGGCAAATTTAGCTCTGAGACAATACTCTAGGAACCTGTCTGTATCCTCTTGCCCAATATCTTGATTGTAAAATTTGGGCAAAGCAAGATGGACAGGATTTCTTTGTATGCATAGCTCTGATTGGCTGAATGAATACCGTAGGTGCAGAAACACCAACTGAATTAGTGTGAACCTGATTGGCTGCTATAGTACATGTACTATTAACATAGAACAGGTAATATTTATTTACTTCTGATCGATTCGGCTGTCTATACAAAACGCCGTCAACATGCTATCTGATGGGCTGACAAGGTTATGATTGACATGACTTGCCATGTACTGACCATGATTACACGACTACACATGACTTCATACAAGTATTGGTGACTTGGTAGTGTGCTGGCTGTGTAGATCTCTATCATAGAATGCCAATGACCCATACACACAATGTCAGCAATATCTGTTGCCAACAGTTTTCTGACTGTGTTGAGATGCTTGATCCAAAGAACCCCAACTTTAACCCATTTAGACCTGGGACCCTGCAGCAGGAGATGAATTGATCTTGATAATTGAAGGGTGGTGCCAGATGAGCTTGGCGCCTTCAGGCGTCAAGCTCATCTGCAACTACCCTTGAATTATCATAATCAATCCATCTCCGACATCTGGGACATACTCATTAGACAATGCCTCCAAAAATTAAAAAATGTGGCCGTGGGTTTAAGAGGGTTAAGGCAACATTGGCTCTTACAGAGAGAGACAGAAACGTAAATATGGTGTTCAGGCTGTCATCTCTTTCTTATATAAATTATTGTACCCAACAAAAATGAAAGACTGGAATGTTTAATTCCATGATATACTCAAGCAAAGCTCACATGGCAGCTGAAAATATTCTTTACGAACATATGTAAGGCACTTTCAACAACTGGTATAAAAATAATACATGCATGTATGTGGAGGGATGTCACAGTGAGCAATACACGCAATAACAATACACAGGTCTTCAATACTTTACAGATCTGAAAAGGTAAAAAAAGATACTTCAAAATGTAGTCAAAATACAGAGATTACGCTGATGACATTTAACATGCTGGCTGTCAGTAAAGCTTTCTTTCGAGGTGATTCCTGTAGTAATCACCTCAACAAAAAGTGCTACCGACGGTCAAAAGGTTAACACACCGAGCCCTAAGGTCACAATCCCCAAAATCTGGGAGTTGCTCTCAAAAGACTACAACTCCGTTCAGGAAATAGACTGAACATCTAAGCACCAAGCTATTCTGGCACCACTCCTGAACTGTCATGGTGGTTCCAGATCCTATTGTAGTGTGTCAGGGCTGAATGCCGCTTCTTGCCGCGATGATTCCTGCAGGAATCATAGCCAAAACAAGATGAGATTTTATCCCAAAGATAATGTATTGTTTTGAGCTCACATGCGATTTTCTTTAGGAACATTCAGAGTTGTTACTATTTTTTAAATTTTCGTGCTTTGCGTTATTTAGGAAAATTTTACACCAACGTGTTTGACGCATTTACATCAATCTCATTGTCCGAGTCGTGAAAGGCAAGCATGGGTCTCTTCCAGGGCTGACTCTTTGGTGGGAGTGAAACGTGGTTGGACAATTTTCAAAATTGAATTAATTATCATTTAAAAAGTTGAAGAGGTACAATGCTGGCTAACGAACTCATTCAATGTCTTCTTTTAATCTTGATATATGCAAAATATCTAGTAAGAATAAGACAAATTACGGACTCTAATGAGGATCAACCGGTTTTTGTGAAACTGTCATTTTCTCGAAAATGTGTGAAGTAAATAAAAAAAAAATAGGTCTCGAGATAATTCTTTTAAAGACAATATCCTAAAGTTTCAAGCCTGTCTGTCCACAAACATGGGCTCTAGTCGCTGTCTCACACACACACACACACACACACAGCGCTTTAAACAGCAATGCTAGCATAGCTAGACGTGACGTAATATTCTCTTGTTACTATACTTTTACAGTGTGACGCCTGCCCGTCTATGTTATCGCGTACTCGGTGCTGAGGCCAGTCCCATTTCAAAGTCTAAAAAAGCACTACCAACAGCTAGAGGACTAAGTTGCATGGTTCTGTTTTCACACGTAGGAGCCAGCAACATGAGAGATGAATAAACCAGTGATATGCAGGCTGAGAAGAAGGTTCATATGTTATAAAGAACAAGCTGCCAAAATCAAAGTCACAACCACAATATCTTTAACCCCTTTTATCCCCAGGACCCTGCAGCAGGAGATGGATTGATCATGATAATTCAAGGGTAGTGCCTGAAGGCGCCAAACTCATCTGGCACTACCCTTGAATTATCATGATCAATCCATCTCCTACAACTGGTAATACAATGCCTCCAAAAGTTTGGAAATGTGACCGTGGGGTTAAGATGGTTAAAAACAAAGTTCTCATAACAGTCACAAGTGTAAAGACTGATAAGAGTGTAAAGACTGATAAGTCAAAGCTGGAGCCTAAACTGGCATCATGGTCAAAAGTTGAAAAAAAAGTGCTGCCGACAGCCAAAAGGTTAGTCGAATACTTGAAAATGACAATTTTTTTTATCAGTTTAACAAAGCTTGCACACACAGCAATATGCGTAATGAATTTCTCCCTCTTTCTTTTGCACATGCATATGAACATGCACAGTCATTTACACTCAAATCTTTGTGCTTGAAAATGACAAATCAAATTAGTGAAGCTTGAGCAACATATTACATATATATACATATAATGAATTTTCCCCTCTATCAATCTTTTATGCACATGCATGAGAACACTCATTCACACTCAAGGGGTCAACCATTCACACCATTCCCAATCATCGGCGCTATACAGCCTCCACATGTAAAATGCGCAAATAGAAATGATCTGCAAAACACGGCCAGCAAGAACATGCTGAGGCCATATCCCAAAGTCCATAGGCACCCACGCAGACACTGAAGTTAGAAACTCCCCGCTGGACTCCCACAGGAAGAGTGTTGTGAACTGCGTCATCATGAAAATGATGGCCACTTTGAGAATGAGCGGAGCTCGCCATGGGGAAATGGCGTACATGATGTCATCCTCATCCATCTCTGAAATCTTGAACTCCTCCTAAAAGTGAAAACATAAGTATGCAGGCATGGGAATTAGAAAAGTGAAAAAAGTCTGAAATTTCCAGCGCGGTCCTTCATTCCAGCGACCAAAAAATCAAACGACGGGAGGGGGGGGGGGGGGGGGGGGGTTGGGAGCGTGGTCCTTCATTTCAGCGGCCAAAAAATCAAACGACGGGGGGGTGTTGCTTACCGGATCATGATCAGGTGCACACTAAACAGCACTCTGCTCTGTCTTAAACGATATCCTTTCTCACCGCCATTTTCAATTTTCAACAACTCGTGATACCGCCATTTTCCCCACACGTACAGGCCACACAGGGCAATTAGGTTACGCCCCCTTTTCACACACTGTTATCTGTTAGCCTCTTGCAGCATAAAACTATGAACGAAGAACTTTATTTCCTCAAAAACATTACCGATGACATGACTACATGGGAATATCTACTTCTAGGCTCAATTTTAGCCTACTTGCCCGTTGTGTGCCCACACAACCCGAGAGGCCCTCGGGGAACCCCCCAGAGGGGCCGAGAGTTATCTTCCCATACCTGCCTTACCAGATCCGGTCACGAGACCATTCAGTCTTTCTACTTCGCTCGTGGAGAGAAGACGTGTCTGGCCCGCGCTCTCGCTGCCTCGACCGGTCTTCTGCCTACCGACGCTGGTTGCCGACTTCGTGTGCTCTGCGCCCGCTTCTACCCTGCCTTCTATCTGGCCTTCTCTTCCTGCTTCGTTGGGCCACTTGCGGGGATTCTTCTGCTTCTGTGGACGGCGGTTTGACTGCCCTTCCCCCCTCTTCCCTTCGTTGCAGAGGTAAGGTAGCGGTAGTTCCCTCGGCCGGCCCTCGGGCTGAGAGCCGGCTGCCTGTGGGTGCTTCCCTGCTTTTGCTTTGGGGTTCGTTTCAGTGCGTAGTGCCTGATTAGCTCACGGTCGGCTGTTGCCGTGTCGCGCCCGTTTTGCACGTGGGCCTTGGGCTCCGTGTGTGTTAGCCCGTTTAAAGCCCCGTTAGCCCTCCGAGAGTGCCCCATTACGTTTCACCGGGAGCCCGCCTACGCTTCGTTAATGTCGTTGTGCTCCCGGTGCGATGACTTAGCTGGCCGACGGACACTCACGCGGTCTCCCTACCGCGTTCGGTGGTTCCTCGGACCGCAGGTGTAATAATAATGATGATAATAATAATAAGCACGTTAAATAGGCGCTTTTTCCCAATTGAAAATCGGCTCAAAGCGCTGCCCCGAACTGGGCCCAACAAGCGCGCTCACGCGAGTTACGCGCATTCACTCACACACGGAACGTAAACACAGAACTTTCACGTGGTGCTAAGGGCAAGCTCAAGCGAGCTGCTGTAATTTTGGAAGTTCAAAATCGTTGTATTTGAAATTGATTGGGTGGACTGACTCTGATACCAGAGTGTAAGCGGTGTGCGGCCTGGCCTGAGGTTATGTGGGCGGACCTTGGTCCTTTTACCGCCGAGAGCGTGCCCGCCCGGCTTACGAGCGTTCAGCGCCCTTTGACACGTTGGCCGCCCTGGCTGTTTCCTCGGCCACTCCCGCACGGAACGGTCCCCGCTTCGGGGTTCGCGGTTTGTTCTGACCACAGGACCGCCACTGCTGCCACGCCCGCTGACCCTTCCGGAGGGTCTGTTTGCCGGCTTAGCGCACGTCTCACTGAGAGTGACCAGCAGCAGTCGGCCTTGAGCCGTCCGTCGTTGACGAGCCGTCCTCTCCACTCTCCCCGCACCAAGCCCGCTGATCCTTCCGGAGGATCGCCATGCCGGCATAGTGGCCTACTTCCGGAGTAGTGCCCGGAGAGACGTCAGCACCGTCCGTCGCGACGCAGCTGCGACCCTGATCCTCACCGTTCCTCCTCCAGACGCCCGCGCTCTCGCTCGCTTTGCGAGCACCGTCAGCGGGATTCTCGACGCCCCCTGCAGGACGATGCGCTCAGCCTGCTACCCGAAGTCTCGGTCTCGGCTCTGTTGGACGAGGATCGCTCGACCTCGCACGCGGCAGCTTCCCCGGAGCTGAAGAGGAAGGTCGCCGCCTTCGTTGACACGGAGAGGCAGGTCAAGAAGTTTAGGTCGCTTCCCCAACCGCCCGGCTTTAAGGGTCTTTGAGACATCCTTTCGTCGCACCTACAGCTGGCCACGTCCCAGGAGCCGGTCTTCTTCTCCGACCGTCGCTGGCCCGCGGATTTAGACATCTTGTTTCGGCGGGACTGGTATGCTGGACTCTCCCAGGCCTTCTCCATCCCTCTGCCTACGCTGGACCCTTCGGCGGTGTCCCTAGCCGGCGGTCTGACTCTGCTGCGGCGGTCCCCGATGCGGGGCCTGGACAAGACAGCGACCTTGGTCCGTAACACCTTCGCCTGCTCGGGTATTATGGAGCTCCTCACTCAATCCTTGGTTCGTCGGGTGGAGGTATCCTGGCATCCTTCCATCTCTCCCCTCCTAGGAGACCTGCTGGTCCTCGCGGAGATCGCCAATTGCGCCGCCTACTATTCCTCGGTCAACGCGATGGTGGTTGCGGCCAACTGCGACCTCATGCGTCGAGATGCCCTGCTCCGCCCCTGCAGTACGTTGCCGCCGGACCTGCGAGCGCAACTTCACCGTGCCCCCTTGGGTGGACCCTTGCTGTTCGGCGACTCAGTCTACGGGTCGGCGGTTCGTTCCTCGTGATGTCTGTGCGACTTGGCCGGAGACGTTTCGTCGGACCTCTGGAGTTTTATCGGCGAGAGCGACCTCCGTCTACTATCTCTCGTCCGGATCCTGTGGACACTTCCGCCGCCCCTTCGGTAACGACCGCCCTTCCTCGCATCGGCCCCTCGGAACGGTCTGCTCGTCGGGACCCGGCGTTGTGCGCTGACCAGAGGATCGCCACTGCTGCCACGCCCGCTGACCCTTCCGGAGGGTCTGTTTACTGGCACAGCGCCCGCCTCACTGAGCCCGGCCTGCAGCAGTCCGCCATGAGCCGTCCCACGTTGACTGGCCTTCATCCTCTCTCTCTCCCCGAGAAGCCCGCTGATCCTTCCGGAGGATCTACACGCCGGCATAGAGCCCTTCTCACTGAGTCCGGCCAGGAGAGACGTCAGCCTCAACCTGCGCGACACGGTCGCGCCCCCGACTCATCCCGTTCCACCGTCAGTTCGAGACACTCACGCTCGCCACTCGAGCGTCGCTGGAGGGATCATTCACCTCGCCGGGATCGTCGCCGCTTCCCCCGGAGGATCTGAACGCCGGCATAGCGCCCTGCTCTCGGAGTCTGGCCAAGAGAGGCTTCTGCCTTAGCTTGCGCGACACGGTCGCGCTCCAACTCCCTCCGTTCCACTTTCAGGTCACTTGATGGCTGATCAGAGGACTGCCACTGCTGCCACGCCCGCTGACCCTTCCGGAGGGTCTGTTTGCCGGCACAGCGCCCGCCTCACTGAGCCTGGCCTGCAGCAGTCCGCCATGTGCCGTCCCACGTGACTGGCCTTCCTCTCCCGTCTCTCCCTGTTAAGCCCGCTGATCCTTCCGGAGGATCTGTACACCGGCGTAGCGCCCTACTCACTGAGTCTGGCCAGCAGAGACGTCAGCCCTAGCTTGCGCGACTCGGTCGCGCCCCCGACTCCTGCCATTCCACTTTCAGTTCAGGACACTGATGCGCACCGCTTGAGCGCCTTCGGTAGGATTGCCGTTCGGACTCAACCTCCGCCCCTGGGTCTTCACTCGGCTGATGGACGCCTTAGTCGCCTTAGCCCGACAGTCCTCCTCCAGTCCACGTCGAACTACCTGGACGTCCTCCGGTTGCGCACCCATTCGGAGACTGCGCTAGCCACGAACAGAGATGCTCTCCTGCACCTCCTGGCACACCTGGGCTTCCTAGTAGACGACGGCAAGTCGGATCTCTCTCCCTCCCGCCGGTTTGGGCATCTGGGTATGGAATAAGCTACCAACCTCAACACGGTACGCCTTCCGGCGCCCCGGATCAAGAAGATGGCGGCTCTAGCCGACCAGTTAGCTCGGGAGGATGCAGCCCCCGCCAGAGTCTGGCTTCAGTTGCTCGGTGTCATAACCGCCGCAGCGGATCTTATCCCGCTAGGGCGTCTCTACTCCCGGCCAATTCAACTGCATCTTCTTCTCCATTGGCTCACGTCTTCTGGAGACTTGATGACCGCGGTCCCAGTGTCCCAGATGCTCCGCCTGCACCTTCGTCGGTGGACCGACCCTACGTGGCTAGCGTCGGGAGTTACCTTAGCCTCCCCCCCCGCCACAGGTCTCTCCTTGCGTCGATGCCAGCCTTCGGGGTGGGGGGCCCACCTCCTGCCCGGTTCCTCGCGACGGCGGGCTCCTGGCCCTCACACTTGGCGCACACCCACATCAACTAGCTGGAGATGCAGGCCGTCTGGCGAGCCCTTCAGGCTGGGGAGTACCTCCTCGGACACCAGGAGCTTCTCGTGCTTTCGGACGACACGACGGTGGTCGCTTACATCCAGAAGCAAGGTGGCACACGCTCCCCTGACCTGTGTATGCTCCTCTACAGGAAGATGTGTTGGTGCGAGGACCGGAGCAGTATCCTTCAAGCCCGGCACGTTCCCGGATACCTGAATGTCCTGGCCGACTCTTGGTCTCGCCGCGACCAACTCCTACACACGGAATGGACCCTGCGACAGGACATCTTTCGGATGATCTGCGCCCGCTGGTGACTCCCCAGGTCGACTTGGTCGCCACGAGGTGGAACCACCAGCTCCCCCTCTTCGTCTCCCCGCTTCCCGACCACCTTGCCTAGGCTGTCGATGCGCTCTCCATTCCCGGGGACGGACTTGTGGCCTATACCTGTCCCCCTACCGTCTTGGTTCCCTAAGTCCTCCTCTAACTTGGGGCTGTTCGGCGTTACTCCTGTTGGTCGCGCCGTTCGTCTGGAACCGCTCCTGGACTACCGACCTGCTCAGCCTCGCCACAGACCCGCCCCTGCTGCTGCCCACCCCGCGGGCCATGCTCAAGCAACCGCGCCAGCCGCTGTTCCACCCCTGCCCGGAGTGTCTCCTCCTTCACGCCTGGAGGTTGTGCAGCAAGCTCTCGGAGCTAGAGTCTACTCAGGTGCAGCAATGGAGGCGATCGCTGCGGCCCGGAGACTGTCGACCCTTCGAGTCTACGAGGGAAATGGCGAGTCCTCTGTTCCTGGTGCACCGATCATGGCCTTAAGCCCACGGATCTGACGCATCCTCCGCTGGCGGACTTCTTCTCTGGCTCTTCCGAGACCAAGGCCTAGCCCTCATCACGGTACGCGGTTACTTGTCCATGATTGCGGACACCTATCGTCACCTGGGACGACCCGATCCGGGCGCCTGCAAGGACCTAGCCGACCTTATGGGACACTTCGGCATCCAGCGCCCGACACTCCGCTCGTTCCTTCCTCGCTGGGACCTACCCTGGGTGCTCACGTGGTTGAACTCCGCCCGCTTCGTACCATTACCTTTAGCCCAGCTCGCGGACTTGGCACGCACGACTTGCTTCCTGCTGGCACTTGCTACCGCTTCGCGCGGGGAGCGAGCTACAGGCGCCTTCAGCGCGCCCTGCCGGTCTGCAGTTCCGAACAGACGGCTCCGTCCGGCTGCTCACGGACCCGGCCTTTCTGGCAATAACAGGTCTCCTTTAACTCCGCCTCAAGGGATCACCATTAGGCCGCTGAGAGACTGACCCCGGTCCCAGGAGACCAGGCTACAGGATCCCGTGCGCGCCCTTCAAATCTATCTGCGGCGATCTAAGCTCGTCCGCAGGGGGCGGTCGCGCCTCTTCCTACCTCTAAGACCCAAACAGCGTGACATTATAGTCCAGATGATCTCTTCCTGGCTCCGCTGGGTCATACGCTCCGCTAATCAAGAGATAGCCCCTGAGGGAGCTAAGAGGCTGCACATTCTCGCACACGAGGTACGAGCTATGGCCACGAGCGTCGCGTTTGAGCGAAACGGCACTGTCAGGGACATCGTGGCAGCCGTGGGCTGAAACACCGAGTCGGTCTTGCCCGTTCTACCTCCGGGACCTGGCTAGCCAGCGAGACAATCTCGCACTGGTGGGGGACATCGCCGCGACGCAACACTCCCTCCCGGTGCCACTGGCACCGTAGGTATGCACTTCGCTAAAATTGTCGGGAGTGTGCCACGGGGTGGACGGCGTTGTCCTGTTGGGGGAGTTGTGGGCGGCACCCGCCTCCTCTTCGCAATTCTCCCATGTAGTCATGTCATCGGTAATGTTTTTGAGGAAATAAATTCATTTTTCTCTAAAAGGTATTTTTTCGAAAAATACTTACCGATGACATGACTCGGATAACCCTCCCTCCTGCCCCGCTTGCCGCTTTCGAGCGAAGTATCAGACTGAATGGTCTCGTGACCGGATCTGGTAAGGCAGGTATGGGAAGATAACTCTCGGCCCCTCTGGGGGGTTCCCCGAGGGCCTCTCGGGTTGTGTGGGCACACAACGGGCAAGTAGGCTAAAATTGAGCCTAGAAGTAGATATTCCCATGTAGTCATGTCATCGGTAAGTATTTTTCGAAAAAATACCTTTTAGAGAAAAATGAATTTTCTGCCAAAACAAAAAATCCACGCGGAGCACATCACAGGAGAAACATTTTCAGCAATTCTTAAAAAAATTAAGAGTTAGCGTTTTTCACAACACTCAAATGCACTAAGTACCCCATGACAAAACTGTCGTCTGCAAGCCTGCATACAACCGTGCACATGCCCCAATTAGGCTCCCATGAACACACTAGGTCGACTAAAATTACCCAGATTTTGCTCTTTTTCACACCACCTGTCATGCCTTTTGTTGCTCAAAACGCCAAAAAAGGCACACAATTGAAGTTTTACACCCTAAAAAAATGGCAAAAAGGGAGGAATTTTTTTTAACTATTTCTGGCGGAAAAGTTACTACATGCACCGGAAGCAATTGCCCTGTGTGGCCACAGTGCGCGAGACGGTAAGCTGAGCATGAAAACGGTGCGTTCAGTGTTGTATTGCCCGCTTGCACGGTAAAGTAACGACTGCGTTGAAGCCACAATAGGTGACTCGTAACTCTAGCGGGCGGCATATCACTTGAACCAATGCGGCCTCGCAGTGTATAATGACCGGTGCTCAGTTACTTTTTGCACCCCAATTTTTTTTTTCGGCGGACAACTTTTTTTTTTGGCGGCTGAGCAAATCATTTCGGCGGAAATTTGCCTTTAGGCGGACAATTCCCATGCCTGGTATGGACAATCAGCAAGCTGGCAAAGCAACGGCAGCAAAGAAGACAGAATGAATAATCTTCCCTGGACTAAACATTTTACAATTTCCCATTGCAAATGACAAATTGTGAACTATCTACTCCAGGTAAGATTACTCATGTTGTTTTCTTCCTTTTTCATTTAGCAACTGCCAAGAACAGTTTGCTGATGCTGTTATATGAGATGCACTCAACAGAATAAAAAATAAGTACAGTTCATGGGAAAAAGTACTCTTTAGATAATATATATATTAATGCATCTTTATTCATGGGTGAAAGTTTGTGATTGGGAAAATACATTAACCCATAGAACCAAACGCCCGCTTTTCCCAAATTTTCGAGGTGTTATCCAACGACTATGTACCAGTTGTAGGAGATGGATCGATCATGATAATTCAAGGGTAGTGCCTGGTGAGCATGGCGCCTTCAGGCGCCAAGCTCATCTGGCACTACCCTTGAATTATTATGATCAATCCATTTCCGTTTGCAGGATGTTGGGGCCAAATGGGTTAAATTAGGCCAGAGTATGAGAGTCACCTATGTGCCCCTGGTCCCAATTTCTTTTTTTTCCCCAAAGAGTCTGTTTATGGATCCTACAATGTAGACATGAAATTTCTATTTTCTCTAGTAGCGTTGGAAAAGTTTTAATTCTTGAAAGTATGGAGATTCCTGCAGGCAAAATTTTGAATTACAGATTTCTTTTTGCCAGCTGTTGCCCAAGCTTCAGTTAAACAATACCCAAGTAAAAGTGACAGTGACCTCGTCCGTGAAGAAGTTTTTGGTGACCTTGCTGACGATGAAGATGGTGCTGTAGAGACGAGACGCCAGTGACACCAGGAAGAAGGGACTCACAAACAGGTACAGGAAACTGATGGCTCGACTTGCAGCACCTTCCACATCACACACACAGAAGTGATGCTGACGAAACTGTTTACATGTATTATCATGGGTGACAGTCTTCAGTGCTGGAGACTGATTCCGTTTTTTTCAAAATCCCGCAATGTTTGTTCAGACAGTAGCCCTTCAGCTAGCCTGTTCCATCTCCAAGAGGCATAAATTCTCATGAGCCCCTGCATCTGCAGGGGCTCATGAGAATTTATGTCTCTTGCTGGCCGTAGACAATAGAGCATAGTCCATGGGCCATTTTCAGTCATTTCAGTTTTTCACACTGTCAACCATGTATTATTAACCCTTTGTGCATAAGCCATCACTACAGTAATCAGTACCGAGATTTGCATGCACATGTGGTTAACCCTTTCAGCGCCAACACCCTACAGCAGGAGATTGATTGACCATGATAATTCAAGGGTAGTACCAGATTAGCTTGGCGCCTTCGGGCGCTACCTTTGAATTATCATGGTCAATCCACCTCCTGCAACTGCAAGTGGTACATAGTTGTTTAGTGACACTTCCAAAATTTGGGAAATGTAACCATGGCGCTAAAAGGGTTAAAGAACACGAATGATATGTATGTACACAAAAAGACAACCAAGCCCTTAATCCTCGAGGTGTCACTGTCAGTAGCGGTTTTTGTCATAATGATTCCTGAAGGAATCATTGCGACAAAAAAATGCTACTGACCACCGAAGGGTTAACAAAAAGACATGTATGCACATATGTATTTACTTTGCTGAGCCATTGCAGGTGAGTCAAAACTATTTTGAATACACACAAACTGACAATGAATTTGATAACTGGTGTGGTTTTGTTTTTTTCTCCAAACATCAGTGTCAGGAAATCTGGGCTGCCAATGAAACGTGCATCGCTAAAGGAGCCAGATAATATTGCAAAAAAATATCAAGATATTTCATATGTGCGCTTACCTGTAAATTCAGACCCCCCTTACAGCCATTAACCCTTATCATTCGGAATACACCAGTGTGTGAAATAAGTTTGACTAAAATAGTTCAAAGATGGTGTCAGAATAGCTATTCTGGCACCACCTTTGAACTAAAGCCATTGGTCTATATCCTTATCTGTAGGTACTATAATATAGCTTGCATATGGCAGTGTACAAATTTGAAGCTTTTAGCCTCAGTATGATATGGGTTATCCATGATCAGCACACAGATTGACCCATTTAGCCCTGATGCACTTCATCAGAAGATGGATCGAGGATGATAATTCAAAGGTAGTGCCAGATTAGCTTGGCGCCATTATGCACCAAGCCAATCTGGCACTGCCCATGAATTATCTGTCAATCCATCTCCTGCAACTGGTACAGTCGTTAGGTGACACCTCCAAAATTTTATTTTGGAAATGCCGCCTTGGGGTTAAATGGGTTAACACACACACCTGTTACAAATACTTTTTATTACATAGGTCGCAAAAATTAAATTTTTCTCTAAAATGTATTTTTTCGAAAAATACTTACCGATGCCATTACTACATGGAACAACCTATAGCTAGCGTAATTTTAGCCCAAAAACTTACGATGTGTACCCTTAGAGCCAGGGGAGGCCACCAAGGGTACCATGGTCTAGTGCCCGGGTAGCCTCCCTTACCCCGCCAACAGGTGAGCGCCAGCTCACTACCAATCCAACCAGTTCTTTCATTTGACTGAGGAGCGGCTAGCGGGGCAGGTGGGAGGGTCATCCGAGTAATGGCATCGGTAAGTATTTTTCGAAAAAATACATTTTAGAGAAAAATTTAATTTGTTTCCTCAAAAACATTACCGATGCCATTACTACATGGAGAATGGCGAAGAGGAGGAGGGTGCCACGTAACTCAGTGACTGACTGAGCTAGCCAGCCCCGTCCTCCCCGGCGCAAGCTCCCGATAATTTTAGCTAAAGGATTACCAACGGCACCGAAGGTGCCGGGAGGGAGTGTTGCGCCGCCGCGATGTCCCCCACCAGGGCCAGGTTGTCTCACTGGCCAACCAGGTGACGGAGGTAGAACCGGGTGAAGGTCGACTCGGTCCGCCAGCCTATGGCAGCCAGACTGTCTCGGACAGCGCAGTAGCGGGCAAACGTGACGCTAGCAGCCATGGCTCTGACCTCGTGGGCCCGGAAGAGTAGCCGTTAGACAGCGTCGGGGCAGAGGTCCTGGTAGGCGGAGCACATCACCCATCTAGCCAGGAAGATCGTCTGGGCTGAGATGACTGTCTACCTGGGGACAGAGAAAACAAAGGAGGCGGGTGCGTCCCTGGCGTAGCGGCTTGGTACGGCGTAGGTACACACGTAAGGCTCCCATCGGGACGTGTTGTCTGACTTCCTCGTAGGGGTCGATCGGCATAAGCGATCGGACAGTGATCACCTGTGGGGCTGTCAGCGGGGACTGGTTCAGGGCCAGGAAGGCCGAGTCCGATAGTAGCTGCACGGGGTCATCCGACCTGCACTGCAGTCAGGCGGGGGCGTGGAAGGCACGGGCAGCTCGCTCAATCTGGAGGGTGTGGCTACGGTGAGCAGAAGCCAGTCTTCGTGTAGCGTCGGCCAGGCTTGCTAGGGGAAGCAGCTCGTACGCTAGCGTTCATCCAGAAGAGTATCCAGGGTAAATCCCAGCGCGGGATCAGGGAGCGGAGGGCAGGTCACTGTGTGCCGACGAGGGGAAAGGTGTTCCGCTCGGCCCTGGCGCCGGTAAGCGTCGGCGATCATAGAGGTAACCCCTGAGGTGATTGGTGTCAAGTGCTGTTCGGCGAAGCCAGGAAGAACTCCGCCAGTGGCGGGAAGTCAGATCGGTAGTGGAGAGGCGACGGAGGGCGCACCAAGGTCCCAGAACTCTCCACCTTTCCTCTTAGACATGCAGGGTCGAGGATCCACGGCCTGAAGCGATAGCTGTCACTGCCTCACTCGAGAATTCCAGCGGCGAGGGCTTGCCATCCAAACTCCAAGCGTGTAGCAGGAGTCTCCCAGAGCACGGAAGGAGAGCGCCTGGCGCGGTAGCTAGAGCATCGTGCGAGGAGCAGGAAGCCGGAGTGAGGGGCCCGTGGCCAGGATCAGGAGGTCGGGGGCGCAGGGTCTGGTCCAGCAGAACGGCGCTCCCAGCAACCGGATCGCATAGCATCCCTGCGCTAGAGAAGCACCTTGGGGACACGGACTGAGGGAGGGTAAGTGGAAGCGCAGAGGCCGTCCCAGAGAGGGGTAGCGCAACGGCCGCCCAGGCTAGGGGTTTCGGGACGGTTGAGACGAGGAGGGGGGAGCTGAAGGTACCACCCTGTCGCGAAGAACGAAGAGGGGGTAGGGGGGCTCCCACGTGGCGCAGAACATCCGGGTGACGACCGGGCGAAGCGTCTCTTCCTCTTACTCCTCACTTGGCGCGGAGACGGAGACCGTTCCGGGAGGGGAAGCCCGCAAGGACAAGCAGGTGGCTGTGAAGTATCTCGCTCGGGAGAGACGCGGCGATCCTGCACCCACGGCGGCACCGGTAAGAAGAAGGCAGAGGAAGGGGAGCAGGTCCCGTCCTGCTTCCGAACGTAGGACATGCCAGAGGACTAGTCAGAACGACGATCAGGTCCTGATGTCCGAAGTCGGTCTCCAAGGGAGGAGAGCAGCCGAATCGCCTGAAACTCCAACCAGTTGAAGGCTTGACTGCAAGGACCGGAAGGCAGCTGCCGGAAGCCGTGGCACGTCGGCAGCAGGAGCGCACCCCAGCCGTAACGACTGGTGTCAACGCAAGGGACAACTGGGGGGAAGGCGAGGAGAGGGACTCCAGGCGCAAGACCGGCAGGGACCGCCGAAGGGAGCCTCGATGTCTCCGGTCGAGGGCGCCAGCGAAGGAGTAGGTGAAGGGGAAGCGGGTGCAACCAGAACCGACCAAGGGGAAGGAGATCCGCAGCGGTGCTCACTAGGCCAGAGCTGCAACCAGTGTCTGGCAGAGACTGTCTCCTGCGGTGCACCAAGACGCGCCAGGTTCGCCAACTTCTGGGTCCTCAGTTCCGGGAGTCACACTCGACGAGATCCGTCAGGAACTCCAACCACGGCGAGCGAAGCGGCGGGACAGAGCGAGAACCGAGGTGCCTAAGACTACGAAGCCGCAGGTGTCGAGGAGTCCAGGAGGCGTCTCGTAGCTGTTCCCGGGAGGGAGCCGACCGGAGGCGCCAGAGCAGATCGTCGACAAGTTCGAGGAAGGCTCGACGAAGTCCGCGTGGCCGTGGCTTTGCAGACGCCGACCAAGAGACGGCCGAAGACCCAGCGCAGGCTGCGGGCGACGGCGGAACGGTCGGGACACCGTCGAAGTTAAGCGCAGAAGCGTCTGGAACTGGAAGCACTGGAACGAGAGTGTAGGCGCCCGCTAAATCCCGGCAGACAGGGAAGCTCAAGGGAGGAACCTCGGCGCGAAGGCTCAGCAGTCTCGAAGGAGGGAGGCGCCGCTAGGAACTCGTGCCAAGCTGAAGGCGAGGTCGGGTACCGCCAGTGGCCGTGCCAGGCCAGGCAGGGGGCAGAGGCGGAGTCGGGGGGCGGGCGGGCGCGGCGGGCGGCAGAGACGCGCAGGGAAGGTCAGCGACTCCAGAAGGGCGGGTGTCCATCGGGTCCGGCGATCCGGGTGGCTGGAAGCGGGAGGAGGTGAAGCGGGCCGACGAAGAATCTCAACGCATCCTTCACCAACTGCCAGGACCGAAGGAGGGGATGTCGAGCGGAGCCTGCCGCAGCTGTCTTCGTAGGTCCAGCAGGAGGTAGGGGCGGACGACGAGCACAGTAGGCGCGGCGTCGGCGCATCGAAGACCCAAGCGTTGACACGCCGCTAGGAGGTGGTACTTCCTCTCCACAGCCAGAGCAAGGAGGGGCCCGAACAGCGGCGAGAAGGAGAAGAGCCAGCTCCAGGTAGACGAGTGCTCGCTTGGCCAAGTCGAGGGATCCAGCACAGGCGAGAGCGTCGCGGAGGGGAACGTCGTCCGAATCCGACAGGGAGGAAGCAACGGCGCGAGGCACGAATCCACCAGCTGCTGCTGATCGGCAGGAACCACTGCGGCGAGGCAGAAGCAAGGCCTGTGCATGTCCGGCGTCCAGCTGCGCGGAAGGCGATGTCCAATCCACCGACCGGCGAGTGACGGCGACGAAGAACCCGCGTCGGAGCCTGGATCCTGTCGCAGAGGCGGAGAAGGAGACCCGAACCCTTGAACCTCGGGGCGTGGCAGGGACGAACCTCTAGGGGGGAGAACAACGTCCAAGCGGGTGATGGGGAAGGCGTCGGCTTGAGAAGACGCGAGACAGTAGAGGTGCAGTGCGTCGAGCGAGGGAAGAGTCTCCGTCCTGGGCGTCCTGGACGCAGGGTCAAGGACGTAGAAGAGAACACCCAGAGGTAGAACGGGGGGAGCCGAGTCAGAATCCGCCGGAGCGAGTCGAAGGCAGCGATCCACATCGATGGGCAGAGCAGGAGGCCGACGCACCAGGAGCTGGAGAGGCGGAAGCCGCTGTCAGACGAGGCAAGACCAGGGCGAGCGGCCCGAGCAGGCGCGGAAGGCAAGACCGACGAGAGGAGCGTCCGTACGAAGGAAGGTGGAACCCGTGGCTGACGGCGCGAAGGGGGAGGGGAGCGGGGAGGGAGGGGAAAGGGTGCCGGGGACGGGGAGGGGGGGGGGGAAGGGACGACGCCGGAGGCGAGCAGCACGGGAGACCGACGAGGAGGGCGACATCCGCGAAGCTGAAGCGACGAGCGAAGAGAAGGCGAGAACCGAAGACGCAGGGCTGCGGGTCCGGGCTGTAGGACGCCGAAACCAGGGGGGCGTCCGCAGGCGAGGGGCGAGGCGCCGAGTCCAGGCGGTCGCGAACCCGGAGTCGCAAGCAGAGGGAAGCAGCGTTCAGTTCTGCCAGAGGTCTTGTGAGGCTTGGGTTCCGCAAGGCGGGGCGAGCTAGCTCGCTGCGGACCTGGCTCGAGCGAGCTGGTGCGCAAGGGGGGATCAAGGCGTCCCCCAACGTAGAATGTTGAGGTTGTTTTCCGCAGAGCGGGGCGAGCGGACTCGCTGCGGACCTGACTCGAGAGAGTGGGTGCGCAAGGGGGGAGCCTTGTCTGCCGTCCCCCAACGGCAGCGAAGTGTGTTCCTGCTGAATCCGGGGCCGAAGCATGCTTGCGGGGGCGGGCGGACTGCCACACCATAGGCTCCGCCGCTGGGAGTCCCAAGGTCCTCTACCCAGAGCGCAGACATCACGGGAGGGTCCCGAAGCGTAGCCAGCGCCGGGGAGGTAGATCGCATGCTTGTAACTCGGCCACTGCCAGTCGCCAGACAGTGTGCAGATGCGGGCTTGAGCACTGCAACATAGTGAAAAACAACGAAGCGACTGGTCCTAGGAGAGGGCCACGTTCCCCGAAACTAGTTAGTTATAAGGGTATAACGCCGAGCAGGCGACTAAGGCCATCTCACCGCGGTCCCCTGAAAAACCGCGCACACTTCCACCCTTCCCCACTATCCTGTTTAGAGCCATATCGCTTTCCCAAAAAACAACGAAAAAGCAAGGATGCCGGCGCACGCTGCCAGAGGTGCGGCGCTGGCAAAAATCGAGGCCTTACCTGGACATCTCGCAAGGGACAGGGGAAGGTAGCACCTGTAGTTGAAGAAAAAGCGCCCACGCGGTAGAGGCCCAGAAGCATCCAGAAGAGGAAGGCTGGGTCCGCGACGAAGGTCCCGGGCGCACCACTGGCGAACTTGACCGGCGAAGTCGACGTAACTCTCAAGCCGCTGAACCGAAGCAGGACAGCGCTCCCAGGAGGGACGAAGGCCAGCCCCACGGCCCAGAGACCTATCTTCCGGCGGCGACGCAAGAAGCACCCGTGACACCCACTTCTTAAGCCATAGCGGGCGACGCGCAGGCCGGGAACGAAGCCACACGAACGAAGTCGAAGGTCCTGACGAAGGACTAAATCTGACCCAACACAGCCGACGGCACACACAAGGTCAGAAGTTCCAAGGCAAGCGAAACACCCGCCGGAACAGAGTTCACCGCTGAAGGCCAACGCTTGAACCAACACAGCCGTCGGTACACACAAGGACCGAAGTTCCAAGGCAAAGCGAAGTACAGGCCGGGAACGAAGCTCACTGTCGAAGGTCCAAGTACACTTGAACCATACACAGCCGCCGGTACACACAAGGTCAGAGGTCCAAGGCAAGGCGAACACCGGCCGTGAACGAATCTCACTGCAAGTCCAAGAACACTTGAACCACACACAGCCGACGGTACACACAAGGCCAGAAAGTTCCAAGGCAAGGCGAAAGCACAGGCCGGGAACGAAGTGCACTGTCAAAGTCTAAGTACTCCTGAACCAACACAGCCGACGGTACACAGACGGCCAGAAAGTTCCAAGGCATGGTAAAGCACCGGCCGGGAACGAAGCGCACTGAACCGGTTCTCTCGCTCACACCAAGTCTATTCCGTCTCTGAAAGTCACAGCGCAGAGACTACGAACGATCCTTTCTCTCTTCTATTCTCTTCTCGAAGGGCACACAAAGCAGAAGCTCCAAGGCACAGGCTAGGTAGCAAGACAGAAGGCTAAGCAAGCCGACCACTACATAGCCAAGTTAGAAGCAGAGGGCTAAGCAGACACGTCTGCACGCTGCAAGCTAAAGGAAAGAACTGGTTGGATTGGTAGTGAGCTGGCGCTCACCTGTCGGCGGGGTAAGGGAGGCTACCCGGGCACTAGACCATGGTACCCTTGGTGGCCTCCCCTGGCTCTAAGGGTACACATCGTAAGTTTTTGGGCTAAAATTACGCTAGCTATAGGTTGTTCCATGTAGTAATGGCATCGGTAATGTTTTTGAGGAAACAAATATCTTCACATATTGCATATACCTGCTTGTGTTGTCATCACGGACCAAAACAAATCAACGGCACTAACTGCTGCCGATCCTCCGCTGAAAGTGAAAACAAAATCATTACCCACATCAGTCGTTCTGATCAATCCAAAGAGACTGCCTGCACAACAAAGCCATTTCTTATTAATTAATCCATTACATCCTGAAACTGATTTTTTTTTTTTTTTTTTTTTGGGGGGAGGGGGGGGGGGGTTAATTTGCTTATTGTCCTGTGAAGGCTACATTACAGATTAGGAGAGAGATCAACCTTTTCAGTTCAAGGGTGGTGCCAAAATGGCTTGGCGCCTCAGGCGCCAAGCTATTCTGGCACCACCCTTGAACTACAATAGCCAAATTGATTTCAAGCGGTAGTGTATCAGGACGAAAAGAGTTAAGTAAGAAAAGAAATGATCTAAAATCTTCTGATCAGCAGTTGTGTCATAAAATTCAAATGCCATGATACATCTTATTTCCACGAACGACGTTTATCCTCGGGGGGGGGGGGGGGGGGGGGGGAATGTTTTGATGCACCCTCTGTGAGAGGGTCCTAAGTTATACACAAGTACCAGATTGAAGTCAGTACACTCCAGCATGTTGGGAATTTAGAAGCTGGTTCACTGACCGTGTCCACTGTTTGGGAGGGGGCAGAGGGTCACGGATGAGTCGCGTCTCCACTGCCATGGCACCTAGCACAGCCATCATACACACGCTGCAGAATGCTGCATCACTGATCACACCTTTTCAGGGGAAGAAAACGCACATTTTGACAGACAGAAGCAACGTATGCACATTTATCTAAGCTGTGTGTCTGTATCAAAATGCCATTGTTGCACAGATCTGTGAAATTTACGCATATAAAACTCACAAAATAATACAGAGATCCGAAATCAAAGCATCTTAACTCATTTAACCCCAAGGCCGCTTTTCTCAAATTTTGAAAGAGTCACCTTATGTCTAGATACCTTTTGCAGGAGATGGATCGACCATGATAATTCCAGGGCAGTGCCCAATTAGCTTGGCGCCTAATGGCGCCAAGCTAATCGGGCACTACCCTGGAATTATCATGGTTGATCCATCTTCTGCTGTTGGGCGCTGGGGCTAAATGGATGAACAACGCAAATCTTTTTGCCTGGAAAGCAGCAATAGATCGAGCTCATTGACCTGAGAGACCTGACTGAATGTAACCATCTCAAATGCCGAAATGCCCCCCAAATTTTATGACTGATTATCGATCTATGGGACAAACTGCCTCCAGATTAGGCTTGGCAGTAAACAGTCAGCAAATGTTAGCAACTTTTATCATCATGTGCGTGTGTATACATGTGTATCTGTAAGCATGTATGCCTGCTCACACGTCTGAATTTGTTGCATTTCATCTGACTTATCAAAAGTATCACACAAACTGCATACCTTCATGAGCCATCAATAGCATGTTATGAACTGCTATCACAACCAGAATCACAAGGAACAGACATCTGCACACAGGAAAATAACACTGCTAAAAATTCAAAAGCTGTTGTACTCATTTTCTGTAATGTTGTTAACCCATTCAGCCCTGATGCACTACAGCAGGAGATGGATCGACCATGATAATTCAAGGGTAGTGCCAGATTAGGTTGGCGCCTGTCAGCACTGCCCTTGAATTATCATGGTCGATCCATCTCCTGCAACTTGCGCATATTTATTAGATGATGCTTCCAAAATTTGGGAAATACAGCCGTCAGGTTGAATGAGTTAATGTTATCCGTCTACGGAACAAATACTGGTTTCCTGATGGATGTGGATTTTCCTATAATTGGCAAATGCTGTTTAAGTTGTCTGGGTATTTCCTATAATTGGCAAATGCTGTTTAAGTTGTCTGGGTATTTCCTATAATTGGCAAATGCTGTTTAAGTTGTCTGGGTATTTCCTATAATTGGCAAATGCTGTTTAAGTTGTCTGGGTATAAAAAGACAAAGGTATTTTTCTTTTCACTGTAGCGGCACACAGGAAAATGTTGTCTCCTGCACTGAAGTGTTTTACACAAAACATTTAACCCATTTAACTCCGACACACTACAGCAGGAGATGGATCAACCATGGTAGTTCAAGGGTACCGGTAGTGCCAGATTAGCTTGGCACCTGATGGCACAAAGCTAATCTGGCACTACCCTTGAATTATCATGGCCGACATATCTCCTACATCTGGTGTACAGTCAGGGGACACCTTCAAGTTGGGAAATGCAGCCTTGGAGTTGAATGGGTTAATATGACCCATTTCTATGCTGATGAAGAAAGACAGACATCCATCATAAGCTCATGCAATTATACTTTACCAGATCAATGAGCAGCACAGGTGAAAATGATGTTTCAGTTATTCTGATAAATTCTTCCCCTTGTGGGCAAAGCCACTGGTGCTGTAAGCAGCACCGCTGGCTGCACGCACGAGGGGGATAATAATTCATTATTACATCATAAGTGACGAAGTCTTACCCTAACTGAATAGAAGAGTCACCTTTGTAGATTTCCCAGGCACCTGATGCAGCGAATCCATAGCAACAAGCAGCAAATGTTAGTATCATTCCCTGAAAGAACAGATGTATACAGTAAACATTCAAATTCAATGGTCTCAGCAAATCACAGTACTAGGGAGCCATAAGCCTTATTCACAATCACATTATTGTAGTGTTGAATTTACATTTTTATTAAAACCCACTTGTTATTTTAAGCAAAATGCCCTCAGGCCAACGTCAGCCCTAGCCTCATAGTCATACTGAAAATAACTTTGAATTTACTGATCTCATGAAGTCAAAACATTTTAAACTCATTCTGCCTGTGACACATGACAGCAAGATATGGCCTGACCATGATAGTACAAGGGTGGTGGCAGAATAGCTTGGCGCCTATTCTGCCAACACCCTTGAACTATCATGGTCGAACTGTCCCATGAATTGTAATGAAGTCCTCAGAGGATAACTCCAAATTGTGGGTATTGCGTAACTCGGGCACAATGAGTAAACAATTCCAAACTGCTCCTTGCATTACTGCAGCACTGTACAATTTCCCAGCATCCATCATTGTTCATATGAGAATTATTCTTGCAATCTATGAAATACTTGTTCACTGCATCAATTTTTACCCTTCCATTTTTGTTTAGTTCATGAAACCACACAGAAAGAAAAAAATTATACTGCACCTACGCCCTGAATTGTTCAAAGTAATTAAAGAGAAATTTAACACCCTTGCATGCAAAAGGTGGTTAAAATTTCTGAGACCGTAAGGGATTTTAAAATTAACCCTTTCCCACATGTAGGTAGTGGTTTTTGTTGCGATGCCTCATGTAGGAATTGTCGTTAAAAAAAACTCTATGAACACGCAAAGGGCTAACCTTCCAAACTGCAGCATTGTCATCTTCTTCAATCTTCTCTGCCAGTCGCTGTCCATAGCGCATGACTAAATTCTGTGCCAGCACCACTTCCGCTACCATGAGGGGTAACTCGGTCAGCCACAACAGCTGACCGTATCCCCACACCAGTATCCACGGCAACCATTTGAGTGGCAGCAGCACCAGTCCCACAAACAACGCAAACTGCACTAGTGGCTGGACTGAAAACTGTACACACAAAAAAGGCAAGTAAATCTAAGTCAAGCAATGAATTAAACCGATGGGTGTCGGTAGCAGTTTTAGTCACAATAATTCCTGTAGGAATCATCGTGACTAAAACCGCTACAGACACTCAAAGGGTTAACCAATCTTGAAATCAATCATTTAATAATTCACAGCAAGTGTACGCTCACACACAGCAGGTACCATCCCAATTCCCATTCCCGATACAGGTCAGCCTCAGTATATATCGCGGCACCAGAAATCCATAGTCACACCGCATTATTTGTGATTGCGTTGCTGTAGCGCTGAATCTGATATAGACTTGTCAACAAAAACCAATTGGTAAGCCAAAAGGTCTTTGGGTCAACATCAGTCTTACCTGCCCTTAGATGCACGACTGTGTGCAGGCCAGCTAAAACTGACGTCGGCCCACAGACCTTTAGGTCACTGGGCATCCCCATGGCAGCCACAGACTTGTGCATGTGATATGAGATATTGTGGTATACTGGAGAGTGTAATAGTAAGCCTGACCTGTATATCCTCACTTACTAATACACCACTGTAGAGTTCCACGCTTTACAAGGACTATGATATGAAGGAAAACCACTTGATTGCATTCTTAAATACCACTGGCCTGGCCTAGCAGCCAAACTGTACAGTCCATTGTCATAGAACCGACACTCTGGTCCCCAGCTACAGGCCAGTTACTAAGGCTATAGCTCACAAGAAAACAGTGCACTACTTTAACCCATAATGCCCTGAAAGACTGCAACAAGATGCCTATCGACCATGATATTTCAATGTTGGTGTCGGAATAGCTTGGCGCCTCTAGGCGCCAAGCTATTTTGACACCAACCTCGAAATATCATGGTCGATCTGTCTCCTGAACTGTCATATAGACCTCAGAGAATATAGATCTACAAGCATTTGACAATTTCATCCTAAGGGCGTAAAGAGTTAAAGCACGCCAAATATCCTATGAATTTTACCTTGGACAATCAATGAACCTAACCCTCTCTTTTCCCCCAAGCATACAAATTCCTACAAGATCCGTTACGGCAACTAAATAATTTGAACATTTGCAAAGATTGATTGATTGATTGATTGTACATTGCTTAACGTCCCGACAGCAACAAGGCTTTCTCATGACGTGCCTGCACTGCTTGTGAAAAAAAAACTAAACAGAACATTGAATGTATGTCGCCAGCCGGTCCAATACGTTAAATAAACCTAAGACACGGGGCCTAAATAAAGCTAAGACCATTTAGCAACACACATCCAATATCAAGAGCTACAGGCAGTGCAGACAGTAGGGAGAGTTTTAAAAAGGCAAATACAGGTGAATGGACAAAGGGTAGACAGAAACACATGCCCCAGAATAGAGGAAAACCCACCCTGTGGGGCTGACCAGGGTGACCCTGGGAACTAAAAAGTAGTTAACCCCACCCAAGTCCCCCAGGGCAGACCCGAGTGGGGGAACATTTGCAAAGAGTTTTGTCCCTTCAGAAAAAGGGAGGGTTGAATTTGCTTACGGGTCAATTTTCCTAGGCAAACTTTTGTAGTATGTTTGGTGAATTTTAACCCCTTCAAAGCCAGTGGACGCAGATTGTGTTTCTGAAATCTTTGTTATTAATGCCAAAAAGCCAAAGCTGTCCAAGTAATTAGCCAAAATTGTTGTGTACGAATATGGCAGTGTTGGCAGGTGAGGGGCGCCATAGCCTAGGCAGTAACCCGAGTAGCCTCTCTTCCATCCCATCCGGGCATGAGCCCAGCGGAAGCTCACCAGTCAGTTTCTTAGCGGACCAGCGGCAAGCAGGGCAGGGCTGTGCACTCCCCGTATTCTTCCGTATTTCGTACGGATCATTTTTTAAAATACAGAAATATGGATTTTTTTTTTTAAATCTGATTTATCTTCTTTAAAAATACGAAAATCGTCTGCTACGCAAAGGCAAAGTACCGACAACCAAGGACTTAAAATTTCCGACCGCCAAATATTTCCGAGATCGAATGAACAAGTTATGCGCATGCGTCAATGCATTCGTGTCTCTCTCGGTTAATCACGACCAGTTCCGACTACTGCCGAAGTTCAGCTAAACTTTGTGCGCATGTGTCGTTCTGCTGGGTCATTGATTTCCTTTCATTTACAAAATGGATGACTAGGAAAGCGGGAAAGTGTCCCCAGATAAAGAGGAATCCAAATGTTCATTGCCAGCAAAAAAAAAGGCGTGTACAGGTTTAAAAAAAGCTCTTACAGCAAGACATGGAAATGTTTTGGGCCAACTAAACAAGGTGACAACTATGTTTGTTTTTTGTGAAACTGATCTTTCGATAGGAAGTGGGGGAGGGAATGACATTACAAGGCATGTAGAGTAAAAAAAAGCATCAAGAAATCGAGAAAGTGAAAACTTCAAAATCGAACACTTCAATTACTTCATTTTTTTCATCATCAAGTGGAAGGCAGCTAAACGAAGATGCATTCAGTTGCAGTTACACGTGCTGAGGTAATGATGTGTGAGCTTCTTGCTCATCATAATCTGCCCCTTGCTGCTGCTGACACTTTGGCCAGTGGATTCAAACACATGTTTCCAGATAGTAAAATTGCAGCAGGTATGTAAATGGTTATGTAAAATATAATGTTTATGTACTTTTTTTAAAAACTTAACACAACAACAACATGCCAAAAGAGAGTGGAGAAATTAATAAAATGCTAAATTATTATAAATATGCAGATTAGTCTGCAGTCAGTAACTTGAGTAAGTCAAATAGTTTATAGAAAAAAAAGATAAGGCCTATGCATCAACGTTACATAGCCCTACCAAACAACAACAAAAATACAATACTATTAGTTTACTATAGACTTGTTAAACATTGGTTGGTTGTAGTTGCATCTCTCCCTGTCCCTATCAAGAACCCGCAATGCATATTGCATCAGTTAGGCCTACTATCTTCTAAGCAAACTTTCATTTGCCTGTTTTATTTCTTTTGCGGTGGCATAATCCACTTTCAGTTTCACTTTTGTATACCTTCATAGTATGCCCCAATGTTAGTTCCAGCTCAAAACATTGATAATCAAAACAATATAAATTAAAACAAGAAATAATTCTACATACGAAACAGTGATTAAACAATTATTATTTTTAATTATTATTATTGTTGTAGTAGACTACCACAACTGCCCGATAGGAGTAGCAGTGTAATAGATATAGAACAGGTCACCATTATACAACATTATATATAATATTAAATAAAAATTAGGTGTGTAGGCCTACAAAATTTACCAGTGTTGCCTTATTATTTCCTTTGGGGGTTTTCTTCCAAAGATTTATGCCGTTATTCTTTCCCTGTCATTTTTTTTTCTTCAAAATAAATTGTAGCACCACAAAATGTGTCAATATGTTTTTAAAATGTGGTCTTATGAGTGAGTTCTTATCTATTTTAATATTAATGCTAATGTGAATGTTCCTCGCGCTGGGACCATATGGCGTTGAGGCGCGTCCCCTGGGTGGTGGATAGGGGGTCCCTCGTGAGAGGGGTGCACCGAATGAAATAAGGTGCCGTGAACCAACATAGTCTAAGGGAAGGTGACCCCGACAGAAAACCCCTGGTCCTCCTAGTAAGGGGGTTGGGCGTGGGGGTAGCTTCCCCACCCTGCAAAAAAGGAAATAGCTACAAAAACGCCGACGAAAAGACTAACAGTAATTCCTTTCCTGGAGGAGGAAGGTTCTTCTACCAGAAGACTTATGACGTCCTGTGGTGAAAGCCGGAAGTCTTCGGAAGCCACAGGACCGAGCCGCCTCTCTCTATCCAGGGATACAACCATGGGCACGTGGAACGTCAAGACCATGTACCAGAGCGGCAAGGCCGCCCAGATAGCAGCGGAAATGCAAAAGTACAACCTTTCCCTGCTAGGTATCAGTGAAGCCAGATGGACGCAGTCTGGCCAGAAAAGGCTGTTAAGTGGGGAGATGATTCTGTATTCAGGTCATGAAGAGGAGAATGCCCCCCATACAGAAGGTGTAGCATTCATGCTGTCACCAGTGGCACATAGAGCGCTGATGGGCTGGGAACCTCTTGGGCCAAGAATTATCACAGCAGCCTTTAGAACCAAGAAAAAGCTCAAGCTGAACGTCATCCAGTGTTATGCGCCCACTAATGACAGTGACGAGGAAGAGAAACAAGAGTTCTACGACCGACTCCAGAGTGCCTTGGACAAATGTGTGGAGCGAGACATCACCATCGTCATGGGCGATTTTAATGCCAAAATAGGGGAGGACAACACCGGATACGAAGAGGTGATGGGGAGACAGGGACTAGGCTCGGAGATGAGTGAGAACGGGGAGAGGTTTGTAGACTTTTGTGCTCTAAACCGACTTGTCATTGGAGGCAGCATCTTCCCACACAGAAGAATACACAAAGCAACTTGGGTCTCACCTGACCATACAACAGAGAACCAAATAGACCATATCTGCATTAGCAAGAAATTTAGAAGATCCCTTCAAGATGTTCGAGTGAGGAGGGGAGCAGATGTCGCCTCCGATCACCATCTGCTTACCTTAAGAATGAAGCTCAAGCTAAAGAAAAGCCGCACAGAGACAACAAGAAGACAGCGCTATAATGTAGGCCTCCTGAGAGAAACTGGAGTTAGAGAAGAGTTCAAACTGGTGCTGTCCAACCGGTTTCAAGCGCTACAGGAGCTAGTAAATGAAGAGGAGGCGGTCACCACAGAGCAGCAGTGAAAGGCAGTTAGAGAGGCGCTGAACTCAACCTGCAAAGACACTGTAGGGTTCAGGAAACACCATCACAAGGACTGGCTGTCGGCACAGACCTTGAAGAAGATAGAAGTGAGGAAGCAGAAGAAAGCAGCTGTCAACAACAGTCGCACGAGAGCAGCCAAAGTAAGGGCACAGGGGGAATACTCGGAAGCTAACCGCGAGGTGAAGAGTAGTATCAGGGCAGACAAGAGGGCCTACACAGACAGCCTGGCAGCAGAGGCAGAAAAGGCAGCAGGCAGCGGCAACATGAAACAGCTCTACGACATTACCAGAAGATTATCAGGCAAGTATGGCCATACAGAAAGACCAGTAAAAGACAAAGAAGGCAAGCCTATTGCAGACAGAGCAGACCAACTCGACAGATGGGCCGAGTATTTTGAAGAGTTACTGAACAGACCTAGCCCACCCGACCCCCCAGACATCCAGCCGGCAGAGACCGACCTACCCATCAGCTGTGACAGACCCAGCCGGGAAGAGATCAGAAGAGCAGTGGCACTCTTGAAGAACGGCAAAGCAGCAGGCCCAGATGGCATCCCAGCGGAGTCTCTGAAAGCAGACCTAGAGACAACAGTGGAGATGCTGTACCCACTGTTTGGAAAGATCTGGGAAGAGGAGGTGATGCCGGCTGACTGGAAGGAGGGGTACCTAATCAAGCTTCCCAAGAAAGGCAACCTCAGCAAGTGTTCCAACTACAGAGGAATCACCTTGCTGTCAGTACCAGAAAAGGTCTTCAACAGGATCATCCTGGAGAGAATGAAGAGCTCCGTTGACCCCCAGCTGAGAGACCAGCAAGCAGGATTCAGGAAGAACCGATCATGTACAGACCAGATCGCCACTCTCCGCATCATCGTGGAACAGTCTCTGGAGTGGAGCTCCCCGCTGTACGTCAACTTTGTGGATTATGAGAAAGCATTTGACAGTGTGGACCGAGAGACTCTGTGGAAACTCCTACGACACTACGGTGTACCCACAAAGCTCGTCCGCCTGATCAAGAGCAGCTACGATGGCATGACATGTCGCGTGATCCACGAAGGGCAGTTCACCAGGGAGCTCCAGGTCAGAACTGGTGTCAGGCAGGGGTGTCTGCTGTCTCCGTTCCTCTTCCTACTGGCCATAGACTGGGTCATGAAGATGACCACAGAGCACAGACGAAGTGGAATACAGTGGACACTGTGGACACAGCTTGACGACCTCGATTTTGCAGACGACTTGGCATTACTGTCCCACACTCATCAACAAATGCAGGACAAGACCACGAGGCTTGCTGACGTCTCGTCCCAAGTGGGCCTCACCATTCACAAACAGAAAACAAAGACAATGAGGCTGAACGCAACCAGGGAAGAACCAGTCTTGCTTGCTGGCACCCCGTTGGAGGAGGTGGAGTCCTTCACCTATCTCGGGAGCATCATAGACAAAAAAGGCGGCACTGATGCAGATGTCAGAGCACGAATCGGTAAAGCCAGAGCAGCCTTTCTCCAGTTGAAAAAAGTGTGGAGCTCCAGAGAGTTGTCACAACACACCAAAGTCCGGATTTTCAACTCCAATGTAAAAGCAGTTCTCTTATATGGAGCAGAGACTTGGAGATTGACAAAAACCACAGTCAACAGAGTACAGACCTTCATGAACAGTTGCCTTAGAAGAATTTTGAAAATCCACTGGCCAGAGAAGATCAGCAACGTCAGACTCTGGGAGAGAACAGAGCAGATAACAGCAGAGAATGAAATTGGGCGAAGAAGATGGGGATGGATCGGTCACAGTCTGAGAAAGTCAGCTTCCAGTATCACTAGGCAGGCATTGTCATGGAACCCACAGGGAAAGAGGAAAAGAGGTAGGCCGAGAAACTCCTGGCGTCGAGACCTCCAAGCAGACATCAAGAGACTGGGAACCACCTGGAGTAGAATCGAAGGAGAAGCACAGGACAGGAGTTGCTGGAGGTCTCTCGTCGACGGCCTATACCCGGGTAGGGGTGACAGGCATAAGTAAGTAAGTAATGTGAATGTTAAATTTGCTTATATTCTTTCTCTATCTCCACATTTCAGACATTAGGTGTGGGAGAAAAAAAGCAACTTGTTTAATCAAGACCCTTGGTAAGGATCAACAAGAAGAGTTGTCCGAGAGGCTTCAAAAGTCAGCATTTACACTATCCACAGATGGAAGTAACAATGAAAAGAGTAAACAATATCCGCTGGTTGTTAGATCTGTAAACCTTTGTACTGGACTAGTTAACTCTGAGTTATTGTCTTTACCAGAGTGCACTGGACCCTCCACTGGCGAAAACATTTTTAAGCTGTTGGATTCTGAACTGAAAGCAAGACATATTGAATGGAAGGACTGTCTCTCACTAGGATGCGACAATGCTGCAGTTATGACGGGAAAGCACAAGGGAGTTATGGCTTTTGTCAGGCAGAAGCACCCAGAAGTACACATGGCAGGTTGTTGCCTGCACCTTGTCCACATTGCTGCACAGAAGGGTGCACAATGTCTACTGGATGTGGGAAACGTTCTGCAGGATGTTTATTACTTTTTTAAAAAAATTGATAAGAAAAAAATTGAGAAACAAAGAATTTTCCAGTATGCAAGTTCTTTTTGATGTGGAACAAAAAAGAATGCTCAAGCATGTGTGCACAGGTTGGTTGAGCATTGGCCGCTGCTTGGAACATCTTTTGCAAAACTGGTCACCATTAAAGGAATATTTTAAGGAAGAAAAAAAAGTCCAAGACAGCAAAAAATCATCCATGAGTGATGGGGTCTCTGAAAAGCCCTATGCACTCAAGAAAGTGGAAAATATTTTAAAGTTCCTTCAGTCACCAACCAACAAGCTTTATGTCTTATTTCTGAACTACACTGTCAAAATGTTTGACCCCGTTCTCCTTGGTTTGCAATCTGATGAGCCGAAGATACATCTATTGAAAAGATCTTTGCTAAAGCTGATTGATGGTGTTGTCTAGATTTGTGAAACCATCAGCTCTGAACAACGGACGTTTGGAGGATGTTGACTTCAAGAGCAGATATAACTTGAAAGATGACAAGGATCTGGTGATTGGAGAAGATTGTCAAAACTACATTGCTGATGCCAGGAGTGGTTTGAGGGAGAGCCGCCTGAAGGATTTTTACAGTGATGTCAGGAAGTACTTTCAAGCTGTAACACATTATCTTGTTACCAATCTGCCTTTAAAAGAGCCCCTCCTAACCCATGCCCAGGTAGCAGATGCAAGTCTACAGCAGTCATCTTCCAAAAACGATTTGGATTTTTTCCTGAACAGATTACCAGCACTGAGACCTTCAGGCTGCACCATGAATACAGTATTAGAGCAGTTTGCTCTGTATCAGAGTACTGACATTTCCAGCTGCACTAAATCTCACAGAATGGATGAAGTTTGGCTAAACATTGGAAATCTGAAAGATGAAAGTGGGGAATTATTCTTGTTTGAACTTTAAGTTGTGATGAGAGGAATTCTGACAATTCCACATAGTAATGCTCACTGCGAAAGAATATTTTCAACAGTTCGAAAAAATCGCACTGAACAGAGAGCATCAATGGCAGATGACACATTGGAGGCTTTGCTGCTTTTGAAGTCTAAGCCTGGTCACCCATTTGACACCCAGAGACAGCACCCAACAGAAAAATTGAAACATTGGAAAAGTGCTTACTACAAATCTCTACACCAGTAATATGCTGTAATTTGTTTTCCACTGTGCTTAATAACATTTCTGTACTAGTATTATAGTGTATATTTGCACAGTCATTAAAAACAGCTTAAATCAAACATGAACTGATGTGAAATTCAACATTGAACTATTAAGTGAGCTACCGGGTAGGGTGAGAAGTGACAATAATTTTATTTGAAGAGTCAAACTTCTACAGAAAGGCTTCAAGGAATTAAATATTTAATTAAAGGTAAGAAGTTTGTGTGAATGTCTATGTGTTTCTGTTGCTGTATTTGTCTAATCCCGTAACCGAATTGAAATGCAGAAAAATACTGACAGTTTCTGGAAAATACTGAAAAGCGTTGTCAAAATACCGATAGGTTGGTAAAAGTGTGCACAGGTCTGGGGAGGGTCCTTCGAGTAATGTCATCGGTAAGTATTTTTCAAAAAAATACATTTTAAAGAAAAATACATTTGTTTCCTCAAAACACATTACCAATGACATTACGGTATGGAAGAATCCCGAAGAGGAGGTGGGTGCTGCTATAATGCCCCTAACCCCCAAATACTGGTCACTAGGCAACCTCCCGATAATTTTAGCTAAGATACCCACAGCGCCCAGGGCGCCGGGAGGTTGTGTTGCGCCGCCACGATGTCTCCCACCAGCGAAGGTTCTGGCGCTGGCTGGAGAGGTCCCTTGGGTAGAAGCGGGCGAAGGTAGTCTCAGCTCGCCATCCTACGGCCGCCACAACGTCTTAGACAGCACAGGTGCGGTCGAATGCAAGGCTTGCGGCCAAGGCTCTGACCTCGTGCGCCCTGATGATCATACGTTTGGCTGCATCAGGAGAGAGATCTTGGTAGGCGGAGCGTATCACCCATCAGAGCCAGGAGGATATCGTCTGGGCTGAGATGTCATTCTACCTGGGGACAGTGGGAGGAAAAGGCGGGTACGACCCTTGCGGAGCTGCTTGGTCCGGCGCAGGTACCCGCGTAAAGCCCTCACCGGGTCCTGTTGTCTGGACCCACGGGTGGAGCCTGGGTCTCTCAATGTTGCATGGTGACCAACTGCGGGGCAGCCAAGGAGATCGGGTCTTGGCGAGAAATGCCGGGTCGGGCAGCAGTAGGGCTGAGCGACCGTCCGGAGCTGCAAACAAGAGGGGGCGTTCTGAGTCTTTTTCCTTTTCACGGCGTTCGATGTTCTGCGACCGGCAGAGACCACTCGACGGGACTGTGGTGGCTGCTGGCTCTAGAGCTCGGGCTCGTGGCCTAAGCCGCAGCGTTGAAGGCTCTACAACCCGGTAAGGGCCACTCGTCAGGTTTGTGGGGCTTACCGGTGTCGGACCCCTTACCCGTGCTGGGTGTGCAGTTCGCTGACCCTGGAAGTAGACGCGAAGGCAGTAAGAAGCAGGTCTTCCACGTCACGTCCGGTAGCCTCGCCAACTGGATCGGTTCGAAGCGGTCAGAGTTGAGCCAAGGACCCAAGGCAGGTTCCATCGCGGCACCAGGGAGCGAAGGGCGGGATGTTGTAGACCGAAGTGGGCCATCAGGTCGGCGAGGTCTTTGCAGTTACCAGGGTCGGGTCGTCCCAAGTGTCAGTACGTGTTAGCGACCATGGCCAGGTAGCCGCGAAGGTGATCGGCGCTGAACGCTGGTAGGTGAACAGCCAGAGGAAGAAGTCCGCCAGCTGAGGAACCGTCAATCCGTGGGGGAGAGGCGCATGCCGTCACACCAGTCGCACAGGACTCGCCACTCCCTTTTGTAGCCTCGTCTGTTCGAGATTCTGCGGGCTGTAGCGATAGCTTCCACCACCGCACCTGAGAAGCGTCTAGTGGTGAGGGCTTGCAGCACAACTCCGGGTGGGAAGGAGCAGCCATTTGGGGCACGGGTGGTACAGCGCCTGCCGTTGTTGCTTGAGCATCGTGCGCGGGGCGGGAAGCTGCCGCAGTGGAGCCGTGGTGAGGCTCAAGAGGTCGGCGGTCCACGACTTGGTCCAGCAGAATGGGGCCACAAGGAACAGGGTCGCGTTGCATCCTCTGTGCTTGAGTAGGACTTTGAGAACGAGCATTTTCAGTGGGTAGGCGTAGGCGACCAGGCCGTTCCACGGGATGGAGAGAGCGTCGACTGCCCAGGCAAACGAGTCTGGAAACGGCAAGATGAAGCGGGGAAGCTGTTGATTCCAACTCGGCGCGATCATGGGGAAGTGTCCGCTGTGCAGATCACCCGAACGATGTCTGGACAGCCCGTCCACTCTGTGCGGAGAAGCTGGCCGAGACACGCGATGGAGTCATGCAGACGCCCCTGGAAGGCTCTTGCTCGAAGGCGATGTCACAATCTTCACACCAACTGAGCCCGTGGCAGGGGAGGAAGTACAGGGAGAGGAAGCGTGCCCGCCTTGCTTCTGAAGTAGTCGACCACCGTGGCGCTGTCGGAGGGAACGAAAAGCTCCTGGCATCGGAAACGTGACCCCCGAAGCTGGACAAGGAAGTCCGGAGGCCATCCGCCAGAGGCAGGGTAGTATCTCGGTAACAGGGGAGCGCTCCTGGAGGCGAGGCTTGCATCGACGCGTGGGACATCGTGGGAGGAGGGGAGGAAGGGGAACTCCCGACGCGCGCCAGTTTGGATCCGCCCCGTGAAGAAGGAGAGGGCGTAGCAAAGGGTCGCGGGGTAGGAGAAGACCAGCAAGCCAGGAAGCTCGTAACCGCGGCTAGAGGAGGGAGTCCCCAATCATCGACGCTCAAAACGATAGAGGCCCAGTCAAGCTTAGGCAAGCGCCGTCTCCGCAGGCAGGCTGGGCCAGATGTCCTTATTAGCTTTCTTGACTGCAAGCCACGTGGGACCGAAAAGGAGTTCTCCACCGAGGGGCGCCTGACGAAGTTGAAGCTTCACGTCGTTAGGGAGAGGGCAGGTGCGGAGGAGGGCATCCCGACGCAGGTCACAGTTGGCGGCCACTGCCATGGCGTTGACACAGGTGTGGTAAGCGGCGCGGGTACCCAAGACCGCCAGGGCTAGCAAGTCTCCCAACAGCGGCGAGAGCGATAGATGCCACGCATTTTCGACGTGGCGAACGATGGCTTGCGCCAGTAGGTCCAGGAATCCCGCCGAGGCTAGAGCATTACGGATGAGGGTTGCTGTCTGATCAACTCCGGGGAGGAGTGTCCGTCGCGCGGAAGCAGCTGCCAAGGACAGGGCCGGGGGGGTCTGGTTTCGGCAGGGGGCAGGCGAAGTTGTGCGTGGCCCGCATACCAGGACTGCCGAAAGGAAATGTCCAAATCTGTCGGCCACCTGGCGTCTGAGAAGAATCCATTGGAGCCAAAGGATCCCTGCGTGAGATGTGCGGAGAACATGTCCCGTAGGTTGCGGAAGCCCGGCGGTTGGAGAAGAGACTTGAACCCCTTGGTCCGGCGCTCCGCGTCAATGAAGGCCGATGCTTTCCTCTTAAGTGGGGGGAGGGTGGGCAGTCCTCCACAGGGAGGCAAGCCGAGATGAGTCGAGCCGCCTCGTCTAGGGCGCGGAGAGTCTCTAACCTATGTCCGACGGAGGATGGATGTAAATCTTTGTCAGTGTGAGAAGGACCGGACCGGGAGGGGCTGTCATCTCGAAGGAGGGCAGACACCGAGTCCTCAGGGGCTAAGCTGAGGGCGTCATCCTCTACACGCGAAGCATGCGGGGTTAACTCCGCTCCACGACGGTGGGCAAGGTTTACGACCGTGGTGTCCCGGGAAGAGGTCATCGCCCTGGGAGGAGACCTTCCCCCAGGGGAGGGGTGCCGCGCAAGGCGAATCACCGATGGTTCCCGTGAAGAATTCCACGAGGAGACCGAGGTACGGCGTCGTGACCTGCCGTCCCGTGGACAGCGGCTCCGGCGGGGGAGAGCAGGAACGCCTGGAGCTGGGGCGTCGTCGAGGATGGTGTCTAAGCGTGGATGTCGAACGCCTAGAGCGGCGCAGCGAAGATGGGCGTGCCATGCGAGCGGTCAGTCCCGAGTCCGGAGGACGCGTCGTGGTAGGACGAAAAGCCAGTGGCGGGTCGTACCTGGAACTCGCCTGCGAGGGCCAGCTAGCAACTGAGATGCAGCGGGAAGCAGTCCGTCGGTGAGGTAACCTGTCCCTCGAACGCGACTGGCAGCGAGTAACGTGGGTCCACTCTGTTCGTGTACGGGACGAGTCGTCTCATCGGGTTTCCGGTTGATGAGCGGGAGTGCGTCCGGCGCACCTTCTCGTCTGGTTGAGGTCCCCCAATGTCCTGTCTGGAGCGCTGACCTCTTGCCTTAAAAGCGCGTGGCGGGCGAGGCTCCACAACCTGGTAAGCAGCACTCGTCGGGTCTGTGATGGCTACCGGCACTGGAGCTCGCTCTAGTGTCTTATCTCGTGCCGAACAGGCAGCACAACCGGGCAGAGACCACTCGGCGGGACTGTGGTGGCTGCCGGCGCTAGAGCTCGGACTCACGGCCTAAGCCGCGGCGTTGAAGGCTCTACAACTTGGTAAGGGCCACTCGTTGGGTCTGTGGGGCTTACCGGTGTTAGACCCCTGTCCCGTGAAGGGGTTTTGTCTCGAGGCCTAGCTCGCGGCCCTCAAGGATCCACGACCGGGCAGAGACCACTCGACGGGACTGTGGTGGCTGCCGGCACTAGAGCTCGGGCTCGGAGCCTAAGCCGCGGCGTTGAAGAATCTACAACCTGGTAAGGGCCACTCGTCGGGTCTGTGGGGCTTACCGGTGTTGGACCCCATTCCCGTGCTGGCGTTGGCCGTACGCGGCAGTAGAAGCTCCATAGCTGGGTCCACTGTTCTTCCAGCCAGGGGGCGCAGACCAGGCACGGGTGAGTGGAGATGCAGGCAGAACAGGGTAGGCAAAAAGCATGTCCGTCACTAGGCCATTGGAACTGTTCACATCGTGAGCAGGTGCGGACTTGCCAACCGCAAAACATATTGCACAATGTAATGCGAGCGAGCGTGCCCCCGCTGGCCCACAATACGAATCCGCGCAAACAAACAAAGTGAAGTGCACGGCGTATGTCAATGCCCGGCACTCTACCCCTTCCCTTGAGCGCCGGACGGAGGCAATAACCAAGGTTTTACCTTGCCATAATGACGAAGCAGGGGAACCCCCAAAGGTCGCAGACCAACCAGTGCACTGCGGCGAAGCCCAACAGCAATGACGGCGAAGGCCGTCTCGACCCAGTCCACGGTCCGTGAGCGGAGACCACACAGTCTTCACAGGCACAACCGAGCGTCCAAGCCTAACACAGGGCACTCCGAGGCTAGCCAGAAAGTCAGGACACATGGAGAGCGCAACACGCTATGGCCAGAACGGCCTGAGCGAGTGAGCACAGTTCACAAGGCGCCGCTGGCTCGTCAGGTCTAAGTCACAAACACTGATGAGAAATCCCACACGAAAGCGTCCAAGCCTAACACAAGGCACAGCGTAGGGTAACACCTCCAACGACACACTAAGGTTTCCACAACTGAAGTTTACACAGTCCGAAGCTAGAGACACTGATGTACACAACCTTCCATTGTCTAGCTAAGAAACTGACTGGTGAGCTTCCGCTGGGTGCATGCCCGAATGGGATGGAAGGGAGGCTACTCGGGTCTAGCCTAGGCTATGGCGTCCCTCACCTGCCAACTCTGCAATATTCGTACACAACAATTTTGGCTAAAATTAGTCTAGCTAAGAACCATTCCATACCGTAATGTCATCGGTAATGTGTTTTGAGGAAACAAATCTCAGAGTGGACAGGACTGAAGCTGGGCGATACGCTAAGAATGGCAGAGAACAGAGAGGAATGGAGGGAGCTGGTTACCAAGTCATCAGTGGTGCCCCAACGGTCAGCAAGACTACAGGATATAGATAGATAGATAGCACTTGTTTCAACACGCTTTTTCTTCATGTTTCTTCCTCTTTAGAAACAAGCAAAAACAGATTCTGGTTAGCAGTTTCCTACGGTGATGGCAAGACGTGCTGTTATTGCCTATAGCACGTCAGGACTTTCCTGACATTGTCCTGACAGCGATTTCCCGATGAGCGCATGAGTCGCGTATCCTTTCAAGATGGCCACCACGACTAGCATGATGACATCAGCTTCCCGAGCCCTATGCACTTATGTATAGTCTTTAACCCTTTGTGTCAGTGGCAGTTTTAGTCACGATGATTTGTGTAGGATTAGGAATCATCATGACTAGAACCACTGATACCCAAAGGGTTAAAATAAACACACAAATCACAAAATTGGCACATTTTATCTTATGACTAAATGTTAATTAATTTATCGCCGATTTAAGATTCAAACATGTTATATCAAATTCAAACTGAAATAAAATGCAACTACTCTGATACCCATGATCGTGGAAGCAGACTGATAACAGCCGAGTGAAGATACAGCAGGAGGGAGATGCGCAGGATGATGTCCACGCCACAAAACGAGCCAAACAATGGGAGCACCACTCCCAGCGATATGTACGGCAAGAAATCACCAATGCACCAGCACACCCCGTAACACATGGTTTGTTATCTTTTGACTGTTGCTTAGTTAATAGTTATTCTTGTCACTTTTTCGCACTGCACATAATCAGACGCATGCTCCTGCAGTATTGAATCTCATACAGGTAGCAAATTAATACGAATCCCCCAAAAAATAATTCAAGATATTACAGAACATTTGAGCTTTCAAAATTCAAGATATCACATAACATTTGAGCTTTTAGCAGACTGTTTTGATGAATCATTTTTACTACATAATCAGTGCAAGATCAGTTACAGAGTCAGTATCATGCAATCGGAGGCAGTCTGAGCCCTGTGTTTAGCATCACTTGGCGGCTTTTCGTTGTTACGATCGAAAGTTTGAGTTTCCAAGCAAGCATAATTTTGGTTTTCCGCGTCCACAACCAAGGGGGGGCAACTGAACGTCATTTTTCAGAGTTATCTTTTATCACAAAGAAAAGCAAAATGGCGAAGATGTCATCAAAAATGTCTCTGTCGGGGCCTGGTAAGAAAAATAAATACAGTTTTTGTGTATTTCTGCAATTTTTGTGAGAAAAATACAGTTTAACAAAAATGTATCATTTGTTGGGACATTTTGCGTACGATTTCAAGGCGCGGAGAAAGAAATTCAAGTACCATTTTGTATACAGGGTCACCACTACTAAAATAGGCTTAATTAACCCCTTCCCACGATCCAACTGCAAGAAACAGAGATCCTCATGAACCCCCGCAGTAGCGAAGGCTCACGAGGATCTATGCCTCTTGCTGACGCGAGAGAGAGTGATACAGATCTATAGATATATAGATTTCACGTTGTATCCATCATTTCAAACGGCATAATTTGGCTTTTATGGACGAAAATTGCAGTTAAACAATCAGCGTTGACTGGGAGTGAAATTAGTAAGGGAAAAAGATCCATGTAATGTGCTGACAGTGACTTGAGCTTACTTTGCTTTTGCCGACTGTGATGTGATCTTTGTCACATTCATTGTTTGTTAACACTAAGTTACATTATCTTATTAGTTATTGTCCTCTCTTCCACTTTTCCAGTTCCAGAGTCTGAGGAGCAACAGAGGATCCGGTTCCAAGTGGAACTGGAGTTTGTGCAGTGTCTGGCAAACCCCAACTACCTCAACTGTAAGTTCCCAATATTTAACATAATTTACATTCAGTCCAGTGTTTTTTCCAAGGGTATGTTTCAAATTCCCCTCCACAATCCCAGATTATGGTAATTTTTAGGCAGATATATAGAGTTGGACCTGTGTCAGTTGGCGTTTCAGTAGAAAATATCAGTATATTCAATTACATTTTTTTAAAAAGGATTATTTATCCCTTATAACGGGCAATTATAATATTAACATGTTTATGACTTTATCCCGTTTAACCTGAAATAGAGTTAGTTATTTGGGTTTAACGCTGAGCAGACGACTAAGGCCATCTCACGGCAGCCCGAAATACAGCAAAAGCTGGCTTGACCATGATAATTCAAGGGTAGTGCCAGATGAGCTTGGTGCCATTAAGCACCAAGTTGATATGGCACTATTCTTGAAATTTCATGGTCAAGCCATCTCCTGCAGCTAGTACATAGTTGTTAGATGACACTCCCAAATTTGGGAATTGCGACCTTTGGGTTCAATGGGTTAAGAATATGCACACAACTTTTTTATTTTTGCTCAGTTCTGGCCCAGAGAGGCTACTTCAAGGACCAGAACTTCATCAACTATCTGAAGTATCTCCTGTACTGGAAGGAGCCCAAGTACGCCAAGTATCTCAAGTAAGCGTACCAGTATACTTCATGTTGCAAGCCACAACCAAGCATGATAGTTCAAGCTTATTGCCCATAGCACCCTATTGCACCAAGCTTCTATTTTAATTATGATCAGTAAAATCGTGGAGATTAAGTGAACTGAAAACAACATTCATACTAATCAAAGCACAGACATAAGTTTATTGTGGAACTACCTATTAAGTATGCATAAATTATACTTCATTAAGCAGACTTGCTTTATGTCATGGGGTTCAAAGCTTCTTTTGCATAAATTCAGTATACAAAAATACTTTATAGATAGCCTTACTACCGTGTTTCATGTGCATGAAAACTTTTTATAAAATAAAATAATGAACCTTTGCGTGCTTTACACATTACAAAATATTTTCCTTGTATGGCAGCTCAAATTGATGGTGTTAACCCTTATCATTCGGAATCGGAATACACCAGTGTGTGAAATAAGTTTGACTAAAATAGTTCAAGGGTAGTGCCAGAAGCTATTCTGGCACCACCCTTGAACTAAAGCCATTGGTCTATATCCTTATCTGTAAGTACTATAATGTAGCTTGCATATATATGGCAGTGTAAAAATTTGAAGCTTTTAGCCTCAGTATGAGTATGATATGGGTTAACATTTGCTGCTGGTCTTTTTTCCCAATGCAGGTACCCCCAGTGTTTATACATGCTGGATCTTCTTCAGTATGAACATTTCCGCAAGGAACTGGTCAGTTCACCATGCGCCAAATTCATAGATGACCAGCAGCTTCTTCACTGGCAGCATTATCACCGGCGCCGCATGAAGCTCATTCAGGAGCAGCAGGAGAAAATGCAGCCACCCGCACAGAACAGCAAACCCCCTTCTTAGGTGACTTAGGATGTGTGTGTGTGTGTATGTATGACTATGAGCGAGTAAGAAAGAGAGAGCAAGTGAGAGCATTTTTGATGGTGCTTGTTCTTATGCATGTTCAAAGTGGACGATTACGGAGATTGTGCACCATGGATTTTTCACTTACATTGTGTGTGCGTGAGCATGTTTCTGCATGAATGTGCATGTATGCACAGGCAACCATTGGGCGAGGGGATTTTTTTCTGAAAATAAAGGTATTGCACATGCCAGACTTGTTCTTTGTTATTTTTTCTTGTCTATTTAACTTGCAAATATATATTCTTTTTGAAACCACATCTGCACTCAGCTGTAACAAAGAACAAACAGTACTGCAATGTTTTATTCTTTATCTCCATTCATAATGGAATTTTATAACATCCATTCATATGTGCCATAGCGTCCATGTGTGTGCTGGTCTGTGATTTTGAACTGTTGGTCTGCAGCCGAAAGGTAAAAAATCACAGATCAGCACATATACCATAACTGCTCCAGTCTGTTGGCCACCCTAAACCTTTAACCCTTTGGATGTCCCTAGTAGTTTTTGCTGATTCCTGTAGGCATCATCGCAACAAGACACGCAACTGACAGCCAAAGTGTTAACCACCTGCCTCATTTCCAAATTCTGGAGGTGTCACCTGATGACTGTACCAGTTGCAGGAGACCGGTCGACAAATGATAATTCAAGGGTTTTGCCAGATTAGCATGGCGCCAAGCTAATCTGGCACTAGCCTTGAATTACTGTAAACACTCCCAAGTACTACCAAGAGTATAGATTTGATGAAACAAACTTTTCAAGCTGTGTTCAAAAACATAAGGAATTTTGCTCTCAAAACTGGTTGAAAATCTCGAGCAGCTACAGTATAAGGTGTGTAGGCATCCAGTAACAAAGTCGTCATTCAAAAATGAGAATCCTGACGTGCGCCTGTGACCAAGAAATTTCATGTCATATATTCATGGACGTTACACATTCAAACGTGCAACTGCTCCAAGTTACACAATATTTCTGCACATTCAAACAGATGTGTGCCACATTCTCCAAAATTCATGTACAGATGCATCAAAAACCAGTCAAAATTGCAACCACCTGAACCATGCTCAACATTCATCATTCTAGCAAAAAAGAACCCAATGTAGAAAGAAACACACTTAGAAAAAGACAGTTACAACACAATTTATTAATATTTTGGGTAAATACCCGAAATATGAATAATTTGTGTTCTGTCTTTTCTAAGAAGTACCCAACGGAGAAAGAAACACGCTAGAAAAGATGGGTACAACACAATTTATTAATATTTCGAATAAATACCCTTTGTCAAAATAGACAAACAGAGAGATCAGCCGGTACTCCCCATTCGTTCTCTCTCTCTTTCTCTCTCTCTGGCCTTACACACACGCTTTCACTTGTTTTCTCAAAACACATTACCGATGGTATGACATTGTGGAAAAGCCCTTAGCTAGCCTAATTTTAGCCAAAATTTGGTTGTGTCCATATAAGGGGGTGTTGGCAGGAGTGGGGCGCCATAGACCAGGTCATGGCCTGAATAGTCTCCCCTTATTCCCACCCGGTACGAGAATACCCGTCATCCCCCAGTTTAGTTCTTAGCTAGCACTAGGAAGGTTGTATCTGTTCGTGCTCTGCGTTTTTGATCTTGGACCGGTCTTCTGACCTTGGTGGTTGTGAGCTTGGACTTTGTACTTGGAACTTGTGTACTGTGGGGCTTGAGTCGGTTGGGACTTTGTGCTCTCTGCTGGGCCGGTTCGCTTTCGTTGACTTGGGGACTCACTTGCCGACGAGTTAGCTGTTGGGACTTCGAGCTCACTCGACTGGCGCTGTGACGAGACTTCGGAGCCTGGCCGGTCGTGACTGGCGACGAGTTTCTGCAACCGGCGGACAGTGGGTCCACTTCGGTGGAGACTGAGACGTGGGTTTGCTACCGTTTGCCGCCATGGACAGGTAATATCTCGGTGAATGCCCTCGACCGGCGCTCTAGGGTGGGAAGGAGCGCCGAGCGTAGGCACGCGCTGTACTCTTTCGAATTCGATGAGGTTCGTTTCGTCATCGCGCGCGTTTTTATTTTGCGTGACCTCGGAAGCCACGCTCGCTCGTTTCTTCATTGTACCCTCTTGTTACAGATACCAGGTTCGTACCTGCACGTTGTGTGGCGATTTTCAGTGGCCATCGGACGTGCATGCAGTCTGCCTACCCTGTGCTGGTTGCGATTCGACCAATACGTGTGTGGTGTGCGCCCCATGGCTGGAAGAAAGATGGTCGCAGCTGTGGGGCTTTTACCGCCGAGAACGACCGACTCCTGTCAGGGAACAACTGACAGACCCGGTGCGGAGTACCAAGACGGGAACCAAGCCGGTACCAGTGGCTAAGGCGTCCCGAACAAAGAAAGCTGGCAAGTCGCATACTATCGCGGAGGGCCCCACTGAGGTTACCCTTACCGTGGCGACCTTGAGACCTGATCCTGAACCTTTGCAAGCGGAAGGGATTACAGTCTGTACACCTCTGGAGAAGGCAGACAACTATGATCCTTCCCCCGGACTGGCGTCGGCAACCGAGTCTACGACGCTTCCAGTCCAGACGCGCATGGCGGAGCACAGACATGACAGGAGGGAACGACCACGCACAAGTAGTCACACGGTGACGCACGAGTCTCGCTTACACCGGGACACGGCCTCGAGAGCTGACCACTCTACTACCCACCGACAGCCCAGAGTGGGAACACGACGGACGGACGAACCAGAAGACAGGGCTCGATCCTTGTCTAGATCTCAGGTTAGTGGAGGCATTCCGATCTCTTCCATTGTGTTAGTTAGAGACAGCCCACGATCAAGACGCAGCCCGGAGAGACGTCGGCCTTCGCCTCTTCGAATTCCTGGGCGCCGCTACCGCTCTCGCGCGGGTAGCTCTTCGGACATGAGTGGTTACACTGACGCACGCAGAGACGGCTTTCGCGTAGCGAGTCAACGTCGGCGGACCAGTACAGTGGAGTCCAGTTAACACGAACTCGCTTAACACGAATTTCCGGTTAACACGAACCGTTTTTGCATTCCCAGCCGACTGCCTTCTTATTCTGTATTAAAATTTTACTGATAACACGAAATGCTTAACACGAAATTTCGCTTAACACGAAGCTGTTTTCGGTTCCCAACCAGAGCAATTTCACTATTATTCACCTGTTTAACACGAACACATTCCAATCTCAAACACCGAAAACCAATTCATGAAAGGGGCACTGCACGTGTCACTCTCGTGCTGTAGTACACATGACACAGATCAGAACGAACTCTAGCCTGTGATTGGCTGAACAGCCTTCAGTTGTTGTAATCCGTCTTCTCATTGGCTAGAGTTTCTAAACTGTATTCATGTATCATTTGTGTATCAACACTCCACCGATCGTGGCTACCAAAACAGAAGTCGATTACGCTTGAAGTGAAAAACAAGATTAAAGAGATCCACGATTGTCTCTCTTCACGGGCTGTCACTAACGCAAGACAGACTTCGATCATGGCGTTTTTTTAAATGACTGACCGTGTTGCTTTTACCGATGCGAAAATGTACTTTAGCCTGTGTTGCTTTTACTTTACTATGGAGTTTACATTAAATACGTGAGCTGTACACGTCTCCTTGTGTTTTCCTAGCGAGCTGATGGTAAGGTAAGCATATTTAGTACGATAATGTGCACTTTTAACCTCGTACTCATTCATGCACGCATCTCTTACACACTTTTTCCTTGACGGGAGGGCCGTGATCAATTTTGAGGCCATATTGGTTAACACGAAATACGGTTAACACGAAGTGATTTTCCATGTCCCCAGAAATTCGTGTTAAGCGGACTCCACTGTACTGTGGGGCCGAGGCGACATGATAGTCCTCACTCTTCCTTTCGTGGGTCCTCTTATCGGAGCTGCCATCGTCGTAGACGGTCGCCCTCGCGGGGCCCTCCAGAATCACGTCGGACCCGACCAGCCTCGCACAGCTCCCGCTCCTCACGCCGCAGCCGTTCCCCGCGGGATCGCCACCCCGTCGCTCGCTCCGACTCTCTTTCGCTGCGCCGCAGAGCTCGCCTCGACTCGTCGTCTCAGCAGACGCCGACCAACACACCGGACAGCCTCTCCACCACTCCGCCCCATGACAGCTATGGCTCCCGTTGGTCCCGCTAAGGCTCCCGATTCCTCACTTCTTCCCGCTAGTGTGGATGACGCCATCAGCCTGGCCCCGGAGGACTCGGTGTCGGCCTGGCTGGAATCCTCCCCTACCCCTCGCTCGCAGTCACAGGAAGATGCAGAGATTCCTCCAGCTTCACTGAGTCACAGGACGGAGACCATGCGCGCCCTTGACGAAGCTGCTCGACTCATCGCGGCTGCTCTACCTGCGGAAGATTGTCCTTCTTCTCCCCCTGCTAAGAAGAGAGCGTCGGCTTTTGTGGACTCCGAACTTCACGCTAAACGCTTCAAGTCCCTGCCGCAACCTCCTGGGTTCCGAGACATTCGCGATGCCTTCTCCTCTCACCTGCTTCAGGGAGCTCTCGGGGACGCCGGCTTCTTTTCTGACAACAAGTGGCCTGCAGACCTGGCGATCGCGTTCCGACAGAGTTGGTACGCCGGACATTCGCAAGCCTTCGCATGCCCGCTTCCGGCAGTGGATCCCCCTGCGCTGTCTTGTGCCAGCCTGTTCCAACGAGCTGGCTTCACCCCGGGCCTGAATCCGACTGCTTCACTCATTCGCAATGCCCTTGCGTCAGCGGGATTTTTGGACTTAGCAACACAGGCCATAGTTCGGCGCGTTGAGGAAGCATGGAATCCTACCATCGCCCCACTTTTGGCAGACATCCTAGCCTTGGCGGTTTCTGGTAACCGTGCAGCCTACCATACCTCCGTTAACGCCATGGCAGCGGCGGCGAACTGCGACCTCATGCGTCGAGATGCGGTGCTACAAGCCTGTACACTTCCTGTTGATATCAAGAACCAGCTTCGCCGGGCCCCCGTCGGCAGCGAACTCCTCTTCGGTCCACACTGGCAGTCCGTTAAGGAGTCGAATAAGGATCTGTGGCCTACCCGCGTCGCTCCCCAGCGCTTTCCTCCAGCCCGCAGGCCTGTGGGTCGAGTCTTGCAGCCCGCCAGACCCCCCGCTCGCCCCTTCACCAGTCGTGGACGTCTCCCCCCACGTAAACCAGCCTTCGGTCGTCCCGGTCCACCGAATCCCTCTTCCTCGGACGCCGCCGCCCCCGGTTGGCCTAGACCTGCCCGACGTCCCTTCGGGCGGGGTCGGGCCCGTTGACTGCCCACCGTCTCCGCCTCCGCCGATCGCTCCCGGGTCTCCTGTCGGCGGAAGGCTAGCACTACACAGCGTCGCTTGGAGGGCGCTGTTTCCCGACGACCCGTGGATCCTGTCGACTGTATGCCAGGGCCTTCAGCTGTCCTTTCGGTCTCCCCCTCCTCTGCGCCGGTCTCCCCTTTGGACTGCGGTGCCGACCGACCGGCTCAGGGCCGACGCGCTACGCAACGAGGTGGACGCGCTGCTCCGGAAGAACGCCACGGAGGTGGTGCTACGACACGACACCCCAGCCTTCTACAGCCGTCTGTTTGTCGTTCCCAAGCCGGGGGGCAAGTGGCGCCCAGTGATCGACCTTTCTGCCCTGAACAAGTTCATAGTCGCCCCCGCCTTCCGTATGGAGACCGCTCGAGCCCTCCGAGCTGCGGTGCAGCCCATGGACTTCGCCGTCAGCCTCGACCTGTCAGACGCTTACCTTCATGTTCTGATGCATCCTACGGCCAGACGCTTTCTTCGCTTCGCCTTCGCCGGAGTAGTATACCAGTTCCGCGCCCTCCCTTTCGGCCTCAACCTCAGCCCGTGGGTGTTCACCAGGATCATGGACGCCGTCGTTGCCAGGGCCAGACGGACGTGCTCAAGTCCTACGTCGAACTACCTCGACGACCTACTCCTGAGGAACCAGGTAGACTCCACTCTGGAGAGGGACAGAGACGCGTTCCTAGTCCTCCTCGACTCTCTGGGGTTCATCGTCAACATGGGCAAGTCCGACCTCTCGCCGTCCCGCCGCTTTGTTCACCTGGGAATGGAGTTCCGCACCGACCTCAACGAAGTGCGGCTACCGGAGGCGCGTATCAAGAAACTCGGCGATCTGGCGCGACAAGTCGCACAACAGGACAGCGTCCCTGCGCGCGTGTGGTTACAACTTCTGGGGTTGATGAGTGCGGCAGCCGACCTGCTTCGCCTAGGGCGACTCTACTCCCGGCCTGTGCAGCTACACCTTCTACTGCATTGGCGACCCTCGAAGGACGACATCGACGCGCTGGTTCCGGTGCTTCCGATGTTACGCCCTCACCTCCTACGCTGGGCAGACCCTATCTGGCTGGCGTCAGGAGTCCCGCTTTATACGCCACCTCCTCACCTGTCTCTCTGTGTCGACGCAAGCCTCACCGGTTGGGGAGCTCACCTTCTACCTTCGTTCATCACAGTCTCGGGTCTTTGGCCTCAAGATCTGCTGACCCGACACATCAATTGGTTAGAGCTGAAAGCGGTTTGGCAGGCCTTGATGACGTGGGACTCGCAACTCCGGGGACAGGAGCTCCTGGTGCTGTCCGACAACTCCACCGTCGTCGCCTACCTACAGAAGCAGGGCGGGACCCACTCTCCATCACTGTGCATCCTCCTGTACCAACTGCTTCGCTGGTGCGAGGATCGGGACTTCACCCTGCGGTCCAGACACATTCCGGGGCATCTCAACGTGCTCGCCGACTCCCTGTCGCGACGAGGACAGCTTCTCCACACCGAGTGGACGCTGCGGCCGGACATCTTCCAGATGATCGGGGCCAAATGGGAGACTCCCATGATCGACCTCTTCGCGACCCGATGGAACCACCAGGTACCGCTGTTCGTCTCACCAGTGCCGGACCCGCTAGCTTGGGCGGTCGACGCGATGTCCATTCCCTGGGACGGGCTCGTCGCCTACGCGTATCCTCCGTCGGTGATGGTCCCCAAAGTCCTCCTCAAGCTCCGCGGCTGCAACACGATCCTTTTCCTGGTGGCGCCTTTCAGTTGGACCAAGTCGTGGACTACGGACCTGTTGAACCTAGCCACGTGCCCGCCACTACAGCTACCCTGTCCGCGCACGATGCTCAAGCAACCTCGTCAACCTCTGTTTCATCAGTGCCCAGAGCGGCTCCTCCTACACGCCTGGAGGTTGTGCGGCGCGCCCTCACCAGCAGAGGCTTCTCTAGTGCGGCAGTGGAAGCTATCGCTGCTGCACGCAGACTCTCCACCAGACGAGTTTACGAGGGAAAGTGGAGAGTGCTTTGCAACTGGTGTGGTGACAACGACCTCCCCCCTACGGCTTTGACGACACCACAGTTGGCGGAGTTCTTCCTCTGGCTTTTCACCTTCCAGAGATTGGCGCCAATTACCATTCGGGGATACCTTGCCATGATCACTGACACTTACCGTCACCTGGGCCGGCCCGATCCTGGTGGCTGCAAAGACCTCGCTGATTTGATGGCACACTTTGGCTTACAACGCCCGGCGTTGCGTTCGCTGTTGCCTAGATGGGACCTACCTTGGGTGCTGACGTGGCTCAACTCCGTCCGGTTTGAACCCCTGCAGTTGGCGCGCTTGCCGGACGTTACTCGAAAGACGTGCTTCCTGTTGGCCCTAGCCACGGCGTCCATGGTCAGTGAGCTTCACGCACTGTCCACACGAGCAGATTGCCTGCAGTTCCGGACAGACGGTTCCGTGCAGTTGCTACCTGAACCATCCTTCCTGGCCAAGACGCGGTCGCCTTTGACGAACCCACAGATGATGACCATTCACCCATTACGTACGACAGACTCCACCCGGGAGACCAGACAACAGGACCCAGTGAGAGCATTACGTGTATACCTGCGCAGGACCAAGCCGCTGCGCCGAGGACGTACCCGCCTCTTTCTCCCTTTGTCCCCAGGTAGACTTGACATCTCAGCACAGACCATCTCCTCCTGGATCCGTTGGGTGATCCGCTCTGCCTATCAGGACCTCGCCCCAGGTGCAGCCCAGCTTATGAACATCAGGGCACACGAGGTCAGAGCCATGGCCACCAGTCTCGCCTTCGACCGCAACTGTGCAGTCAAGGACATTGTGGCGGCAGTGGGATGGCGAGCTGAGACCACGTTTGCTAGATTCTACCTGAGGGACCTCTCCACCCAGAGGCAGAACCTCGCCTTGGTGGGAGACATCACGGCGGCGCAACACTCCCTCCCGGCGCCATAGGCGCCGTAAGTATCTTAACTAAAATTATCGGGAGTTTGCTCCGGGAGGGCGGGTCTGAGGGTTGGTCTGTTGGCAGGAGGGGCGTTTTTTTCGGCACCCACCTCCTCTTCGGAATTCCACAATGTCATACCATCGGTAATGTGTTTTGAGAAAACAAATGAATTTTTCATTAAAATGAATTTTTTTGAAAAATACTTACCGATGGTATGACTCAAAGGACCCTCCCACCTACCCCGCTTGCCTCAGTGCGCTAAGGAACTAAACTGAGGGATGACGGGTATTCTCGTACCGGGTGGGAATAAGGGGAGACTATTCAGGCCATGACCTGGTCTATGGCGCCCCACTCCTGCCAACACCCCCTTATATGGACACAACCAAATTTTGGCTAAAATTAGGCTAGCTAAGGGCTTTTCCACAATGTCATACCATCGGTAAGTATTTTTCAAAAAAATTCATTTTAATGAAAAATTCATTTTTGCTCGCTTCTGCGCACGCTTACACACACTCTTGTCTCTCGTGTTCAGTTTCTCTCCGAGTCTCTCTCTTATGAGTTTTTCGTTGATGTCACTTTTACTTTTTCCACACTTTTGTTCTTTCTTTTATTTTATGTCACCTCCTTCAGTTGCCACATTCCTTCTGCAAATGAAGATAAGTAGAGGCTGATCTCTCTGTTTGTTTGTCTATTTTGACAAAGGGTATTTACCCGAAATATTAATAAATTGTGTTGTACCCGTCTTTTCTAAGCGTGTTTCTTTCTCCGTTGGGTACTACTTTGCATTTTACATGCTTGGCACAGGCAGTCACCTTTTGGGTCTGGATTGTCTTTTTTAAGCATGTTTCTTTTTCCGTTGGGTTCTCCTCTGCATTGTACATGCTTGGCAGTCACCTTTTTGGTCTGGATTGATCATTCTAGCAAAATTAACAGTGCAGTTCAAAGAGTCAGCTGTAGCTGAACAACTTACTTTAACAAGTAAAACATCAGAATCGTGCAAAGTTTGTGCCACAACTCATTTTTTTAAACATCGACTGACAGTACAGAAGAACCCGTTCTGAGCAGCGACCTTTTTTGCAACAAAAGTGGTGTTGAAAGATGTGCTCTCTCGAGAGAAGTCTTGAAGGGCAGAAAGTGTCATCCGTCATAAACGACAATCATTTAGGTAGTTACAGCCACCTATATGATTGTCTTTAAACCTTTTAGCCCCAAGGTCCCATTTCTCAAATTTTGGAGGTGTTTCTTAACGACTATGTACCAGTTGTAGGAGATGGATTGATCATGATAGTTCAAGGGTAGTGCCAGATGAGCTTGGCACCTGAAAGGCGCCATGTTCATCTGGCACTACCCTTGAATTATCATGATCAATCCATCTCCTGCTGCAGGATCCCCGGGCTAAAACGGTTAATGACAGTAGATCTGTCATATGGGTGGTCGCTCAAGACATGTTCTGCTGTAAAACTACGGTGGCAGGGGCTTGCGAGAATCCTGAACTGGACCAGCGACCTACCGGTGTATGGCATCATTTCTTTGAATTCGATTTAGGAAGGGTTCCCAATTCCTGGCAAGACAAGTTGTGTCTGTCAGCTGCCTGAGAATGTAGCGATCCACAGTCATCAGGGATGGGAATTGGCCATGGCAAAAAACTCTGAAAACTTCGGCACCAAGATGCTCCACTAACGTCAACTTTGCGAAAGCGTGTGCCCACGCGTTCTTTCTGAACTTTCTCACCCACTACAGTCTTAGCTCCAACGCCACCCGAGTCCCTGAAATTTCAGGAAAATCCGATACCCCCTGACCGCAGGGTGAAGTCACAAAACTCATCACTGAAACTGGTGCCAACAGCCCAATGTTTATCTTATGCAGTTGACCGTCACCCACACAACACTTCTTTTCATTTCTGGCCCCTCTAGTGTTCATTTTGCCTGGAAACAGTCAGTGTCCAAGTCAGACCAGTACAACTGCAACTGACACAGATCTTCATGAACCTCCCCCCTCCCCCACCCCCAGAGACTGTGGATGCAAACCTAGCTTTTATTACCCTACCAGCCTCGTTTGTATCCTAAAGTTAGGATGTTATTCAGTACTGGTTAAAGTGTGCACTAAAAGATGTAGAGTTGCACATAAAATTACTGAAACTCAGTGTGTGGGCACATAAATTTGGAGTTCTGATAGGTATGTAGTGTACATATTAAATTCCACGATCTCTCGAAATATTGTTTAACGTTTCAAAATTTAGCCTGAATTTTTCATTAAAAAACAATATTAGTTCAGATATCTCAACGCACTACCTGCGGTTTGCCAGCTGAGTAATATAACAAAAGAAAAAGAGGGAGCTGGCTCTCAGGGACGGACAGTGCCGCTGGACTGCTGGCTGGTGCTAAAGAGGGAAAAAGGAGGGTCCTGAACAAACACGATGCCGTCATCAGGCACTGGGCAGTCAGAAACTAGCGGTTTTTCGGACAGCTTGGCACTCACCCACCCACCATACCACCCCTTGGCGTTGGACCTACGACTGTTTAACTTTACTTCGGCCGATATCCAGTCCCATCTCCACTTCAGTCTTAAGACTGCTTGAATCGTCAAATTTGCCGCCACGATTCACAAGACGAGTCACGCCGCAAGCCATGTTGATCAACACAATGAAAGTACGTACTCTACCGGAAGAATGGCTTCTTTCAGAGCGCGTGTCTGCCCGCCTAGGTTACTGCGCAGCGCGCGGCGCACTGAGTGGGTGACCAGTGGGTGCCGCGAACGCAGCCTGCCACGTCATAGCCTGCCCGCGGAGTAAAACCGGTGCTTTGCTCGTTTTGCTACCCACGATGTTTTTTCGCGGAGACGCCTTTTCAATTTCGCGGAAAAATTTTCTTCCCCCGCGGAATCCCGCGTTTTCGCGGACAATTCCCATCCCTGCGTCAGTGAGATCATGGATGTGTGTTTAACCTCCCCCTCCCCCCCCCCCACCCCACTCCCTCCCACCCCAACCCATGCGTGCAGCCACCAGTACTGTTCACAGTATTCATGGCAGCATGCGCGGAGAGGTTAAGGACAGAGATGAGGACATACAAAATCCAGTTTATTTAACCCTTTGTGTGTCAGTAGCGTTTTTTTAGTCCCAATGATTCCTATAGGAATAATGGCAAAAACCGCTACCAACATGCAAAGGGTTAAAGTTGTTCACTGGCAAAGGCTTTCAGGCGCCAAGCTAATCTGGCACTACCCTTGAATTATCATGGTCAATCCATCGCCTGCAACTGGTAAACAGTCATCAGCGACACCTCCTAAATTCAGGAAAAGCTGCGATGGGGTTAAATGGGTTAGAACCCCTCCTCCATGTGATCACCGGGACCGTGGCCAGTACCAGTGGCTGCATGCTCAAGCCTCAGTAGCAACAAGTCTTCAGGTCCACGACGGCCACAGTGGGCCCGCACGCAGCCGTTGCAAATGTCATGGGCCCCGAGGACTTTTGCTTACTGTGAGGGTGTGAAGAACAGAAGACATCACGAGTGTAGTCTCCTTAGAGTCAATACAATGGCCCGGTGGCGAAAGCTGTGTCTGTGAGTTCCCTGAACGTGTCTTGCACCAGTGTGAGAAGGAAATGGAAATTAGGTGAGGAGGGGGGAGACCCCGGGTGATGCAGTTTGATCTTTTTGGCTGCTGGGCCATCTTTCATGGATTCTGGAAAAGAAATTTATTTTTTATTTTTTTAATTTGACACAGTAAAAGACTGTCAGAAAAAAAGACTGTAAAAAGAACTACCTGTTCTTTAAACTCAGATTTATTTAATATTATTATGTCTTTTTTTGGCATTTGGATTTTTACTTAAAATGCAAACAGAGCTAAAAAAAAACAGGGCATGCTAATTGAACCCTTTTCATCCGGATACACTTTTGCTTGAAATAAATTTGACTATGATAGTTCCAAGTGGGTGGTGCCAGATTAGCTTGATGCCTGAGGCGCCAAGCTATTCTGGCACCACCCTTGAACTAAAATGGTTGATCTAGCTCCTAATCTGTGATGTAGCCTTCATAGGACAATTTAAAATATTCAGCCTCAGGATGTTATGGGTTTAAACAATAACTTCAAGGTGCTAAATCATAGGTGATCCACCTCTTGCAACTTATACATAGTGCACAGCAGGCAATTTCAAAATCTGAGCGTAAATTCAAGCAAGATATGATACACAGTGGAATTCTCCAACAGAGGGGATCTAATTGTTTGGAAGGGCTAGGGGATCTAACCATTTGTATGTCCAGCGCTGTCCCCCTTGGGATGTGTAGAAAATGAAGAGATTCCGGCATAAACCATACACTAACCTGCGATGGCTGTGTTGCTGTTGACGGCCAGCTGTGAGCGACAGACTCGTGCAATCTGCATCAGAAGTGATGTGGCGTCCTCACAAAGCAGGGGAAATGCTCGGCACATTAGCGGCAGCGATGGTACAGTCTCCATAAACATCTGACAGCAAACGCTGCTTTCGTAGGCTGCATGGGAAACATTGCAAAGATTTGTTTCAGATACTGCTTCACTGTCAGCTGACAAAAAATGTTTCTCCAATCTTTGCTAATTTAACCCTTTGGGTGTAAGTAGCGGTTTTAGTCACGATGATTCCTGCAGGAATCATCGCGAATAAAACCGCTAACAACACCCAAAGGTTCCTGCAGGAATCATCGCGAATAAAACCGCTAACGACACCCAAAGGTTCCTGCAGGAATCATCGCGAATAAAACCGCTAACGACACCTAAAGGTTCCTAAAGGAATCATCGCGAATAAAACCGCTAACGACACCCAAAGGTTCCTGCAGGAATCATCGCGAATAAAACCACTAACGACACCCAAAGGTTCCTGCAGGAATCATCGCGAATAAAACCGCTAACGACACCCAAAGGTTCCTGCAGGAATCATCGCGAATAAAACCGCTAACGACACCCAAAGGTTCCTGCAGGAATCATCGCGAATAAAACCGCTAACGACACCCAAGGGTTCCTGCAGGAATCATCGCTAATAAAACCGCTAACGACACCCAAAGGTTCCTGCAGGAATCATCGCGAATAAAACCGCTAACGACACCCAAAGGTTCCTGCAGGAATCATCGCGAATAAAACCGCTAACGACACCCAAAGGTTCCTGCAGGAATCTGTCACGTAACGGATGTGACATGTTGTTTTATTTTTTTCGCCAAGTCGTTTTTCTGTTAATAAATGTAGATCGCCGAATTCTGTACATAGCCTTAGTTTAGGGAAGTTAATAAACGTAGTGTGAGCGTAATCGTAAAGCCCGTGCAGCAAGCTTAACAGTGAGCGATTACAGCGGTTGCACGCTTTAGCCAAGTAGCTTTAAACCGAACAGTGTTCAGAAGCAAAGTTAACCTGCGAGGTAGCAGTAGGATATTAGTCAGTCAGCGGAGTTAGCCAGCGAAGTGAGAGTCTGGGTCAGGGTGCGGCCTCGTTTGGAGCCCTTGACAAGCTGTGTGAGGGTTGTTTTACCCTCCCTGCAAGACCACGGCCAGTGTTCCTGGGTGTGGGTGTCCCGAGAGACTTGTGACCACGGCTGCTACTCACCAGAAGACCCCTCCGGTTCGTCTTCGTCTTGTTTTGTCTCGTCCTGCCGGAGGACTCACCAGTGACAGGTAAATTCATGCCATTTTCCTCAGTTAGCTGCTGTGCTCTCGGGTGTGTGAATGTGTATATAGGTGCGGAAGGGTATGTTCGTCTAGTTTTTTAGTGATGTTTTAATTGAGTCTTTAACCATGTTTTTTAGGTTGGGTTGTAATGTGATGGGTGTCGGATTTAGTTTATATTCGGCTGTCGCCGAGTGAGTATATTTAAAGGGCCATGTTGTAAAATGGATTAAAGTGGGTATCCTTTCAAATATATCTGTATTAAGTCCTAGATGTAATTTAATAAGATTGTCACGTTGGGTGGTTGCTGGTGATTATTTGATATCTTTGTATGTACATGTGGATATTTTGATAATGTTGGTTTTAGCAGTGGCAATGTTATTATACAAAAGTGGTTGTGCTAGCTTAATGCTAGTGTAATGGAATAGTGCAGACCTGGTGAATGTTGAATGTACATAGGAATCCTCTTTATCCATGATTGTATAGTTAATATGGCCAAGGCGGATATTAGGGTGAGACGAGACACAACTCACGTGGTTTGTGAGTAGGTGCGTGTCAAATAGGCCAGAATTAACTGTGTTGGCACTTTGACTGACAATGCGCCCTTTTCCAGTGCACTGGCTTCGATCATTGGCTTCGAAGATTTCGTTCTTCGATCTCATCATCCACGACCAACGGTGACGCATCATCGGGAGTCGGAACGCCTTCGCTAGCCGGTCCTGTTGGACAAGCACGTTGGGCTACAGCAGGCTGATTCTACGTTCTGAGCGTCGGTCACAGGCGTGCGTGGGCAAGCGCGGCTACGGTGCTCTGTGGTGCAGGGGTAGTACTCGTACGTTATGAGCCACCCTGTGTAGTGTGGGACAGAGGACACTGTACAGAGACAAAGTTACCCGCCTTGTATAGCCGTTGGCCATATTAGTCATTATCACATATTAGTCATTATCACCTGTTAGTCATATTCACATATTAGTCATTATCACCTGTTAGTCATATTCACATATTAGTCATTATCACCTGTTAGTCATATTCATCTGTTAGTCATATTCACCTGTTAGTCATATTCACCTGTTAGTCATTTTCACTTGTTAGTCATTTTTTATATGTTAATCTTTTTTTTAAGTGTTAATACGTTATGAGTGCATGTGTGGGTATGTGTGAGTGTGTGGGGCGTTAGTGGGTCGGGGTGGGAGTTAGAGTAAGGGTAGGTAATAAAGGATTTGTTTGTTGTTTATCACTGGCGTTGCGTTATTTATTTAGAGTGGGTGGGTTTTCTCGAGTGTCTGCACTCATATTGTCCACGGCGCCCTGACTCCGTCAGGCGTGTCGTGACATATTTGGTGGCAGCGGTGGGATAAGGATTAGGGGGAGGTAACAGGTTAGGTAGATTGGGGTAGTTTTGTGCGCCAGTGACCGTGTGTTCGTGTTGTGGTACGAGTAAGATTTAGCGGGCGGTTGGCGGGAGTGGGGGCGTATTGCGCCAGGGGGCCACGGCCAGAGAGTGCAGTGCGCATAAACGAGGGGTGGCATGAGTGGTTGCCTCTCATTACTCAGGTACCGAGTGGTGAGGACCCTTCGGCTCTTGTCACTGTCTAGCCCTTATTCGTTGTTTGTATTCTGTGTATTTATTTGTTTTGTTTTTTCTTTGGCAGGGGTCCTGCTGGGGAGCAGTTGTCGTCGCTGCCTCCGGGACACCCACATCAGGATGCCCCCTAAACGGGATACCAGGGCCACCCGTGCCACGTCGGGGCACGACCCTGAGTCCGAGGGTGGTGGTGCAGGGGATGAGGGTCCAGGAGAGAGAGGAGCCACTTTGGCCACTCCCTCTCGGAAGGAAACGGTGGTGAGTACCCTTACCCGTACTCTCACTGCAGCAGGACTGACACCCAGTAGGGATCAGGAAAGTAAAGAGGGGTTAGGGGTGATGGTAAACCCATATGAGCAGTATAAAGTGATAGGAGAGGGCCTAGGACTTAGTGGGGGAGCTCTAACCCAGTTCATCCTGTCCGAAGTTAGGAGAGAGGAAGAAAAACGGGAACGTGACCTAGAGCGTAGGGCGTTAGAGAGGCAGCTCCAGATGGACCGTGAGGCGGTAGAGAGACGGCTCCAGATGGACCGCGAGGCAGTAGAGAAGCAGCGTCAGATGGACCGCGAAGCAGCCGAGAGACGGCTCCAGATGGACCGTGAGGCCGCAGAGCAAGCTAGGCGGGATGACTTAGCATTGACCGAACGTAAGCTAGCTGCCGCGGAACAAGCACGGAGAGAGGAGCTAGCCGCCGCGGAACGAGCACGGAAAGAAGAGCTCGTCGCGGCCGAGACGCGGCTTAGATTACAGTTAGCAGCATCGGAAAAGAAGTCAGTTACGGAGTCTAGTCAGCATTACTCGCTCAAGATGCGTCCGTTAGAGGATAAGGAAGATGTGGAATCTTACCTTCAGCTCTTTGAGAGAGTAGCCGAAACCCAGGGGTGGCCGAAAGAGGTATGGGGGATAAGGTTAGCACCTCTATTGCAGGGGGAGGCCCGTGATGCATACCTTAGGCTGACGGTAGAGCAAGGGAAAGATTTTGAGGTGGTGAGGGAGACCTTATTGAGAAGATTCAGGCGTGACGCTGAATATTACAGGCGCCAGTTTCGCGAAGCCAAAAAGGAGAGTCTCGAAACGTTTCCACAGTTGTTCGTTAGGTTGAAGACCTCAGTCAAGCGTTGGTTCACTTTAGCCCATAAGAACATAGAGGACGTAGAACAAGTGCTAGACATGTTTCTGTCTGAGCAACTTTATGCTATTATGAATGCAGACCTGGAAATGTTCGTTAGGGAAAAACGTCCTAGGAATGGTGAAGAGGCCGCGGAGCTAGCGCAGCTCCATATCGACACCAAACGGGCAGTCTCGCGTCCGTTGGGTGGGGGGCCGATTCGTCCGCCGTTCAAGAAGGACAAAGGGTCGAATAAACCCCCTGAGACCAAAGCAGAACGTAGGGCAGAACCAGCTAGTTCAGGCAGGGGGACTGGGGAACGGCTGTGTTTCAAGTGTAATAAACCAGGGCACTTAGCAAGGAACTGTCAGAGTAAGGCGTCAGTTAACCAAGTCACCATTGCTCCTGAGACAGTAGCCGTAATGACAGAGCCCGTGACCGTAGGGATGCGGACGATCCGGCCCTACGACCCGTGGAGTAAGGGAAAGGAAGTTCGTATCATGCGTGATACCGGCGCGGATATGAGTGCGATCGCCGCCAAGTGGATAGAACCCAGGGATCTTATAGGTCGGTTCATAGACGTCAATCCCGTCGACCATACTAAGTCCGATAAGTATCCGACTGCATGGGTTGAAATCGATTCCCCATTCGTGCGAGGGACGATCGAGCTTATCGTAATGGAGCGCATGGGACCGGACGTAATCCTAGGGAACTGGGTGACTTTTTCAGATGGGAAACGTAGTCCCGTATCCATTGATGCCAGTGAGTGTGCTATGGCAGCAGCAGTCCAAACTCGAGCTCAGATTCAGAGGGAAAAGGGAGGAGAGAGCGCGCTGAAAGTCGTTAAGCAGGCCGATCTCAATGTGACTCCTGCCCAGCTGATAGAGTGGCAAAACCAGGACGAAACTCTAGCTCGCGCTAGGAAGTTGGCCGAAGAGGGCCGAGCAATTCCGTCAGGGAAAAGTCTGATAGAATTTTGCAGGAGGAAGGGAATTCTGTATCGGGTCTATAGAAAGGAGGCAGCCAAACGTCCCAGTTAGTCGTCCCGAAGCCTTTGAGGGAGACTGTAATGCGTTTAGCGCACGACCCACCGATGGGGGGGCATTTGGGAGGCAAGAGAACCCGGGAACGCATTTGGGGTACTTTCTATTGGCCGGGGCTGTGTGCTCAAGTTCGCAGGTACTGTGAGTCGTGCGAACAATGTCAGAAAGTAGTACCAAGAGGGAGAGTACCACGGGTTCCTATGCAACAGCTTCCGCTAGTAGAAGAACCATTTCAGAGAGTAGCGGTAGACATTGTGGGGCCTATTGCTCCAGCTTCCGACAGAGGAAACCGGTTCATTCTCGTGACCGTCGATTACGCCACTCGATACCCCGAGGCAGTACCTTTAAAGGGGATCGAAGCAGAAAGGGTCGCTGAGGCATTGTTAGAAATCTGGTCTAGGGTGGGAATTCCGAGGGAGGTGCTCACCGACCAAGGGTCCCAGTTCACTTCACAAGTGATGTCTGAAGTCAACCGTTTGCTGTGCATCCAAGGCAAGTGTACTACTCCTTACCATCCGCAGGCAAATGGCCTAGTCGAACGTTTCAACGGTACCTTGATGTCCATGTTGAAGAAGTTAGCTAGCGAGCAACCTCGATGTTGGGACAGATACATTCCCTCATTGCTGTTCGCGTACAGGGAGGTTCCTCAGGAATCGACGGGGTTCGCGCCGTTCGAGTTATTGTACGGCAAGACTGTAAGGGGGCCCATGTCAGTTCTACGGGATCTGTGGACGAAAGAGCAGATGGGAGAAGAGGTGAGAGATGCAAGCCAGTACGTGGTAGATTTACGGAATCGCATTAAAGAGACTTGCAGGTTAGCGCAACAGAATTTGAAGCTAGCTTCGAAAAAGCAGAAACAGCACTTTGACCGTAGAGCCAAACCACGCAGGTTTAGTGCAGGAGACAAGGTTTTGTTTTACTTCCAGTTAAACACAACAAGCTGGAGATGGCTTGGCAGGGACCGTTCGAAGTTCTAGAGAGAGTCGGAGAGTGTGACTACAGGGTACGGGTGGGCAGTAAAAATAAACTGTACCATGCAAATCTGTTGAAAAAGTTCCAAGAACGAGTGTCAGTAGCTACAGTAGTGATAGATGAGGAGGACGAAGAGGAGGGGGGAGAGGCATTCATGGTGGTAAAGGAAGTACCCACCATTCCTTTGGTAGTGTCTGAAGGACCCTCCGACGTCCATCTTGATCCTAACTGTCCAGAAATCCATTCTAGTATACAAGCTCTGACTGTCCAGTTTAAGGATATTTTTACAGATTATCCGTTGAGGACGACACTAGACTCGTGTGAAATCCACTTGACTGATGAAGTGCCGGTGAGAACGAAGCAATATCCTCTACCTCATTCTCAGCTAGAGGTAGTCAAAGCCGAAGTGGATGCTATGCTAGAGATGGGAGTAATCGAGAGAGCCAATTCCCCATACAACTCACCGATCGTCTTGGTGAAGAAGAAGGATGGCACTGTTAGGTTTTGTGTAGATTTTAGGAAACTGAATCAAAAGGTCGTGTTCGATGCTGAGCCAATGCCTGACGTGGAGTACCTATTTTCCTTACTGTCCAAAGCTAAGTACTTGAGTAAGTTAGACCTAGCTAAAGGCTACTGGCAGGTACCCATGTTAGAGAGCGACAAACCGAAAACTGCTTTCACCACACCGGCAGGACAATTCCAGTGGAAGGTAATGCCTTTCGGGTTAAAGACGGCAGGGGCAATCTTTTCCCGAATGATGAGGAGGTTACTAGAACCTTTGCGATTGACGGAAGTTAGCAATTTCATGGACGACGTCATGATTGCTTCCTCCAATAAAGAACGTCACTTACAGTGTATTGCCCAGCTCTTTGGTAGGTTAAGAGAGGTCCAGTTGGCAGCCAGACCTACTAAGTGTTACTTGGGGTTCAAGCAGTTGGAATATCTGGGGCACACAGTGGGTAACGGTCAGATAAAACCAGAGGGAGACAAGATGCAGCGGATAAAAGACGCGCCGCGACCACAAACAAAGAAACAAGTCAGATCGTTTCTTGGGTTGGCAAACAGATGATTATTACCGCCGGTTCGTTCCTAACTTTGCGGCCATAGCAGCCCCACTAACCGACCTGACCAAGGGAGGAAAGACTGGACAGATCGGTTGGAACGATGCATGTGAGACAGCATTTGAGACGCTGAAGGCGCGACTGTGTTCAGGTCCTGTGTGCTCATTGCCAGACTTCGATCGTCTCTTCGTGTTGCAGACAGATGCGTCCGAAGGGGGGGTAGGGGCCGTATTATGCCAGGACCATGGTAACGGTTTACAGCCTGTTGCATGCGCGAGCAAGAAACTATCCAAAGCAGAGCGTAACTACTCCACCATCGAAAAGGAGTGTCTTGCAATCGTGTGGGGAATTCAAAAATTCCGTCAGTATCTGTATGGTAGGACATTCGTCGTACAGACGGACCATAGACCATTGCAGTACTTGCAACAAGCTAAATCCACAAACAGTCGACTGATGAGGTGGGCTTTGCAGTTGCAGCCATTTTCCATTAGAGTAGAAAGCATAGCCGGTAAAGTAAATGTACCTGCTGACTTTTTGAGTAGAACAGGGTGGTAGAAACCGTAAATGTGGAAGCAGTATTGGGACAGTCATATAGTAATCAAACCCGGGTGTTTGATCTGGGAGGGGGGTATGTCACGTAACGGATGTGACATGTTGTTTTATTTTTTTCGCCAAGTCGTTTTTCTGTTAATAAATGTAGATCGCCGAATTCTGTACATAGCCTTAGTTTAGGGAAGTTAATAAACGTAGTGTGAGCGTAATCGTAAAGCCCGTGCAGCAAGCTTAACAGTGAGCGATTACAGCGGTTGCACGCTTTAGCCAAGTAGCTTTAAACCGAACAGTGTTCAGAAGCAAAGTTAACCTGCGAGGTAGCAGTAGGATATTAGTCAGTCAGCGGAGTTAGCCAGCGAAGTGAGAGTCTGGGTCAGGGTGCGGCCTCGTTTGGAGCCCTTGACAAGCTGTGTGAGGGTTGTTTTACCCTCCCTGCAAGACCACGGCCAGTGTTCCTGGGTGTGGGTGTCCCGAGAGACTCGTGACCACGGCTGCTACTCACCAGAAGACCCCTCCGGTTCGTCTTCGTCTTGTTTTGTCTCGTCCTGCCGGAGGACTCACCAGTGACAGGTAAATTCATGCCATTTTCCTCAGTTAGCTGCTGTGCTCTCGGGTGTGTGAATGTGTATATAGGTGCGGAAGGGTATGTTCGTCTAGTTTTTTAGTGATGTTTTAATTGAGTCTTTAACCATGTTTTTTAGGTTGGGTTGTAATGTGATGGGTGTCGGATTTAGTTTATATTCGGCTGTCGCCGAGTGAGTATATTTAAAGGGCCATGTTGTAAAATGGATTAAAGTGGGTATCCTTTCAAATATATCTGTATTAAGTCCTAGATGTAATTTAATAAGATTGTCACGTTGGGTGGTTGCTGGTGATTATTTGATATCTTTGTATGTACATGTGGATATTTTGATAATGTTGGTTTTAGCAGTGGCAATGTTATTATACAAAAGTGGTTGTGCTAGCTTAATGCTAGTGTAATGGAATAGTGCAGACCTGGTGAATGTTGAATGTACATAGGAATCCTCTTTATCCATGATTGTATAGTTAATATGGCCAAGGCGGATATTAGGGTGAGACGAGACACAACTCACGTGGTTTGTGAGTAGGTGCGTGTCAAATAGGCCAGAATTAACTGTGTTGGCACTTTGACTGACAATGCGCCCTTTTCCAGTGCACTGGCTTCGATCATTGGCTTCGAAGATTTCGTTCTTCGATCTCATCATCCACGACCAACGGTGACGCATCATCGGGAGTCGGAACGCCTTCGCTAGCCGGTCCTGTTGGACAAGCACGTTGGGCTACAGCAGGCTGATTCTACGTTCTGAGCGTCGGTCACAGGCGTGCGTGGGCAAGCGCGGCTACGGTGCTCTGTGGTGCAGGGGTAGTACTCGTACGTTATGAGCCACCCTGTGTAGTGTGGGACAGAGGACACTGTACAGAGACAAAGTTACCCGCCTTGTATAGCCGTTGGCCATATTAGTCATTATCACATATTAGTCATTATCACCTGTTAGTCATATTCACATATTAGTCATTATCACCTGTTAGTCATATTCACATATTAGTCATTATCACCTGTTAGTCATATTCATCTGTTAGTCATATTCACCTGTTAGTCATATTCACCTGTTAGTCATTTTCACTTGTTAGTCATTTTTTATATGTTAATCTTTTTTTTTAAGTGTTAATACGTTATGAGTGCATGTGTGGGTATGTGTGAGTGTGTGGGGCGTTAGTGGGTCGGGGTGGGAGTTAGAGTAAGGGTAGGTAATAAAGGATTTGTTTGTTGTTTATCACTGGCGTTGCGTTATTTATTTAGAGTGGGTGGGTTTTCTCGAGTGTCTGCACTCATATTGTCCACGGCGCCCTGACTCCGTCAGGCGTGTCGTGACAGAATCATCGCGAATAAAACCGCTAACGACACCCAAAGGTTCCTGCAGGAATCATCGCAACTAAAACCGCTAACGACACCCAAAGGTTCCTGCAGGAATCATCGCAAATAAAACCGCTAACGACACCCAAAGGTTCCTGCAGGAATCATCGCAACTAAAACCGCTAACGACACCCAAAGGTTCCTGCAGGAATCATCGCAACTAAAACCGCTAACGACACCCAAAGGTTCCTGCAGGAATCATTGCGAATAAAACCGCTAACGACACCCAAAGGTTCCTGCAGGAATCATCGCAACTAAAACCGCTAATGACACCCAAAGGTTCCTGCAGGAATCATCGCAACTAAAACCGCTAACGACACCCAAAGGTTCCTGCAGGAATCATCGCGAATAAAACCGCTAACGACACCCAAAGGTTCCTGCAAAAATCATCGCAACTAAAACCGCTAACGACACCCAAAGGTTCCTGCAGGAATCATAGCGAATAAAACTGCTAACGACACCCAAAGGTTCCTGCAAAAATCATCGCAACTAAAACCACTAACAACACCCAAAGGTTCCTGCAAGAATCATCGCGAATAAAACCGCTAACGACACCCAAAGGTTCCTGTAGGAATCATCGCAACTAAAACCGCTAACGACACCCAAAGGTTCCTGCAGGAATCATCGCGAATAAAACCGCTAACGACACCCAAAGGTTCCTGCAGGAATCATCGCAACTAAAACCGCTAACGACACCCAAAGGTTCCTGCAGGAATCATCGCGAATAAAACCGCTAACGACACCCAAAGGTTCCTGCAGGAATCATCGCAACTAAAACCGCTAACGACACCCAAAGGTTCCTGCAGGAATCATCGCAACTAAAACCGCTAACGACACCCAAAGGTTCCTGCAGGAATCATTGCGAATAAAACCGCTAACGACACCCAAAGGTTCCTGCAGGAATCATCGCAACTAAAACCGCTAATGACACCCAAAGGTTCCTGCAGGAATCATCGCAACTAAAACCGCTAACGACACCCAAAGGTTCCTGCAGGAATCATCGCGAATAAAACCGCTAACGACACCCAAAGGTTCCTGCAGGAATCATCGCAACTAAAACCGCTAACGACACCCAAAGGTTCCTGCAGGAATCATTGCGAATAAAACCGCTAACGACACCCAAAGGTTCCTGCAGGAATCATCGCAACTAAAACCGCTAATGACACCCAAAGGTTCCTGCAGGAATCATCGCAACTAAAACCGCTAATGACACCCAAAGGTTCCTGCAGGAATCATCGCAACTAAAACCGCTAACGACACCCAAAGGTTCCTGCAGGAATCATCGCAACTAAAACCGCTAACGACACCCAAAGGTTCCTGCAGGAATCATCGCAACTAAAACCGCTAATGACACCCTAAGGTTCCTGCAGGAATCATCATGACTAAAACCGCTACTGGCACCTAAAGGGTTAACATTAAAGAGCACCATCCGTTATAGGAACACAGATTCAAAATGGAGTCCAGAAGAGGCATACATCCTCATGAGCCCCCACAGCTGCGGGGACTCATGAGGATCTATACCTCTTGCTTAATGGGTAAGTTTCTAATGAAGCTATTACTTTCAGCCTAAAGATGCTATCTCAGACATTTTATGCATATACCAACACTGCTCTCAAAGTGTTAACAAAAGATGATCATGATACAGCTTATTTTGTGCTACTGAGCATGAGAGAGTCTTGTATGCTAGATCAGAACAATGAATGTAAGCTTTAAGTGAATCAAAGTTCAGTTATGATAATCCTCCAAATACACATAAATCCTATTCGTAACAAGGACAGACAAACTAGAAAGTGGTCCTGGTGTTGCTCTAACTTGGGGCCCCTTTGTGCCAATTGCAAAAACTTTAGAAGACTTGTGAGTCTAAACTACTCTGGAGAGTGACAGAAAATCTTGCTCTATGATGTTACCTGAGGGAAAAACTTTCTTGACCTTTTCAACACCAGAGCAAAGATTTTTTTTCTTTTCTGTATGAGGTACGAATAAATAAACAACATACGAGAAGCAACAACAGTGGTGTGTTAGCATAACCCTTTGTGTGTCGTTAGCGAATTTTGTCGCGATGATTCCTGTAGGAATCATGACAAAAACCGCTACCGACACACAAAGAGTCAGATACAAACATATTCCACAAAGGCCTTTGTGAGGGATGTGTTATGTGTACTGCTATGTTTTTGGATGGTACGACGAAGTCACCTGTAAGGAGGCTGAACATAACGTTGATGGCCAGGCGAGCGACATTCAGGGACTTGGGAAGTGCGTACTGCTTACACAGGGCGGCCAACAGCTGGATCCCAAATACCTAGAATGACATCAATACAGCAGTGAAGAGAAGTAATCAAGACATGTTCTAGCCACATGATATGTTTGGCAGTTCACGCATACTCTGGCACTCCAACAATAACCCTTTTGTGCATGCATCCACTGGTACTGAACATAGTACAAGGGCGTTAACCACAAACCCTTTGGTTGTTGGTAGTGGTTTTCGTTGCGATGATTCCTGCAAGAATCATCGCAACGAAAACCACTACCAACAGCCAAAAGTGTAAGTGATTTCATCAACCACCAAACAGATAAAATTAATTTTTCTCTAAAATGTATTTTTTCGAAAAATACTTACCGATGACATGACTAACTGGAAATAGTCTACTTGCTTACCAATTTTAGCCTAAGACCCAAAGGGTCCCCCCAGGAGGCTCTCGGGGATCCCTGAAAGGGACGAGAGAGCTATCGGGGATCCCTAACAGGGACGAGAGTAGCCTCCCCTGCCCATCCGGTCAGGCGCCAGGTGGTGTCTCCTTTAGCCAGTTGTCTACGGAGTTACCAGCGGCAAGCGGGGAGGAAGGAGGGACCTCCGAGTCATGTCATCGGTAAGTATTTTTCGAAAAAATACATTTTAGAGAAAAATTAATTTGTTTCCTCAAAACACATTACCGATGACATGACTAACTGGAAGAATGGCAAAGAGGAGGAGGGTGCCGCACAATCCCCTTTTAGAAACCTCGTCAGGGACGAAGACGGCCCGTCACTCCTGATCACCCACTCCCGACAATTTTAGCGAAGTGCCGCCTAAGCGCCGAGGGCGCCTGGAGGGAGTGTTGCGCCGTAGAAGCCGCCCACCAGCGTAAGGTTGTCGCGCTGGAACGTCAGGGCGTGAAGGTAGGAGTGGGCGACGGTAGATTCGGCCCCCTACCCCACTACAGCCAAGTCCTTCCTGCACAGGAGCGGCCGCAGGCGAGACTTACGGCCAAGGCGCGAACTTCAAGGCGCGGACCGCGAGTGTCTCAGCTCCCCGTGGGAAAGGTCGCGAAGGCGGACCGAAAAACCCAGCGGAGCGAGGAGGAGAACGTTGGGCTGAGAAGGCGGATCTGCCAGCGGCAAGGAGACGAGCCCGTCCCCTCAGCACGGACTTGGAGCGACGCAGGTAGATACGAAGAGCCTACACCGGGTCTTGCTGCGGAGTCCCCCGAGGAAGCCGGGTCGTGTAAGCGGCCGAGTGGCGAAGACCAGAGACGCTGTCAAGGGAGACCGAGGCTGAGCGAGAAGGAAGGATCCGGGAGGAGCTGAACGGAGCCAACCACTCGGAGCTGCAGGCCGGCGGGGAGAGACGAGAGTGTGTGGAGCTCGCTGACGCAGGGCGCCGAGGCGAGGGCCATCAGGAAGCAGGTCTCCGAGTCACGTCAGCGAAGCGGGCCAGATGGAGCGATTCAACGGTCCGAAGTCAGTCAGGGGAGGACCAGGGAGGTCCCAGCGCGGGCCAAGGGGGCGGAAGACCGGATGCTGCACGCCAAACGCGCGATAAGGTCGGGCAGGTCCTTGCAGGCGCTGGGTCGGGACGGCCGAAGAGACAGTAGGCGTCGGCGATCCAGAGGGGGGCTGGTGCACCAAGGGGAGCCAACCGTGGTCTTGGACGAGCCAGAGAAGAAGTCCGCGAGCTGAGGAGTCGTCAGGCCGACGGTGGAGAGGCGGCAGTCAGAGGACCAGGCACGAAACACGCCACTTTCCCTCGTAGCCACGTCTGGCAGGTCAGCGGGCTGAAGCGCTAGCGTCCGCTGTCGCGCTCGAGACGTCTCCAGCGGAGAGAGCTTGCCGCACAATCGCCAGGCGTGTAGGAGAAGTCGCCCGGGCAGGGGTGGAAGAGCGGCTGTCGGCGCAGCTCGAGCATCGTGCGGGGGGTGGGGAGAGGGAGGGTGAGCCCGCGGCGAGACTGAGAAGGTCGGAAGTCCACGATCCGGTCCAGGAGAACGGCCACCAGGAGAAGGACTGCGTTGCATCCCCGGAGGCTGAGGAGGACATGAGGACCAGGACCGCCGGAGGGTAGGTGTAAACGACCGGTCTGTCCCAAGGGAACGAAGTGCATCGACTGCCCAGGCCAGAGGTCGGGAACGGGGAGATGAAGAGGGGAAGCCGGAGGCTCCACTTCGTGGCGAAGAGAACAAGGGGGGAGTCTTCCAACGAGCGCAGAACCAGCGAAGGATTTCCCAGCGTAGGGCGCAAACCGTGTGAAAAAGCTGCCTCCGTCGCAAGCGGTAGTCTGCCAGTACGAACAGGTGCCCTGGACTGGGCGGGCTGGGAGGGAGAAGTCGCTGTCCACTCGCCAGCAAAGGGGGCGATAGAGGAGAAAGCAGAGGTCGGGAGAGCGGGTTCCTCCTGCGTCTGAAGGCAAGCCACGAAGGGGGTTGTCGGAAGGATGCGGAGGTCCTGTGTCCGAAGATCGTATCGCCAAGCGCAGAGGGCCTGCCAACTGCAACCAGTCCCAGCGGGTTGACGTGCCGCGAAGTCAGGTTCACGGGCCAGCGGCCGGCCGACGAGCGGAATACGGAAGAGGGAGAGCGCCCCAACCGGCGAGACCGGCAACGACGCAGAGCGAGCCGGGCAGTGGCGAGGTCAGGGGGAATCCGGGAGCCGAGCCAAGAATGTCCGTCCAGCGAAGCCGAAGTGGCGCAGCACAGGAGAGATCGGCACCAGGGTAGAGAGATCGCCGGAGGACGGCCTCCAGAGGCGGAGGACAGATGACCGAGGGAAGGAGATCAGCCGCCGCACTCATCAGGAGGGGGAGCTGGAGCCGCAGTCAGGAAGGGACCGCCGCGTCCGCAGCTACCCACGGGCTAGAATGGCACGAACTGGATCCGAGGCTCGTGAAGACGCACCAAGTTGCGGTCGGTCGCCAACCAATCCCAGGTGAACAGGTGGCGAGAGGGCGAGAGGTCGGACAGTAGGCGCTGACCAGGGCGACCAGGTGAGCAACCGGAGGAGGAGAGCATCCCTGCCCTACGAAGAGGGAGCACTGACTGAAACCGCAGAAGCAGGTCCACCAAGGCGGAGAATGGCTGGCGGAAGATCGAAGGTCTCGGGCAACCAAGGCATCCACGATCCACGCAAGGACTCAGGGCTGAGGGGAGACCACACCAGAGAGGCCGAGCTGGGAACGGTCCTGTCGACGGCAAGCGAAGACAACGGCGGGGGCGGGAGGCCTGGGGACGTGTAGAAGCAAAGGGTAGGTCCCGGCTGGCGGCGACGACCCAGGGCTGAAGGCGACGCGAAGGGTCCGAGGCGGGGGAGCCGTACCGAGCGAGGCGCAGCATCGCAACTTCCCACGGAAGAGAGGAGACCTGCACGCGAAGGGCGAGGGCCTTGGTCCGAAGGGCGGGAACACAACCCACAAGGTTGACGCTGGGCCCACAGGCCTAGGAGGGTTCCTTCAGAGACTGCCAGGCAGGGCCGAAGGGCGCGGGTACCCACAGGAGCACGGTAGAGCTGCGACGTCGCATCAGGGGAGATGGTCAGGAAGGAGCCAAGCCGCCACGAACGAAGGAAGGCAAGGGCGGAGGGTTCGAAGCCAAGCGGACGATCCACTAGAGCTGGGAAGGGTTGCCGCAAGCACGAGCGCCGGCAGAACACCGGAGGCAGCGAGCACGAAGGGGAGCGAGAGGTCAGCGAACCGGGAAGCCGAAGGCTAAGACGCCGGCAGGCCAACGGCGAACGCCGGACGCAGAGTCATCCACCGGAGAGGGTCGGGGAGACGCTGGAGGCGAAGGGTGCAAGGGAGTGGGGAAGAGGATGTCCCGAGGAGAACGACAGCGCCGAGCACCAGGCGAAGGTCGACAGGGACACTGGAGGGAGTCGAGTGGGCGGGCGACGAACGGCGGGCGCCGCAACTATCCAGGCGACGAGGGCGAGGACGCCGATCCCCACTGCACTGGGTGTACCCCTAGGGGCACCCATCCAAGCGCTAACAGCGCGACGTAGCTTCACGTCGGTGAACAGACGAGAACCGGCGAACGTGGAAGGGCGAATACCAGAAGGACGATCCCGAAGGAGTGCCCGCGGCTCAAGGAGGGGGCCCGTAGCTGGCTGGGCGACTCAACGAAGGAGTCAGCGAGTTGGAAGGAGGGCCCATGACCGACTAGGGTACCAACAGGCGATAAGGGTCACGGTGCCCGGGGCTCAAGGAGCGGGCACGACCGAGACGGAGAGGCCAAAGGCCGACGCGTCTGCGAACAGGCAACAGGGGTCGCAGTGCACGGGGCTCCTTCACAAGGAGCGGGGCACAACTAGACGGAGAGGCCGAAGGCCGACGCGTCTGCAAAGAGGTGACCGAGGGCGCAGCGCTCGGAGCTCCATCACACGGAGCGGGGCACGAGTAGACGGAGAGGCCGAAGAGTCTGCTAACAGGCGACAGGGTCGCAGTGCACGGAGCTCCTTCGCAAGGAGCGGGGCACGACTAGACGGAGAGGCCGAAGGCCGACGTGTCTGCTAACAGGTGACAGGGTCGCAGTGCACGGAGCTCCTTCACAAGGAGCGGGGCACGAGTAGACGGAGGGGCCTAAGGCCGACGTGTCTGGTAACAGGCGACAGGGTCGCAGTGCACGGAGCTCCTCACAAGGAGCGGGGCACGACTAGACGGAGAGGCCGAAGGCCGACGTGTCTGCTAACAGGTGACAGGGCCGCAGTGCACGGAGCTCCCTCACAAGGGGCGGGGCACGAGTAGACGGAGGGGCCGAAGGCCGACGTGTCTGCTAACAGGCGACAGGGGTCGCAGTGCACGGAGCTCCTTCACCAGGAGCGGGGCACGACTAGACGGAGAGGCCGAAGGCCGACGTGTCTGCTAACAGGCGACAGGGGTCGCAGTGCACGGAGCTCCTTCACAAGGAGCGGGGCACGACTAGATGGAGAGGCCGAAGGCCGACGCGTCTGCGAAGAGGTGACAGAGGTCGCAGTGCTCGGGACTCCTTCCCAAGGAGCGGGGCACGAGTAGACGGAGAGGCCGAAGGCCGACGTGTCTGCTAACAGGCGCCAGGAGTCACAGTGCACGGAGCTCCTTCACAAGGAGCGGGGCACGACTAGACGGAGAGGCCGAAGGCCGACGTGTCTGCTAACAGGCGACAGGGGTCGCAGTGCACGGAGCTCCTTCACAAGGAGCGGGGCACGACTAGACGGAGAGGCCGAAGGCCGACGTGTCTGCTAACAGGCGACAGGGGTCGCAGTGCACGGAGCTCCTTCACAAGGAGCGGGGCACGACTTACCAGGGATGCGAGCTGGGTGCAATCCCAAGTCCGAGGGGAGCTTGAACAATCCCACCGTGCTGCAGGAGGTCGATCCGCGGGGAACACCAGGGTAGAGACCAAGAACCTCCAGTCAAGATGCGCAGCCCGCGCAGCCGATGACAGAGGAGCAGCAGGCACCCGGTCGATACCGTGTGGTGGGCACCGGGTCACGGGAAGTCGCCGTCCGGGGCAGAGGCGCACCTGGCAACTGCAAACATACCCATACATGAAAGGCGACGGGTGGCGGTTAGCTAACCCGGCCAGTTAAAGCTCCGAAGTAACAAGCGAAACTCACCGTGAAATGCAGAAGAATTACACAGAAGGCCGAGCCAAGCACCACGTCCGGCCCAGCGGGGCGAGACGTAGAAAGCGGCCGGGACTGTACCTTTTCATGGCGGAACGGCAGAGTGACGAAGCCCAAGGCACCGGCCACTAGGTCACTGGAGGTCGCCGTACAGGGGAGCGGCGCACTTGGTAACTGCAACCCAAACCCAAACATGAAAGGCGACCAGTAGCGGGCAACAAACCCCGCCATTTGAGGCTTTGAAATATGAGAGACACGCTAATTCACAGTGAAATATGGTTAGATAGTTATTCGGGTTTAACGCCGCGCAGGCGACTACGGCCAAAGCACGGCGGTCACAGTGAAAGCAGAGAGAAAGCAACAGTAGCTCGAGCGAAATCCGACGTCCGGCCCAGCCAGGCCAGACGTAGGAAGCGGCCGAGACTCTACCTTCCCAAGGCGGAATGGCCGAGTGACGAAGCACAAAGCACCGGCCACTAAGTCACTGGAAGTTGCCGCAGAGGGAAGAGGGGCACTAAGTAACCGCAACCCATACCCCAACACGAAGGCGAATGGCGGCGGTAAACGAACCCCGCCATTACAAGCTTCGAATTTAAGAACATGTGAACTGCCAGTGCCGAAATGCGGAGAGAAAGAACAGCCGCTCGAGCGAAGCCCGACGTCCGGCCCAGCCAGACGAGACGTAGGAAGCGGTCGAGACTTTACCTGTCCATGGCGGAATGGCGGGGTGACGAAGTACAAACCACCGCGCGACGAAAGCCTAGAAGGTTCCAGGGCCAGCCAACTGCACGAGGCACAGGCGAGGGCTAGCAGGGAAGACGGGCCACGTCAGAGCCAGTAGACGAGGGCTAGGCGACGGCAGGCTGGAAGGACGGTCGAACCGTACACAGTCTATCCAAGGGTCAGAGGCTCAGGTAAACGCGTGCGAACGCTAACAGCGAAGTAGACAACTGGCTAAAGGAGACACCACCTGGCGCCTGACCGGATGGGCAGGGGAGGCTACTCTCGTCCCTGTTAGGGATCCCCGATAGCTCTCTCGTCCCTTTCAGGGATCCCCGAGAGCCTCCTGGGGGGACCCTTTGGGTCTTAGGCTAAAATTGGTAAGCAAGTAGACTATTTCCAGTTAGTCATGTCATCGGTAATGTGTTTTGAGGAAACAAAATATGGTGTGATGAAGCTCTATGCTCGTGCATAGTGCTCATACATTAGGGTTAGTACGGTACGGTTTTTGTTAACGGTTTGTTTGTGCCGATAGTCCGGGTGGCATGAGGCTCCACGTGAAATCTGTAAGGCATGGTTAGCACGGAGTTTTGGCGAGTACTGTTATAGTGAGTTCTAGGCAAAAGCTGTGTCTGTCAGAGGTCTAGATCGGTAGTACGGGGCTTATCATCAGCTTGGACGGATGTGTTTGAGATACCTAGCCCGTATTCCAAGACTCTGAAGCCTAGAATTCAGGTATGTTTCTATATATGTAGTATTGATAGTTGCTTAGTTAAAGACAGTATGCGCTGGTAAGAGTAATTTGCTCGTATAGTGTTGACCGGTTTGGTTTAGTTATGTTGGTTTAGAATTCAGTGAAGTAACCGGTGTTTTTGTATACAGTTGTTTACCGCGATAGATAACTAAAGGAATGTGAGGTGTGTATGTCTAAGCCGCTATGAAGATAGTACGTGGTTGGTTAAGCATAGTCTTTTCCAGTGTATAGAGTAGTGTATAGCAATAGTGTTAGGCTGTAGTCTGTTTCAAGATAGTGACAGAGATATGGGGGTGTTACGGAAGTAGACAGTTTATGAAGCACGTGTGTGTGTGTGTGTGAATGAACGTGTGAGTTATTTGTATCAGCCAGGTTATGTGACGTTTCTCATTGATCCAATATGTTGTGTGTTTAGCAAGCATTACGTTTGGATCCTTGTTGTTGTGTTTAGAGTGCTTGTAAAGAGTGGAACGACGGACGCCGAGACGTCAGTCACAGGTGGGACCTAACGTGAGGTCATCCCTCCAGCTCTTCGCTCAGAGTGAGTCTGATTGGGATCAAGATACCCGGATCACAGCGAGAACTGCGCTACGGTGCGAGTACAAGGACGTCCGTGTTACAGACAGAACGACAGGAAAGAGCATACAACGGACTTGCACGCCTAGACGTGAGAAGGACCAACGTAACCAGGCAATAACATCAAACAGGTTGGAGACTGAGAACTAACACCTAGCCTGGCGAGATATTGTGAATTGTGTGTGTATGATGTTCGGATGTTAGAGAAGTCTGTATAGTTTGATAGTCTTTTAAGCGTTTCTTTTCTTTTATATTGTATAAAAGTCACTTTAGAAAGGGAGCCCGTGTGTTGAGTTTTACCGCATGAATGCGCCCGTCTGAGTCAGTGGCGGTGTATGCGTCTGTTGTGCGAGAGTCTGTGCGTACGACTGTGGGCAAGTCTGCGTGTGTTACATATGGATACAAGATTTCAGAAAAACCTGCAGTCTTTCAATCTGCCAACTTTGACCATTGCAAAACTTAAATTCACGACTTGCCTGTTTCTCCACCTGCGGCTGACCCAACAACTCAGGGATGAAGTCCAAACAGATGTGCATAGAAGGAACGCCAGACACCATTAGTGGCAGCAGCTCGCTGGGGTAACCCTGCAAATTTATATGAACATCAACGTCACGCACAACTTCTGTCACAAACGCTAGGTCGCGAAAGTTGCTGATCAGGTTGGAAGGGATTTTAATGAATCTGAACTTTTAACCCCCTTGTACATGTAGCCACTGACACTGTAAACAGCACTAGTGTTGGCACGTGCAAGAGGGTTAACACCTTCAATGCCAGTGGATACAGACTGTGTTTGTTGGTTCAACTCCAGAGAGCCTCAGTTGTCTATGGAACATAGATTAAAAAGTGGTGAAAGCAAGAGGCATAGATCTTCATGAGCCCCCGCAACTGAGGATCTATTTCTCTTGCAGCTGGATCATGCTCAGTTCCTCGGCACTGAGGGTGTTAAAATCTCCATCAGATAAGCAAGAAATGGATTGAAGCTTACAGTCTGGCACCTTCAGCTGTAAAACTATTCCGACAGCGTACCTGTGTACACAGCAGAACCTGTTTTGATGGCAATCACCTTCAGGAGAGATCACCTGTCATTAAAGACCACCATTCTGGTGGGTGTAGCCACCTCAAGGAAGGTCTCTAATGACCGGTGACACTTTTTGTCCTTCAAGGGCACCTTTCTTTAATGACCACTTTTCCTTGCAAAATATAAAAACCCATGGCTAATCAAAACAGGTTCTACTGAACTATAATTCCGGATTTTGAGGATAATTTCCAAATCTTGGAGTCTGGTGGGATCACTGCGTTTAACCCCCTAGTGGATTAACTCATTTTGCCCCAACGCAATACCGCAGGAGACAGACTGACTGTGGTAATTCAAGGGTAGCGCCAGATTAGCTTGGCTCCTGATGGCGCCAAGCTAATCTGGTGCTATCCTTTAATTATCATGGTCGATCCATCTCCTGCAACTGGCACAGAGTCGTGAAGTGATACCTCCAAAATTTGCGATACGCGGCCTCAGGGTTAAATGGGTTAAAGAAGTTACCTGGAAGTGGATGAGCTTGGCCAGGAGGGGCTCCTGAATGAACGCTTGATGCATGAAGGAGAAGACCATACACTGCACTTCTCGTACACAACTCAGCTGACCCTGGTTCTTTTCCTGTTGGACAGAATTATTCTCTTGCGTAAGATTTTTTTGCCAATAATAATAACAAGAAAGGCAAAGCCCTTATGGCTCATGTGTATGACAGATCCACACAATCATGTGTGACAATAAGTAAAGGGATGGCTTCCGCACCAAACAAAATTTAATCAGTTTTCACTCATCTGTCAAACACCTGTGACCCTTGGCCTTTGCGATCAGTATTAATTAGTATACATAGGAGGGTCTTATCATCAGCTACCTTTGTGCCAAATTTGATTGAAAAGTTTGCAAAAATGTTGATAACAATTCTATCAAAAATTGGCATTTTACACTTATTTGCTGACCTCTTGTGACCCTTGACCTTTCCAAGGGGTCATCCAAATTAGTATGCATAGACAGGTCTTACCATCGGGTATCTCTGTACCAAGTTTGGGTTTGAATTTCTGAACAGTATTAGAGAAAAAAACATCTTTAGTCAAAATATGGCTATTTTTGAACTATTTCCTTTGCTCTTGTGACCCTTGATCTTTCCGAGGGATCAACCAAACAGTATTTGAGAAAAAATAAATTATGTCAAAATACAGCTATTTTTACCTATTTCCCGATCCCTCGGGACCTTGATCTTTTTGAGAGGTCACTCAAATTGGTATGTTTAGAAAGTATCCTTGGGTTAAGTTTGAAGACTGTGGCTTGAACAGTCTCTGAGAAAATGCCAATGTTAAAGTTTACCTCATATGACAGACGACGGACGGACAACCACTGGCCCAGAACACAGACTCACCCTTGATTCGCACGTGAGCCAATGATAATAAAGAGGATTTATAAGGCGTCTTTACATGGTAAAATGCCCCAGGCGCCGTACATATGAACAAGAAAAATATTACACAAAGTGACAAAACAAAAACTGTATGTACAATTACACAACAGAACAGAAGATGACAGAATACATTAACACTGATAATCAAGATTGGAAAAGAAGTGTTTTAAGACTGTGTTTGAAATAAATGTAAGCAAAGTTAGTATGTCTGATCAGTACAGATTCAAGATTCAAGAAAACTTTATTGGCTGTTTTAAAATAAATAAAACAGAAAATTGTCTTTAGGTTCCACACTCCCTGCTGCTTCTAAAAGACATAAATATAATGTGACTCTAAATATGTAGTGACTCCATTCGTCTTTGGACTGAGTGTTTTCGCAGTGCTCAAGTCTTGGTCAGATGCTAACTGATGATTTTGCACGTTCATCCCGAAGACACAGAACTGGGCGAAGGATGCACCAAGACATTTCAAATGCACTGCCAGATTAACTTTAAACTGCTTTGGATGGAACCACTGCCCTGGAACTACTGTGGATGGTCCGTCTCCCACCACGGGTACACAGTCTGGAAACCTTGCCCACAGTTGCAGGAGCCACTATTAACCCTTCCCCTGCCAATGTATGCACATTATGTTTCTGAAATCTGTGTTCATTAAATGACCAAATAGCCGCAACCGTCCCAAAAACATGGACAGAGAGTGGTCTCAGCGAGAGGCCTAGATCCTCATGAGCCCCCGCAGTCGCGGGGGCTCATGAGGATCCAGGCCTCTTGCAGTTAGATCGCGTCCACTCTTTCCTGGCAGTGAAGTGGTTAACACCTGCGAGCCCAAAAAATACAACCAACCTTTTCTTCAGACATTGGAAGACACACTTCCAGCAATATCTGCAGACACGCACTTTCCTGGGCTGCCACCAGTGCATTCTTCAGCTCCGTTCGATCTTTTTCAATTTTGGCGGCATCCCCCACATTGAGGGTGGGGCCAGGTGTGGAGCTGGTGGTCACTTGCTGATGGAGAAAAATGCGTGACGCTTGCAGGTACGCTGACAACACCCGCAGAACTATGGCCAGAATGGGCGGACACCTGAAACAGGTTCGCCTCGAAAAGTCAGAACACAGCAGACAGCACGGACAGACACGCAGGTTGTTCAAAACATACACAGCAACCACCTTCTTAACTCTTTAACTCCCAGAACCAAATACTTCCATTATACAGAATGGAAGTCATTTAGTTCTGGAAGAGAATGGAAATCATTTAGTGCTGGGAGTTTAAGACCTAAAGTTCTTTGCAAGAAAAAAATGTATTTTTCTCTAAAATGTATTTTTTCGAAAAATACTTACCGATGGCATTACTATATATGGAAGGTACGCTTAGGTTATCGATTTCAGCCTAAGAATCCATTGTGTATACCTACACAACCAGGGAAGCAACTCTAGAGATTTGTTACGAAGAACCCTGAGTAGTCTCCCTTTAGCCCAATATGGGTATGAGAGCAGTGTACTCATGCCAGTCTTGTCTTAGCTTGCTGGCGGCATGCGGGGTAGGCGGGAGGGTCCTCCGAGTAATGCCATCGGTAAGTATTTTTCCAAAAAATACATTTTAGAGAAAAATGAATTTTTCTTTAAAATGAATTTTTTCAAAAAATACTTACAGATGGTATTACTGATAGGAAACATTACCTAGCTAGCCTAATTTTAGCCAAAATCTGGTTGTGTACGTATATGGGAGTGATGGCAGGTGAGGGGCGCCATAGTCTAGGCAGTACCCTGAGTAGCCTCCCTTCCGCCCCATACAGGTACGAGCTCACCCGATAATAATCCTCCGAGGAATGCATTACAATTCAGGAGACAGATCGACCATGATAGTTCAAGGGTGGTGGCAGAATAGCTTGGCGCCTATAGGCGCCAAGCTATTCTGCAGCCACCCTTGAACTATCATGGTCAAGCCATATCTTGCTGTGGTGTGTTGCGGCCAGAATGAGTTAAGGGTGGTCACTCAAAATAGGTTCTGCTATGCGGTATCACAAGAGGTAGATGAACATGCAGCCACCAGTGCAGTATACAGTACTGGTGGATCATGCGTAAAGGATTAAACAAATCTCATTGTTAACAAAGCTCCGCATGCATGAAATTCATTTTTCTTTAAAAGGTATTTTTTCGAAAAATACTTACCGATGACATGACTACCAGGAGTGTCCACTCCTTGCTCAATTCTAGCCTAAGAACCCGTTGTGTAAACACAACCCGGGAGGCACTCGGGGAACCCCCAGAGGGACCGAGAGTTGTCTCCCGCTCCTACCCACCAGCCCTATTCACCTGTGAACTCCAGTCACGAAATTAGGCTCACCAGCGGCAAGCGGGGCAGGTGGGAGGGTCCTTCGAGTCATGTCATCGGTAAGTATTTTTCGAAAAAATACCTTTTAAAGAAAAATGAATTTGTTTCTTCAAAAACATTACCGATGACATGACTACCAGGAGAATGCCGAACAGGAGGAGGGTGCCGCACCCCCAGATGGTTTTCTCTAGGCTCATGGCCCCCTCCTCTCTTCCGACACTCTGCACTCCCTAATAGGTGCATACCTACGGCGCCTGTGGCGCCGGGAGGGAGTGTTGTGCCGCCGTGATGTCCCCCACCAAGGCGAGGTTGTCTCGCTGCCCTGCCAGATCCCGTAGATAGAAGCGGGCGAAAGTAGATTCTGATCGCCAGCCCACCGCAGCCACGATGTCCTTGACAGCGCAGTTCCTGTCGAAGGCTACGCTCGTGGCCATGGCCCGTACTTCGTGCGCCCGAATCTTTAGGCTCTTCGCTCCCTGAGGGGAGAGATCGACATATGCTGAGCGAATCACCCAGCAAAGCCAGGAAGAGACTGTCTGTGCCATAATGTCGTTTCTTCCTGTTTTTAAAGGAAGGAAGAGGCGTGAGCGTCCCCTCCGGACGGCTCTGGTTCGTCGCAAGTACACTCTGAGGGCTCGTACAGGATCTTGTTGCCTGGTCTCACTGGGGAAGTCTTTCCCGCGTAACGGTCGTAAGGTGATAACCTGTGGCGCCGTCAGTGGAGACCTAGTCTTGGCAATGAAGGCAGGGTCGGTCACCAGTTGGACCGAGTGGTCAGCTCGAAATTGCAGGCATGTAGGCCGGACTGATAGAGCGTGTATCTCACTTACTCGTGCTGCGGTGGCAAGTGCCAGCAGGAAGCAGGTCTTCCGCGTCACATCCGCAAGCCTGGCCAACGGTAGTGGTTCGAAACGTGGTGAGTTTAGCCAGGTAAGAACCCATGGTAAATCCCAGCGGGGAAGAAGAGAGCGAGAGGCAGGCCTTTGTAGTCCGAAGTGTGACATAAGATCTGCCAGGTCCTTACACGCGCCGGGGTCCGTGCGGCCGAGATGCCGGTAGGTGTCGGCAATCATCGAGAGATATCCCCGAATGGTAATAGGGGCCAGTCCTTGGTCTCCGAAGAGCCAGAGGAAGAAGTCCGCAAGTTGGGGGTTTGTCAGTTCGGTGGGGGAGAGACGACGGTCGCTGCACCAGGCACAGAGTACCCTCCATTTCCCCTCATAGATACGTCTAGTCGAGGGCTTGCGAGCTGTAGCGATCGCTTCCACTGCAGCACCCGAGAAACCTCTAGCTGAGAGGGCTTGCCGCACAACCTCCAGGCGTGTAGCAGTAAGCGTTCCGGACAGGGGTGGAACAGCGCCTGGCGTGGCTGCTTGAGCATAGTGCGGGGCGTGGGGAGCAGTAGAGGAGGGTGTGTGGCGAGGCTGATAGGTCGGTGGACCAGGAACGAGTCCAAGCGAACGGGGTGACCAGGAGCAGGATCGCATTGGTTCCTCGCAGCTTTAGGAGGACTTTGGGGACAAGGACTGTCGGGGGAAAGGCGTACGCTATGAGTCCGTCCCAGGGAATGGATAAGGCGTCGACCGCCCAAGCCAGGGGATCCGGTACTGGGGAAACGAAGAGGGGAAGCTGGTGATTCCACCTCGTGGCGAACAGGTCCACCATCGGGGTCTCCCAGTGAGAGCAAATCATCCGGAAAATGTCCTGGCGTAGCGTCCATTCCGTGTGAATGAGCTGTCCTCGGCGAGAAAGGGAGTCCGCTAAAACGTTCAGGCGACCGGGAATATGGCGAGCGCTGAGAGTCAGATCGCGGTCCTCGCACCATCGCATCAATCGGAAGAGTAGCATGCATAGATCGGGTGAATGAGTTCCTCCCTGCTTCTGTATATACGCTACCACTGTCGAGTTGTCCGAAAGGACGAGAAGATGCTGGTGTCTGAGCTGCTCTTCCCAAACGATGATGGCCTGCCACACCGCTTGCAGTTCCAACCAGTTGCTGTGTTTGTCCGCGAACTCCGGAGGCCAGAGGCCGGACGTCGTGGTGAACTGAGGAAGCAGGTGAGCTCCCCAACCAGCCCGACTCGCGTCGACACACAGGGAGAGGTGCGGGGATGGAGAGGAAATGGGGACTCCCAGAGCCAACCAGGCTCTGTCGGTCCACCGTAAAAGGTGGGGGCGTACCAACGGGGACACGGGGACGATCGTGGTCAAGTCGCCCGAGGAGGGACGCCAGAGCAGTAGGAGATGAAGTTGTAGCGGTCGGGAGTAGAGACGCGCCGCTGCGTTGATCAGGCCCAGAAGCTGAAGCCAGACCCTGGCGGGGGCTGCCTGTTGCTGATCTACCAACGCGGCGAGAGCGGACACCTTCACAATCCGTTTCTCTGGCAAAAGTACCCTGTTGCGGTCCGTGACAAACTCCATGCCTAAATGGATGAAGTGGCGCGCCGGCGTGAAGTCCGACTTTCCGGTGTTGACCAGGAAACCCAACCGGTAAAGCAGCTGTAAAAGAGCGTCCCTGTCTGCCGCAAGCGCGGTCTCCACCTGATTTCTCAAAAGAAGGTCGTCGAGATAATTCGAGGTCGGACTTGACGACGACTGCCTCGCCTTGGCCACTACAGCATCCATGATGCGGGTGAAGGCCCAGGGGCTGAGGTTGAGACCGAACGGCAGGGCGCGAAACTGGTAAATCACTCCTTCGAACGCGAAGCGCAGGTACTTCCTGGCAGAAGCGTGCATGGGGACATGTAGGTAGGCGTCGGACAGATCTAAACTGACCACGTAGTCCATGGGTTGCACCGCCGCAGGAAGAGCCCTGGTCGTCTCCATCCGAAAGGAAGGGGCCGCGATGAAGGCGTTCAGCGCCGACAGATCTATGACTGGCCGCCACTTGCCGCCGGGGTTGGGGACCACAAACAGTCGGCTGTAAAAGGCGGGCGAGTCCGGACGCTGCACTATCTCTGTGGCCTCCTTTGAAAGGAGAGCCGCGACTTCTCCTCGCAGAGCGGCGGCCTTGAGGGCGTCGGACGGAACCTCTGTCCAAAGAGGAATGGAGCGCAAGGGCGGAGGAGAGCGGAACGAGATCCATAATCCTCTGGTGACTATGTCCAAAACCCAGGGCTCGTCTCGAAACAGCGAGCGCCACTCCTCGCTGAATCGTGCTAGCCTCCCGCCGACTGGAGCCCCGACGACGGTCGGCGGGGGCGGAAATGGGGACAAGTCAGTTGGCCCGCCCGCGCCCAAGGCGACGGGCGGGACGGGGCCAGGCGGGGGCAGGGGCGCTAGCTGGGCCAGGGCGACGGAAGGACGGGCGACGGCGCGGCGCAGCTCGTGGTGGGGCAGACGGGTCCGCGGTGACACGTTTCCGGGCCCGCAAAGAGCGCCCCAGGGCCGTGCGGGCGGGAGGAAAGCGCTGCTTGACAGTCTTGCGAGGCCAACGGTCGGAGTTGGAGTCCTTCACCGTCTGCCAAGTATCCCCGAAGAGCAGAGACCCTCCCAGAGGGGCCCGACGTAGCTGAGTACTCAGGTCGACCGGCATACCACTGCAAGCTTGTAGGACGGCGTCTCGTCGCATGAGGTCGCAGTTAGCCGCAGCCGCCATCGCGTTGACCGATGAGTGATAAGCAGCGCGGTTCCCAGCCTCCGCCATGAGTAGTAGGTCTCCCAGGAGGGGAGACAAAGCAGGTTGCCAAGCTTCCTCGAGACGTCGGATGAAAGCCTGAGTCAGCAAGTCCAAGAAACCGGAGCAGGCGAGCGTGTTCCGGACCAGCGACGCCGTCCTATCCAGTCCCCGTGGAAAGGACCGTTTCAACATAGAAGCCCCTCCGGCTTGCATCAGAGCGGCGGGATCCACTGGAGGAAGCGGGCAGAGGAACGACTGCGAATGGCCGCCGTACCAGTCCTGCTGAAATGCGATGTCCAGAGCGGAAGGCCATCTCCCGTCCGCGAAGAAGTCCGAGTTCCGAGTCTCCGCATGCAGGTGAGACGAGAAGGCGTCCTGCAGATCCAAAAAACTAGCCGGCTGTGGGAGGGACTTGAACCTCTTAACCGTCCTATCCGCGTCCACGAAGGCGGAAATCTTCCTCTTCACAGGAGGTGAAGCTGGACAAACATCCTCCGGTAAGGCGGCGGCGATGAGCTTGGCTGCTCCGTCCAGCGCCAGCCGCGTATCCATCCGGGAAGAAGAAACCTGTCTGACGGAAGCTGACACACTGGAGGCCGAAGAGGGAGAAACTGAAGAACGGCTAAGACCTCCAAGTAACCAGTCCGAAGCATCCTCCGGTGCCAAACTGAGGGTGTCGAAGTCCCGCTGTCCGGAAACCGGCGACCGAAGAGGGCGACGAGGGCCCCGAAGCCGGGAATCCCGTCGGAGAACCGCAGCGGACGAAGACTCCCTCCGCAGTGGAGAGCGGTAGTCTGACCGATGCGGTGAGGACCTCCTGCGAGCCGAAGGCGGATCCCGACGAGGAGAACGGCTGCGACGAGAGGGAACGGAGCGGTGAGTACGAGGAGGGGGGGAAGTGGCCGGTCGCTGGGAAGAGGGACGGGACGAGCGGGAGTCCAACCGAGAGGGGGGACGCGAAGAAGGTGAAAACCGTCTGCGGTGAGGGGAGTCCCGGTGCGACGAGCAATGAGGCGAGAAGTTCCTCCTACGATCGTGCGAAGGAGAGCGGAAACGTCGAGCAGAACCCCTGTACCTACGTTCTTCACAACCCGGAGGCTCCGGACGAGTGCAAGTATGTCTCTCTGAACCAGGCTCTTGGGAGAGGCGGGTTACTGGCCGGCCAGGGGACCTCCAGCGGGATCCCGGCGGCTTCCTCAGAGACGAGTGGGGCACGACGGTGGAGGAGGGACGCCACGAGCGTCCCACCAAACCAGGCTCTTGGGAGAGGCGGGTTCTTTCCACCAAATGTGTCCGGGCGCGCTCTCGAACGGAGGCGATCTTGACGGTCGAACTCCCACTCCGTGCACTAGTCCCTTGATTACTCAGTGGCGTTATCTGCGTCGGATCCCGTTGGTCTCGCACGTCCGGTGCCGGGGGCACAGCGAAAGGCGTCTCGGAAATCTTCAAGGTACCCGCGAGGGTAGAAGGCTCTCTCCTATAAAAGTTCCAGAGATTAGACCACCGCAGTTCCGGCCATGCAGCACAGACGTCACACGTATGGTCGGACGCACACCCAGCGCAGGGGAGACAGACTGCATGTTTATCCGACGGCCACTGGAAGCCTCCGCATTTTGTGCATGTCATCAGTAGGCCACTGCAACACACAAAACATGAAGGCACTCGGCGAGCGTCCACCAATCACCCCGTTAAGCTTTAGGCCCCCAAGCTACTGTGGTGTTATGCACCCGATTAACCAACGTACGGTCACCTGCCATCAACATTTAATTAAAACCACGGCGGAGGGAAAACAAACCCTGCCGGGACAGGTGAGTATCCAAGCCTTCGTCATAACGAGGGGTGTCTAAACCGAAAGCCGAAAAACGTTAGGTATGGCCGAGATACAGTAACGTGACTCACCGCTCGCATCTGGTAATGGCGCGAAAAGCCCGCCAAAACCGGCGCCAACATTCTTCAGCTAATCAGGCCACCAAACAGAGGTAAAAAAACCCCAACCGAGGGAGAAGCGACGCAAAAAGCAAGCTGCTCGTGCCTGTGCCCCGCCCGGGCAACCAGCCGAGGGCCCTCTAACTACCTTACCTGTCAGTCGGAGAGGTACGAGAAGGAGAAAGCTCCATGACACCCGCAGCCCGACCGGCAAAGCCAGAGAGGGAACCCTTGAACAAGACCGAAGCTGCAGTCGACCAACGTCGCACGCGTAGAATCCCAGGCCGGCGAAGACGAAGCAAGCCAGGCAGACCGAACCGGTCGAAAAACTTCTAAGTCCAGAGGCTAGAGACAACACGTCTGAACGCGTGAGCGTAAGAAGCGTGACTGGAGTTCACAGGTGAATAGGGCTGGTGGGTAGGAGCGGGAGACAACTCTCTGTCCCTCTGGGGGTTCCCCGAGTGCCTCCCGGGTTGTGTTTACACAACGGGTTCTTAGGCTAGAATTGAGCAAGGAGTGGACACTCCTGGTAGTCATGTCATCGGTAATGTTTTTGAAGAAACAAACAGAGATGGGAGAATGGTGGTCAACTTTAATTAACCCTTTGGGTATCAGTAGCGGTTTTAGTCGCGATGATTCCTGCAGGAATAATCACGACTAAAACCGCTACCAACACCCAAAGGGTTAAAACTAGAATGCTTACTAACCCATGCACTGCAATCAAAATAACACGTGCCCCACCAACATGTGTCTCTTTATTAGGGAGAGTCCATTTCAGCGGCAGTGGAAGTTACCACGTGTGCTTTCCTGAGCCACCGTCACCCCCCCCCCCCCCAACCCCCAAGTATGTAGGGACAGACAGAAGTGAGTTTCACAATACAGAAGTGCCAAATTGTCTCTCCTCACCTGAAAACTCGCTCATCACACCGGAGCACAACAAGGGGGTCCACAACAACATCCTGCTCTGTGAACGGCTCCATTTTCAGTAATCCCATCTGCCTGGGCTGCAGGGCGTTCACTGTCGCCAGTCGCAAACTGCAAACACATGACACACTGATTATCTAATAATAATAATAATAATTACGGTATTTATAATGCGCTTAACTTATAATAATTATAACTCTAAGCGCGCACTCACAACTCGCGCATGCATGCACACGCATTAGACAATGACTCACGTACCACAAATACGATAGTCAGCTTGGGGTGAGGAGTGTGGTGATATAGTGCTAGAACTGTTGAAAGAGGTGAGTTTTGAGGGCGGACTGGAAGGAGGAGAGAGTGTGTTTCTGATGGAGAGAGAGTGGGAGAGTGTTCCAGGTGGATGGACCGTAGACGGAGAAGGAGCGAGGGCCGAAAATGCTGAGTTTGGTGCGGGGGATGTGGAGGCGGAGAGGGTCGGAGGCGGAGCGGAGGGAGCAGGAAGGAGTGAAGGGGTGAAGTAAGTTGGAGAGATAGGCAGGAGCATAGTTGTTCAGGGATTTGTAGAAGAGGGACAGAACCTTGTATTGGATGCGTTGGGGGATGGGGAGCCAGTGAAGGAGTTTGAGCAGGGGAGTGATGTGGTCAGATTTTTTTCTTTGTGAGGACGAGGCGGGCAGCATTGTTCTGGACGCGCTGGAGAATGAAAGTGGTTTAGTGAGGGAGGCCGGAAAGAAGAGAGTTGCAATAGTCGATGCGAGATGAGAGCGACAGCAAGTTTGGTGGCAGCTTCGGTGGTGAGGTATTTTCTGATCTGACTGATGCGACGGAGGTGGAAATAGCATGCCTGGGCTGTGGTGGAGACTAGGCTGGTCATGGAAAGAGAGGAATCGAGGATAATGCCGAGGTTCTTAGCCGAGTCAGAGAGGGAGATGGGGGTGCTGTCAAGTTGAAGGTGGAGCAAGGGAGGGAGCTGGGAAAGTTTCTGGTGGGTGCCTACCAGCATGGCTTCCGTTTTGTCGTCGTCCAGTTTAAGCTTGTTTGCTGTCATTATCTCACATATTCTACACTTCACAATAACATGCTTCAACCTCTTGTCTGAGGGAACACAAAATCAAATGCGAGAGACACAGATCCTGATGAGTCCCTGCAGACGCAGGGGCTCATGAAAATCTACGCCTCTGTGATGGTTTCAGATACGTCAGTTCTAGAAGTTGGCAGTGATGGGTTTCCCCAATCACTGCCAGCTTCTCGAACTGATGTATCTGAAACCATCAGAGCTTACAACTGAAGTTGAAGTGATTAATTCCCTGCAACAGCTGAAAACCTCCCTTGAATGAATGATACGCATTTTTTAATAGTGACTTCACAGGATGTTTATAGAGTGCTTTGTGTTTTATTTTGTTTTTTGTAAATTGCATTTTTGTAATTTGTTATTTTGGTACAATTGGCCTTTGTTAAACACCTAGAGCTCAAATTTCTGAGGTTAGGCGCTGTATAAGTACTCATTATTATTATTATTAACCCATTCAGCCCTGACGCACTACAGAGGAGATGGCTCGACCATGATAATTCAAGGGTAGTGCCAGATTAACTTGGCGCCTGTCAGGACCCTGCAGCATGAGATGGACTGATCATGATAATTCAAGGGTAGTGCTAGATGAGCTTGGCAGCTTGAGGCACCAAGCTCATCGGCACTACCCTTGAATTATCATGGTCGATCCATCTCCTGCAACTGGTGCATAGTCGTTAGATGACGCCTCCAAAATTTGGGAAATACGGCCGTCGGACTGAATGAGTTAAAACAGTTGCTGAGTCACATGCTATGCTCATACCTGGATGGAAAAGTGTTTGTAAACTAGCATTTACATGGGTGACAGTGCACAAAACTGAAAAGACTGAACACGGTCCATGGCAGGGCCAGGAAGAGACCTAAATTCTCATGAGAATTTATGTCTCTTGCAGATGGAACAGGCTAGCTGAGGGATGTTCTGTCCGAAACAAAAAAGCTGAATTACCACTTTTTTGAATTTTAAAAAAGCTCAGTATCCAGGACTGAAGACTGTCACCCATGCATTTACTGTAACCATTCTTTTTGCTTACCCCTTGTTGTCAGACTCTGTTGTCAAGAGTGTGATGTATCTTTATTAGTTTATGGTATGTCTTTTTGCATGAGCATCTTAGTTGGTGTGTCCATTTTGTTATTTATATATTTTGTGTATCTTGTTGTGCGGGTAGTGTGTACGTGTGTTGGGCAGTATATATGCGATGTGTGATGCAAGGTGCATGGATCTTATTAAGTCACTTGTACAGTGCCTAGAGCTTTTTATTGAAAGTATGGGTGCCTTAAAAACATAATTTAACAAAAATTACTATTATTTTTTATATTATTAAATACATAAGTAATGGCAACAGCTGCTTCTGTACCCACCAAAAACCCATTACAGTTGACAACAATCACTCTAATGTCGTCAGATGCCAACACATTCAAGACACGCTGCATTCAGATACTCAGCTTTATATCGTTATCCAGATGCAGAACATCTCAAATGATTAAAATGCCAGCTAAGCAAGCAACCAGTACTTCCATCTTGACTGCTCTCTTACCTGCCAGGGCCAAGGGAGTGATTTCAGAAGATTTTCTGTGCCAGATCGAGGACTTACCTGCGAGGGGCAAGGGTGTGATTTCGGAACCAGACTTTCTGGACCAGATCGAGAACTTTCCGTGGCACGTTTTGAGCCAGCAACTGGTGTAGTGAGTTCACAACAGGCTGGACATACTGCTGAAGACGAGATGGGGGAAGTCGCAGCATAGCTTGAAGCTGGGACATCAGCAACGCTGGGTTCTCCACTACACACGACAAGGCTGTAGGGAAATCAATCAATCAATCAACCAATCAATCAATAATCAATCAATCAAATAAATCACTCAATCAAAAATCAATCAATCGGTTGAATGAAATAAAGAGAAAAAAAAAATCAGTTTAATTATCCTTATTTTTTATTAACTTTCCACCAAAGAACCCAATCCGTCCAAGGACCTTGAATACAAACCGAGGTCAGAAAGAGACATAGATCTTCATGAGGCCCCTGTGAATGCAAAGGCTCACGAAGATCTATGTCTCTTGCAGTTGGGTAGTGTTCACATTTTCTCAGCAGTGAAAGATTTACGTACAATAACTCACCTTCCTTGAAAGCTGCCTGACTGAGAGGGACGCCAGACGAGGTCTGTGGCACATGGGTGGCTGCCCTGGTTGAGGTGCAACTGGTGAGAGAAAGGCTGTCCTCCAACCAGTCTTCAACCAGACACAAGTGGGGGTAGTGGGTCACCAACAGTCTGTTGACAATCAAAACGCATTCTTCGAACCCGTTCAGCTCTGATACACTACAAAAGATAGAGAGACCATGATAGTCATGCTAAAATACTGCCAGCAAGGCAGCAAGTCCTTTTATGTGACAAAAGCGAGAATAAAAATCTTGCTTCTGCACAGAAATGGACTTCCTGCCTTTTGCCAGGGCAAAATAGCTTTAGTTCCAAGGGCAAAATAATAGCTTTGCAAACATAGGGCTCAATGAGTCATAAAAACATGATTACAAAACGTCTAAAACAGAAGAACGTTTTTTTACAAAACAAATTGAGTTCAAAAGAGACCAGGCCATGTTTCAGGGATTGTGAGAAAAGTGTTGAAAAAATTGCAAAAAAATGAGAAAATAGGAAATTATGTAGCTTTATGAAACTCTGCATAACCACAAACTGAATGAAACGCAACATATTTGTGTATGCCAAAAGGAGCAAGTCAAAAAAGAGAAAATGAATTTTTCTCTAAAATATATTTTTTCGAAAAATACTTACCGATGATATTACTATTAGGAAATGTACACTTAGCTTACCATTTCAGCCAAAATTCTGTTGTGTACCTACACATCAAGGGAGGCAACCCAAGGGCGCTGTAGCCAGGTACCCTGAGTAGCCTCCTGTACCTCCCTATCCGGTTGAGTGCCCAGTGGTGTCATGCCAGTCTGAAGCTTAGCTTATGAGCGGCAAGCGGGGCAGGCGGGAGGGTCCTCGAGTAATGTCATCGGTAAGTATTTTTTTTAAAAATACATTTTAGAGAAAAATTGATTAGTTTCCTCAAAAACATTACTGATGAAATTACTATTAAGAAGAATAGCGAATAGGAGGTGGGTGCCGCCTAGAATCACACTCCCTGTAAACGGGCCCACCAAACCCGCCCACCCCGAGGCACACTCCGACCATTTCAGCTAAGCTAAACGCAGGGCGCCTAAGGCGCCGGGAGAAAGTGTCATGCCGTGGCGAAGGCCCCAGCCAGGGCTAGGGTCGTCCGCGGGCCCGTGAGGTCACTGCGGCAGCATCGGGCGAAGGTAGATCATGCCTGCCAGCCCACGGCCGCCACAAGACTTGACGGCGCAGTTGCGGGTGAAGGCGACGCTTGTGGACTTGGCTCCAACTCGTGCGCTCTGATCTCCAGCTTCTGAGCGTCCGCTGGGGAGAGGTCCCGGTAGGCGGACCGGATAACCCCTGAGGAGCCAGGAAGATATCATCTGGCCGTGATGTCTGGCCTTTCAGGGGACAAGGCAGAAGGAGGCGGGAACGTCCACTCCGGACGGGTTAGGATTGGTGCAGGTACACCCGTAAAGCCCTCCCCGGGTCCTGCTGTCTGGTCTCCCGGGGTAGGGGTAACCCCTTCAGCGCCAAATGGCGATCACCTGGGGCGCGGGTAACGGGGACCGGGTCTTGGTCAGGAAGACGGGTCGGTCAGGTGCTGCACAGAGCCATCCGTTCTGCACTGTACGCAGGCGAGGGCCACGAGAAACTGGTCATCTGGGTCCAGTCTGCGAAGTGAGCCAAGGGGAGCGGTTTAAAGTGGTCCGCATGAGCCATGTCAGCACCCCGGGTAGGTTCCAGCGCAGGATCAGTGAGTGGGGGCAGGCCGCTGGGGGCCGAAGTGTGCCAAAGGTTGGTGAGGTCCTTGCCAGAGCCCAGGAGCAGGCGGCCCAGGTGGGAACACGTGTCCGCTATGATGGCCAATTAGCTCCTGATGGTGATCGGCGCCAAGTTCTGCTCGACGAATAGCCACAGGAGTAGATATCTGTGGGGGAGAGGTGCCGGTCGTCGCCCCCGGGACCGGAGGACTCGCCACTGTCCCTACTCAGGCATCAGAACTGTTCACCCAAAAAAAATCTAAAAACGGCGATTTTGAAGAATTGTAGAGTTATTTAAAGCCATTTCCTGGCACATAAGAAGTCAAAAGCGTTATTAAACAGGGGCCAGGAAAATCTGAAAATCGCCGAAAATCGGACAGTTCTGATGCCTGCTACTAGACGCGTCTGGTCGAAGGCCTCCGAGCTGCAGCAATATCCTCCACCGCTGCACTTGAGAACCTCTAGCAGCGAGGGCGCGCTGCACAATCACCAGGCGTGTGTGGAGAAGTCGCTCGGGGCATGAGTGTCGGTACAGCCGCGTCTGTCGGGGGTGTGTGAGCTCAGGCTCAGGAGGTGGGTGGTCCAAGACCCTGGAGGAACTGCATCTGCTTGAAACCCCCGCCGCCAGCGTCTAAAACCGAGGCTCCGGAAGTCCAACCACGTTGTGGACGGCCAGAAACCACGTCCAAGCGCACCACCGGTGGGAGGGTGCGAGGTCTGACTTGCCAAAGTTGACCAGGAGGCCAAGCCGATTGGGTAGATCGTGCAGCGCAACTCTGTCCTGCTCTGGAGCAGATCGTCCCAGTAGGTTGAGGTGGGCTCGAGGCAGCCAGCCTGGCCTTGGCGACGATGGCATTCAAGAAGCAAGTGCAGAAATGCGTCGGGCAGGACCCGGCTGACGGCGAAGTCCGTGGCCTGTACCGCCGTCCACAAGGCTCCGGCCGTCACCAGGCGGAACGTAGATGCGGCGACATACTGTTCAGCACCGAGAGGACGATGACCAGAAGCTACTTGCTGCCGGGCTAGGAGACCACGAAGAGACGGACGTAGAAGGCAGGGTAACCATGATGTGCGACTCCCTCCATGGCGGCCTTCTGCAGCCGGGCGGCGACCTAGTCACGAAGAGCGTCGGCTCCGCGCCGATCTTTTGGGACAGCGGTCCACAGGGGAGAGCGCCGCAGCGGCAGAGGAGACCGAAGGAGATTAGGACCACGGAGCTGGTGGAATGGGCCCAAGGGTCGTCTGGGAGCAGCGAGTGCCACGTTTTGCGGCTGGGCCATGGGTTCTTGTCGAGGACGTCACGGCTGTTCAGTTCTTCTACAAACCCACACATTTAGTTAGGGAGTGCCGCGCTAGCTTATCAAGTGGCAAAGTGACCTAGTTAGAGCACATTCTGATGGGCATCTGGTTACGCCTGGTAGTAGGCCTTCTTTATGCTTACTATTTTATGTGGGCCGAGTGCCAAATTTGTGCTGGCTTTAAAGCTTTACTGTGCTTTCAAAATACTTTTGTTTGGATTTTCAATGAGTGATATGTGTTAGTGTAACATAGTGCTACAAGTAAGTGCTTTTCTTTTACTGGATAGATTTACCTGTGATTTTTTATAAAAAGTTTTATAGACCAGCATGTGAGTGTAGTTCACCAACATTTAGAATGGAGTCTGACACACAATAATCTTATTCAAACCACATGGAATGATTGAGTAGTTTGTGCAGGATTTGCTGTGCAGAGTGAGTAAAAGGCAACGGAAAGACAGACTTTAACACTTTAAACTGTGCGTTGATTATTTAGACGATCTTTCTGCTTTTCATGGTATTGACGTATGTAAAGATGAAGAAGACAAACACTATCCAAAAGGAATGTGTAGAGAGCTGCCAGTAATAAGTACACGCAGGACTCAGTCTCTCTGTGAAATAAACTGTCTTGAAACTGATACATTTTAGCCTGAACTGTTCTGTGTTTATCTAATTTACGCCTAGTCAAAACAGCCATTTGATCACCATTAAGAGTGGTTATTATTTTCACTGTGGGTGTCCCATCCAATTTGTTAGTAAAGTGGATTGCTCTTTCGATTTTATAAGATTTAGTAGAATGCTAAAGACAACTTCACTTATACAAAGTGTGCAACTGATACTGCCGCTAACCCTGCATATGAACTGTGAATTATTTGGAACATTTTCACTGTCTCCGAAATAAACTACGTGTGGAGATTACGTTCACCCAAGAACTTTCCATCTGTCTAACACTGGATTACCAATGATGCATCATCCCATTTCAGGACCCACTGAGATCGCAAGGTAAATCTATCTGACATTTTGAGTAGTGCTTATCGTGGTGGCTGTATATGATGATCGCTGGCCTGAACCATAATTTTCGCAAAAGTACTTTGCATGAGTTAGAACAGTTGAAAGACGTGTCATTTGCAATAGATTTGCGTTGTTTTCACAGTAAACTGCGCGCCGGTTGCCTGTCTTCTAGTCCGTTGCATGCATTGCTCATCTTCATTTTCCTAAGCATGCCTAGTGTCTACAGAAAGTTTATTTTCTTAGCTTTTAAGTGTATGTCTTTCAGTACAGCTTAAACAACATGCCATAAATACAACATACATTCAGTACAGCTTAAACAACATGCCATAAATGACCGGCGCCATTAAAATGTATCCCGTGTGGTACACGGTCAGCGCTGAGCGTGTACACACATAGCGTGCTCAAGTAAAACAGTGACAAGAATAGTGCGACTATAGTTGCACAGCCATAACAGATTGTGCTCAGCTCTGTGCTGCCAGCCGGCGGTATTAACAGAGACGACACGCTGCGCGGCTCCTTTTCTTACGGCACCGCACGCCCGCGCGCCTCAAAACTAAATGGGAGGCCTTGAACAGCCGTGACGTCACCGCCTGCAAGCAAGGACTGAATCGGAGTGCGGCCGCGCAGGGTCTGTCGTAGAAGCGTCGTCACCTTGGCGAGGAGGTCACGGCGGGAATGGAGGACAGCATCACGACGCAGCGGGTCCGTCATAGAAGGGTCTTCACCTCGGCGAGGAGAACGTGGCAGGAACGGAGGGCAGCATCACAACGCATCGGATCGCAGTAGGCAGCGGAGGCCATGGTGTCGGCGGAGGCATGAAATGTAGCCTGGTGGCCTCGACGCACCGGACGACAGTCTACCCGAACAGCTCCGATCCCGCCCAGGCCAGGGCGCAGCGGTAGAGGGTCGCGGTCCTGTCCAAGCCACGGGGGGAGTGGTGGAGCGAAGCTGAAGAGCCGCGCGCTGTCACTGTGCCGGGGTAACCACTGCTGGTGAAGGTCCGAGAGGGAGCCGTATACCAGCGTAGTAGGACGGTGCTGTCCAAGTCCGACGGGCCCGAGGAGTCAGAGAAAAAGCCAGCATCGCTCAGGAGCTCAGCTGCCGGAGTGGGGAAACGCCTTGCCAAGATCCTGGAACCATGGGTCGGGAGACATCTATCTGGGTGGACGCCTTCCTCTGAGCGGGGAGGGAGGGGGGGGGGGACGGAGGGAGGTCCTGCGGGAAAGAGGAAGCGATCAGCCGTGCCGTCGCGTCAAGGGACCGGAAGTCTCCATCCGAGGGGCCGGGCCACCGGTGACGAGGGCAACTAACAGGGGCTCATCGGTTTCGGGGGACACGCCAGGGCGAGCGAGGAGCCAGTCCCGGCTTCGAGGAGGGCGCAGTGGTCAGCCGAGCGACAGGGGTAGTACCCGTGCGGGAAAGTGTCGGCGGCCATCCAGATCCCGAGAAGCTGTCTGCGGGCGGGGAGGCTGGCCCCGCGGGTGTGTGCGTGGTCTCGTAACAGGGGGTAGCCCAGAACCCCTACCGTCATCCCTCCTGTAGGCACGTCTGAGCCCGAGAGAGCTCGGGCCAGGAGGCGGGGCGAGCAAGCTCGCAGTGGGTCAGGCTCGGGGGAGCCCAGGGGACCATGTCCCTGAACTTGGAATGGGAGGAACACTCTCTGTGCTGGCCTGGTTCCGAGAGGTAGGCTGGCCGACATCCAGTAGCCACGTCTGAGCCCGAGAGAACTCGGGCCGAGTGGCGGGGCAAGCAAGCTCACTCTGGGCCAGGCTAGGGGCAGCACGTCCGCGGGTTTGTCGGGCCGAGATCTAGTAGCCACGTCAGAGCCCGTGAGAACTCGGGCCGAGTGGCGGGGCGAGCGAGCAAGCTCGCCCTGGGCCAACTTGGGGGCAGCAGTCACGTCCGCAGGTTTGTTGGGGCGAGGTCTGGTAGCCGCATCTGAGCCCGAGAGAACTCGGGCCGAGTGGCGGGGCGAGCAAGCTCGCTGTGGGCCAGTCTCAGAGTAGCGGGCACACAATCAGCCAAAGCCCTGGGAGCTGACGCACGCGTCGGGGACCGGGTAGTCAGTCCTGCAACTTCAGAGCGAGTGCGCCTCGTCCCATCTGCGGTGGCGGCACAGGGTGCGGCAGCGGGTGGCAGGTCTCAGGCCGACGTAGGACATTCGCGGCGATAGAACCCCCATAGCTGAGACCATTGTTCTTCCACCCTGAATAGCCACGTCTGAGCCCGAGAGAACTCGGGCCGAGTGGCGTGTGTGGTCTCGTAATGGGGGAAGTCCGGCAAGGAACCTGTGACGAAGGCCGAAGGGAGCAACTGTGTGCAGCAGAGCACACAACAGCAGCTCCACTCTCTCCTCCTAGGGGTTGGCGGGCCACTATCCCACTGTGGGCCAGTAGCGGGTGGCCGGTCTCAGGTCGGCGTAAGGCGTTTGCGCCGATATAAGTCCTCAAGTGGAGACCAGTGCTGTTACACCCAGGAGGCATAAGTGTTGCAGGTGCGTAAGTGGTAACTGTAACAAATAGCCAAGGTGAGAGGCGAGCGAGCGTGGCTCCCCGAAGCCACGTAAAACGAGTGCACCTGCATAGCATATCATAACAAGCACCTATATAGCATCCCCGTAGCCCTTTTCTAACAGACCCCCTCTTCTTGGTCAGCTGCGGCGCGTGCCCAAAATCAGTTGCTACTGATGCGTCTGACAGTGTTTACAACAAACCAGGGCCTTCTTACCGGGACGCTTGTTATAATATGTGAAGGCGATCTCCGTATAAAGAGCAAATTCCATGGCCAGTGCCACCGCCAGGCGCACCGAGCGCCGGTCGAGGACAACAACTGAGGCCTTACCTTGCCATGGTGAGAGAGGCCGGCGAGGAACCTGTTACGAAGGCTGTAGGGTACTGTTACGTGCTAGTCGTAGTCGTAGTGGGACAATCACAGCAGACGCACGCCCGTAGGGTGCATGGAGGGGAACTTCACTCAGCTGCCAGCCGTCACGTGGCTGAAGGTTGTAGGCCCTCGTGCGCAGCGGACAACGGCGCAGCACCTCCCAAATCCAACAGAAGTACCACCAAAATCCAACGGAAGCACCACGATAATCCATTGGAATCACCAGCACCCACACGTAAATCCAGAGAATGAAGGTAATCCAAGGCAGGCACAGTAAACCACGGTAAAATCCAATCCAAGGTACGACCGGTTCAGAACTGTACACAGCCGAAACATCCAGTAGGCTTGAACACAACCGTTCGCAGTAAGCTAAGCGAAAAGACTGGCGCGACACCACTGGGCACGCAACCGGATAGGGAGGTACGGGAGGCTACTCAGGGTACCTGGCTACGGCGCCCTTGGGTCGCCTCCCTTGTCGTGTAGGTACACAATGGAATTTTGGCTGAAATGATAAGCTAAGTGTACGTTTCCTAATAGTAATGTCATCGGTAATGTTTTTGAGGAAACAAACAAAAAAATGCCAACAATGTGTCTGTCACCTGAGCAAAGCTGGGTAGATCCCTGAACATTGCTGTTGCCTCCTCTGCGCCTCCTGCACCAGATAATTGATGGGGATCTGGGCCAGCACTGTCTCACTGTAGGCAAGGTGCGGGCGCAGCGACAACACTGTACATTAATTTGAATAAATTAACCCTTATCATTTGGAATATACCACAGTGTGAAATAAGTTTTACTAAAATAGTTCAAGGGTAGTGCCAGAATAGCTTGGCGCCTAGAGGTGCCAAGCTATTCTGGCTCCACCCTTGAACCAAAGCCATTGGTCTATATCCTTATCTGTAAGTACCATAATGTAGCTTGCATATGACAGTGTACAAATTTGAAGCTTTTAGCCTCACAATGATATGGGTTAACCCCTTGTTCATGCAGTCACCAATGCTGCTGTCATCGGTGACAGTGCGAAAAATTTAATGACTGAAAATGGTTCAGTCTAACTATGCCCCATGAACAACAAGAGACATGAATTCTTATGAGCCCCTGCATATGCAGGGGCTCATGAGAATTTATGCCTCTTGCAGATGGAACAGGCTGGCTGAAGGACTGTTCTGTCTGAACCAAACACCTGAAATTCAGTTTGCTGGGATTTTTAAAAAGCTGTATCATCTCAAGGACTAAAGAATGTCTCCCATGTGTTGTAGTACTGGTGGTTGCAGGCACTAGAGCACCGTACCTAAAAAATACCTAAGCCGACATTGTCTCACTGTAGTTAGATGTGGATGAAGCGACAGAATTGTAAAATCAATCCAAAATGGTCATCAGAACAGATGCTTATGGTGTCTTGTTTTTCTCGATGATTTTTTTCAGTGAAACTCCAATTTGTTCCACCATTTCTGGAAATCAACTTCATAATTTTTGTCCTTCCCATCTTAAGCTGTGCTTCCATAGACATGAATCTGATATGAATGCGATCCAAATTCAAAGCGGGTCTGTGTGTTTGTGTGTTTCCATATGCACAATGTGGAAATGAATTTATCTGACTTCAAACAAAAATTACACAATTTTGGAAGGAAAATTGCGTACCGCATCTGGATTCGTGCTTATGGAACCATAGCTTAATTCTTTGCTTTCCTTGGGATATGGGAAATGGGATTAAAAGGTATTACCTACACCTGAACTTCTTTTATCATTCTTCTGCAATGCAAGCAGTACAGTTTTGTATCCATTTTGAAAGAGTTCAAGCTCTTTATTACCAGGGGCCATAAATCAACCCCAGGTTATGCAGTCATCAATACTGCTAAAGTGCCAATATTTAGAGGCACTACAGGCTCAGCAAGATATCTGAGCCAACACCGACGCAAAATGGGGATGCAGTGACAGCACAATAAAATCTCAAACTGCCATGGATTGATTGCTAGAGAGCTAGAGATCTGCTTAACCCATTTAGCCCCAATGCCCTACATTAGGACATAGACTGACCATGATAACTGAAGGGTAGTGCCTGAAGGCATCAAGCTCATCTGGCACTAGCCTTGAATCCATCCCCTGCAACCGATATTTAGTTGTTAGGTAACAACAACCACCTTTGGAAAATGTGGTCATGGGGTAAAATGGGTTAAGGTTCACAGATATAAATGGGACCAGCAAGAAGCACAGGCCCTCATGAGCCCCTGCGACTGCAGGGGCTCAAGAGGGTCTGTGCTTCTTGCGGCCGAGTGGTATTCACTACACGCCTCGGTATTGAAAGCATAACATTTTGAGAGAGAGAGACAAAGAAACTAACACCATACCTGGTGACTTGACGACACTTTGCAGCGTGTCCTGGTACAGCAGCACATAGTACAACATCAGCAGCTGCGGTGCCAGATTCTCCTGTCTTGAGTCTCGGCCTTTGCCTCCTCTCTCCTCACTTCCCCCCTTGGAGGACGACAAGAAATCTGAGTACACCGCCAGAATTTCTGCATCAGTGAAGGGCTGGTTCGTCTGTTCGACCTTTAACCCTTTTGGGATGACGGTGCTGACAAAACACTCGACCAGCTGCGGCAGGAGAGGGTGGAGGGGTAACGCGCTTTCGCAGAACTGACGATATATCCAACCCTGAAAGCAACATGACAATTTTACATCACGTGTAGCAATTCTAAATTATGAAATTGATATTATTTCCCTGAACTTGACATATAATTTCTGATCAGCACAAAAAAACTCAAGGAAATGAAATTCAGAAATAAGTTAATTCCATCAATTAAACATCAGTCTGTGGTTAAAGTTCTTGAGATTTTGCAAACATGAACCCTTTAAGCCCCAAGGCTCCATTTCTCAAATTTTGGAGGTGTCACTTAAAGACTGTATGCCAGTTGCAGGAGGTGGAACGACCATGATAATTCAAGGGTAGTGCCAGATTAGCTTGACGCGTAATGGTGCCAAGCTAAACTGGCACTACCCTTGAATTATCATGGTAGATCCATCTCCTGCTTAAGTGAGTTGGGGTTCGTTGGGTTAACCTCAACAGCTACTGATGATACTGCTCAGTGGAAAAGACAAAGTTCCGCATCTTTCCCACTGAGAGGTACAATCAGTAGCAGGCAACAGGTTAATGCAGTAATGTGTGCTGCACCCTTTTCCCAGCAAATTTCCCACAAAACACAATAAAAAGTATAACACACAAACAATATAAACCTCCCCTCCCCCCCCCGCCCCCTCCCCCCCCCTCCCCCCAAGTATGCAGCCACCTATACTGTATACAGTATTGGTGGCTGTATGCACAAGGAGGTAGGGATTTTACCTCTTAACACATTCACAACGTGACGCGTTAATGCCACGTATCCGGATGCGTCATGTTGTGAATGAGTTAACTGCTGGGGCAAGGCAAACACTACCCAGCTACAAGAGACATACTCTCATGACCCCCCCCCCCTCCCCTCTAATCGCGGGGGCTCATGAAGATTTATGTCTCTTGTTAGTCCTATGTTCTTTATGCTTATGTTTGGTTCGATTTCATTTTGCACTAGTTTCAGATGTGAAATCCATGATCACTGACAACTTAGAGGTTAACTGTACCTTGATGGGGACTTTATGTCTGGAAAAGACTCGGCTTTTCAGCAGCTGGTGTATGGAGTGGATAGGGAGATAGCCGCCTTGAGACGAGTCCAGCCTTGATGTCACTGGTATTTTCACTGCATGGGCTGCTATCACCTGAAGCAAAAAGAGTACCAGTCAATTCAAAATGTTCTGTAGGTGTTTCGATGCAATGAACATCAGCCAGTCATAAATTCAAGTAACAACCAGCATGACGAAAGCATGTGTTTCATAAAAAGCACATCACCCCCCCCCCCACCCCCCCACCCCCAAAAAAAAAGGTTCCTTGAAACAGGACGACAGTTATAAATCTTTTCTCATTACATGTTAGTAATCAGAATGGGAGAAGCAATATTTGCTGTGGATTCCAATAAACAATTTAATCGATAATTCAAATCCCACAACTGCACCATATTTTTCATACCTGCTCTGTGAAATCACCACATTTTTCATACCTGCTCTGTGAAAATCTCTTGTGTGAAAATCAGACGCAGTCGGGACAGGCTGCCGGACTTCACAACACTCTAAAATAAAACAAACACAGCAAACGTTGTACTAAAGGCTGAGGGACTAACAGAACACTGAAAGAAAACAGCAAGTCATAAAATAACCAAGACATATTTTTCGTTGTAGATTATTTCATCGCATTTTACAAGGCTGCCAGTCACTCTTTTGGTCTGCACTTCAATTTGTATTACCCCTCTCCATCCCAATACACTATTGCTTGAAATAAATTTAACAGATAGTTCAAGGGTGGTGCCAGAATAGCTTGGCACCTAAGGCGCCAAGCTATTCTGGCACCACCCTTGAACTAATATGGTTGATCTATGTCCTACATCTGTAGGATGCTAAGAAATTTGTTTTTAAATCAGCCCCAGGATGTAATGGGTTAAAGTAAACTAAAATGACCGCATACCTTCATGCCCAGTATTGCAAGCAAGATCTAAATATATATATATGGATATATCACATGGTGCATGAACATAGTTGCCTTTTATGCGGTATATGGCAGGCATTTAAGCTAAACAATAATAACAATAATGACCACACACCTTCATGCCCAGTGTATTGCACACGAGATCTGATATTGCAGACACCTGGTTGCTGTGGAAATGCAGCGCTACCAGAAACAGCATTTCACCAAAAGTTGTCGTCGTACCAGCCATTCTGTCGAACACAAAAAATCAACATCAGGAGTTAGAGCAGAAACGCTGAAGCTGTGCTTTGATTTTGCCATCGTACATTACACATACATTTAAACAGGTCTTTGAGGAACACATGAAACATAAGCAACTGCACAAGAAACACAGCACAAAACATACCTTTCCAATCTACTTTCTTCTGCGAGCAGCCAACGAATCCACTTCACCATTTTCTGTTCCTCGTCAATCCCACTGAAAAGCGAATGAATATAATTACAGCAGAATGGCTTGAGTGCAAAATCCCACTGAAAAGCGAATGAATACAATTACAACAGAATGGCTTGAGTGACCACCTTCATGAGAGACCATCAAAGACCATCATTTAGGTGGCTTTGGCCACATAAATGATGGTCTTTAACCCTTATCATTCGAAATACACCAGTGTGTGAAAGAAGTTTGACTAAAACAGGTCAAGGGTGATGCCAGAATAGCTTGGCGCCCCTTGAACTAAAGTCATTGGTCTATATCCTTATCTGTAAGTATTATAATGCATATAATGTAGCTTGCATATGGCAGTGTACAAATGTGAAGCTTTTAGCCTCAGGATGATATGGATTAATGACAGCTGGCGTGTCTTGCCCATCACAAACAATCCAGACCAAAAAGGTGACTGCCAAGCGTGTAAAATGCAAAGAAGAACCCAACAGAGAAAGAAACATGCTTAGAAAAGACAGTTACAACACAATTTATTAATATTTCGGGTAAATACCCTTTGTCAAAATAGACAAACAAACAGAGAGATCAGTCGCTACTTATCTTCATTTGCAGAAGGAATTTGGCAACTTAAGGAGGTGAGGTAAAATCAAATAAAAGGAAGAACAAAAGTGCATAAAAAGTAAAATAAAAATGACGTCAACGAAAAATTCATAAGAGAGAGACTCAGAGAGAAACTGAACACGAGAGATAAGAGTGTGTGTAAGCGCACAAAAGCAAGCAAAAGTGAATGCGTGTGTGTGAGGCCAGAAATAAAGAGAGAGAGAGAGAAGAGAGAGAGAGAGAGAGAACGAACAGGGATTACCCTTGGGCACGAAGAAGGCTGAGTGTCGAATACACAAAGCCTGCTAAACACCAACTCGAAGGCAAACTTTATATCACCTTCAAGTTAAGGACTACCTCAGGGAAAAACGGGAGGACCCCGGGGGAAAAAACCCAACATTTAACACGGTACACAACAAGTAATAAGTCATTGAATCAAAGCAAATAATCAAATTCAGTAAGAGAATAAGAAAATATCGGTATGAGTGGAGAGTAGGTAATTGTAAAACTGTCTTCAAGGGTAATCCCCCCCAAAAAAAAAACCCAACAACAACAAACAAACAAAAAACAGGGGGGGGGGGGGGGAGGGGGTTTGGGGGAGAGTCGTGGGAGGGGAGGGGAGGAGGAAGTGGAAGCAGGGAAAGGGAAAAAGCAAAAGCGTAAAGAAGAAAGAGGGAGAGAGAGATCAGGGCGGGGGAGGGGGGGGGGGGGGGGCGAGGAGAGAGAGAGAGAGAGAGAGAAAGGGAAAAATCTATCTATCTATCTATATCCCGTACTCTTGCCGACCGTTAGGGCACCACTGATGACTTTGCAACCAGCTCCCTCCATTCCTCTCTGTTCTCTGCCATTCTCAGCGTATCGCCCAGCTTCAGTCCTGTCCACTCTGAGATATTGTCCTCCCATCTTTTCCTCTGTCTTCCTCTTCTTCGTCCTCCTTGCACAGTGCCTTGCAGGATTGTTTTGGCAAGCCCCGCTGAACGTTTTTCACAATGGCTAATAGGTTTTCATAGGGCCCGATGGCTTGCCTGATTCTGCTTCCCACTTCCTCGTTCGTGATGTGATCTCTGTATGAAATGCCAAGCAGCCTTCGAAAACATCTCATTTCAGTGGCTTGTATCCTCCTTTCAAGATCCGCTGTGAGGGTCCATGACTCGCAGGCATACAAGAACACTGAGATGACTAAGAGGTTGGGCCCACGCTACCAGAATTTGCCACTAGCAATGTGTGTTAAGCAACAATTTGCCACCTGCCACATCGGCTTCGTGGCACACGTTTCAATGTGCGCACAACACGGCAGTTTAGCCTATGCTCTTTAGTTTTCAGCGTGCTCTCGACTGCATCATCTCCCCCTCGGCGTGGACAGGACGATTACCCTCTTATGCAATGCCCTCGCCTCGGGGGATTCCTGGACCTGGTCATGCAAGCTGTGGTTTGACGCGGTGAAGATGCTTGGCACCATTCGCTCTCACCGCTCTTGGGGGACATCCTGGCTCAGGCGGTCTCCACCACCCGCGCGGCGTACCACACCTCCGTCAACATCATCGCCGCTTCCGCTAGTTGTGACCAGGTGCGTCAGGATGCTTCTGGGCTCCTGCAACCTGCCGACCGACTTGAAGAACGCCGCTCTCCCTGGTGGACTTCGGTGCCGACGGACCAGCTCAGAGCCGACGCCCTTCGCGGCGAGGTCGCCGCTGGTCTTCAGAAGGCTGCCACTGAGGTGGTAACGTCACGACTCCCCAGCCTTCTACAGACGCCTCTTCTTGGTTCCCTAGCCGGCGGCAAGTGGCGCCCCGTCATCGACCTCTCCACACTGAACAAGTTCATCGCAGCCCCTGGGTGTTCACCTGCATCTTGGACGGCGTTGTCGCCAGGTCCAGACAGACGTCTGCAAGCCCCACGTCGAACTATCTGGACGATCTCCTCTGGCGGAACCGGTCGGAGGCCTCCTTAGAGTAGGACCGAGATGCGCTACTAAGAGCTGCTCGACCCGCTGGGCATCCGGGTGAACGTGGGCAAGTCCGGCCTCGTAACGTCCCGCCGCTTCGTCCACCTGGGGATGGCATTTCGCACCGATGAGGCTTCCGGAGCAATGGATACAGAAGTTGGCGAACCTAGGGTGACAGGTAGCTCAAGAGGAAGCGGTCGCCACCAGATTGTGGCTTCAGCTCCTGGGCCTGATGAGCGTGGCAGCGGACCTCCTTCCCCTTGGCCATCTCGACTACCACCAGCTTCAACTGCATCTGCTTCTCCACTCGCGACCATCAGCTGGCAACCTCGAGTTTCAGGTTCCGGTACTTCCGATGCTCCCTCCCATCTTCTACGCTGGGCGGATCCCTGCTGGCTTGCGACGGGAGTTCCCCTCTATTCGCCCCCACCTCAGCTGTCTCGCTGCGTCGACGCAAGTCTCTCCGGCTGGGGCGCACACCTGCTGCCGATGTTCTCCACAGCCTCCAGACCTCGCAGCCCGGCACTTCTACTGGTTAGAGCTGAAGGCGGTCATCACATGGGAGTCACGTCGGCGACACCAGGAGCTCCTCGTCCTCTCAGACAACTCCACGTTAGTCTCCTACTTCCAGAAGCGGGACGCGTCACGCTCCCCCTCCCTCTGCAGCCTCCTCTACCAGGTTCTCCGGTGGTGTGAAGATCAAGGCATCTCTCTCTGAGCGAGAGACTTCCCGAGCCACCTTTCTGTAATGGCCGACTCTCTTTCGCGCCGCAGCCAGCTTCTCCACTCCGAGTGGGCTCTCCATCCGGACATATTTCGGATGATCTGCGCAGCGTGGGAGACCCCCATGATCGACCTCTTCGCGGCGAGGTGGAATCGCCAGCTACCCCTCTTCGTCTCCCCCTTTCCAGTCCTGCTAGCCTGGGCAGTCGATGCTCTCTCCGTTCCATGGGACGGCCTCGTCGCGTACGCTTACCCACCTACGGTGCTCGTCCCAAAGGTCCTGCTCAAGCTCAAGGGTTGCAACGCGGTCCTATTTCTGGTGGCTCCGTTCTGCTGGAACAAGTCGTGGACCACCGATCTCCTGAACCTCGCCAAGGGCCCCAGCACCCTGCGGCTTCCCCCCCTGCGGCTGCCCATGGCAGGAGCGGTACCTCTCGTGCCCTGAGCGTCTCCTCCTCGACCTGACGAGTCTACGAGGGAAAGTGGCGAGCCCTGTGGTCTTTGTGCGACGACCGACCTCTCCCCCACAGATCTGTCTACCCCCCAGCGGGTTGAGTTCTTCCTCTGGCTCTTCGCCGAGCAGCACTGGGTGCCGATCACCATCAGAGGCTACCTGACCATGATCGCCGACACTTACCGCCACTTGGGCCACCCGGACCATGGTGGCTGTGAAGACCTTGCCGACCTGACGGCCCACTTGGCCTCCAGCGGCCTGCCCTCCGCTCGCTGATTCCGCAATGGGACCTACCCTGGGGACTGACGTGGCTCCACTCGGACCACTTCAAACTGCTCCCCTTAGCAGCCCTGAGTGATTTTTTTTGTTTGGCGAGTTAAAAAAAAAATCCACTCGCCAAATGCGAGTGTGCTCGTGCATTTTCCAATCCGTACTTCTTCAGTTCTAAATCCGAAAGTGCCTGAACGTTCAACCTTCACTTCTCGTAATACTAAGCAAGCAATAGCGACCCATTTTAGTGCATCTATGATGCATTAAAACTCAAAATCACGTACTGAAAATGTAACTACGGGGTAGTCAGACGCACTAAAATTCAGTGCATCTGCATCCGAGACGCATCATCCTTGCACCACCGTGCGTACCCTAACAGAGGTCGGTGCAGTCGTTCTACTTTTAGTGACAAGTTGGTTCATTTAGCCGCTCGCTTGGGTGCAGCTGCGTTCAGAATCACCCCGACTCCAGGGTTCGTGCGAGTGTAACTGGACGGGCAAACTGTCAGTTTACGTGTGGTGTCGGCATGTTATTACAAAGTGCACGCTACATGTTGAACGTGTTACTTGCAGTGACGTCACCATTCATACTATTATTGGATACCGCATGGTGCGTTTCACTTTCGATCATGAACGAAGTTGTAAATGGCGGAGAAAAAGTAAAGGAAGCTGGAATGCTTCTGCACCGTCTGATAGTGATAATCGCTTAGAAGAAAGTTGCACTTCGACACCGTCGTCTCCATAAACACTGAAGCGACAGTACCAGAAATGATACCCCTGGGCTGTGCGTGGCACTACCGCTGCGACTCGCAGTTTTCAGAGTTTATGGCTGCGTGTATTTCCAAGGCTAAAGCATGACGGCACACGGATGACATGCGCAATGCGCATGGAGGCGAACTAAAAAAGTCCAGAAATTTGAACAGAAATAAGTTTGTCAGTTGTTGTTGTTGTTTTTGTTTTTGTTTTTTTGTTGTTTTTTTTTAATCGTGGTCGATCCGGCCATCTTCTGGTACACAGCTCTAAAATTGGAGAAATACGTCTTTCAGGTTAAAACCAACTTTTAAGTACATTAGTTCACACACACACACAGAGTTTAGACCAAGTCAGACTTTGGTTGTCAATCTGCATTCAGCAGAAAACGCTGCATTCTCTGTTATACTACATTATCACACGATCATACAAATAAATAAATATATGTTTTTCTGTGTGTGTGAGAGAGAGACGGAGAGTGTGACAGGCTTTTACATGATAGCTCACCAGTTAAAGAATCAGTATCATGGAAAGGACGAACACACACCATCACAACACATTTGAAGAGGAGAGAGCGAAATGAGTTAATTGATTTTAAGGAACATACAGATGATGCAGTTTTTCTTAAATAAATCTGCGGACCTTCTATAATGCTCAGATGAGGGTCTGTGTACCCTCTAAAATTTATACCTGGGGGTCTACAGACCCTTTAACCTGTTGTGAAAACAGAAGCTCTGCTCTACTTACCAAAAAAAATTAAAATAAATAAATAAATAAAAATCCCACCACAGGTTCACATAGAGACTTATTTCTCCACTTGATTCTATCTAAAGCTTGAAGTCAGGACATAAACATTAACTTGGTTATGATCGTCTGTTTAAATATTAGTTCTCAATGCCTCTGGGCAGAAAACACTAACATTGGGCATCAAACACTTGTGGTACATTATATTGTTGCGTTGGGCTATTTTCAGTACTAGTAAAATTTTCAGTTTTGGCTAGTAACATTTTCAGTTTGGCTAGTAAAACTTTTAAGTCACTAGCCAAAGGCTGGTGGGCAAAATTTTAGACTTTCAGGGATGCTTAGCGCGGTTGGCTGACGTGACCTGAAAGACTTGCTTCTACTGGCCCTCGCCATGGCCTCCAGGGCCAGCGAACTGCACACGCTCTCTACACGCCCCTCCTGCTTGCAGTTCAGAACAGATGGCTCCGTGCACCTACTGACCGATCCGGCCTTCCTGGCCAAGACCCGGTCGCCGTTGGCCGCCTCACAGGTGATCACCTTTCGGCTGTTACGGGAGCCAAGCCTGGCACAAGAGACCCGACAGCAGGACCCGGTGAGAGCCGTACGAGTGTACCTGCACCGGACCAAGCTGTTACGCAGGGGACGCTCCCGCCTCTTTCTCCCTCCGTCCCCAGGTAGAACTGACATCTCGGCCCAGACGATATCTTCCTGGCTCCGATGAGTTATATTCTTCGCCTACCAGAATCTCTCCCCTGACGATGCAAGCCGAATGAACATCAGGGCGCACAAGGTTCGAGCCATGGCCGCAAGCCTCGCCTTCGACTGCAACTGCGCCATCAAAGACATTGTGGTGGCTGTGGGCTGGCGAGCAGAGTTGACCTTCACCTGGTTCTACCTGAGGGACCTCTCCGGCCAGCGGGAGAACAAACGCTGGTGGGAGACATCGCCGTGGCGCAACACTCCCTCCCGGCAGCCTAGGTGCCATAGGTAGCTCTTAGCTGAAATTGTGGAAAGGTTGCTCCAGGGAGGGCAGGTCTCACTGGCAGTATTCAGGGGTTAGGGGCGTTTTATGTGGCACCCACCTCCTATACGCTCTTCTTAATAGTAATGTCATCGTAATGTATTTTGAAGAAACAAATGAATTTTTCTCTATAATTTATTTTTTCGAAAAATACTTACCGATGACATTACTTGAAGGACCCTCCCACATGCCCCGCTTGCCACTAGTCAGCTAAGCGGACAGACAGGCGGGAATCTGCTATGCATGACCGGATGGGGATGGACGGGAGACTACTTGGGGTACTCACTAGGTTACGGCGCCCCTAGGTTACCTCCCCTGCCATATAGGTACACAACCAATTTTTGGCTGAAATTGTGCTAGAGGCATTCCTAATAGTAATATCATCAGTAAGTACTTTTTGAAAAAATACATTTTAGAGAAAAATGAATTTTTCAATTAAAATGCATTTTTTTGAAAAATACTTACCGATGGTATTACACTTAGGAAATGGCTCTTAGCTAGCCTAATTTTAGCCAAATTTTGGTTGTGTCCGTATAAGGGGGGTGTTGGCAGGAGTGGGGCGCCATAGACCATGCCCAACCCGAATAGCCTCCCCTTACTCACATCCGGTACAAGATTACCCAGCATACCCCAGTTTAGTTCTTAGCGAACTGCGGCAAGCGGGGCCGGAGGGAGGGACCTTCGAGTAATACCATCAGTAAGTATTTTTCAAAAAAATGCATTTTAATTGAAAAATTCATTTGTTTTCTCAAAACACATTACCGATGGTATTACACTTAGGAAGAATCCCAAAGAGGAGGTGGGTGCCGCTATAGCGCCCCTACTGCCAACAACATTGTCCACAAACTCGCCCTCCTGCAGCACACTCCCGATAATTTTAGCTAAGATACCTGCGGCGCCTAGGGCGCCGGGAAGGAGTGTTGCGCTGCTGCGGTGTCTCCCACCAGCGAGAGGATCTGTCGCTGGGAGGAGAGGTCCCTCAGGTAGAAGCGGGCGAAAGTGGACTCCGCTCGCCATCTCATAGCCGCCACAAGTCTCTGACTGCACCAGTGCTGTCGCAGCGGAACGTGCGGCCATGGCTCTGACCTCGTGCGCCGCGATGTTCAACATGTGGCATCAACAGGTCAACGTCCTGGAAGGCCGGGCGGAAAACTCCCCGGAACCAGGAGGAGCAGGTCTGGGCTGAGATATCACGTCTACCTGTGGACAGAGGGAGAAAACAGGTGTGTGCGTCCCCCGCGCCAGCTTGGTCCGGCGCAGGTACACACGGAAGACTCTCACCGGTTCCTATTGTCTGGTCTACTGAGTGGAATCTGACACTCGCACGGGCGGACAGACATAGACTGTAGGGCAGCCAAGGCGACCACGACCTGGCCCTGAAGGCTGGTACCGTTAGTAGTTGCACGGCGCCTTCCGTCCGTAACTGCCAGCCATCTGTGTGTGTGTGACAACAGCGCGTATGGATGCTGACCCTGGAAGAGGTAAGGCTGTCACCGGGTTTTGAAGTCTGTACTCCCGGGTGGCGTCCAACACGCGCAGGGCGAAACAACTGTCACCGTCATGTAGGCCGCGTCTCGTCCAGGCAGATGTTTCAGGTAGCTGTAGCATGAACCGGTCGACTGGCACTGCCAGCCACCCGGGTGTGTGGACAGCGTGCATAGTAATGAGCCTGGAGGTTGAGTCAAGGACTGCCCTGAAGCTCTCCTCCTTGAAACATCCGTCAGGCACGTCATGTGCCGGGTTTCAACAGACGAGGTTGAGATCCCGTAAGCCCCCATGGTAGAACTTGGTCCCTGCGCAGCACAGCTGGGCATTCCAAAGCGAAGGGAGCCTCTGAAAGTGAGGTTTTGCAGCTACCCGGGTCTGATGAGCGAAATCGCCTGTAGGAGTCGGCGATCATGGTGAGATAGTCCTGAACGGTGAAAGGGGGGCCGTCCTTAGGAGATGAAAAACCCCGAGGAAGCACCCTGCCAGCTGGGGCTTCGTCAAGTTCGGAAGGAAGAAGGTTGTCGCAGACCTGCCTACCCTTTACATTTGAAATGTGTAGTGTTCCGGACCAAATGTGTAGTTTTTCAGGCAAATGAGTAGTTTCAACCGAAAAATTGACAAGGTTAATTGTGGCACGCCACTCACTCTCACACACATATTATATATATATATATATATATATATATATATATATATATATATATATATATATATATATATATATATATATATATATAATGTTTGGTGTCGGCAGACAAATTTTGACCGACTTCTACCGGGCAGTTATTGAAAGTATTTTGACCTTCTCCCTGACTGGTTTGGCAGCACCACACAGAAAGAGCGATCCAAATTAAAAAGAGTAGTAAAAACTGCATCGAAAATCATAGGTATTTGGAGTCCCTCTTCCACTCACGAAAGAATGCTAAAAAAAAAAAAAAGGCTAGATCCACCCTCCGAGACGATTCCCACCCAGCCCACGAGTTGTTTGAGATGCTGCCATCCGAGTGCCGTTATAGAGCGATCGGGACACGCACGATTCGTTTTAAAAACAGTTTTTATCCAACCACTGTCCAGACGTTCAATGATGCAAACAAACGTCAAACCTGACCCATCCGTCCCACTGTTTGGGCATGTAATGTATATACAGTATGTCCAGCTACATCAAGCGACATGTTTCATTATTACGATATGTTCTCTGTGACTTGTCTCACTGTGAAATCGTGTTTATTGCCTTTACGATTAGACCACAATAGTTCAAGGCATGCAGGTGTATGCGAGTGAATGTGTGTGTGTGTGCACGTGAGCAGCTTAACTATATTTTGATGTAGTAAAACTGTTGCCGCTAGGGTTTCATGTGAAAGAAAAACAGAAGATAGTGGTGGAAAACTCTTTAAAATAGAAACAAGGAACGACGTTTCGGATCAAAGATCCTTCTTCAGGTGACATGCAGTGTGGTTGCCGACAAGGGTGTGTGCCAGGTGGTAAGGTGTGAGATGCGCGAAGTGAACTAATGTATCACGTTTGCCAGCGACCAGCGGAGGATCAGGAAATATGTCTTTCATTACTGTGTCATTTTGAATGATGTGGAAGTTTCTGAGGAGAATGTTTTTGATTAGGATGTTGTGAGGATGATACGTGATACACAGGACCGGCCGGTCCTCTGCAGCACTGTGAGTTTTCTCCCGCAAAGCTTCACTTCTGCTTGTGGCCTCATCTTTAGAACGAGCGGTGTTGACGATGTCTTAGGGGTATCCCTGGTGTGAGAAGAAAGTGGCCATGGTTTCTCTCGTGTTCTTTTCTGTTCTACGTTTGTTTCCATGTCACCTGAAGAAGGATCTTTGTTCCTTGTTTCTATTTTAAAGGGTTGTCCACCACTATCTTCTGTTTTTCCTTTATATTTTGATGTGTTTTACTTTTATGTTCTTCTTTTTAAGTTGCGCAGCACCGAAACGATTTCCTAATGTATTATTACATATGGCAATAAAGTTCTATCATAATCTTAATATAATTATGCAAAAATTCAAGGTGGTGGGTGGGTGAGTGTCAAGCTGTCAAAACTAATTTCTGGCCCAGCGCCTGATGACGGCATCGTGTTTGTTCAGGTCCCTCCTTTTTCTCTCTTTAGCACCAGCCAGCAGTCAGCGGCACTGTCCGTCTCTGAGAGCCAGCTCAGTCTTTCTCTTTCGTTGTATTACTGAGCTGGCAAACCGCAGGTACTGCATTGAGATATCTAAACTAATCATTTTTTTTTTTTAATTCAGGCTAAATGAACCGATAGATTCGATGACGGAACACAATGTGACACCTAATTTTGAAACTGAATCTCGAAACAATATTTCTAAACAATTATTTGCAGAGATCGTGGATTTAATACGTACACTACATTCGTATCAGAAACCCACATTTATATGCCCACACAGTTTCATATAGTATGTGCAACGTACTCTACTTCTTCTAGTCTACTCTATGCTTTAAACAGTAATAACGTCCTCAACTTTAGGATGCAAACAAGGCCGATCCAAAATAATGACAATCAAACAGAGCCCTTTGATTCTCAGCAGCCTCTACAACATGCATGAGCTTATGAAAATCTATGCCTCTTGTAGATGGAAGGCCATGGATAAAAGCAAATAATTCCGCAGTGGCTTACTCATCCAGGGAATCTAAAAAGGTGTAAAGTAGGCCTGCAAAATGCACAGATTCCCATCAGCCGATTCAATCTCTGGGGCTTCATCATGATCTATGTCAAGTGCAGTTGTAAAGGTCCGACTAAGACACTGTTTCCAGGCAAAATGAGGAGGGGACAGAAAAGAAAGGGGAAGTGTTGTATCGGTAACGGTCGACTGCACAAGATAAACATTGGGCTATGGGCACCAGCTTGATGAGTTTTCTGACCTCAGCCCGGGGTCAGGGGGTATCGGATTTCACTGAAATTTCAGACATTCCAGTGGCCCGCTTGCACACACACTCATGGAACACCGCGGGCAGTAACACAAGCTGAACGGATCGGCGGGATAAAAAAAATTTGGTTCTGAAGGCAAGTTATTACGTAGAATTGTGAAACAGAATTACGTAGTTGGACTCAGAATTGCGTAGTTACGTAGTTGGTTAAAAAATGCGTAGTTTTCTATGGCCAAAACGTAGTGTAGGCAGGTCTGTTGTCGTCATTCCCGTCACACAGCGCTCGTCATCTACCCTCGCAACTCGACTGGGTGAGGGTCTGCGGGTTGTCTCGGTAGCACCCATGGCCGCCGTAGGAAGCCTCTGTGGAAGAGGGCTTGCTGCCCAATCTCCGGGTGCGCACCTACATCCACCAACCTGCCACACAAGTAATGGCGGACAACCAAGCGTATAACTCGGCAATCAATCTCGATGGCGAGCAGTGAAGTTGGAAGATCTGGCCACAGCGACGCCTCCCCGCGCGGCAGGCCTCCCGCGGACTAGCCTCTCACAATTACGCCGTCCTTCTCCAAGCAGAAGAGGTGTCAGGTTGAACGGTGATCCCCTAGCAAGTCATCCGTCCGAAGAGAGCTGAAGAAGGTACTGAGAGTCCCTCCTACACTGCCCTGCTCCCGTCTACTGGGAGTCCCACTCGAACAGGACGACCACGCACTCCATCTTCGACGGAATCCCGCGAAGAAAACACGTAGTACCTGTCCCGTAGCGTAGGCCCTCTAGTCGACAGCGAAGTGGGCATGATCCCAGCCTACCGCCCGGCTTACCAACTGGTTACGACATCGAAAACTCGAGTTGTCCCAGGTCCTGGAGACGCACCGCTGCTCTCAGGTCTTTGTCTGGCATCTGCCAAGATGACGAGGCACTTGTGTAGAGTCGAAGGACGAAGATCGTGCTCCAATCCACCGTCTAGTGTAAGAGCTGCGTCGACCATACTGCCACAGGCCCGAGCGCAACGACCTCTCAGGAACTAATTCCTGCCAAATTGTCCCGTCTAACTCCCGGTACTTGCGCCCCCAGCCGCAGGATCCACAGCGCCGAATGGGTAACTTCACAAGGCACAACCGAGGGCAAGTCCATCCGCTCCGGTCCGGCGCCGCAGCCTGCCGGAACTCCAAGTCGCCTCCACCCAGGGAAGCGAACGTTTCCGCTAGGTCCCGAAGCTGTCGTCTAAGGAGGCGAGAAGGGTGCATGGTCACCGCTGACTACGGCCAGGCCCAAGCGAAGAGTAGCACCCCGTCGTGAGAATGATGCGACTAGCAGCAACTCATCTCAGCCGGAGCTAATCTGAACTGTGTGCATATCCCCGATGAAGACGGCGCCCGCCGTGAAGACTGTCGGACCAGTCCTCCACCCGCGCTGACCTCTATCCCTCGCTCGCCAGGAGTATGCTGCCACGGACATTCACAGTACTGTGCCGTTGGCGTCACAACGTCGCCTCCGTCTCTCGGATGTAAGTCACCCAATCCGGTGCAGCCGACGAACCGCGCCTCCGCGGAAGAGGGGTCCCTGCCAATCCCGTCTGACGGTCCCCAGTGTTCTAAGAAGACTGCTACATCCGGCGGTGCCAGCAGCGTGAATCAGCTGAGCAACAGTCCTTGTAAGCCTCCTTGTCGGACTGCCCAGGGGCCAAGAAGTTCTCCACTGCGCGGTGCCCTGCGTGGCCGACTCTCCCACTCGGTCGCGCGTAATCGTTTAGGACGGACGCCGCAACCGTCGGCAGCGGAAGAAGTAGGATCAAGCTGAAGCCACCAGCGCCTCCCCCGGCGCCCTGAAGTGGAGACAGAAGCCGACCAGGAGGGGAAGGGACTTGAAAAGCTTGGACACGATGAGGGGACCTGCTTCGTCCCAGGCCCGAGTAGACTCTCCTGAAATCCCCACAGTAGACGGCGATCGCAAGACCTCTCGGAACTGCGAGCGTAGCGACGTAGAGAAGCTATCCTCGTCCAGCAACAGCGAATGACGTCCTCTGGCGTCCAGCGGGAACCGTCTGTCCCGCACGCAGGAGAAGGGAAGTCCAACCCCTCCGAAGTCCGGGGAACTCCGGCCGGCGGCGATCCAACGAAGGTGGACCCCGCACTTGGAAGGAACAACGTAGTCTCAGGGGGCCGCTCCCCCGAACGGTGGCGATAATTCGGAGCGCCTGTCTTTACCTTGCGTAGCGCGCCAAGGAACTGGGACGTCGTCTCCTGTTCCTCTCCTACCCCTGGTTCTGTGAGGTGAGCACCTGCTTCCGAAGGGGAACTGAAGATCGTGAGCGAATGCCGGAACCCGGATCCCATCGTGAGGTCGTCTCTTCTGCACTGCATCTAGAGCGGCTCTCGTCTGCATGGTCGGGGTGAGGCGTGGCCCAACATCACTGAGCCGGGATCTTGTAGTGCGAAGTGTAGCGGTCCTGTAGCCCTTGCGGTCGCCACAAGCCCTAGAAAGCCGGTGAATAGCCCGGGCGAGGGCGCCCAACCTAATAATAACAAAAAATAAATTAATCAATGCATAATGCATGAGTACTATTTGATTGTAATTGCCCTTAAGGGATAATCAAGTTATTTAATTAAATTAAAATATGAGAGACAGAATACCTCTCTGTTTTCTCGTCTCCATTTCCGAACTAAGTAATCGGTTCAGAGGTTCCAGGAATCCAACCTCTAAGGATAAGAGGTGTTGCGTCCCAGCGGCCCGGCGAACCGCTGAGCCGCTGGGAAAGCAGCCTTTTAACCCCCGTGTCGCACCCCGATAAACGTACATACTCATACGTGTTCGCTACCGCACCAACATGCTCTCACAGACACTAGTCACTGTCCTGAGAAGTCGAGCAGTTGCTACTGCATAACCTGTTTATGAATTGTCTGGCCCGGGACTGGAAGCGTCGTAGGTTCGGTAGCCGACGCCAGCCCTCCGCAGACAGCGACTACAAGCTCACTGGGCCGGGACGCCTAGGTCACTGCCGTTGACATGGGTCCCACCTTGTTGCTCTGTCCACCTGTTGCTAGTCCACTCTGGCCTGCGGAAGGACAGTGGAGCGGGCAACTCTCGAGGCCGGGTCCCGTGAGAGTACGGGTACAGGGCCGGCGGAAGAATCATTGGTTTAGCCATTCAAGTAGAGGTTGTCAGGTACCTCTCCTGCTGACAAGAGCCCAGAACAAGGTATCGTGTGCGTTACTGGTCCGGGACAACGTCACTGACACTGACTTGGGTCCCACCTTATTACTCTTGGGTGTCTCTGTCCGGCGATCTCTGATAGACGTCATACTCTCTCTGTGGGACAGCAAGTCACTGCTTCTGACTTGGGTCCCCTTTGTGACTCTTGGGCGGCTCCGTCAGGCGAGCTCTGATAGACGCCGAACGCTCTCTGAGTGACAACTTGCCGACCCGTTTACCCCCTGGGTGCAGTCAGTGTATTTTGAACTGACTAATAGTGTACTTTGGACTCACATGTGTATTTATGCACAAGCCGGTGAGTTGTCAGTTTCTCCAAAATGTGTATTTTGTGTATAAACGTGTATATGTATGTGTACCCCAAAGCAAAATTGTGTACTTCAATACGCCGAATGTGTATGGTAAACAGGTCTGAACAACCAAGCCACTAAGGTAGCAACCCAATTTAGTAATATTTTAGGTAAATACCCTTTGTCAGTAGACAAACAGAGAATCAGCCACTACTTATCTCTTTGTAGAAGGGATGTGGCAACCAAGCCACTGCTTCCGTGTCCCCGATCCCCGATAGGCGTCGCACGCTCTCTGTGGGACAGCAAGGCCACTGCTTGTGCCTTGGGTCCCACCTTGTAACTGTCAGGCGTCCCTGCCCGGTATCTGATAGGCGTGGAACGCTCTCTGTGGGGCAACAAAGCCACTGCTCTGACTTGGGTCCCACCTTGACACTGCCAGGTGTCACTGCCCGGCGATCCGATAAGCGTGGTACGCTCTCTGTGGGACAACGAAGTCCCTGCTTCTGACTTGGGTCCCACCTTGTTAGCTCGGACATCAGTGCCCGGCGATCTCTGATAGGCGTCGTACGCTCTGTGTGGGACCACGAAGTCCCCGCTTCTGACTTGGGTTCCACCTTGTTAATCTCGGACATCAGTGCCCGGCGATCTCTGATAGGTGTCGTACGCTCTCTGTGGGACAACGAAGTCCCTTTGTAACCTCTAGACTTCTCTGACAGGCGCTCTCTGGCAGGCTTTGTACGTTCTCCGTGGGGCAACAAAGTCTCTGTTCCGGACTTGGCACCCACCTTCTTACATTCGGTCGTCTCTGCCAGGTTACCACTGCCGGGCCTGGAATGGTCTCTGCGGGACAACGAAGTCCCTATTACTGACATGGGTCCCACCTTCGGACCTCCGGTCGTCTCTGTCAGGTTACTTCTGCTAGGCCTGGAATGGTCTCTGCGGGACAACGAAGTCCCTATTACTGACATGGGTCCCACCTTCGGACCTCCGGTCGTCTCAGTCAGGTTACTTCTGCTAGGCCTGGACCGGTCTCTGCGGGACAACGAAGTCCCTATTACTGACATGGGTCCCACCTTCGGACCTCCGGTCGTCTCAGTCAGGTTACTTCTGCTAGGCCTGGAATGGTCTCTGCGGGACAACGAAGTCCCTGTTACTGACTTGGTTCTCTCCTTATCGTTGGTCGTCACGGTCGGCCGGTCTTGTATAGGCCTCGGACGTTCCCTGCAGTAAAAGCGCCACAGGTCTGACCACTCTTCCTCCGGCCATGAGGCGCAGACATCACAGGTATGGGTTGAATCACCACCGGAGCCGGGTAGGCAAAACTCGTGTTCGTCCGAGGCCATTGGAAATCACGACACCTCGTGCAGGTCCGAACCTTGTATCTGGAACAAGATAGCATAATGAAGGACGAGCGAGCGTGGCCTCTAAGGCCACGCAATAAAAGACCGCCCGCGAAATGTGTCGATCCTACTCGAAAAACGAACCGAGTGCACCGCACGTGCCGACGCTCGGCGCTCTTTCCCACCCAGAGCGCCGGTCGAGGGCATGCACCGAGATATTACCTGTCCATGTCAGGAAAGGAGTCAACCCACGTCTCTCCAGCGAAGCGAAGACCCCGATGCAAAGGCAGCTCGCCGCTAAGTCCGACCGGCCGGCAGCAAAGTCGAAGCCGCGCTTAGGCAAGGCTCAGTCCCCACTGCAAAGTTCCCGTCACCAGAAACCGCCCGGCTCGGTGAAGAAAGGCACAGGCGAAGACTAGTAGCCGCTGAGTGCAGAAGCAAGAGCATCCAATGTCGAAAACGACCGGTCAAAACCGAACGGAGCTCGAAGCGAACACAACCGAACTCGGCCAGCTAAGAACTAAAACTGGGGTATGCTGGGTAATCTTGTACCGGATGTGAGTAAGGGGAGGCTATTCGGATTGGGCATGGTCTATGGCGCCCCACTCCTGCCAACACCCCCCTTATACGGACACAACCAAAATTTGGCTAAAATTAGGCTAGCTAAGAGCCATTTCCTAAGTGTAATACCATCGGTAATGTGTTTTGAGAAAACAAATTAATTTTTCGTTGACGTCATTTTTATTTCACTCTTTACACACTTTTGTTCTTCCTTTTATTTTATTTTACCTCACCTCCTTCAGTTGCCACATTCCTTCTGCAAATGAAGATAAGTAGCGACTGATCTCTCCGTTTGTTTGACTATTTTGACAAAGGGTATTTACCCGAAATATTAATAAATTGTGATGTAACTGTCTTTTCTAAGCGTGTTTCTTTATCCGTTGGGTACTTCTTTGCCCATCGCAAGCTTTTCTGGAAAGAGCACCTGACATTTAAAACCTTTTTTTAATTATCCCCCAAAAAGAAGAAGTGCAAAACAGGATCCACTGTACATGACATTTTACTTCCAGCACGCAAGGGACACCAACAAGCAGAGTCTCGGCCGATTTTTAAAATACGGAAAATACTGATGTACAAGATTTCTGTCTCTCTATCTGCCAACACTCACCCATGTATGTTGACCACCTTGTGCATGCTGCCATCGGTACTGTAAACATTTCTGGTGGTTTCATGCACGTGGGGGTTCATATTCATAAAAGGAAATTGATGCATGGTGGTCATTCGAAGTAACTCAATAAAATATATAAGAAATACTAGCTCTCTCTATTATAATGTAAACACATGCGCGAGCGCGCACACACACACACACACACAATTGTGCTAGTTGCAGGTTAAAAACATACATACAATAAGCATATCACACACACACACACACACGCGAAGTGCACATTCATGCTTAACCACTTCCCCGCCATTGGCCACATACTGTCTTTCTGAAATCTGTTAACTTACAGGCATAGAACCCCAGCTACCGAAGTACCATTGGATACATACTGAGGCCAGCAAGAGGCATAGATCCTCATGAGCCCCACCAAATGCGGGGGCTCATGAGGATCTATGTCTCTTGCACATGGGCAGTTCACTTTTCCTCGGCAGTCAAGGGGTTAAACTGAATGACGCAAAACCTCACCAGAGGAGACTGGGACAGGAGATGAGCATACAGATGGCAAGGGTGACAAAGTGCGTGCCGGCCGGGGTCAACGGAACGTGACTGGTCAGCAACTGCAGTAATGATTCCATCTCCTCTTCTGTGTACCTGTTAACATATTGTCACACACCTCCATTACATGAAAACATGTAACTGTAGCACCCGCCACAGTCATGCATCAGCATGGCCTAGGGAGAACCAAATCCACTCACCCGCAGCAAAATGTTAGCCGATTTTGTGTTCATCGAGGCAAAGTAAAATTTCTGGAAGCCCATATGATGAATGCAAATTTCGCGTGCACACACACAAATTGTTTGGACTATGACAAAACAATTTAGGCTCCCAGATTTCACATGGATGGTAGTCCAAATGGCTACGATTGGTGTCTGAAAACGTTTGGTCCTCCCTGAGAGCCTAGGAGAAAATCTTCCGAAAATTGACCATATGCATGCATTGAGGTGGTAAAATTCTTAACCTAACTGACAACACTGTAACCATTTCAGAAATGCACAAAAATAACAAACAAACACTTGGGGGACACAGTGTAAAAAACTAAAATGACTGAAAACGGGCCATGGATGAACTCCAAACCCAGCAAGAGATATAAATTCTCATGAGCCCCTGCATTTGCAGGGGCTCATGAGAATTTATGCCTCTTGCAGATAGAACAGGATGGCTAACGGCTGTTCTGTCTGAACCAAAAAGCTGGAATTCAGCTTTCTGAGATTTTGAAAACACTGAATCAGCCTGCAGGACTGAAGACTGTCCTTGAAACTGCAAATTTCTGAAAGTTTCAAAGACAAGACAGCAAAGTGCTTGCAGGATAGGAGGATCGGCAGAGAATGACAAGTCAGCGACTGTAGTAAAAATTCATCAAATTCAAAGGCTCTTGTGGCCTTGTCCTAGATAATTCTCAGCTACACCACTAAAGCCTACCTGAGCGTGGCTATGCCTTTGAGAGCTGAGTACAGGCGCACCAAGGCCGAGGATCGAACCACAGAAGTCTGGGCGAGGGGTGTGTAATGCGGGGGTGTGAGGGACCGAAGCTGCTGCAGCAGGTGGTGTCGCAGAACATCCAGCATGGACGGACTCGTAACACTGTGTTTCTGCACACAGTCCTTACGAGTGATATGGGTGAACAGAACAATGCACATATGGAGAAAAATTCATTTTTCTCTAAAAGGTATTTTTTCGAAAAATACTTACCGATGACATGACTACATGGGAATATCTACTTCTAGGCTCAATTTTAGCCTACTTGCCCGTTGTGTGCCCACACAACCCGAGAGGCACTCGGGGAACCCCCCAGAGGGGCCGAGAGTTATCTCCCCATACCTGCCTTACCAGATCCGGTCACGAGACCATTCAGTCTGATACTTCGCTCGAAAGCGGCAAGCGGGGCAGGAGGGAGGGACATCCGAGTCATGTCATCGGTAAGTATTTTTCGAAAAAATACCTTTTAGAGAAAAATGAATTTATTTCCTCAAAAACATTACCGATGACATGACTACATGGGAGAATTGCGATGAGGAGGCGGGTGCCGCCCAAAACTCCCCCAGCAGAACAGCGCCGTTCTCCCCGTCGCACACTCCCGACAATTTTAGCGAAGTGCATCTACGGTGCCAGTGGCACCGGGAGGGAGTGTTGCGCGGGCGGCGATGTCCCCCCACCAGTGCGAGATTCTCTCGCTGGCTAGCCAGGTCCCGGAGGTAGAAAGGGGCAAAGACCGATTCGGTTTTCTAGCCCACGGCTGCCACGATGTCCTTGACAGCGCGGTTTCGATCAAACGCGACGTTCGTGGCCATAGCTCGTACCTCGTGTGCGTGAATGTGCAGCCTCTTCGCTCCCTCAGGGGAGATCTCCTGATAAGCGGAGCGTATGACCCAGCGGAGCCAGGAAGAGATCGTCTGGGCTATAATGTCACGCCGGTTGGGTCTTAGGAGTAGGAAGAGGCGCGACCGTCCCCTGCGGACGGGCTTAGATCGCCGCAGATAGATATTTTTTTAGGGCGCGCACGGGATCCTGTAGCCTGGTCTCCTGGGACCGGGGTCGGTCTCTCAGCGGCCTAATGGTGATCACCTAAGGCGGAGTTAAAGGAGACCTGTTATTTGCCAGAAAGGCCGGGTCCGTGCGCAGCTGGACGGAGCCATCTGTTCGGAACTGCAGATCGGCAGGGCGTGCTGAAGGCGCATGTAGCTCGCTCCCGCGCGAAGCGGTAGCCAGTGCCAGCAGGAAACAAGTCTCGCGTGCCAAGTCCGCGAGCTGGGCCAAAGGTAATGGTACGAAGCGGGCGGAGTTCAACCACGTGAGCACCCAGGGTAGGTCCCAGTGAGGAAGGAGCGAGCGGAGTGTAAGGCGCTGGGTGCCGAAGTGTCCCATAAGGTCGGCTAGGTCCTTGCCGGCGCCCGGATCGGGTCGTCCCAGGTGACGATAGGTGTCCGCCATCATGGACAGGTAACCGCGTACCGTGATGAGGGTTAGGCTTTGGTCTCGAAGAGCCAGAGAGAGAAGTCCGCCAGCGGAGGATGAGTCAGATCCGTGGGCGTAAGGCCAAGATCGGTACACCAGGAACAGAGGACTCGCCAGTTCCCTCGTAGGCTTGAAGGGTCGACAGTCTCCGGGGCGCAGCGATCGCCTCCATAGCTGCATCTGAGTATACTCTAGCTCCGGGGGTTTGCCGCCCAACCTCCAGGCGTAAAGGAGGAGCCACTCCAGGCAGGGGTGGAACAGCGGCTGGCGCGGTTGCTTGAGCATGGTCCGCGGGGTGGGCAGCAGCAGGGGCGGGTCTGTGGCGAGGCTGAGCAGGTCGGTGGTCCAGGAGCGGTTCCAGACGAGCGGTGCGACCGACAGGAGGAACGCCGAAGAGCCCCGCAGTTAGAGGAGGACTTAGGACACGAGGACGGTAGGGGGACCGGTATAGGCCACAAGTCCGTCCCAGGGAAAGGAGAGCGCATTGACAGCCCAGGCAAGGTGGTCGGGAATCGGGGAGACGAAGAGGGGAAGCTGGTGGTTCCACCTCGGGGCGAACGACTCGGCCTGGGGAGTCTCCCAGCGGGCGCAGATCATCTGAAAGATGTCCTGTCGCAGGGTCCATTCCGTGTGTAGGAGTTGGTCGCGGCGAGACCGAGAGTCGGCCAAGACATTTAGGCATCCGGGAACGTGCGGGGCTTGAAGGATAATGCTCCGGTCCTCGCACCAACGCACCTTCCTGTAGAGGAGCATACACAGGTCAGGGGAGCGTGTGCCACCTAGCTTCTGGATGTAAGCGACCACGATCGTGTCGTCCGAAAGCACGAGAAGCTCCTGGTGTCGGAGGAGGTACTCCCCGGCGTGAAGGGCTCGCCATACGGCCTGCATCTCCAGACAGTGGGTGTGGGTGTGCGCCCAGTGGGAGGGCCAGGGGCCCGCCTGGAGGGGGAGAGGCTAAGGGAACTCCCGACGCTAGCCACGTAGGGCCGGTCCACCGACGAAGGTGCGGACGAAGCATCTGGGGCACTGGGACCGCGGCCGTCAAGTCTCTGGAAGACGTGAGCCAATGGAGAAGATGCAGTTGAATTGGCCGGGAGTAGAGACGCCCTAGTGGGATAAGATCCGCTGCGGCGTTCATCAAACCCAGCAACTGAAGCCAGACTCTGGCGGGGCCTGCATCCTCCCGAGCTAACTGGTCGGCTAGATCAGCAATCCTCTTGATCCGGGGCACCGGAAGGCGTACCGTGTTGAGGTTGGTAGGGAGTTCCATACCCAGATGCACAACCCGGCGGGAGGGAGAGATCTGACTTGCCGTCGTCTACTAGGAAGCCCAGGTGTGCCAGGAGGTGCAAGAGAGCATTCTCTGTCCGTGGCTAGCGTGGTCTCCGATTGGTTGCACAACGGAGGCCGTCCAGGTAGTTCGATGTGGACTGGAGGAGGACTGTCGGGCTAAGGCGACTAAGGCGTCCATCCGCCAAGCGAAGACCCAGGGGCGGAGGTTGAGTCCGAACGGCAATCCTACCGAAGGCGCTCGAGCGGTGCGCACTAGTGTCCTGAACAGAAAGTGGAACGGAAGGAGTCGGGGGCGCGACCGAGTCGCGCAAGCTAGGGCTGACGTCTCTCCTGGCCAGACTCAGTGAGTAGGGCGCTACGCCGGCGTACAGATCCTCCGGAAGGATCAGCGGGCTTAACGGGGAGAGACGGGAGAGGAAGGCCAGTCACGTGGGACGGCACATGGCGGACTGCTGCAGGCCGGGCTCAGTGAGGCGGGCGCTGTGCCGGCAAACAGACCCTCCGGAAGGGTCAGCGGGCGTGGCAGCAGTGGCAGTCCTCTGATCAGCCATCAAGTGACCTGAAAGTGGAACGGCGGGAGTCGGGGCGCGACCGTGTCGCGCAAGCTAAGGCTGAAGCCTCTCTTGGCCAGACTCCGAGAGCATGTCACTACGCCGGCGTTCAGATCCTCCGGGGGGAGCGGCGACGATCCCGGCGAGGCGAATGATCCCTCCAGCGGCGCTCGAGGGGCGAGCGTGAGTGTCTAGAACTGACGGTGGAACGGGATGAGTCGGGGGCGCGACCGTGTCGCGCAGGTTGAGGCTGACGTCTCTCCTGGCCGGACTCAGTGAGAAGGGCTCTATGCCGGCGTTTAGATCCTCCGGAAGGATCAGCGGGCTTCTCGGGGAGAGAGAGAGAGGATGAAGGCCAGTCAACGTGGGACGGCTCATGGCGGACTGCTGCAGGCCAGGCTCAGTGAGGCGGGCGCTGTGCCGGCAAACAGACCCTCCGGAAGGGTCAGCGGGCATGGCAGCAGTGGCGATCCTCTGGTCAGCGCGCAACGCCGGGTCCCGACGAGCAGACCGTTCCGAGGGGCCGATGCGAGGAAGGGCGGTCGTTACCGAAGGGGCGGCGGAAGTGTCCACAGGAGCCGGATGAGAGATAGTAGACGGAGGTCGCTCTCGCCGATAAAACTCCAGAGGTCCGACCAAACGTCTCCGGCCAAGTCGCACAGACATCACGAGGAACGAACCGCCGACCCGTAGAGACTGAGTCGCCGAACAGCAAGGGTCCACCCAAGGGGGCACGGTGAAGTTGCGCTCGCAGGTCCGGCGGCAACGTACTGCAGGGGCGGAGCAGGGCATCTCGACGCATGAGGTCGCAATTGGCCGAAACCACCATCGCGTTGACCGAGGAATGGTAGGCGGCGCAGTTGGCGGTCTCCGCGAGGACCAGCAGGTCTCCTAGGAGGGGAGAGATGGAAAGATGCCAGGATACCTCCACCCGACGACCCAAGGCTTGAGTGAGGAGCTCCATAACACCCGAGCAGGGTAAGGTGTTTTGGACCAAGGTCGCTGTCTTGTCCAGGCCCCGCGGCGGGGACCGCCGCAGCAGAGTCAGACCGCCGGCTAGCGACACCGCCGAAGGGTCCAGCGTAGGCAGAGGGATGGAGAAGGCTAGGAGAGTCCAACACACCAGTCCCGCCGAAACAAGATGTCTAATCCGCGGGCCAGCGACGGTCGGAGAAGAAGACCGGCTCCTGGGACGTGGCGAGCTGTAGGTGCGACGACAAGACGTCTCGAAGACCCTTAAAGCCGGGCGGTTGGGGAAGCGACTTAAACCTCTTGACCTGCCTCTCCGCGTCAACAAAGGCGGCGACCTTCCTCTTCAGCGGTGGGGAAGCTGGGCAGGCGTCCGCCGGCAGCGTCACGGCCACGATCCTGGCGGCTTCCACCGGAGCTAGAAGCGTCTCTGACTGGGAAGAAGACGGGAGCGCCGAGGGGGAAACATCCTCGAGGGCCGCGTGCGAGGTCGAGCGATCCTCCTCGTCCAACAGAGCCGAGACAGAGACTTCGGGTAGCAGGCTGAGCGCCTCGTCCTGCAGGGGGCGTCGAGAATCCTCGCTGACAGCGCTCGCGAGGCGAGCGAGGGCGCGGGCGTCTGGAGGAGGAACGGTGCGGATCAGAGTCGCGGCTGCGTCACGACGGACGGTGCTGACGTCTCTCCGGGCCCTACTCCGGAAGTAGGCCACTATGCCAGCAAGGCGATCCTCCGGAAGGATCAGCGGGCCTGGTGCGGGGAGAGTGGTGAGGACGGCTCGTCAACGACGGACGGCTCCAGGCCGACTGCTGCTGGTCACTCTCAGTGAGACGTGCGCTAAGCCGGCAAACAGACCCTCCAGAAGGGTCAGCGGGCGTGGCAGCAGTGGCGGTCCTGTGGTCAGACAAAAACCGCGAACCCCGACGAGGGGACCGTTCCGTGCGGGAGTGGCCGAGGAAACAGCCAGGGCGGCCAACGTGTCAAAGGGCGCTGAACGCTCGTAAGCCGGGCGGGCCCGCTCTCGGCGGTAAAAGGACCAAGGTCCGCCCACATAACCTCAGGCCAGGCCGCACACCGCTTAACTCTGGTATCAGATTCAGTCCACCCAACCAATTTCAAATACAAACGATTTTGAACTTCCAAACTACAGCAGCTCGCTTGAGCTTGCCCTTAGCACCACGTGAAAGTTCTGTGTTTACGTTCCGTGTGTGAGTGAATGCGCGTGACTCACGTGAGCGCGCTTGTTGGGCCCAGTTCGGGGCGGCGCTTTGAGCCGATTTTCCATTGGGATAAAGCGCCTATTTAATGTGCTTATTATTATTATTATTATTATTATTATTAAACCTGTGGTCCGAGGAACCACCGAATGCGGTAGGGAGACCGAGTGAGTGTCCGTCGGCCACCTAAAGTCATCGCACCGGGAGCACAACATTATCGAAGCGTAGGCGGGCTCCCGGTGAAAGCGTAATGGGGCACTCTCGGAGGGCTAACAGGGCTTTAAACGGGCTAACACACACGGAGCCCAAGGCCCACGTGCAAACGGGCGCGACACGGCAACAGCCGACCGTGAGCTAATCAGGCACTACGCACTGAAACCAAACCACCAGCAAAAAGCAGGGAAACACCCATAGACAGCCGGCCCTCAGCCCGAGGGACGGCCGAGGGAACTACCGCTACCTTACCTCTGCAACGAAGGGAAGGGGGGGGGAAAGGGCAGTCAAACCGCCGTCCACAGACGCAGAAGAATCCCCGCAAGCAGCCCAACGAAGCAGGAAGAGAAGGCCAGGTAGAAGGCAGGGTAGAAGCGGGCGCAGAGCACACAGAGTCGGCAACAAGCGTCAGTAGGCAGAAGACCGGTCGAGGCAGCGAGAGCGCGGGCCAGACACGTCTTCTCTCCACGAGCGAAGTAGAAAGACTGAATGGTCTCGTGACCGGATCTGGTAAGGCAGGTATGGGGAGATAACTCTCGGCCCCTCTGGGGGGTTCCCCGAGTGCCTCTCGGGTTGTGTGGGCACACAACGGGCAAGTAGGCTAAAATTGAGCCTAGAAGTAGATATTCCCATGTAGTCATGTCATCGGTAATGTTTTTGAGGAAATAAACGCTAAACCTTTGGGTGTCGGTAGCAGTTTTAGTCGCGATGATTCCTACAGGAATTATCACGACTAAAACTGCTACCGACACGCAAAGGGTTAAATGACGAGAGCAGAGGCAAGCAGCAGCACATAAAGCAGAACCTGCTTTTGGTAACCACCCTTATGAGAGATCACCTGTCACTAAAGACCATCATGTAGGTGGCTGTTGCCACCGAAACGAAGCAGGCATCAAACTTATCTGGCACCATACTCATAAAACTGTGCAAACACCACAATCAGATGAAAAAGATGGCCCGACAAAGCGTGGCTCAGCACATTTATTCATTTTGCTCTTGCTTGTAAAACAAAAAGAAGCCAAGAGATTCAAAAATAGCAACACGTGTATATAGCCCACAGACTTTCAAACCCAGCATTACCAAACTAAACAGAAAAAATGCACCTTGAGTCACTATGTAACTCCCCTCCCCCTTGCCCCCCAACCCTTTTCCCCAGCAAGAGTCCCACCCACACTAAAGAGGCAAATGTACACCATAAACAGGGCCGCTGCGATATTGACGTAGAAGGCAGCAATGATATTCTGTCTTCTGGTGTGTAGTGTTAACCCATTACATCCTGAGGCTGATTTTGTAAAATTTGCTTATAGTCTTAAAAAGGCTACATTACAGATTAAGTGATAGATCTACTGTTTTAGTTGAAGGGTGGTGCCAGAATAGCTGGCACCACCCTTCAACTATCAGTCAAATTTATTTCAAGGAATGGGTGTATCAGGATGAAAAGGATTAATCAGGCGTTACCCTTCAACTACACATGTATCATGGCCAATCCATCACACACTGTTTTGTTCTAATCTAATTCTAAGAGGTGAACGTGACGGGTAACCCCTTCACTGCTAGAAGTAACTGACTGCATTGCAGCATTTCTGAAAGATCTGTTAGTTCAACACCAAAGAATCTCATCCGTCCAAGGAACACAGTTCCACATTGTGGTCAGCAAACGGCACAGATCTTCATGACCTCCGTAGCTGCAGGGACTCACAAGGATCTGCCTTTTGCAGTTGGATCCTGGTTTTTAGCCGAGACCGTTTCAATGCATTTGAGACGTGCCACATCCGGACACGCGGCTTTAACCCGTTTAGCCCCAGGACCCTGCAGCAGGAGATGGACTGATCATGATAATTCAAGGGCAGTGCCATCTGGCACTACCCTTGAATTATCATGATCAATCCATCTCCTGCAACTGGTACATACTCTTTAGGCAACACCTCCAAAATATGAGAAATGGGACCTTGGGGCTGAAAGGGTTAAGCCGCATATCCGGATGTGGCACGTCTCAAATGTTTTAGCTCTTACTTTCTGCCCTGCCTTGACAAACTGCGAGAACCAGTTACGGACTGACTGGTCGCTGCCCAGCAGAAGTGAGCTGACAAACGGCACAGTGTCACTCCCTTCTAATGCAGAGGCAGGGTCAGCAGGCAGTCTCAATCCTGGCTGCAACCCCGACTGTTGCAGTGAGAGTGCCACAACCAGACCTGGCATTGTGCAGTGCTGAACCTGTGGACAAAAGATAGCTACAGTCACCAACAATAACATTCATTTCCAAGTTGCTGTTAGAAGAAACTCTAACAGTTCCTAACACAGATCGAACATGATGGCTTAAGGGTTGTGCCACAATAACCTGGCACATCAACTCTTATTTAAGAATCTTAAAGTCCCAGAACTAAATGACTTCCATTCTACAGAGTTAATGCACCAAGCTATTCCGACAACGCCCTCTAGCTCATTTCACCCCAAGGCTGCATTTCCCAAATTTCAGAGGTGTCACTCAAGAACTGTGTACCAGTTGCAGGAGGTGGACTGACCATGTTAATGAAAGGGTAGTGCCAGATTAGTTTGATGCCTGATGGCACCAAGCCAATCTGGCACTAACCCTGAGTTATCATGGTATATTCATGTCATGGTATAGTGCGTTGGGGCGAAACAGACTGATCCATATCGTGCCAGTTAATATTTTAAGTGACAGTGTAACCAGGAACTTGCATAAATAATAGGTGCTGATGAACAAAACTGGCCTTAAAGTGTGACCTTTGTGACTGTTGAGATTTTAACCCTCTGACTGTCGATAGTGCTTTTTGTCCATGTAATTCCTACAGCCATTACTGACAGCCAAAGGGTTGAATAATCTTGTCAAGGAAACATTGTATAGTTCCCTGAACACAAAGCATTCATCCCTGCTCACACTAATAGCCCTAATTTTATTTAATTTTATTTCAAGAAATATTCTAAATTTGAAACTCTGGTAAAGTACTAACCCTTCTTCTCTGCTGGTAGCGGATTTTGTCATGATGCTTCCACTGCCTCAGGAGTCTTTGCAAGAGAAACTGCTACTGAGGGTCAAAGGTTTAACCAGTTTAATGCCAACTGATGCAGACTGTGTTTCTGCAATCTTTATTGACTCAAGATTTTAAAAAAAAACTCTTGATGCCCCAGAACATGAATACAAACTGGTGTCAGCAAGAGGCATAGATCCTCATGAGCCCCCGCAGTTGCGGGGGCTCATGAGGATCTATACCTCTTGCAGTTGGCTTGTGTTCACATTTGTTCGGCACTGACCACGTTAAAGATGTTCACCATTGGAGAGCGGTTGATGATGCAGAAAATGACTGCTACTTACACACAAAGCACGGATACTGAGAGCATCTTTCGGGTTCATGGCTGCCAGCATCCGCAACATTTCTAGGCGTCGACAACCACCCAGAGATTCTTCCTCCACTCGCTCCCCTCGCGACACTAGACTGCCACACACTGAAAACAAATCAGTAACAACGAATATAAGAAATGAAAAAAAACAACTTAAATAGATCCTAAATAAAGAAAGAATTCAAACAACTAGACAACAGGAGTCAAGATAACCTGTGAAAGGTTTAACTCTGTAATGTAGCATTGAGCTAAAATGGAGACCCACCGCTGTGAGATGGCTTTAGTCGCCTGTTCGGCGTTAAACCCCAGTAACTAACTGAAATGAAGACTCATTTAAGCTATACAAGCATCTCAGTATTCTCGTTTCTTTGTGTCTGTGCGTTTATGAAGCACTAACATTCAAAATCATGTACTGAAACTGTGATGAAGGGGTAGGCAAATGCACTAAAAATCCAGTGTGTGTCCCAGGTGCACTATTTTTCATTTATTTACAGAACATGCTAATGTTTTAGTATTAATGGTCCATTTCCCCCCCCTTAAAATGTTCAGATGAGGTCTGCGTTTTCTCTAAAATTTCCACCTGAAGGTGTTCAGATCCTTCAAGCAGCTGTAAAAATAGGAGCTTTCTTTCTTTTCTTGACACAGACGTAAAACAACTTTATATTGATACCATTAACCAAATAAATCCGAGATCAAAATTTTAAAAGTTATTAGTTGTCCGATGAAGGCTACATGACTGTTCAGGAGACAGACTGACCATGATAGTTCAAGGGTGGTGCCAGCACAGCTTGGCGCCTATGGGCGCCAAGCTGTTCTAGCACCTCCTTTGAACTATCATGGTCAAATTTATCTCATGTTATAGTGTATCACTATCAGAGCTGAAAGAGTTAAATATCTAGATGCCTTAAGTCTAACAGTTATTTTGTCTGTTTTCTGTATGAAACAAGAAGCAACAGATTAGTTTTCATGACTAATAAAAGTTTTCTGTGCATCTGTAAGAGCACACATCTCAAAGACTTTGTGAATGATTGATATAGAATTTTGGCTGAATGCCATGCAAGCAGAGCTAAATATCTAACAGCATGGTGACAACACACCAACAAGGAAACATCTAAGTGTAGAACAAGCATCTGAGCAGAAGCAGCTCTCATGGCATGCTATACCTTCCATGAACAACTCTGGAAAGTTGGCAACCAGCTGACATATGAGTAGATTCCCGTTAGGCAGACACAGCAAAGCCTCCGCCACGTCTCCCAATACTAGCAGTCCCGGCAACTCTGGTGTGAAAGTGATACAAATAGCCAACGTAAATATCAGTTATTTACTTATTTATTACCGACAATTGATTATCTGGAGGTTCGCAGTGGGCAGAAAGAGAAAAATCTCCGCCCATCCCCTAACACTAGTAGTCCTGGCAGATCTCTGGTGTAACAGTGATCAAGAATAAGAGCTAAAGGCTAAAATGATATCGCTTACAAATCATCATTGTCATCATCATTATCAGAGAGGACCAGAGGGTTCCCAGACCATCATCAAAGTAAAATGACACAGCCAGAATTTTGTTATGGTTATGAAACAACTTGTGTGTGCATGTGTGTGTGTGCGTGCACACACATTGTACAATCTGCATCTGCCAGTTGGGTTCTCAGAAACACAACTTTGCCTTGCCTGACAAGAAAACTGCTTGTATTTATAAACAGGAGATTGGATTTGTTCCTCCCTCCATCAATAAATCTTATCCTGTAATGCAGATGGACCCGCTCACGGAGTTCACCACAAAGAATACCGCTATTCAAATGACATGCATCTCATTTGAACAGAAGTGTACTCGTGGTGTACCACACAAGCAGGTCCATCTGGGAAGTACTCCCACAAAAGGTACAGGATTACAGTCAACTTCAAATATGAAAGAACCACCATCAAGTGTCAAGACACGCTTGCTTTAAGCCATGTTGATTTTCAAAAAAATACATTTGCTTATTGTCCAATGAAGGCTGCATTATGGTTTAGTAGATAGATCAACCATTTTAGAAATTTATTTTAAGCAATGGGTGTATCAGGATGAAAAGGGTTGAAATGGTAAACTGCACAAACATCAAAGAATGCTAACCGTTTTTCATGCAATATGTCAGTTTTTAAATTACATTGTAAATTTAAAACCATTCTGTAGCCATAATGATGTAGCCTCTTTTGTGCCAGTGGTTACAGATTGTGTTTTTGAAATCACAGAACCTTCATTGTCAAAGATGCCTAGCCTTCAAAGCAACATGGATAAGGAGCAGTTTGAGCAAGAGGCATAGATCCTTATGAGCCCCCACGACTGTCTCTTGCTAGCAGGATCGTGCATAGTCAGATTCTGCTAGCTTTGGATGTCGCTAGCAGTTTTTGTTGCAACGATCCCTGCAGGAGTCATCGTGACAAAAACTTATTGACAGCCAAAGGGATAATCCTCTTTGCCCCGTGGGGAGCATGGGGCCATAAGTTTAGCCAGAGTGAAAGACAGAAATACCTGCATGGGCGATGCTAAGAATATCAGACACCTCATCCAGGTAGACTGGGCTTTCAAACAGCTCGGAAGCCTTGCGATAGTTTCCAGCTCGACCGTCCTTCAGCTGAAATTTTAAAGAGATCATTCGTCCACAGAATATGTCCAGCACTAAATTTCAGAACAGGAAACAAACTTGTCTTTGTAAAACAGACCCCTAATATAGCCACACAACTGTTTGCATACTTGTTCCAGAGCATCATGACATGTCCTCTCTTGCGCTTGTTCGGGAACACCAAGAAATGATCAGAAATCTTGAATTGTCTATTTTTTCATCAAAGGCATCTCTTCCCAAACATACCCAAACTATCTGCAAACATTGTATGTGAGCAAGTGTTCATAAGCAGTGTACGTGAACAATGCAGTATCTCAACCCTCTACACATCGGCAGTGGTTTTTGTCGTGATGATTCCTGTAACAGAATCATCATGACAAAAACTGCTACCAACACGCAAAGGGATAAGAACCTACTTAACCTCTCTGCTGCCAGTGATCACAGACTTCACGTCTGAAATAAATGCACACTGACCAAAAAAATTTGCGTGAAGAACACACTGTAAGTGGGACCAGAAAATAGAAACAATGAACACAGGACTAACAAGAGACATGAATCCTCATGAGCCCCCGCAACTGCGGGGGCTCATGAGAATTTATGTCTCTTGCATCCATTTCCATTACACCTGTCACCCCTCCCCGGGTATAGGCCGTCGACGAGAGACCTCCAGCGACTCCTGTCCTGTGCTTCTCCTTCGATTTTACTCCAGGTGGTTCCCAGTCTCTTGATGTCTGCTTGAAGGTCTCGACGCCAGGTGTTTCTCAGCCTGCCTCTTTTCCTCTTTCCCTGGGGGTTCCATGACAATGCCTGCCTAGTGATACTGGAAGCTGGCTTTCTCAGACTGTGACCAATCCATCCACTTCACCCAATTTCTTTCTCTGCTGTTATCTGCTCTGTTCTCTCCCAGAGTCTGACGTTGCTGATCTTCTCTGGCCAGTAGATTTTCAAAATTCTTCTAAGGCAACTGTTTATGAAGATCTGTACTCTCTTGACTGTGTTTTTTGTCAATCTCCAAGTCTCTGCTCCCTATAGGAGAATTGCTTTTACGTTGGAGTTGAAAATCCGGACTTCGGTGTGTTGTGACAGCTCTCTGCAACTCCACACTTTCTTCAACTGGAGAAAGGCTGCTCTGGCTTTACCGATTCGTGCTTTGACATCTGCATCAGTGCCGCCTTTTTTGTCTATGATGCTCCCGAGATAGGTGAAGGACTCCACCTCCTCCAATGGGGTGCTAGCAAGCAAGACTGGTTCTTCCCTGGTTGCATTCAGCCTCATTGTCTTTGTTTTCTGTTTGTGAATGGTGAGGCCCACTTGGGACGAGATGTCAGCAAGTTTCATGGTCTTGTCCTGCATTTGTTGATGAGTGTGGGACAGTAAAGCCAAGTCGTCTTCAAAATCGAGGTCGTCAAGCTGTGTCCACAGTGTCCACTGTATTCCACTTCGTCTGTGCTCTGTGGCCCTCTTCATGACCCAGTCTATGGCCAGTAGGAAGAGGAACAGAGACAGCAAACACCCCTGCCTGACACCGGTTCTGACCTGGAGCTCCCTGGAGAACTGCCCTTCGTGGATCACGCGACATGTCATGCCATCGTAGCTGCTCTTGATCAGGCGGACGAGCTTTGTGGGTACACCGTAGTGTCGTAGGAGTTTCCACAGAGTCTCTCTGTCCACGCTGTCAAATGCTTTCTCGTAATCCACAAAGTTGACGTACAGCAGGGAGCTCCACTCCAGAGACTGTTCCACGATGATGCGGAGAGTTGCGATCTGGTCTGTACATGATCGGTTTTCCCTGAATCCTGCTTGCTGGTCTCTCAGCTAGGGGTCAACGGAGCTCTTCATTCTCTTCAGGATGATCCTGTTGAAAACCTTTTCTGGTACTGACAGCAATGTGATTCCTCTGTAGTTGGAACACTTGCTGAGATTGCCTTTCTTGGGAAGCTTGATTAGGTACCCCTCCTTCCAGTCAGCCGGCATCAACTCCTCTTCCCAGATCTTTCCAAACAGTGGGTACAGCATCTCTACTGTTGTCTCTAGGTCTGCTTTCAGAGACTCCGCTGGGATGCCATCTGCCCCTGCCGCTTAGACGTTCTTCAAAAATGCCACTGCTCTTCTGATCTCTTCCCGGCTGGGTCTGTCACAGCTCATGGGTAGGTCGGTCTCTGCTGGCTGGATGTCTGGGGGGTCAGGTGGGCTGGGTCTGTTCAGTAACTCTTCAAAATACTCGGCCCATCTGTCGAGTTGGTCTGCTCTGTTCGCAATAGGCTTGCCTTCTTTGTCTTTTACTGGTCTTTCTGTATGGCCATACTTTGCTGGTAATGTCGTAGAGCTGTTTCATGTTGCCGCTGCCTGCTGCCTTTTCTGCCTCTGCTGCCAGGCTGTCTGTGTAGGCCCTCTTGTCTGCCCTGATACTCCTATTCACCTCGCAGTTGGCTTCCGAGTATTCCTCCTGTGCCCTTGCTTTGGCTGATCTCGTGCGACTGTTATTGACAACTGCTTTCTTCTGCTTCCTCACTTCTATCTTCTTCAAGATCTGTGCCGACAGCCAGTCCTTGTGATGGTGTTTCCTGAACCCTACAGTGTCTTTGCAGGTTGAGTTCAGCGCCTCTCTAACTGCCTTCCACTGCTGCTATGTGGTGACCGCCTCCTCTTCATTTACTAGCTCCTGTAGCGCTTGAAACCGGTTGGACAGCACCAGTTTGAACTCTTCTCTCACACCAGTCTCTCTCAGGAGGCCTACATTATAGCACTGTCTTCTTGTTGTCTCTGTGCGGCTTTTCTTTAACTTGAGCTTTATTCTTAAAGCTGAGAAACAGTCAAAAAACTCCGCCCCGCACGTGTTTTAAAAAAACTTTGCAGGACCCAGCGAGGGCCCTGTCGTAAACGTTCGGCTAACTTCGGCAAACCGGTTTGGAACTCAGTTGACTCAGTTTTCAACCGCGTTTGTCGTGCTGGCAAAACTCCCGTGAAAAAGACAGGCCACTTCCTGTATGCAGCGCGGAGTGGGAACCGCGATCACTGATCTAAACCAGCGATATTTCTACTGACAGCAACAGTAGCAGACGACACTCGACCACCCGACGGACAGAGCAGGCCATTTGTGTCTTGCCTGGACGCACACTGGATATGGACCAGGCCGAGCTATCCGTAAGTTACACAGCACAGCCTGAAGCTTTATTCGATATCGGAAGGGTGAAGAAGGAGGGGTTATTTGTCGTTTTGTGTTTGTTGTTATATCTTTTCATCTGGAGTGGCCTACAGCAAGAATAATTCTCCATACGAAGGGCAGCTACTAAAAATCAGCTTGACCCATGGCGACCTTGTATCTTTTGGCATCTATGTAAACAGTCGATTCTCTCTCTCTCTCTCTCTCTCTCTCTCTCTCATCCAATTTACTGTGTCGGTTGTACATCACAATGCTTCTTTATTTATTTATATTAGCCTATATTGGACTGGAGGTACGTGTTGAAAAAATTCGTTCACAACTACAAAATGTCAGGAGTCATACTTACAGCATGTACAGCCGTACATTCTGCCATCATAGTCCCCAACGCGTAAAATCCGTGGCTGTTGGTCAGTTTCAAAGTGTCACGGAATCGTCTGCTGTTGTCCGATCTGCTAATCGCGATGATTTCCGTGCAACAGGAAGTGGTCTGTCGTTTTCCGAGAGTTTTGCAAGCTCGGGATACGCAGTTGCCAACTCCGTCAACTGTGTTACGAACCGATTTGACCCACTTAGGGGCAGGGCCCAAGCTGGGTCCTGTAGAGTCTTTTTAAAACACGCGCTGGGCGGGTTTTTCTCATTGCACCTCAGCTTTAAGGTAAGCAGATGGTGGTCTGAGGCGACATCTGCTCCCCTTCTCACTCGAACATCTTGAAGGGATCTTCTAAATTTCTTGCTAATGCAGATATGGTCTATTTGGTTCTCTGTAGTATGGTCAGGTGAGACCCAAGTTGCTTTGTGTATTCTTCTGTGTGGGAAGATGCTGCCTCCAATGACAAGTCTGTTTAAGAGCACAAAAGTCTACAAACCTCTCCCCATTCTCACTCATCTCCCCTAGTCCCTGTCTCCCCATCACCTCTTCGTATCCAGTGTTGTCCTCCCCTATTTTGGCATTAAAATCGCCCATAACGATGGTGATGTCTCGCTCCGCACATTTGTCCACAGCATTCTGGAGTCGGTCGTAGAACTCTTGTTTCTCTTCCTCGTCACTGTCATTAGTGGGCGCATAACACTGGATGACATTCAGCTTGAGCTTTTTCTTGGTTCTAAAGGCTGCTGTGATAATTCTTGGCCCAAGAGGTTCCCAGCCCATCAGCGCTCTCTGTGCCACTGGTGACAGCATGAATGCTACTCCTTCTGTATGGGGGGCATTCTCCTCTTCATGACCTGAATACTGAATCATCTCACCACTTAACAGCCTTTTCTGGCCAGACTGCGTCCATCTGGCTTCACTGATACCTAGCAGGGAAAGGTTGTACTTTTGCATTTCCGCTGCTATCTGGGCGGCCTTGCCGCTCTGGTACATGGTCTTGACATTCCATGTGCCCATGGTTGTGTCCCTGGATAGAGAGAGGCGGCTCGGTCCTGTGGCTTCTGAAGACTTCCGGCTTTCGCCACAGGATGTCATAAATCTTCTGGTAGAAGAACCTTCCTCCTCCAGGAAAGGAATTGCTGTTTGTCTTTTCGTCGGCGTTTTTGTAGCTATTTCCTTATTTGCAGGGTGGGGAAGCTACCCCCCACGCCCAACCGCCTTACTAGAAGGACCAGGGGTTTTCTGTCGGGGTCACCTTCCCTTAGACCATGTTGGTTCATGGCACCTTATTTCATTCGGTGCACCCCTCTCGCAAGGGACCCCCTATCCACCACCCAGGGGACGCGGCTTGACGCCATATGGTCCCAGTGCGAGGATGTCTCTTGCAGATGGGTGGTAATTTGTCTTGCCCATGCAGTTAAGGGATTACGAATGTCTGCGGACCTCAGCAGCCACTTGGACCACTCACAAGAAGTTGAAATTTTGGGACTCTCATTTGCGTGCTGCTGCGTGCTTTTTTTACTTCAGGGCTTTAACCCTGTACCTATTCAGTGTTGGTAGCATTTTGTGTCATGATGATTCCTGCAGGAATCATCGCAACAAAAACTGCTGCCGACAGCCAAAGGGCTCATTTATTTTGGGATTGAAAGATGGAATTAAATACTGCATCTAAAAATAAAACTGTTACTATGACTTCTTCTAAAGCAATATAAAAGGAACCACCACACACTCTCAGTCTCAACCACCTGTTTCAACTACAGACTGAATAGAGCTGTGCTTGACTTACTTTGAGGATGTTTAATCATGCATGATATTAATAATTTGATAGCATACCTCTGACACAACAAACAGAAGCTGACTGAGAATGAGGCGAATGCGACGGGCAGCATCACTCCTCTCAAACTCAAGTGCCAGCCCATTCGGCAACTGTGAGATTAGGATGCTCTCTGTTTGGTTTCCGCCTGTCTTGGCCCTGTCAACAAGAAGATGAATCTAGACACTGATATATAATACATTATGCACATAATAATAATTAGGTGAATAATTTTTGTATTTTATTTAATTACAATTATATGATATCTTTTCTGACCGTTTTGGCTTAGAAGTTAGATACAAGTTATGAAATGGATTATCAGCTGTCTACATAGTTTGTAACACAAGTCCTAGCAGTAGCAATGTTTCTTATGCATATTTCATTTTTTTCATCAAAATAATAATCAAACAACTATTTACTGCAACGATCATCACTCGTCAGTCAATCTCCACAAGGTTTTCATTGCCTATCAGTATCACACAACACCATAACTATAAGAATATTTTAAAAATAGCAATCATTCAAGATCACCAGTCAATCATAGATTAAATCCAGCTGGATTAAAAAAATGATTTAACCAGCTATCACGATTGACACATTGTCACGTTCAATGACTTGTTGTTTGACAAATGCCGTATTGATGAACTGACACATATATATATAGTCGAGTAGTCATTTTGACAATGTAGCAGTAGGCCCCATACTGAGTGCTAAATGATAATTTCCTTGCCTTCCGCCTACACTTTAGAATTTCTCTCTGAATCTTACCCATCCTCACCCCCCCCCCCTCCGCTCCCCTCCCCTCACACCCCCCCCCCCCCAAAAAAAAAAAAAAATAAATAAAAAAAATAAAATAAAATAAAATAAAATAAAATGGAATTTGTGCGCATTTGTCATCGCATTTACGAGGCAGAAACATGCCTCTCTAGTTTGCAATTCTAAGAACAAGTGTACGGCACTAGACATTTTTTCCAATTCTGTGGGTTTTTTTTTTTTTTTTAAGTTTTACTTTTAATTTTAAAATTAACGAGAGGGGGCTAGTGGATTATTGGATAAATCATTGAATGGCTCACCTTAGCTGTTGCTCTTTCTTAACGTCTTGCTCGAGTGCGTGGAAGTCTATAGAAAGAAGACCAACGATGTTGTTCACTACCTCGATACCAGACAAAATTTTCAGAGTCGATCTTCGCAAACTGGCACCTCTTTCACTGGTGTCTAAGGGCGAGCAAAGCGCCATACGAACAAGAGCAGGCAAAATTGACCGTAGATCCGATTCGCTGCATTTCCCTAAAGCTGCAATGTTGACGCTTTGCATAGCTTCGAATACATGAATTTTCACGGGCACTTCAATATTTGCTAGCAGTGAGGCCATTTCTAACTTGCCCTGCACCAATAAACTGCAAAAACTGTGCAGAAACTAGCCTAAAAATAATTTACGCCGCCATGCCGGCAGACGCTTAGTTATTTCAAAAGTAAAAGAGTGTTGAAAGGGAAGTTACTCTTGTATCACGCAATCCGTGCATGGCTTCCAGAAACTTTCTGTTAGCTTTGCTACTTTTCTTGTTGCAAAAATGCACGTTGCCTTGAGGTGCTTTTACGGGAAATGTTCATTTCGTGAATTATTTACCTTTATCGCAGAGCCAAAAGTTAGTACGATGTCATGTTTTGATGATTATTTGTTCCAGTCACGTCGTATCGACTTGCCCTTGCATTGTGTCGTCTGCACTGGTAGCGTAACAAAGGGGGTATGGACTATATATTGGAAACTCTGAGAATCTTCACATGTGTTCCTAATGAAAATGCCCGTACTGTGCACTAACATCGTTTATGATAACGAATAGACTGTCGTCCTTGTCTTGTTTGGTGTAACATGCCTTTGACTTGATTTTGATTCTGGTTTTGCAAGACACAAGAGCCGCTTACGTAATGTGAATAATTCAATACGTATGCAGAAGTGTGTCGTCAAAGAGCTAACCTAACGGTAAATCCTTCTTGTATACATATAACGTGTGTGATTGAGATTAACAGTTACCACCATTCTGGCCTGCATAATAATGAAACAATATAGCTGACTAGTTGCACATCAAGCTAAACTACATTTTCTTTAACCCGTATCATACAGAGGCTAAAAGCTTCAAATCTGTATACTGCCATATACAAGCCACATTATAGTACTTACAGATAAGCTATAGACCAATGGCTTTAGTTCAAGGGTGGTGTCAGAATAGCTTGGCGCCGAGAGACCTCAAGCTATTCTGGCACTACCCTTGAACAATTTTAGTCAAACTTATTTCACACTGACCAGTGTATTCCAAATGATAAGGGTTAACACCGTCTCTGCAGTATTCTGCCTGTCTGTGTACCATATGACATGAAATTGTATTGGTACCCAGTGAGCAAAACGACCTCAGGTTGACATCGGCTGTCTTTCACCAGCACACAGCTGTGCATCAACAGCCAACGTTGGACCCTTACAGAACCTTTTGCTGAGTAGGGTGTGTGACATTGATGTGTCAATAACTTCCTGGCATGTATATATCTATTGAAATGTATACATGTACATTACTTCTTTTTTCTTTTAGAGAAGAACCCAACAAAGTTGGACTCAAAAATAAAAACAAAGAATGCAGGACTAACAAGAGACATAAATTCTCATGAGCCCCCGCGACTGCGAGGGCTCATGAGGATTTATGTCTCTTGCAGATGGGTAGCAATTCATCTTGCCCATGCAGTTAAAGGGATTACGAATGTCTGCAGACCTCACCCAACAAAAAAAAGAAACACGCTTAGAAAAGGCAGTTACAGCATAATTGTGTTGTAACTGTCTTTTATAAGCGTGTTTCTTTCCACTTTGAGTTCTTCTCTGCATTTTTTTACGTGCTTGGCAGTCACCTTTTTGGTCTGGATTGTTTTTTTCTTTTAGGATGAACGACTGTAGTGAGTTGCGCATGGTGGAACGCCTGTGACAGTAACGTGAGCCTGATCTTTATGACTGTTCTGGACAATGTCAGTTTCATGAGTTTGATGTCTAGTCTTTGCCAGGACCATGGCTCACCTTGTGATACTGATCAGAACAAGCGAGGAGATTAAAGAGTGCACTCTTTTTACAAAGGAATGTGGACAGATGGTGCTAGACATCATGGGGCAGACGACTAAACTGTTCTTTCCACTCCAGCAAAGTCTGCCAGACTTCTGGAGCTTGGAGTATCAGTCATCATTTCAATCAGTATCATGGAAAGTGTTCAAGAAAAGCCAGGGTCTCCAGCCTCACAGAAAGCTGAGTCATGTAGTGTTTCACACTGATGATTTATCAGCTGCAGCTCGTACTCAGGGGGGTGTTTCAAAACCCATGGATCATGATCAGGGCAATGCTTTACCATCCACAGATCTTCTTGCTGACATGCCAGTTCTTGACCATCTGACCATGGGAGAAAACATTGAAAAACATTTCAGTGGACAATATAATTTATCTGACTTTACTAATGACTTTAAAATGTTGCATCCCTCCCACGAATGGCGTCTGTACGTGTTGCCCCACTTCACTTGCACCATGCTAGTGAACGGACATGTAGCCAGCTGTCTGGCAAAGTGTATACAAACATGTAAAAAGTTCAGACTCAGGTTGTGTAAGAAACTTCTACGATTGAAAGCGTTTGAGGACAGTGTACCACGCTACCTTAGCTGGGGAGTGGCAGAGTTTGAGAAACTGCAACTTCTGGCTGTCCGGTATATGATTGACATCATCGCTGTTTGGCCTGAACAGAGGCTGGACTATGCTTGGTAAGATTTGCACACACTGTATACACATCAGTAAGCAAGCCAGTGTAAGCGGTTGTTGGTTTGCATACAGCTGTGTTACAGCCCAGTACTCGAGGGCCATCAGGCTGAAGTTGGCCGCAATCGGTTGCAGTGGGCCCGTGCACAAATGTGCACGGGCCCACATGCAATCACTGTGCCCGATAGCCATTTGCTTGTGGGGAGTACCCAAAAGGTCATTGAGCTGACTGTCTGACATCAGCCTGATAACATTTTGCTTATTGTCTTGAAAGTGCACATCACACACCACTATGTGGCTTGATGTGACGAGCTGTCACATGGTTGTGTGAGATGCAACAGCTGTGTATGGGTCACCTTCGGTCGAATTTGGTCAAGGATTGGGACTGTCTCTCAATGAATTTTAGTGTAAATTATCCCATAATATGATCTCAGTGTTTTAGTTTTGGTATAGTTTGCATGTTTGCAGGCCATATAGATCCACGCAGGGAGTAAGCCACAAGTGTGCTTCTATTCAGATGAGATGCTTAGTACCTCACTTGAATAGAAAAGTGTTTGTGGTGTACTGTAATTTCCAAGTGGGTCTACTTGGGGAGTTCTTCCCCAAATGGTATTTAAAACTGCAATGCCAGTGAGGATGACGTACAGATCGATATGACTTATGGTGAACGTGTGAGATTTCTTAACCCTTTTGGCTCCGGATCCCTACAGCAGGAGATGGCTTGACCATGATAATTCAAGGGCAGTGCCAAATTAGCTTGGCGCCTTCAGGTGCCAAGCTAATCTGGCACTACCCTTGAATTATCATGGTCAAGCCATCTCCTGCAACTGGTACATAGTCAAGCCATCTCCTGCAACTGGTACATAGTCGTTAGGCAACACCTCCAAAATTTGAGAAATGGGACCTTGGGGCAAAAGTGGTTAACACACATGTGCATGCATCACCAGTACTGTTTAGGCCAGAGAATAAATAATTTGTGTGTTTTCAGTAAAATAGGAGAAAAAAGTAGGGTGAGTAGGCAGGGTTTTGTTTGTCTGTGTTTTTTTTTTTTTTTTTTTCATGAAGATTACTTTGAACAAGGGTGCACATAAATGAAAACATCACGAAGACTTAACCCATTTAATGTCGAGAAAATTTGAACACACACAACTGCAAGAGGTATAGCTGCTCATGAGCCCCCCGCGGTTGCGAAGGCTCATGATGATCTACGCCTCGTTCTGACACGACTTTGAATCCATGTTCATAGGACAGCTAGGGCTTGTTGATGTTGAACTGCCGAAGACTGCAGAAACACAGTTTCCGTCAATGAGCGATGAACAGGTTAAATGAACAGGCTTTTTCTAATTATCCTCATTTTCTCCATTTGGGCACATCTGTCAAATATATAACGGCGATAAATGCCAAACTTGGGGCACAGGACACCATTGTTGTAAATCCGAGGGAAGCTGCTTGCTGCTGAGTAGTATGTACGCAGATTCCCTCCCTTTGAACGAGGCAGTAATGATTTTAAGAAATTTTGCACATTTGATTAGTTGCTTGTGTGTGTATTTTTTTTTGGGGGGTTGGGTGTGTTAATCACCAAAAAAATGTTCACGGACATCTGAAAAAAAATATGGCTGTACAGTGCTGGCGTCTGACCAGTACAGTTTACAATAGCATTGTCTGCAAGTACTTACTTAATTACGCCTGTCACCCCTACCCAGGTATAGGCCGTCGACGAGAGACCTCCAGCAACTCCTGTCCTGTGCTTCTCCTTCGATTCTACTCCAGGTGGTTCCCAATCTCTTGATGTCTGCTTGGAGGTCTCAACGCCAGGAGTTTCTCGGCCTACCTCTTTTCCTCTTTCCCTGGGGGTTCCATGACAATGCCTGCCTAGTGATACTGGAAGCTGGCTTTCTCAGACTGTGACTGATCCATCCCCATCTTCTTCGCCCAATTTCATTCTCTGCTGTTATTTGTTCTGTCCTCTCCCAGAGTCTGACGTTGCTGATCTTCTCTGGCCAGTGGATTTTCAAAATTCTTCTAAGGCAACTGTTCATAAAGGTCTGTACTCTGTTGACTGTGGTTTTTGTCAATCTCCAAGTCTCTGCTCCATATAAGAGAACTGCTTTTACATTGGAGTTGAAAATCCGGACTTTGGTGTGTTGTGACAGCTCTCTGGAGCTCCACACTTTTTTCAACTGGAGAAAGGCTGCTCTGGCTTTACTGATTCGTGCTCTGACATCTGCATCAGTGCCGCCTTTTTTGTCTATGATGCTCCCGAGATAGGTGAAGGACTCCACCTACTCCAACGGGGTGCCAGCAAGCAAGACTGGTTCTTCCCTGGTTGCGTTCAGCCTCATTGTCTTTGTTTTCTGTTTGTGAATGGAGAGGCCCACTTGGGACGAGATGTCAGCAAGCCTCGTGGTCTTGTCCTGCATTTGTTGATGAGTGTGGGACAGTAATGCCAAGTCGTCTGCAAAATCGAGGTCGTCAAGCTGTGTCCACAGTGTCCACTGTGTTCCACTTCGTCTGTGCTCTGTGGTCATCTTCATGACCCAGTCTATGGCCAGTAGGAAGAGGAACAGAGACAGCAGACACCCCTGCCTGACACTGGTTCTGACCTGGAGCTCCCTGGTGAACTGCCCTTCGTGGATCATGCGACATGTCATGCCATCGTAGCTGCTCTTGATCAGGCGGACGAGCTTTGTGGGTACACCGTAGTGTCGTAGGAGTTTCCACAGAGTCTCTCGGTCCACACTGTCAAATGCTTTCTCATAATCCACAAAGTTGACGTACAGCGGGGAGCTCCACTCCAGAGACTGTTCCACGATGATGGGGAGAGTGGCGATCTGGTCTGTACATGATCGGTTCTTCCTGAATCCTGCTTGCTGGTCTCTCAGCTGGGGGTCAACGGAGCTCTTTATTCTCTCCAGGATGATCCTGTTGAAGACCTTTCCTGGTACTGACAGCAAGGTGATTCCTCTGTAGTTGGAACACTTGCTGAGGTCGCCTTTCTTGGGAAGCTTGATTAGGTACCCCTTCTTCCAGTCAGCCGGCATCACCTCCTCTTCCCAGATCTTTCCAAACAGTGGGTACAGCATCTCTACTGTTGTCTCTAGGTCTGCTTTCAGAGACTCCGCTGGGATGCCATCTGGGCCTGCTGCTTTGCCGTTCTTCAAGAATGCCACTGCTCTTCTGATCTCTTCCCGGCTGGGTCTGTCACAGCTGATGGGTAGGTCGGTCTCTGCCGGCTGGATGTCTGGGGGGTCGGGTGGGCTAGGTCTGTTCAGTAACTCTTCAAAATACTCGGCCCATCTGTCGAGTTGGTCTGCTCTGTCTGCAATAGGCTTGCCTTCTTTGTCTTTTACTGGTCTTTCTGTATGGCCATACTTGCCTGACAATCTTCTGGTAATGTCGTAGAGCTGTTTCATGTTGCCGCTGCCTGCTGCCTTTTCTGCCTCTGCTGCCAGGCTGTCTGTGTAGGCCCTCTTGTCTGCCCTGATACTACTCTTCACCTCGCGGTTAGCTTCCGAGTATTCCCCCTGTGCCCTTACTTTGGCTGCTCTCGTGCGACTGTTGTTGACAGCTGCTTTCTTCTGCTTCCTCACTTCTATCTTCTTCAAGATCTGTGCCGACAGCCAGTCCTTGTGATGGTGTTTCCTGAACCCTACAGTGTCTTTGCAGGTTGAGTTCAGCGCCTCTCTAACTGCCTTCCACTGCTGCTCTGTGGTGACCGCCTCCTCTTCATTTACTAGCTCCTGTAGCACTTGAAACCGGTTGGACAGCACCAGTTTGAACTCTTCTCTAACTCCAGTTTCTCTCAGGAGGCCTACATTATAGCGCTGTCTTCTTGTTGTCTCTGTGCGGCTTTTCTTTAGCTTGAGCTTCATTCTTAAGGTAAGCAGATGGTGGTCAGAGGCGACATCTGCTCCCCTCCTCACTCGAACATCTTGAAGGGTTCTTCTAAATTTCTTGCTAATGCAGATATGGTCTATTTGGTTCTCTGTTGTATGGTCAGGTGAGACCCAAGTTGCTTTGTGTATTCTTCTGTGTGGGAAGATGCTGCCTCCAATGACAAGTCAGTTTAGAGCACAAAAGTCTACAAACCTCTCCCCATTCTCACTCATCTCCGAGCCTAGTCCCTGTCTCCCCATCACCTCTTCGTATCCGGTGTTGTCCTCCCCTATTTTGGCATTAAAATCGCCCATGACGATGGTGATGTCCCGCTCCGCACATTTGTCCAAGGCACTCTGGAGTCGGTCGTAGAACTCTTGTTTCTCTTCCTCGTCACTGTCATTAGTGGGCGCATAACACTGGATGACATTCAGCTCGAGCTTTTTCTTGGTTCTAAAGGCTGCTGTGATAATTCTTGGCCCAAGAGGTTCCCAGCCCATCAGCGCTCTCTGTGCCACTGGTGACGGCATGAATGCTACACCTTCTGTATGGGGGGCATTCTCCTCTTCATGACCTGAATACAGAATCATCTCCCCACTTAACAGCCTTTTCTGGCCAGACTGCGTCCATCTGGCTTCACTGATACCTAGCAGGGAAAGGTTGTACTTTTGCATTTCCGCTGCTATCTGGGCGGCCTTGCCGCTCTGGTACATGGTCTTGACGTTCCATGTGCCCATGGTTGTATCCCTGGATAGAGAGAGGCGGCTCGGTCCTGTGGCTTCCGAAGACTTCCGGCTTTCACCACAGGACGTCATAAGTCTTCTGGTAGAAGAACCTTCCTCCTCCAGGAATGGAATTACTGTTAGTCTTTTCGTCGGCGTTTTTGTAGCTATTTCCTTTTTTTGCAGGGTGGGGAAGCTACCCCCACGCCCAACCCCCTTACTAGGAGGACCAGGGGTTTTCTGTCGGGGCCACCTTCCCTTAGACCATGTTGGTTCACGGCACCTTATTTCATTCGGTGCACCCCTCTCACGAGGGACCCCCTATCCACCACCCAGGGCACGTGCCTCAACGCCATATGGTCCCAGCGCGAGGATTGTCTGCAAGTATTAGGGGTTAACTCTTTTGCAGTCAGTAGCGCTTGACAGAAACCACCAAAACGTTAGTACTACTTTTAAAGATTATGAATAACGGTTTGATTTTTTTTAAACCACGATAATGGTAATCACGTCTGTTCCAATTTTCTTATCTCTGTTGCTGACACTGTCTGCGCGCTGGAAGAGGCAGACTGACTACAACAGTTCAAAGTCTCATTAGCTAGCCAGCAAGCCCTTGGGCTGCCATACTGTGGCTGATCCGTCACCCAGTTGATGCGGCTTCGACCCATTTACCTCGGACACACTACAGCAGGAGATGGATGGACCATGATAATTCATGGGTAGTGCCAGATTAGCTTGGCACCTAATGGCGCCAAGCTAACCTGGCCTTACCCTTGAATTATTATGGTCCATCCATCTTCTGTGACTGGAAATAGTCGTTAAAGTGACACCTAACAAATTTAAGAAATGCGACCATTGGGTTCATGCGAGTAACTCTCCTTGGGCATGCAGCTCCCGAACAGTAAACAGTACATGTACTAGTGGCTGCATGCACAAGGCGGTTAACCCTTCAGTTCCAAGAACGATTGAACATAGCCCAACTGCAAAAGGCATAGATCCTTATGAGTCCACATAGTCGCACGGGGCTTATAAGGATCTATGCCTCTTAGGAAAAGAACAGTATGTATCCATTTTCCGTTAGCTTTGAAGTTACAATGACTTCAAAAGCATATTCTGTGTCCACTGGCACTGAAGGGGTCGAGACAAGCAACAGAGGTGGTTGTGTGTTTCAGGGGCTGGCGAATAAACCGGCTGACAACCAGGCGCATGATGCTGGAGGAGGCAATGGCATGGTTGTCAACACTCGGGGGTGCATACTCTTCTCTAGGAGAATACTACACACACTATGTGAGTAAAACAATGTTGCATTAACTCATTCAACTCCGACACGCCACGGCAAGACATGGATCAAGCGTGATAGTTCAAGGGTTGTGCCAGAATTGCTTGGCACCCATAGGCGCCAAGCTATTCTGGCACAACCCTTGAACTATCACGCGCGATCTGTTTCCAGAAGTGTAATACAGTCTTCAGGGGGCAATTTCAAAATTTGTGGATTTCGGTCCTGGAGCAGAATGTGTTATGGTACAGGTATTGGCACACCATTTAGGCCATGTGCCAAGTCTGGGACAAACAGCAAGTCTTTGCAACTCGGGGGTTGCGATTGTTGCATTTGTTTTCATAAATCTTTACCCCCACCAACCCATGTTCGATAATTGCGCTACTCCTTCCCCCCACACCCACCCACCGACCACCAGCCCCACCCCCCACCGAACATGGTTCATTCTGGCCTGGGAAAATTAAACAATGGGGGAGAGGTGGGGGAGGGGCACATGCTTACTTATAAATTTGATTTACAATAAATTTGATTTACATCATATTTTATTTATATACCAGCAGTAATCTGTATAATTCAACAATTTTGGTATCCACCTCCCCCCACCCCCCCACCGCCCCCCCCCCCCCCACCACCCCCCACCACCCTTTTGCCATTGGTATTTTTCTTTTTTCAGTCCAGCTGCTACTTCCCTTTCCAGGATTTATGTTTGAAAACTTGTAAAATGCTGATATTTACACATTAACCCTTTGGCTGTCAGTAGCACATTTTGTCAACGATTCCTGCAGGAATTCCTGACAAAACGTGCTAGTGACAGCCAAGACAGCCAAAGGGTTAACGCAAACACTGTATATTTCCTCCCTCAGGCTGAGATAGCAGGACACATTTCTGTGAAACAGCTGCGGATTGCAGTGGAGATGGGGGATCCCTTCACAGTAGCGCGATGCCACATGTTTTGGGCCTACAGTCTCTTGCAGCGTGGATACACTCGCAAGGCCAGAGTCATAGTCAGGTGGGTTGGGCCCTGCAACTAGGATATCAGGTTCAGATTTGTCTTTTTTTTTTTACCCTTATCGTTCGAAATACGCACGCAGACTTGTCATACGCACAGACTCTCGCACAGCAGACGCATACACTGCCACTGACTCAGATGGGCACATTCATGCGGTAAAACGCAACTCACGGGCTTCCCTTCTAATGGAACTTTTATACACAATAAAAAGAGCAAACGCTTAAAAGGTTATCAACTATTTACACTCCACCTTCCCCACTACATCCAAACATCACATACACATACACAATATCACTGCCAGGCTAGGTATCAGTCTCTCACTCTCCAACCTGGTTACGCTGGCCCATTCACGTCTAGGCATGCAAGTCCTTTCTCGTACGCTCCTCGAGTCGTCCTGTCTCTCGAGTCGTGGACGTCCTCGTTACGCGTACTGTATCTTCGCTGTGACCCTTGTGTCTTGGCACCGGCCGCTCACTCCCCGAGTGAAGAACTGGAGATATGACCTCGCGTTAGGTCCTGGTGACTGACATCTCGGCGTCCGTCGCTCTCTCTCTCCAACAAGCACTCTAAACAACAACAAGGTCCCAAATCGTAACATTTGCTAAACACACAACATATTGGATCATATGAGAGACATTACGTAACCTGGCTGATACAAATAACTCACACGTTCATTTAAACACACACGTGCTTCATAATCCGACTACTTCCGTAACGCCCCCATATCTCTGTCACTACCTTGAAGCAGACTATAACCTAACACTCTCGCCATATGCTATTCTCTACACTGGAAAAGATTATGCTTAACCAACCACGTACTACCTTCATAGCGGCTTAGACATACACACCTCACATTCCTTTAGTTATCCATCTCGGTAAATAAAACTGTATACCAAAAACACCGGTTACCTCACTGAATTCCAAACCAACATAACTGAACCAAACCGTCTTTAACTAAGCAACTATCAATAATACACAAAGAAACATACCTGAATTCTAGGTTTCAGAGTCTTGGAATACAGGCTAGGTATCTCAAACACATCTGTTTCCTCTGACAAGAAAGCCCGTACTCATGTATTTACTGCTCTGCCAGACTGAGCTTTTGCCTGCAACTCACTAACGCTCCCCGTGCTAACCATGTCCTAAAGATTTTATGTGGGTCTCGTGCTATACGGACTATCGGCACAAAACAAACCGTTAACAAAACCCGTACCGTATTAAACATAATGTGTGAACACTATACATGAGCATAGAGTTTCATCACACCAGTGTGTGAAATAAATTTGACCAAAATAGCTCAAGGGTAGTGCCAGAATAGCTTGGCACCTCTAGGTGCCAAGCTATTCTGGCACCACCCTTAAACTAAAGCCATTGATCTATATCCTTATCTGTAAGTACTATAATGTAGCTTCAATTTGACAGTGTACAAATTTTAGCCTCGGTATGATATGGGCTAAGAGGGATAAGGCAAGTATACTTACAAGCAAAGGAAAGGCGATACCATTCAAATTATCAAGAACACTTCAGTGTTTCTGATTTGAATGATTTCACATTTCTTTTGCTGGTCAGTATATGAGCTGTTGTACTGTGCATGTTTTTTTTATTGCATCTAGACAGGAAGTTATAAAGAGACACATCACAAAAAAAAAACCCACAGAGATGAGATTATATCTTATTGAATTCTTTAATTAGATGATCCAGTACATAAAGTTTCCCAGTGAGCATACGGGCTGACTTTGGCTGTAGTTGGCCCAAGCAGGGTCAGGCCAACTATGGCTGACATAAGCCTGAGGAACCTTTGTGCACAGGGTCTGTTAACCTGTTACATCCTGACGGTGAATTTTTAACAAGTTGCTTATTTCCCTATGAAGGTAGATTAGGGGATAGATTCTAGTTCACAGCTGCTGCCAGAACAGCTTGGCGCCTAAGGCGCCAAGCTATTCTGGCATCACCCTTGAACTATCATAGTCAAATTATTTCTTGCATTAGTGTATCAGGATGAAAAGGGTTACTGTGGAATTTTTTCTAGGCGTGTGCACACTTTTGCTACCCAGCACCCTGTTCGGAACACACAGCTGATCAACATTTGTCTTGCTGCCTGGAATCGCCTGCAGCACCTTCATAGGCTCAAGTGGCATGCTAGGGGGACGGTGCAAAACGGACCTAAGCAAAGGTGAAGGTAATGGGAGCTTTTGGGGTCAATTTTGCTATATGTAAGGGTAGCACAAATCAAACCAGTGAAAATCTAAGTAGGTGTATCCTCCCATGCACCAAACGACCTTATAGGTATGTGTTGTCATGATTCCACCTATAGTTATACTCAATTCAACTCGGTCAAAATCTACACAGCTGAAATATACCGAGTTTAAATCCACACCGGCTTAAATTTTAAGTTAAATCCATACCTGACAGATAGGCTGTGTGGATTCACACCACCCAGTATGCAAGAGACCCTTGGGACAATGTTGGCTGCAGTGGGCCAACGCAGCTGTGTGTGGGCTCACACCAGTCCAAGGTCCTTTGCTTACTTGGTGTTGGATTGATGCTGGGTACATTTTGACAGAGTACATTCACACTGGGTAGATTTATGTCTAAATGTCGCGAAGCTGACTCCTTTAGTATGATTTACTTAACCCATTTAGCCCCCATGCACTACATCAGGAGAAGGATCGACCATGCTAGTTCAAGGGTAGTGCCAGATTAGCTTGGCACTGTCAGGCGCCAAGCTAATCTGGCACTAGCCTTGAATTAGCAAGGTCGATCCATCTGCTGCAAATGGTGGTTGTCGGGTGACTCCAAAAATTCAGCCTTGGGGTTAAGGCCCCGCTACACGAGCCCGGTTTTGAGGCCGATTTCCGATCAGTTTTCGAATCAGTAGGTGATCGGGCCGGACTAAAAAACGTGTGTACTGCCACACTGACATTTCCCGACTTGTTTAGCCGACCGGTTTGAACCGAAGATCAAAGTCGTACCTGTTCTGCAAAATGACTGCTAGTTTTGACAGTGATGATGATGTGCTTGCATTATCAGCAGTTTTGCATCATATTCGGGAAGAGGTGTGCGAAACATCAGCGGCAACGGCGGTGGTATTGATCACAACAGGCGTGTTCGGCCATTTGCAAACCGTGCTGAAACGACATGCTTTGCGAGACGCGCTCTGATTGGTTGAAGCTTATGATCGGGACCGATTCGGATCGGGAAAATAGAGCAGGTTCTAGACACCCGATTCCCAGCCGATTGGGACCGGATCAGATAATTGACGTCATCCGATCGCAATCGGATCGAAATCGGCTTCAAAATCGGGGCACAACCGGTCCGTGTGGTGGGGCCTTTAGTCGTAAGATGACAATCCACAGTTTGGGAAATGTGGCCTTGGGGTTAAGTAGGTTAATTTTATGCTTGGATGGTTTTGTTGCACTAACTATTATACATGTACAATACGTAGAGAAGTACCCAATGTAGAAAGAAACACGCTTAGAAAAGATGGGTACAACCTATTTCGAGTAAATACCCTTTGTCAAAATAGACAAACGAACAGAGAAATCAGCCACTACTTATCTTCATTCGCAGAAGGAATGTGGTTGGGTACTTCTTTGCATTTTACACGCTTGGTGGTCATCTTTTTGGTCTGGATTGTTTATGTACAATACGTGTATTCAAGATTGTTTTTGTTTTTTGTTTCAATCCAGTGTTTTTTCAATTTTTGTTTCAATTGTGTTGTACCCGTCTTTTCTAAGCGTGTTTCTTTCTCCGTTGGGTACTTCTTTGTTTTTTGTTTCGTTTGCATTTTAACCCTTCAGCTGTCAGCAGTGCTTTTTGTCAGTATGATTCCTGCAGGAATCGTCGCAACAAAAACTGCTACTGACAGTCAAAGGATTAAAGGCACCCAGTGTGCATTTACCTTGTTCTATATCAATCAACAGCTGTCAGAGGTAGTTTCTGATTAGCATGGCACTCACCTACAGTTGCCAAGCTATTGAGGGCGTTGGTACCAACGAACTGTGAAGCCATTTCCCATGATTGTTACATATATTTGCGGAGCAATTTTAACCCCTTTCACTGCCATGAGAGCATGAAGTCAGGTCAGTCTGCAAGAGACATAGATATTCATGAGCCCCGGCAGTGCGGGGGCTCATGGGGATCTATGCCTCTTGCTGACACTACTGTGAACTCATGTTACTGGGACGGTTCATTGAATTAACAAAGATTATGTGTTGACTGGAGGTGAAGGGGTTAAAATTTGAGCCCTATGGCGCTGAGCATGACAGGAATAAATGAACAGAACGAATCCTGCATGAGGTTGTGACTGCTGTATTGTTTTAACCCCTTCCCTGCCACTGGACGCACGTTGAGTTTCTGAAATCTTTGTTCATTCAACTGTCCAGTGGATATGGACACAAATTGGTCACAACAAGAGGCATAGATCCTCATGAGCCCCCACAGTCGCGGGGGCTCATGAGGATCTATGCCTCTTACAGTTGGATTGTGTTGGCTTATTCTCGGCACTCAAGGGGTTAAACTCTCGTTATTTCCGATTTCATCCTTTCCATGTTTTCGCCAACCGGTCCTGCGTGTATTGTATGGCCAGAAGTGAGGCGGTCATTGTCCAAACTCAGTTACGGAATCACTCACTGTAGATACTCAGAAGTTTCTGACAATACACAGTCGGACCTGTCAAGGCGACCACCTGCATACAGCGACCACCTGTCTAAGCAGTTAGACCACCCATTTTCGGTCAAATGGTCTTCTTTCTCCTACTGAGATGGCCGTTTGCAAGGAGATAACCTGCCTAAGGTGATAATATTTTTATAGTTCCTCGTGTGGTCTCCCTACACCGGTTTGACTGTGATTATAAGCCTGCAGGGATGTGCGTGTTTTCTCTGGGAATGTATCCACCTTTGCCAATTTTATTGCCATTCTTATTATGCCTGAGCATGTTTTCTCAGCAAAATAAGATATATGCTGAGGAACAAAAGAAATGTGACATCTTTAGTGTTTCTGATAATTCGAAAAATGTCATTTCTTTTGCTCCTCGTTATATTTTCGTGCATACTGGTACATTGTACATTCTGTATGACAGTGAGCAAAATGTCATCAGGCCATTGTCCTTTGTCGTTGGCTTGGGCAAAGCAATGCATGGCCGACGATGGCCGACAGCCTGAGGCTCTTTTGCTTTCCGGTTGTATTATCTCAGATATCTGACAGAAAAGTATTTTATCAATACGCTTAGCTTTTGTTGATGATACATTTACACTTTTTTGGTTTTTCCAACATGTATACACAGTTAACCCGTTTAGCCCCAAGGTCCCATTTCTCAAATTTTGGAGATGTTGCCTAATGACTATGTACCAGTTGCAGGAGATGGATTGACCATGATAATTCAAGGGTAGTGCCAGATTAGCATGGCGCCTTCAGACGCCAAGCTAATTTGGCACTATCCTTGAATTATCATGGCCAATCCATCTCCTGCAGTAGGGACTCACAGCTAAATGGGTTAACTTTGGATATAACAAAACGGTAGGAGATCCAGTTTTGGTATATCCGAAATTTGTATTGGAAAGGTGTGTTTGGGACCTCATAACCCTTCAAGTGTTGGTAGTGGTTTTTGTCGCGATGATGCCTGTAGGAATCGTCGTGACAAAAACCGCTACCGACACGAAAGTGTTAAAAAGTGTTGTTTAATCCGACTTTCGTCATATCCAAGCTCGTCGTCTGTGTATGTTTCCGGTGCGTTTGTTACCAAAGAATATTTTTTAAAATTATCTTTCAGCCTGTTCTCAAGGAGCTGATTTCTCCCCAGTGTAATAATGTCGTGGCCATATTGTAAATACCCAGTTTTATTTGTTTTTAAATTGTAAATAAATTAAGTTATAAATTGTAATGGAATCTTGACACCAACCCCCCTGCTGAGTGCAGCCTCTGCAGGTACTGTAAAACGTACCAGCCATTTGCTGCAGTCAGAAGCGGGTTAACCTCTTCACCGCTAGTTGATGCAGATCGTGTTTCTGCAGTCTTCGCTGATTCAACGTCGAAGGTCCTTAGTCCTGAGAAGAACATGGGCAAGAGGTGGTTTAAGCAAGAGGCGTAGATGCTCATGAGCCCCCGCGACTGCGGGGGCTCATGAGCATCTACGCCTCTTGCAGATGGGCTGTGTTCAGTTTTGCTCAGCAATGAAGGGGTTAGGTCACATGCACTGTACCAATGGTTTTTCTTATACTTATATGCTCTGTTTATGCAGCAAAGAAAAAGAGGAGATGATAGTCGGGATGGCAAGGGGTAATTTCAAGTGAAAAATATGAGCAGGTGCTCTTGCGCTTGTGCAGTGTCATTAGGATTCACAACAGAACGTGAAGCAAGCATTGTGAAAACACCACACTTCTTTGTCACTGTTGATCTTATACGCATTATGCGCAGCATATCGAGGGAGGTAACCAGTGTGGTGACAAAACCTGCATTTGACCTTGATAGCTGTCAGACATGAAGACCCTGTCCCTGACTCCTCTGCAGTGTTTTAGGCTAGTTGTGTGTCAGTTGGATACACTGAGCTCAGGTCTTTTTGTCATGTGATGACTTCTTAACATTGATTAATGCATATAGTGAAAGCCAGCACACAGAAATACACATGTATGTAAATTTAACCCTTTTACTGTCGGTAGTGACTTGTTGCGATAATGCCTGCAGGAATCATCATGACAGAAGTCACGACGGACAGCCAAAATGGTTAAAATATTGCAGTCAACTATTTCTTAATTGAAAATATTGAACTCCTTCTTAACTCTTGGACTCCCACAACTAAATGGCTTGCATTTGATAGAATGGAAGTCATTTAGTTCTGGGAGTTAAGCGAATGGCCAAGGCCAGAAAATGTACGTCTAGAGTGCAGGAGAAGACATGAAAATTCAAATGATCATTTCCCGCAACCCCCCCCCCCCCCCCCTCCCCCTGGCACCTACGTACCCCCTGGATCTTGACAGCCTTGTTGTAGTGGCGTACTCTCGCTCATGATTATATGCACTACAGAGTATTACTGGAATATTGATGCTCAATTTAATCCTTTCAGCCCCAGATCCCTACGGCAGGAGGTGGCTTGACCATGGTAATTCAAGGGTAGTGCCAGAGTAGCTTGACTCCTGCAGGCATCAAGCTAATATGGCACACTACTCTTGAATTATCATGGTCAAGCCATCTCCTCTGGTGCATAGTCGTTATGCAGCACCTGAGAAATGGGACCTTGGGGCCAAAAGGGTTAACCAGTGTAAACATACTCATCTGCTCATTACACAGCTGAACATTCTGGGTTGATGGTGAGAATTTAAACTTCGTACAAATATGTATGCGTTGAGTTGTCTTTACTTTTTATCGCTGTGTTTTAAATGGGTGCAAAATCACAAAAGTATTTTAGTTGCAGTGATTTCTGCAGGAATCGCTGGGACTAAAAGTGCTACCGACATCCAAAGTGTTATTTTTTAAAAACTTGACTATATTGGCACTGAAACATGTTTTGAGGTACAAAATTAGAATTTGTATTGACGAAAGACATGTCTGATTTTCAATATAACATGAAGCTCAAATGGTCAAATTGAAATTCACAAATTTGTGATTTAATTTTTCAGAAGTATATACCATGCATTGAAGGAATTTGATTGACCGCAAATACTTCAAGGGTGGTGCCAGAATAGCTTGGTACCCTGAGGTGACAAGCTATTCTGACACCACCCTTGAACTATCGGTGTCAGCTGATTGCCCGCTGCAGTGCATGCAGGATTTAACCCCTTCACTGTTGAGAAAAATGGACCCCACACTACTGTAAGAGGTATAGATCCTCATGAGCCCCTGCAATTGCAGGGGCTCATGAGGATCCATATCTCTTGCGGAAGCCACTTTGTGTCTGTTATTCGTCGGACGACTGCAGCTCTTTCTCGTTGAATTCACACAGATTTCAGACAATGCACGTACAGTGGTAGTGTTAAATGCTTGGACCAGCAGAAGTGTTGGTCGTCAGTAGAGTGCTTGAATTTGAAATCCATGTAGCCCCGCAATGTACCAAAGCAGGAGATGGACCCACCATGATAATTCAAGGGTAGTGCCAGATTAGCTTGGCGCCTTCAGGCGCCAAGCTAATCTGGCGCTACCCTTGAATTATCACGATGGACCCATCTCTTCAAGCAAGTAGTACGTAGTCATTAGCGTGACACCTCTGAAAATTTTGGAATTGCAGCCATGGAGTTAAATGGGTTAAATATATATGTATTTGGTGCCATCGTGGTAAAATGTGGGCAAAAAGGTCCTAGGGCAGATGTCAACAGCTTCTGGCTCACAGACCGTTGTGCCTGGGGCATCGGCTGCCAACATCAGCCCAAGGACCTTTTGCTTAACCCCTTCCCGGCCACTGTATGTACATTGTTGTTTGGTTTAAATAGTTCATTGCTTTGCAAAATGCATAAGAGAATATACAGCAATTTCCATCAGATCAAAACAAGCCACAGGCTTATAATTGTTGTTTCTGAAATCTTTGCTCATTCAACAACCAGAAGCCCAAACCGTCCAAGAAACATGGATGCAAATTGGTCACAGCAAGAGGCATAGATCCTCGTGAGCCCCCGCAGTTGCGGGGGCTCACGAGGATCGATGCCTCTTGAAGTTGGATCGTGTTCACTTTCTCTCTGCAGTGAAGGGGTTGATTAAAGGTACAACGTCTGACAGTCAAGTGTTGGATTACACGGTTGCGGCAGCACAATCTTTTAACTCGTTCGAGACGTGCCACCTCCGGATACGCGGCATAAGTTGTGTTAATGGCCAATCTCGGCCAGTGCGCACTTTATATTATACATATTCAAGACATATTTGCATCAAAGGGCGGCATAACATTTTTAGGATGTGTGTGATGTTTCAGTTTTTTCAAATAAAATGGAGAGTATAATTTTGTAAAACAATATAAAAGAAAATAAATTTGTTAAACCCTTATACCCCCTGCAAGCGTGTTTGTACGTGTGTATGTGCACATTATTTATATTAATGAATTATTAGGAATCATAATTAACCCTTTAGCTGTTAGTAACCACATTTTGTTGTGATGATTCCTGCAGGTATCCTCGCGACAAAAACCAATACCAACAGCCAAACAGTTCAAATCTATCCAACATTTACACAGACATTTACAATAGAATAAGGGCACGATTGAAATGATCGATTTCAGATTCCATACAAGAGAAATTATCACGTCACTAAGGACCATGTTTTACTATTTCCTCTTTTTTGTGTGTGTGGATGTTAAAATTCGGTTTTAGATGAAAGATGTTTATGTATTACGATCTAATTACTTCCCTTGATGCACAAGAAAAAATCGTATTATTTAGTTCACTTGTGTGATCAGTGGCATAAATGGTCATTTTGCACGCAAATCACTGATAGAGCGGATCTGGTTCCAGGGGTTCCGTACTCCGTGCCCCCTCCCCCCCCCCCCCCAAATTCCCCGGGGCCTTGGCCAAAAATTCCTGTGTGTCCGCTTGTGCGTGGGCCCACTGCGGCCGTCTTTGACTCAATAACCTTTTGCTGCTGGGGTGGTGATTAAAATGTCGAAATAGCAATCCTACAGTTTACCCCAGAAGTTTAATTAGAATTAGGTACTGGTACTGCATTTGGAGAGAGAAAATTTTGTTTGCAGCTGACGGAAAACCGGTGTGCAACCCCATCTCCACCCCCCTCACCACTGTCACGACACGCCTGACGGAGTCAGGGCGCCGTGGACAATATGAGTGCTGACACTCGAGAAAACCCACCCACTCTAAATAAATCACACAACGCCAGTGATAAACAACAAACAAATCCTTTATTACCCACTCTTACTCTAACCGCCACCCCAACCCACTAACGCCCCACACACTCACACATACCCACGCATGCACTCATAACGTATTAACACTGAAAAAAGATTAACAGATAACAATGACTAACAAGTGAAAATGACTAACATGTGAAAATGACTAACAGGTGAAAATGACTAACAGACGAAAATGACTAACAGGTGAAAATGACTAATATGGCCAACGGCTATACAAGGCGGGTAACTTTGTCTCTGTACAGTGTCCTCTGTCCCACACTAGACAGGGTGGCTCGTAACGTAAGAGTACTACCCCTACACCACAGAGCACCGTAGCCGCGCTTGCCCACGCACGCCTGTGACCGACGCGCAGAACGTAGGATCCGCCCGCTGTAGCCCACGTCAAAGTACTTGTCCAACAGGACCGGCTAGCGAAGGCGTTCCGACTCCCGATGATGCGTCACCGTTGGTCATGGAAGATGAAGAGATCGAAGGACAAAATCTTCGAAGCCAATGCACTGGAAAAGGGCGCATTGTCAGTCAAAGTGCTAACACAGTTAATTCTGGCCTATTTGACACGCACCTACTCACAAACCACGTGAGTCGTGTCTCGTCTCACCCTAATACCCGCCTTGGCCATATTAAATATACAATCATGGATATGAAAGCTTCCTATGTACATTCAACATTCACCAGGTCTGCACTATTCCATTACACTAACATTAAGCTAGCACAACCACTTTTGTATAATAACATTGCCACTGCCAAAACCAACATTATCAAATCCACATGTACATACAAAGATATCAAATAATCACCAGCAACCACCCCACGTGACAATCTTATTACATTACATCTAGGACTTAATACAAATATATTTGAAAGGATACCCACTTTAATTCATTTTACAACATGGCCCTTTAAATATACTCACTCGGCGACAGCCGAACATAAACACTAAATCCGACACACTACAACCCAACCTAAAAAACAATATGGATGTGGCTACAACCGGACCTGTGCGGCGATGGTTGAGATCAACTGCGTCCACCTGGACTAAAAACTAAGACGTAAAACATAAACTACGACTCACTCCGAACCTATGTACACATTCAAACACCCGAGAGCACAGCAGCTAACTGAGGAAAATGGCATGAATTTACCTGTCACTGATGAGTCCTCCGGCAGGACGAGACAAACAAGACGAAGACGAACCGGAGGGGTCTTCTGTTGAGTAGCAGCCGTGGTCGCTATAGTCTCTTGGACACCCACACCCAGGAACACTGGCCGTGGTCTTGCAGGGAGGGTAACGCAACCCTCACACAGCTTGTCAAGGGCTCCAAACGAGGCCGCACCCTGACCCAGACTCTCACTTGCTAGCTAACTCCGCTGACTGACTGTAATATCCCTCTGCTACCTTGCAGTTTAACTTTACTCTGAACACTGTTCGGTTAAAGCTACCCGGCGAGGGGACCCGGGTCTGCCCTGGGGGACTTGGGTGGGGTTAGGTATTTTTTAGTTCCCAGGGTCACCCTGGTCAGCCCCACAGGGTGGGTTTATCTCTCTATTCTGGGGCATGTGTTTCTGTCTACCCTTTGTCCATTCACCTGTATTTGCCTTTTTAAAACTCTCCCTACTGTCTGCACTGCCTGTAGCTCTTGATATTGGATGTGTGTTGCTAAATGGTCTTAGCTTTATTTAGGCCCATGTGTTAGGTTTATTTAATGTATTTGACCGGCTGGCGACATACATTCAATGTTCTGTTTAGTTTTTTTTCCACAAGCAGTGCAGGCACGTCCTGAGAAAGCCTTGTTGCTGTCGGGACGTTAAGCAATGTACAATCAACCGGCGAAAGCGTGCAACCGCTGTACTCGCTCACTGCTAAGCTTGCTGCACGGGCTTTACGCTTACGCTCACACTACATATATTAACTTCCCTAAACTAAGGCTATTTACAGAAGTCGGCGACCTACATTTATTAACAAGAAAACGACTTGACGAAAAAATGAAACATGTCACATCCGTTACGTGACATACCCCCCTCCCAGATCAAACACCCGGGTTTGATTCCTATATGACTGTCCCATTACTGCTTCCACATTTACTGTTTCTACCATCCTGTCCTACTCAAAAAGTCAGCAGGAACATTTACTTTACTGGCTATGCTTTCTACTCTAATGGAAAATGGCTGCAACTGCAAAGCCCACCTCATCAGTCGACTGTTTGTGGATTTAGCTTGTTGCAAGTACTGCAATGGTCTATGGTCGGTCTGTACGACGAATGTCCTACCATACAGATACTGACGGAATTTGTGAATTCCCCACACGATTGCAAGACACTCTTTCGATGGTGGAGTAGTTACGCTCTGCTTTGGATAGTTTCTTGCTCGCGCATGCAACAGGCTGTAAACCGTTACCATGGTCCTGACATAATACGGCTCCTACACCCCCTTCGGACGCATCTGTCTGCAACACGAAGAGACGATCGAAGTCTGGCAATGAGCACACAGGACCCGAACACAGTCGCGCCTTCAGCGCCTCAAATGCTGTCTCACATGCATCGTTCCAACCGATCTGTCCAGTCTTTCCTCCCTTGGTTAGGTCGGTTAGTGGGGCTGCTATGGCCGCAAAGCTAGGAACGAACCGGCGGTAATAATTTGCCAACCCGAGAAACGATCTGACTTGTTTCTTTGTTTGTGGTCGCGGCGCGTCTTTTATCCGCTGCATCTTGTCTCCCTCTGGTTTTATCTGACCGTTACCCACTATATGCCCCATATATTCCAACTGCTTGAACCCCAAGTAACACTTTGTAGGTCTGGCCGCCAACTGGACCTCTCTTAACCTACCAAAGAGCTGGGCCATACATTGTAAGTGACGTTCTTTAGTGGAGGAAGCAATCATGACATCGTCCATGAAATTGCTAACTTCTGTCAATCGCAAAGGTTCTAGTAACCTCCTCATCATTCGGGAAAAGATTGCCCCTGCCGTCTTTAACCCGAAAGGCATTACCTTCCACTGAAATTGTCCTGCCGGTGTGGTGAAAGCAGTTTTCGGTTTGTCGCTCTCTAACATGGGTACCTGCCAGTAGCCTTTAGCTAGAAATTACTCAAGTACTTAGCCTTGGACAGTAAGGAAAATAGGTACTCTACGTCAGGCATTGGCTCCGCATCGAACACGACCTTTTGGTTCAGTTTTCTAAAGTCCACGCAAAACCTAACAGTGCCATCTTTCTTCTTCACCAAGACGATCGGTGAGTTGTATGGGGAATTGGCTCTCTCGATTACTCCCATCTCTAGCATAGCATCTACTTCGGCTTTCACTACCTCTAGCTGAGAATGAGGTAGAGGATATTGCTTCGTTCTCACCAGCACTTCATCAGTCAAATGGATTTCACACGAGTCTAGTGTCGTCCTCAACGGATAATCTGTCAAAATATCCTTAAACTGGACAGTCAGAGCTTCTATACTAGAATGGATCTCTGGACAGTTAGGATCAAGATGGACGTCGGAGGGTCCTTCAGACGCTACCAAAGGAATGGTCGGTACTTCCTTTACCACCACGAACGCCTCTCCCCCCTCATCTTCGTCCTCCTCATCTATCACTACTGTAGCTACTGACACTCGTTCTTGGAACTTTTTCAACAGATTTGCATGGTACAGTTTATTCTTACTGCCCACCCGTACCCTGTAGTCACACTCTCCGACTCTCTCTAGAACTTCGAATGGTCCCTGCCAAGCCATCTCCAGCTTGTTGTGTTTAACTGGAAGTAACAACAAAACCTAGTCTCCTGCATTAAAACTGCGTGGTTTGGCTCTGCGGTCAAAGTGCCGTTTCTGCTTTTTCGAAGCTAGCTTCAAATTCTGTTGCGCTAACCTGCACGTCTCTTCAATGCGATTCCGTAAATCTACTACGTACTGGCTTGCATCTCTCACCTCTTCTCCCATCTGCTCTTTCGTCCACAGATCCCGTAGAACTGACATGGGCCCCCTTACAGTCTTGCCGTACAATAACTCGAACGGCGCGAACCCCGTCGATTCCTGAGGAACCTCCCTGTACGCAAACAGCAATGAGGGAATGTATCTGTCCCAACATCGAGGTTGCTCGCTAGCTAACTTCAACATGGACACCAAGGTACCGTTGAAACGTTCTACTAGGCCATTTGCCTGCGGATGGTAAGGAGTAGTACACTTGCCTTGTATGCACAGCAAACGGTTGACTTCAGACATCACTTGTGAAGTGAACTGGGACCCTTGGTCGGTGAGTACCTCCTTCGGAATCCCCACCCTAGACCAGATTTCTAACAATGCCTCAGCGACCCTTTCTGCTTCGATCCCCTTTAAAGGTACTGCCTCGGGGTATCGAGTGGCGTAATCGACGGTCACGAGAATGAACCGGTTTCCTCTGTCGGAAGCTGGAGCAATAGGCCCCACAATGTCTACCGCTACTCTCTGAAATGGTTCTTCTACTAGCGGAAGCTGTTGCATAGGAACCCGTGGTACTCTCCCTCTTGGTACTACTTTCTGACATTGTTCGCATGACTCACAGTACCTGCGAACTTGAGCACACAGCCCCGGCCAATAGAAAGTACCCCAAATGCGTTCCCGGGTTCTCTTGCCTCCCAAATGCCCCCCGTCGGTGGGTCATGCGCTAAACGCATTACAGTCTCCCTCAAAGGCTTCGGGACGACTAACTGGGACGATTGGCTGCCTCCTTTGCTATAGACCCGATACAGAATTCCCTTCCTCCTGCAAAATTCTATCAGACTCTTCCCTGACGGAATTGCTCGGCCCTCTTCGGCCAACTTCCTAGCGCGAGCTAGAGTTTCGTCCTGGTTTTGCCACTCTATCAGTTGGGCAGGAGTCACATTGAGATCGGCCTGCTTAACGACTTTAAGCGCGCTCTCTCCCCCCTTTTCCCTCTGAATCTGAGCTCGAGTTTGGACCGCTGCTGCCATAGCACACTCACTGGCATCGATGGATACGGGACTACGTTTCCCATCTGAAAAAGTCACCCAGTTTCCTAGGATTACGTCCGGTCCCATGCGCTCCATTACGATAAGTTCGATCGTCTCTCGCACGAATGGGGAATCGATTTCAACCCATGCAGTCGGATACTTATCGGACTTAGTATGGTCGACGGGGTTGACGTCGATGAACCGACCTGTAAAATCCCTGGGTTCTATCCACTTGGCGGCGATCGCACTCATATCCGCGCCGGTATCACGCATGATACGAACTTCCTTTCCCTTGGCTAATCCCCTACTCCACGGGTCGTAGGGCCGGATCGTCCGCATCCCTACGGTTACGGGCTCTGTCATTACGGCTACTGTCTCAGGGGCAATGGTGACTTGGTTAACTGACGCCTTGCTCTGACAGTTCCTTGCTAAGTGCCCTGGTTTGTTACACTTAAAACACAGCCGTTCCCCAGTCCCTCTGCCTGAACTAGCTGGTTCTGTCCTATGTTCTGCTTTGGTCTCAGGGGGTTTATTCGACCCTTTGTCCTTCTTGAACGGCGGACGAATCGGCCCCCCACCCAATGGACGCGAGACTGCCCGTTTGGTGTCGATATGGAGCTGCGCTAGCTCCGCGGCCTCTTCACCATTCCTAGGACGTTTTTCCCTAACGAACATTTCAAGATCTGCGTTCATAATAGCATAAAGTTGCTCAGACAGAAACATGTCTAGCACTTGTTCTACGTCCTCTATGTTCTTATGGGCTAAAGTGAACCAACGCTTGACTGAGGTCTTTAACCTAACGAACAACTGGGGAAACGTTTCGAGACTCTCCTTTTTAGCTTCGCGAAACTGGCGTCTGTAATATTCAGCGTCACGCCTGAATCTTCTCAGTAAGGTCTCCCTCACCACCTCGAAATCTTTCCCTTGCTCTACGGTCAGCCTAAGGTATGCATCACGGGCCTCCCCCTGCAATAGAGGTGCTAACCTGATCCCCCATACCTCTTTCGGCCACCCCTGGGTTTCGGCTACTCTCTCAAAGAGCTGAAGGTAAGATTCCACATCTTCCTTATCCTCTAACGGACGCATCTTGAGCGAGTAATGCTGACTAGACTCCGTAACTGACTTCTTTTCCGATGCTGCTAACTGTAATTTGAGCCGCGTCTCGGCCGCGACGAGCTCTTCTTTCCGTGCTAGTTCCGCGGCAGCTAGCTTACGTTCGGTCAATGCTAAGTCATCCCTCCTAGCCTGCTCGGCCGCGACGAGCTCTTCTTTCCGTGCTTGTTCCGCGGCAGCTAGCTTACGTTCGGTCAATGCTAAGTCATCCCGCCTAGCCCGCTCAGCCGCCTCACGGTCTAGGTCACGTTCCCGTTTTTCTTCCTCTCTCCTAACTTCGGACAGGATGAACTGGGTTAGAGCTCCCCCACTAAGTACTAGGCCCTCTCCTATCACTTTATACTGCTCGTATGGGTTTACCATCACCCCCAACCCCTCTTTACTTTCCTGATCCCTACTGGGTGTCAGTCCTGCTGCAGTGAGAGTACGGGTAAGGGTACTCACCACCGTTTCCTTCCGAGAAGGAGTGGCCAAAGTGGCTCCTCTCTCTCCTGGACCCTCATCCCCTGCACCACCACCCTCGGACTCAGGGTCGTGCCCCGACGTGGCACGGGTGGCCCTGGTCTCCCGTTTAGGGGGCATCCTGATGTGGGTGTCCCGGAGGCAGCGACGACAACTGCTCCCCAGCAGGACCCCTGTCAAAGAAAAAATAAAACAAATAAACACACAGAATACAAACAACGAATAAGGGCTAGACAGTGACAAGAGCCGAAGGGTCCTCACCACTCGGTACCTGAGTAATGAGAGGCAACCACTCATGCCACCCCCCGTTTATGCGCACTGCACTCTCTGGCCGTGGCCCCCTGGCGCAATACGCCCCCACTCCCGCCAACCGCCCGCTAAATCTTACTCGTACCACAACACGAACAAACGGTCACTGGCGCACAAAAATACCCTAATCTACCTAATCTGTTACCTCCCCCTAATCCTTATCCCACCGCTGCCACCAAATATGTCACGACACGCCTGACGGAGTCAGGGCGCCGTGGACAATATGAGTGCAGACACTCGAGAAAACCCACCCACTCTAAATAAATCACACAACGCCAGTGATAAACAACAAACAAATCCTTTATTACCCACTCTTACTCTAACCCCCACCCCAACCCACTAACGCCCCACACACTCACACATACCCACGCATGCACTCATAACGTATTAACACTGAAAAAAGATTAACAGATAACAATGACTAACAAGTAAAAATGACTAACAGGTGAAAATGACTAACATGTGAAAATGACTAACAGACGAAAATGACTAACAGGTGAAAATGACTAATATGGCCAACGGCTATACAAGGCGGGTAACTTTGTCTCTGTATAGTGTCCTCTGTCCCACACTAGACAGGGTGGCTCGTAACGTAAGAGTACTACCCCTACACCACAGCCGAGCACCGTAGCCGCGCTTGCCCACGCACGCCTGTGACCGACGCGCAGAACGTAGGATCCGCCCGCTGTAGCCCACGTCAAAGTACTTGTCCAACAGGACCGGCTAGCGAAGGCGTTCCGACTCCCGATGATGCGTCACCGTTGGTCATGGAAGATGAAGAGATCGAAGGACAAAATCTTCGAAGCCAATGCACTGGAAAAGGGCGCATTGTCAGTCAAAGTGCTAACACAGTTAATTCTGGCCTATTTGACACGCACCTACTCACAAACCACGTGAGTCGTGTCTCGTCTCACCCTAATACCCGCCTTGGCCATATTAAATATACAATCATGGATATGAAAGCTTCCTATGTACATTCAACATTCACCAGGTCTGCACTATTCCATTACACTAACATTAAGCTAGCACAACCACTTTTGTATAATAACATTGCCACTGCCAAAACCAACATTATCAAAATATCCACATGTACATACAAAGATATCAAATAATCACCAGCAACCACCCCACGTGACAATCTTATTACATTACATCTAGGACTTAATACAAATATATTTGAAAGGATACCCACTTTAATTCATTTTACAACATGGCCCTTTAAATATACTCACTCGGCGACAGCCGAACATAAACAACTAAATCCGACACCCACCACACTACAACCCAACCTAAAAAACATGGTTAAAGACTCGATTAAAACGTCACTAAAAACTAGACGAACATACACTTCCGAACCTATGTACACATTCAAACACCCGAGAGCACAGCAGCTAACTGAGGAAAATGGCATGAATTTACCTGTCACTGGTGAGTCCTCCGGCAGGACGAGACAAACAAGACGAAGACGAACCGGAGGGGTCTTCTGTTGAGTAGCAGCCGTGGTCGCTATAGTCTCTTGGACACCCACACCCAGGAACACTGGCCGTGGTCTTGCAGGGAGGGTAACGCAACCCTCACACAGCTTGTCAAGGGCTCCAAACGAGGCCGCACCCTGACCCAGACTCTCACTTGCTAGCTAACTCCGCTGACTGACTGTAATATCCCTCTGCTACCTTGCAGTTTAACTTTACTCTGAACACTGTTCGGTTAAAGCTACCCGGCGAAAGCGTGCAACCGCTGTACTCGCTCACTGCTAAGCTTGCTGCACGGGCTTTACGCTTACGCTCACACTACATATATTAACTTCCCTAAACTAAGGCTATTTACAGAAGTCGGCGACCTACATTTATTAACAAGAAAACGACTTGACGAAAAAATGAAACAACATGTCACATCCGTTACGTGACAACCACCACCACCACAACCTCCCTCCCACTGAACTGAAGTGGGAAAAATTGGAGAGGGGGGGGGGGGGGATTGGTGAGGCCCCTCTCTTTGATACCTAATGCCCCACGCAGACCTTTTTCCTCCCAAGTTATTATGCATATAATTATAAAGGTTTCCCACGCCCTTGTAAGAAAACGATATCGCGCTTTACGTATGTGGTTTTTGATCGCACAGTAGAACAGCGTTCACGAGAATGATTTATAAAGACTACGATGCGCTCCTGTGGAAACTATTCAAAGGTTTTCAGGGCGACAATTTTCTGGCCTGGGAAGTACTCGTGTCAAACCACGTAAGCCCTGCACTAAAAAGGTCCTCGGTCGTCAAACAAAGAAATATGGATACAAAGTAATTTCAGCAAGAGGTATAGATCCTCTGCGGGGGCTCATGAGGATCTATACCTCTTGCAGTCGTGTCATGAGGATCTATACCTCTTGCATTCGTGTCATGAGAGCCAGGGAGGGTGAGCACTGTACTATTTATTCACTACACAAGATATACCACAGAGCCGGATTGAATAGGCTTCAAATAACATTGTTTCCACGACCCTTCAGATAAGCCCCAGGTACAGAGGCAAGTGCGCCTGCAACGGTATGTACACACATGCATGCACGCAATTACGCACAACCCTAACACGAGAAATATTTATTTCATATGCCTGTGTTCACCCTGGCATCTGCCTTTCCAGTAAGTCTTCTGAATATCATGTTGCCGGTAGGGGATTTCTAGTTTGTCCCGTAAATCTGCCGTAGACAATGTTATCGACCTTTTTTTCCAAAAATATAAACACCCACATGATCCTGTTCGGCAGCTGTAAGTCTGTTTTTAATTTGACAGCGGCGGAGGCCGGGGTGGACAAACACAGCCTGACCACACCCGTCGACGAATACCCGAGCCTCTGTCAGACTGACACAAAGAATGAGGAAGTGTGCATTCTTAGTCGCCCAGCAAACGCCATCTTATTTGCAAGAGACTGACATGGATCCTCATGAGACCCCGCATTTGCTCATGAGGATCAATGTCTCTTGCACGAGGGTGGACAATTCTTGGGCTCATGGGATCAATAACGCTCGAAATCATGCGTCCAAGAGGGCCATTAATATCCCTCACTGACCAATACTCTCGGGTATCTCGCCGAGACGAGGTTCGGGTTTGTCTCGCCCAGTTAAGCCAGCCCTTAACTGGGACGTATCGTTTGGTTTCTCTGTATACGATGATGACTGGTCAGTCACCTCAGTCTTAGCACCAGTGGTAGTAAGGTGCTATTTACTGTTATATCCGTGTTAAGAAGTGACCAACTAAGCCACGATCATCCCATGCCTTTGGACTAGGCAACAGATTTTTTTTTTTTTCAGTCTTTCGATCCGATTCAGGTCAAAATTTAAAATGCAATAACAAAGTCCCTTTTTGGGGTGTTGTGCCCCCCCCCCCCCCCCCCCCCCCATTTAATTTTTGGACGAGTTTAGACACACGCGCTACCCATCCACCCCACTGATCCGCCCCTGTGACGGTGTGTGTCTGTTTGTCTGTGTGCGGGCGGCGATGCGTGTGCGCGTGCCCGAGGTGTGATTTACTGAATGACTACAATCCCCTTCACTTAAAAGCACATTATCACGACAGTAATGTGCAAACCCTTATGTGACAGAATTGTAAATCTTTCCACTTGTACAGCACTTCAGGGTTACCCTCAGTGGAAATACTGAACACTCGATCATTTCACACTGGTTGTCGCCCTTGATTCGCTGCGCTGACCAGCGCAGCGAATCGAGGGCGACAACCAGTGTGTGTTTATCCATGCTACCAGCTTTTCATCCACTGTTCAGTAAAACAAACATTCCTGCTGATAATAATAGTCGGTTGTATGTACTCATCATATCTGCTACCATCTTTGTATCGATTTTTCAACATGTTCCGCCTGCTGTACATCGACTAATAACGTGACTCTCATGCGAGCTGCATCAGAGACTGAGATCGACCATGACAGTTTAACCCATATAATCCCACGGCCGCACTTCCCAACTATCATTGGAGGTGTCACCTAACGACTAAGTACCAGTATCCATCTCCAGCTGTAGGGCGTCGGGACTAAATGAGTGAACGGCAGTGCCTGCCTGGCAAAGTCTTCCCGCTTTCCCAAAACTGCCATGGTCGTTTGTCCGTCTGCCCGATGGGTTGGTTAGTTCAGGGTTTAAACGTTTACGGTACCAGTGTGATAATGGACAGCCGCCCAAACGGGTGGGATATACGGAGACAGGGACAGCTATTTCCTATTAGTACGACCTGAACACTGATCAATTCAGGCGCACTGCGACAAGTGTGCCACTTTTTATTTACCAGGACCTTTTAACGGACATGCTATCTGATGACAAGCCCGTCGTCTTGCCTGGACTTGTCCCCCGATGTTGAGTCACGCTGGACAAATCTACTTCTGGTTCAATCCAGACCAAAAAGGTGACTGCCAAGCGTGTAAAATGCAAAGAAGTACCCAACGGAGAAAGAAACACGCTTAGAAAACAGTTACAACACAATTTAATAATATTTCAGGTAAATACCCTTTTTCAAAATAGGCAAACATAGAGATCATTCGCTACTTCAGTAGTATCTTCATTCAGTTTAATCGCAGAAGGAATCATGTTGCCACATTCCTTCTGCGATTGAAATGAAGATAAGTAGCGACCGATCTCTCTTTTTGTTTGTTTGTCTATTTTGAAAAAGAGTATTTACCCCCAATATTATTAAATTGTGTTGTAACTGTCTTTTCTAAGCGTGTTTCTTTCTCCGTTGGGTACTACTTATGGTTGCACGCGTGTCTTCCTCTTCCTCAATAAGCCCTAACCTGTCACTGTACGTACAGTTTTGTTTCTGACATGTTTGCTCGCTACCTTTTTGTCTTTGATTTGAAGAAATTTATTCGTCTGTATGAAACAATAATCCCTGCATCAAGGGCGGATGAGTTACCTCCCAGGGAGGGGGGTTGCAAGGTTCTTGTTTGGGACCTTCAACTAGACAACAGGGTGAGGGGGGTGGGGGGAGGGAGGCGCGTCAAGCGTGTGTGAGAACCTCTTTGGCACCACCCTTGAACTATCATGATCGGGAGAGTAGGGGGGGGGGGGGGATACACGCCAAGCCCATCCTTGGACTATCATGGTCGATTAATATTTTGATTTTTTGCGTCGAGACTAAAAGAATTATCGACAGTCATACCCAGAACGTTCATAAAACGATATTGAGAACTGTTAACCTTTTACTACCTGCAGCAGGTCCCTTAACCTTTATTGCTTGAAGGAGATCGGCTTAATTTAGTAACTGATTAGCCTGTATGAGTTCTTTGCTGGTTAGTTAGTTAGTTAGTTAGTTAGTTATTTGGGTTTAACGCCGAGCAGGCGACTAAGGCCACCTCACGGCGGTGCTGGTTTGTTTGAACATGTATTTTATAATCATTTCAAGTCAGAAGGGGGGAGAATAAAAACCTTTTATACGCCTACCTATTTGTGTTCGTTCACCCGTGACCTGGTTTCCCAGTTCGCTAAAGGTCTTCGAGCCGACGTCAGGCCGCTGCTGTGCAGCTCCGCCCTCAACCGTGTCGACTGTTCAGTGCCGGCGTCGGCTCGAGGACCTTTTGCTCTCTGGTTTGCACACGGCACTGGAGTCAGCTGCATGAGTAAGCTTAGTCCTGCGCCAGCCACTAAGCAAGGTGCTCCGCTACAGCGGAGCACCTTGCTTAGTGGCTGGCGTAGGACTAAACTTACTCATGCAGCTGGCGTCTGGTCTTAAACCTGCGACATTGTGATCTTCTGTGGAATCCAACACAGTCTCGCAGAAATTAAGTCTCCAAACAACCGCAAGAGGCAGAGATCCTCACAACGGCCCCCGCAGGTTGTCTCTTGCTGACGTTCCTCATGTATGCAACTCTGTTTCTCGAACGGAGGAGGTAGCGGGCGTTCAGTGTACGTTCATTCTACGACGATATACAGTGTATGTATAATCTATGTATAATCTGCACACTGTGGACTCAGGCGGCAACACTTCAGCAAGGCCGACAGGTAAAGGAGGGGTTGGACGAAGAAGGGGAGGGGTACTGAAGGGATGGGTAAGGCAATGGGTCTGGGGGGTGGTCTTCCGGCTACAGTCAGGAGGTGGAGGGGGACCCCCTCCCCCACACTCCACACACACACACACACACACACACACACACACACACACACACACACACACACACACACACACACCTCCCCCCTCTACGACGACTGGGTGGAGCTGAATGGCTTTGCTTCAGTCAGTCATTGGCCGTGGAGGATAGAGGGTTAGGGTGAGGGAAAGGCAAAAATGCAGAGTAAGGAGGAGGGCAGGTACATAGAGTTAGGGGGGACATGGAACTTAGAGTTAGAGGAGAATGGAACTTAGAGTTAGGGGGAAATGGAACTTAGAGTTAGGGGAGCATGGAACGTAGAGTTAGGGGGATATTAAACTTAGAGTTAGGGGGAAAAGAACTTAGACTAGAGTTAGGGGGACATGGAACTTAGAGTTAGGGGGAAATGGAACTTAGAGTTAGGGGGAAATGGAACTTATGGTTAGGGAGAATGGAACTTAGAGTTAGGGGAAATGGAACTTAGAGTTAGGGGGAAATGGAACTTAGAGTTAGGGGAAATGAAACTTAGAGTTAGGGGGACATGGAACTTAGAGTGAGGAGAAATGGAACTTAGAGTTAGGGGAGCATGGAACATAGAGTGAGGAGAAATAAAACTTAGATTTAGGGGGACATGGAACTTAGAGTTAAGGGGACATGGAACTTAGAGTTAGGGGGGCATGGGACTTAGAGTTAGGGGGAAATTTAACTTAGAGTTAGAGGACATGGAACTTAGAGTTAGGAGAAACCATGAAACTTAGAGTAAGGGGGAAATGGAACTTAGAGTTAGGGGACATGGAACTTAGAGTTAGGGGGACATGGCACGAACATACAAATGGAATCACTTCTAAAGAGTGTGGGTGGAAGCCGGGATGAGCTCACTTTACAAGGACGCATGTGTGTGGGGGTGGTAGAGTGGACGGGGTTGGGGTGAATTTTAGCAGGTCGTTAATGTAGTCACGTCACAAGACGGCCTATAGCTGGGAAGATTTTTTTAAAGACCGCAGGGTGCTTACGTTCAGGCAGTGCAGCCGAGGCCTAACGACGTTGTAGGGGGACATGTTTTCAGCCCTGCGTAACGGTGGCTCAAACAGCGGGAGGTAGACAAACACCTATCACGGTGACAGCGCAGCGTCTTTCAGAGCGGCAAACATTGTGACAAGAGTTTGTGTGTGGATTGTGATTTCACGGTTGGAACCTTGAGGCCTCAAGGTGTGCTGGTCTGTGATTTTGGACCTTACGGTTCTTCAGAGCCGTAAGGTTCAAAATCACAGACCAGCACAAGTATACCACAGCGTGTTTAACGTAACCCCTTCTCTGCCAGTGCACCGGCGCAAACTGTGTCAGTTTCTGAAATCTTTCGGCGGAGTCATTCGACGCCATAGCGTAAGAGCGGCCCCAGCCGTTGTCCAAGGAAGGTGGCCGAGACACAGAGTTCTCAGCAAGAGGCACAGATCCTCATGAGCCCCCGGGGGAGCTCATGAGGATCTATACCTCTTTTCAGTTTGGTGATGTTCATTTTTTTTTCTCAGCATGAGAAGTGGTTAACCCTTTTAGCCCCGGGACCCTGCAGCAGGAGATGGAATTATCATGATCAGTCCATCTCCAGCAACAGGTACAGTGAGAAATGGGACTTTGCGGCTAAAAGAGTTAATACGTCAAAATTTTATACTGTACACATAAACTGCTCAGTGGTGGTATTCTGTGTGTGGCAGTCCTGCGGGTTCCAGCAACAGTGCCGCAGTTTACGGAATCAGTCAAGTTAAAAATACAGAGTACGTTGACACATCGGCAAATTCTGCAGACAGCTTAATGGTATTTCAACATACCTGTGAATATTCGACGAGACAGAGACGCACAGCGGTGTGTAATTTTATTTTGTCAAGGCAGAAACTCAGGTCGGGCTTTGGAAAGTTCAAGTTCGTAAACTTATTTTTCAGTCCCCCCCCCCCCAAGGCCGCGTTTTCGCATTCGGCGGAGTTCCGGCAACAATCATACATATTTCGCCGTGTGATCATGATCGATCGCCATATTCCGTGTACCGCTCTGTGATTTTGGTCCAAAATGACAGACCGGCACACTGTGTAATGCGTGTCCGAGAACGTACCCCCCCCCCCCCACCACCCCCTTTCCCAAGTATACAGGCATATGTTGATCGAGCTGTAATCCTCAGTGAGAAGTGGGGAAGAGAGAGAGAGAGAGAGAGAGAGAGAGAGAGAGAGAGAGAGAGAGAGAGAGAGAGAGAGAGAGAGAGAGAGAGAGAGAGAGAGAGAGAGAGAATCTATAGGACCACATGCATTTCTCACTTGTGTCACAGATGTGATGAGATCTATAACGCAACGATCATCTCACCAGGAGCAGGTGAACGAAGCAGTTAACACGGGAACAGATCCTCAGAAGCCCTCATTGATGTTAGCATACATGAAACTTTGTGTTAACATTTAACCCCAAGCGGGTCGACCATGATAATTCAAAGGTAGTGCCAGATTAGCTTGGCGCCTGACGGACTGAATTATCGTGGTCGATCCATCTCCCGCTGCTTTAGTGCGTTGGGGCTAGTGGGTTAAGAGGATTCTCACTGGATTCTGTTCACGGTGTTCACGGTTGTGACAGACCGACCGTGACAGAACTCGCGGCTACGAAAGCAGTCATACCAGGAATTGGAATTGTGTCCGGCCGGATGTAGTAATGTTACCAGTCGCTGGTCAGCAGTGCGGATGCATGGAAGGATCGGCCGCCGGTTGTGAAATCGATATTTGCCGTGCCCCGGCGTTGCGCGTATCCGGCAGTCAGAGAGCGGCCCAAACCTGACCTTGTGTTGTGCGTCCAGCCGCCGCTGATAAAGCTGGACTTTAGCGTTTGTTTCGGTGTTTGTGGTCTTTTATCAGTGACTGACCTGTTTCAGCTCTAGCACCATCAGCGTAAGATGAGTCGACAGCAATAGATCATCACAAGAGCAGTTCTTAATTAGTTGATGCTTAGCTCAAGGGTAGTGCCTTATTAGCCTGGCGCCTACATGCGCACTAATAAGGCACTACACTTGAGCTGTTGCTGTCGGTCGGTCTACAGCTGCTTGCAGTACGAAGCGCACAGCAGGCGATATTTGTCTTTAGGTGAATAAGTCAAGCTGAATTTCCAGTTATTTCAACCATCAGAGGAGTACAGATATAAATGATCCCTCTAAATCATCAGCCACAAGAGGCGTGGCTTAAAGGCCCACTACCGCCGAGACTGTTCAAATATACACTTTTGTAACAGATCAGATGGTTACGAAACGCCTCGCACATGTCTAGTTATCGTTCATTTAGACATATGAGTTGAGAATCCAGTTCAGCTTAAGTGGTCTTAATATCAAGAAACCTGACAACAACTCCACTCCGTTCTATAATTACAACTGTATCAGTACGAGAAACAGCTAAAAATAGACTGACACACTAACGGTTGCGCAGAATAAGTAAGTGCGATTACGCGTGTGTGTTTGCTGCATGTCCACTGACACTGCCGTTAAAGTTGATTAGGTGTGTCGATAAGGCATAATGAATACAAACGGTGCTGAAATGTGTCTTGACATTTTACGCGTAATGGTACTTTAATAGTATAGTGAGTCTCCGCTTCAAAGAAGCATAGACTCACCGCAACATGCATGGAGTACATGAGGATCTATTTCTAATGCAGACTGAATAGGTTTGCATGAAGGTGTGGTTGTGCCCTCTGCAGAGCTAGGCTAACTAACCACAATCTCCGCGGATCAACCCGGACGTTAGATCGTGCTAGGTGGTTATATACGGCACGCCTACCTACCCATTTGCAAGACACTACTAGTCTCGTATTTATTAGTCTGTGAAAGCGGTTTTGCAATAAGACTTTTAAAAGTATAGTCTTCACGGAGGAGCCATACATGCAAGCCTCTCAGAGACGATGTCACGACTGTGCGATTACTGTGCGTATTACTGTGTGGATTATTTTAGTCAGTAATCTTTGGGCATTCAACGTGTAATCATGTCAGTCTCAGAGAGTCACGACAATCTGTGTTATTTGTTATTATTATTTTTTTCTGTATTTTTTTTTTCATGCTCAGCCACTGGAAAGTGCTTATTCATACTCAGGTGTGCGAAGCTGTGGTTCCATCAGATTGACGTATGATAAAAAAAAAAAAAAAAAAAAAAAGTGCTTCCTTGCGAGGCTTTCAGATTGCCTGGATGAAAACGAAGAGCTATTTATAGGGGACGATCTTTGTCATTTGCTTTCAGGCTTGGTCTTGCATGTTTGTAAACAGACGATTGTGTTCCAGTCAATGGCTGAAAAGCTGTGTCGCCGACTTTGCCCTGTCGCAGACTGAGTTTCTGCAACCTTTGTTAGTTCAACACCAAAATAACCTAGCTGCCGCAGGAACATGGATACAACGTTGTTTCAGCAAGAGGCATAGATCCTCATGAGCCCCCGCAGTCGCGGGGGCTCATGAGGATCTATACCTCTTGCAGTTGGGTGGTGTTCAAATTTTCTCGGCACTGAACAGGTTAAAAATCTCCCCCGTTCAACCTTGACTCTTCTTCTGTGGTTCCGGGAGAGTCTTCTTGTCTTGTGCGTTCTGGAGTTCAGCCCTGACAGCCTGGGTCAGTCGACCATGACATTTCAAAGGGTAGCGCCAGATTAGCTTGGCGCCTTTCCAGGCGCAAAGATAATTGGGTACTACCTTTGAAATGTCGTGGTTTAAAAAAAAAATCAACTCATCGTTAGTGTGTATAAGAAGTGGTCACTTAGCTTAGGTCGGATTTTAACAGTCAAGGCGTCGGAGTGATAATGGACGGCCCTAAATTCAGGCGGGTTTAGGATGACTGACTTGGACAGCTATTACCTATGGAATACGACTTGAACACTGATCAATTTAGGCGCACTGCAGCCGTGCCGCTTTGATTCACCAGGACCTTTCTAACATCCAACTGCAAGCAGGATTTTTGTAACTCGACACATTTCACTCGTGTCTGCGTGTTTCGATTTGCAGTGGTTGCGCAATGCAACTGCTCGATGAATCCAGACCAAAAAGGTGACTGCCAAGCGTGTAATATGCAAAGAAGTACCCAAAGGAGAAAGAAATACGCTTAGAAAAGACGGGTACAACACAATTTATTAATATTTCGGGTAAATACCCTTTGTCAAAATAGACAAACAAACAAACAGAGAGATTAGCCGCTACTTATCTTCATTGGCAGAAGGAATGTGGAAACTTTTCCTGTTGCCACATTCCTTTTGCCAATGAAGATAAGTAGCGGCTAATCTCTCTGTTTGTTTGTTTGTCTATTTTGACAAAGGGTATTTACCCGAAATATTAATAAATTGTGTTGTACCCGTCTTTTCTAAGCGTGTTTCTTTCTCCGTTGGGTACTTCTTCTCAACTGCTGGATGACAACATCTGGTGTTTGACAGTAGTGACCGGATGCGCCGCAGGACAGAGTCTGCCTTGTGATGGCAATAGGCAGTTACTCAATTTTTGTGTGAAAAGCGAGATTGTCATTGCAATACAGTGAAAATCTCGCTTTTCACAAACAATGCACTTACTGATTTGGCAAGAATAGTTAAGGGGCATTCGTGCGCGGGCCTACTGCGGCCGACTTCAGCCTGATAGCCTTTTGCGTACTGTGCTAGTCTTTTGATTCAGGCCCAGCTATGGTTACTGGACTGGCTAGTCACACCTCTTCATACACAGCATCACTTGTCTTCCTCATCACTGAGAAGAGAGCGTCTGCAGGGAAGTGTACGCGGCTTGCTCCATCTTTTAGCAGTGGGGGGAAAGGAAAAGGGCGGGGCTGGATATTGAGGTATACACCTTCGATAAAGTCGAAAGAGAGGCAAGGTGACGGATGGAACGACACGGCAGATTCTCTTTTTGTGACTCTCTTTTGATCCATAACTGTGGTGGGAAAAAAAAAAAAAGAATTTGCAGGACGGTCTTTTATCAGAGGACAAAAACGACTGTTGCAGTCGTGGCGAACTTTCAGTGAGCTGCTGCTGGTGTCAGTTGTGGTTCTGTCGCTGGTTCACTATATAGACGCTAAAAGCGGAAGGCTCTCTTATGACTCTCTTTTGATCCATACCTGTGAGAAAAAAATGCAGTCTTTTTATCAGAGAACAAAACGACTTTGGCAGTGGTGGCAATCTGTTGGTGGTGGCCAGGCGTTTGGGCAGTGGGCAGATGTTCACATCTGCACGGGACATAGACGACCCCGCCCCCACGAGTCCCCTGCTGCCTTGCAGGCTTGGCCGCTTGGCTGCGGAAAGGCTAAGGGAGGAAACCCCTGACATCAAAGCCCCCGTGTCTCCGGGGAAGGCTTTTGAGCCAGAGACTAAGACAAGGACAGTCTGATATAAAACCTACGACCCGAGGACCTCGATGCCACCGTCCCAGCTTGCTAGGCCATGGCAAACGAACCAAGGGTTTAAAGGGTGGGGCCAGTACTGCGCACACTGCACTCCACCAAAAAGCTCCACCGCGCAGGCTTTAGGAAACGCCCACGGACTATGACACTGAACATTCCAAGTCCTGTAGCGATGGGCAAGGGGCAAAACGGCAGGTGAAAGATGTCACTGGAAGCCGCAGTCTCAAACCTGCATGCAGGCGGTTCAGGATATTGGTCGCCTGATGTTGACCTGGGGATGACAACGTCACTCGGCACACCCTGAACGACCAAGCAGCCTTCTCTAGGGACAGCACTGCTTGCTCCACACGGAGAGGGGCCTAGAAAAGGTGGCCTAACCAAAGCTCATCCCCTCGTAACCCAGTTGGCTAGCCGCGGTCAACGGGCATCTTCCCATGCGGTCAGAAAACAAGAAAAAACAATGGATCCACTCTCATGACGACCACGACCGGACTCAACGTTGCATGCTGGAACATCCGAACCATGCTCGACACAGCAGACAGCGGACGCCCTGAACGTCGCTCCGCCCTCATTGCCCATGAATTGCGGAGGTTAAACATCGACATCGCCGCGCTCAGCGAAGTACGCCTTCCGGAGGAAGGCAGCCTCCAAGAACTTGGCGCTGGCTACACCCTCTACTGGTCAGGCAGGCCTGCATCAGAAAGACGGCTCTCAGGCGTGGGCTTCATGGTGAAGACCCACATTGCGACTAAGTTGGAAAACCTACCAACGGGTCACTCCGACCGCATCATGTCCATGCGCCTCCCACTGAGACACCAGCAATACGTCACCCTTCTCAGTGTGTACTCCCCAACCCTCCTGGCAGAGCCTGCAGAAAAAGACAAGTTCTACTCTGACCTGCGCAGCCTCCTACAGAGCACCCCTGCAGACGACAAAGTCATCATCCTTGGCGACTTCAACGCCAGAGTGGGCCAAGACTCTGAAGCCTGGAAAGGAGTCCTCGGCAAGCATGGCGTTGGGAACTGCAATGACAATGGTCGCCTACTGTTGGAGCTCTGTGCAGAGCAGCAACTTGTCATCACCAACACTACTTTCCAGCAAAAGGACAGTCGAAAGACCACCTGGATGCATCCTCGCTCCAAGCACTGGCACCTTATCGACTATGTCCTAGTGCGTCAGAGGGACCGCAGTGACGTCCTCCTCACCAGAGTGATGCCCAGCGCAGAGTGCCACACTGACCACCGCCTTGTTCGCTGCAAACTCAGGCTCCGCCTCAAGCTGAAACCCAAGAAAGGGGGCCCCCCCAAGAAAAAGCTTGATGTTGCCAGCCTTCAGCGTGACGACAAGAAAGCTGCCCTTCAGGCCGATTTACAGCGCATGCTCAAAGATACAGTTGATCCAGCAGACTCCTCCCCTGAAACACTCTGGGAACAACTGAAAACTGCTATTGTAAAATCTTCTGTGGAAGTCTTGGGCTTTGCTAGAAAGAGGAACAAAGACTGGTTTGACGAAAACGACGTAGAGATCCAGGAACTTCTAGCAAAAAAAAGAGCCGCCCACCAGGCCCACCTAGCCCAGCCTTCCTGCCCTGTGAAGAAGTCTGCCTTCCGCCTCATCTGCAGCAGTCTCCAGCTCAAGCTTAGAGAGCTCCAGAACGAGTGGTGGTCCAGACTCGCACAGAGGACCCAGCTCTGCGCTGACAACGGTGACTACAGGGGCTTCTACGAAGCACTGAAAGCAGTGTATGGCCCTAGGCACCTGGTACAAAGTCCCCTGCGAAGCGCTGATGGACAGGCACTCCTCACAGATAATACCTCCATCTTGAACCGCTGGTCGGAATACTTTCAGGACCTCTTCGGCGCTGAGCGCACTGTTCAAGAAACAGTCATCCTCCAAATCCCACACCTTCCACTAAAGGTTGAATTGGACGAACCGCCCACCGCCGAAGAGACCCTCACAGCCATCCACCAGCTCAAGAGTGGCAAAGCAGCAGGCATTGACGGAATCCCGCCAGAGATCTGGAAACATGGAGGCCCCGCACTGCACAACAAGCTCCACGACCTCTTTCTCTGCTGCTGGGAAAAAGGAACACTACCAAAGGATCTCCGTGATGCAGTCATCATCACCCTGTACAAGAACAAAGGAGAGAAGTCTGCCTGCTCTAATTATCGTGGAATTACCCTGCTGTCCACTGCCGGGAAAATTCTCGCAAGGTTGCTCCTGAATCGGCTGGTACCTGCCATCGCTGAAGACCACCTCCCAGAGGGCCAGTGTGGCTTCAGAGCCAACAGGAGTACCACCGACATGGTCTTTGTGCTGAGACAGCTTCAGGAGAAGTGCCGCGAGCAGAACAAAGGGCTGTACGTAACGTTTGTCGACCTAACAAAAGCGTTTGACACTGTGAGCAGGCAAGGTATGTGGCAGATCCTGGAGCGACTAGGCTGTCCCCCAAAGTTCCTCAACATGATCGTCCAGCTCCACGAGGACCAGCAAGGCCAGGTCAGACTAAACAGTGACCTCTCAGAACCATTCCCCATTCGCAACGGCGTGAAGCAAGGCTGCGTGCTGGCACCGACCCTCTTCACCATCTTCTTCAGCATGATGTTGAAGCAGGCCACAGTGGACCTCGACGATGACGACGCAGTGTACATCAGGTATCGTCTCGATGGCAGCCTGTTCAACCTCAGACGACTGCAGGCCCACACGAAAACCCTACACCAACTGATTCGTGAGCTGCTCTTTGCTGATGACGCTGCCCTCGTTGCACACACTGAGAGAGCCTTGCAGCGCATTACGTCCTGCTTCGCAGATGCCGCCCAGCTCTTTGGACTTGAGGTCAGTCTGAAAAAGACAGAGGTCCTTCATCAGCCGGCACCCAAGGAAGAGCATCGCCCTCCCCACATCACCATCGGCGAGTCCGAACTGAAGTCTGTACACCAGTTTACCTACCTTGGCTGCATCATCACGTCAGACGCCAAGCTGGACAAGGAGCTGGACAACAGGCTGGCAAAAGCGAACAGTGCTTTCGGGCGACTATTCAAGCGGGTGTGGCACAATCAACAGCTGAAAAAAGGCACCAAGATCAGCGTGTACAGAGCTGTCGTCCTCACCACCCTGCTGTACGGTTCCGAGTCCTGGGCCCTCTACCGCAGCCAACTACGACTCCTCGAACGCTTTCACCAGCGCTGCCTGCGTACCATCCTGGGCATTCACTGGAGTGACTATGTCACCAACGTCGAGGTCCTTGAACAGGCGGAAACTGTGAGCATCGAGGCTTTGCTGCTGCGGACACAGCTTCGCTGGGCGGGGCACGTCTCCAGGATGGAGGATCATCGCCTACCCAAGATCACTCTGTTCGGCGAGCTCGCCACTGGACACCGAGACAGAGGGGCACCAAAGAAGAGATACAAAGACGGTCTCAAGAAGTCACTTAGTGCCTGCCAAATCGACCACCACCAGTGGTCTTCGCTTGCCGCGGACCGTGACACCTGGCGCTCCACCATTCACAAGGCAGCCGTCTCCTTTGAGGACTCTCGCAGAGCTAACCTTAAGGACAAGCGGCTCAGAAGAAAAAACAGAGCTGTCGTAACTCAGAACCCTGACCAGACCTTCCCCTGCAGCCACTGCGGTCGAACCTGCCTGTCCCGGATTGGCCCCCGCAGCCACGAAAATGCCTGCAGACGACGTGGGCAAGCCCTATAGAATCTTCGTTCGCGAAGTCAAGCCAAGAGGGCCAGGCGTGGTTATGTCGCTGATTCACTGTACAGAAGCTATAGATAGAACGCTTGATGAACGACGCATAACTGTCAGTATGCAAAAAGTTGCAGGTGTGTGTGTGTGTGTGTGTGTGTGTGTGTGTGTGTGTGTGTGTGTGTGTGTGTGTGTTTAACCCATATCATACTGAGGCTAAAAGCTTCAAATTTGTAGAGTGCCATATGCAAGCTACATTATTGTACTTACGGATAAGGACATAGTTCAAGGGTAGTGCCAGAATAGCTTGGCGCCTAGAGGCGCCAAGCTATTCTGGCACTAGCTACCCTTGAACTAGTTTAGTCAAACTTATTTCACACACTGGTGTATTCCGAATGATAAGAAATTAATAATAATAATAATAATAATTAATAATAAATCATTGGCCTTCCTTTCGAACCAAAAGATACGTGTATTATTTTCAGAGCTAAAAAGGGTTAACCCCTCCACTGCCGAGACAAACTGAACACGATCCATGTGCAAGAGACATAGATCCTCATGAGCCCCCGCAATCGCGGGGGCTCATGAGGATCTATATCTCTTGTTGAAAGAATTCAAGTATGACTTCTTTGTGTGCAGAGCCTTTACTCAGCTCCGAAGTCTGCACACGAAATAGGATTACCTAATTACTCTAAATTGACTAGTCCTTCTTTGCCGAGACGCACTGAACACCTGCAAGAAACATAGATCCTCATGAGCCCCCCGCAATTGCGGGGGGCTCATGAGGATCAATGTCTCTTGCTGAAAGCACATTTCATCTTTGTTCCATGGACGAATTCATAACGTTCTTTGTCACTGAGTTAACTTGACACATAAAATGCCGGTTAAACAAACACCAGCAAACTGCCGAGGTGGTTGATCCTCACGAGCCCCTGCAGAAGCTGGCGGGCTCATGGGGATCTATGACTCGCTGTTGGTGACATCTCTTTGTATCCCTGTTACTCAGGCTCGGACAGCTGGAGTGGCTCAGGCGGTGAATCAACAAAGATTTCATTTTCAGAAACACAGCCTGCGTCGGCACTGGCAGGCAAGGCGAACGGACAGGAAAGCCGGAAAATACACTTTAGACGAGCAGACGACTTTAATTAATACAAAACTATATATTTATATAATCATCATTATCAGTGAATGACTATGTGGTTATACACTTTTTACCTTCACCGTGCGTCCCATCGAGACGACGAATTAATGTTGTGACCTGAAGAAAGTGTGTATGGTGAACCAGACAACAAATCATGGGAAACTGTGTATCAGAAGAACCGAAGTCAGCGAAAGAAGAGCCAACTCTACAAGAACTGAAGTACCTTGACCGGCAGCAAGGCCTCAATTCCACCCGCAATGGGCCCCACCACCCTCCAGGTAATGTCGCATGTATTATTCTGATTGACGTTATTTGGTATGTGATTTTGGACCTTACGGCCGTCAGCAATAAGGTCCAAAATCACAGACCAGCACACATGTTTGGTGTTTTGTTTTTTTTCTTCTACCGAAACACTTCAGACGCACGTATCACGTTAACTCATTCGAGAACGAGAAGCGAGAATTCATCCGGAAGCGGATGGTCTCGAATGAGTTAAACGTGTTCAGTGTCTTTTTGTTTTTGCTTAAAGCGTGCGACTGCCTTGTTGGTTCTTGTGTTCACTTCATTTCGACGCAGACACTTGTGATTTTTTTTTTTTTTTTTTTTTTTTTTTTTTTTAGAATTAATGTACTGGCCAAGCCAGTTATGCAATTAGTAAATTGTACGAAGTTTCCACGACTCAAGTATGGTTTCCTCACGCGTTTCACTGTATTAACCCATTCAGCCCGACGCACTACAGCAGAAGATGGATCGACCATGATAATTCAAGGTTAGTGATAGATTAGCTTGGCGCCTGTCGGCGCCAAGCTAATCTGGCACTACCCTTAAATTATCATGGTCGATCCATCTCCTGCAACTGTGCATAGTCGTTAGATGATGCCTCCAAAATACGGCCTTGGGGCTGAATGAGTTAAATATGTGTGGGTTTTTTCGTGCAGCAGAGATGTAGTGTTACATTAATTATGCAAGCACAGATTATTTTGCATTTATTATGCTGACGTTCATTGTTCGCTACGTGGTCTCAGGGGAGGAGGGGGTGGAGAGTGGATAGACGGGTGGGGTGGGGTGGGGGTGGTGGGGTGGGGGTGGGGGGTAGCGGAGGGGAGGAGAACAGTCAGAAGAGTGAATAGAGTGTGTATATGTATATACAGCAATGTAGGTTAGCAGAATGTTTACCTACGTACTAGGCTTGTGTGTAGGTAAGATTTCGAAAGTTCGTGTCGTATTGGGGACTGGAGGTGTTACCAGAGATGAAGGAAGTGCGGAAATTTTTGGAAAGCGGAAAAATATTTCTATTTAGGTTACTTGTGGACAGCGGTGTGTTTGTGTGTGTGTGTGTGTGTGTGTGTGTGTGTGTGTGTGTGTGTGTGTGTGTGTGTGTGTGTGCGCGCGTGCGTGCGTGCGTGCGTTTATGTGTGTGTGTGTGTGTGTGTTGTGTGATGTGAGTATGCGTGTGCGTGTTCGTGTGTGTGTGTGTGTTTTGTGGTGTGTGTACTTTGTGTGTGTACCGTTGTGTGTACCACGTGTGTGTGCGTGTGTGTGTGTGTGTGTGTGTGTGTGTGTGTGTGTGTGTGTGTGCGAGTACTATTTGCGTTTGTACCGTTGTATGTACCGTGTGTGTGTGTGTGTGTGTGTGTGTGTGTGTGTGTGTGTGTGTGTGTGTTTGTTTGTTTGTTTGTTTGGGTGTGTGCGTCGTGTGTGTGAGCGTGCATGCGTGCGTAAATTTGGACAATGTTGTGTGCGTGTGTGTGCTCGTGCGTGAGCCTGAATGTGTACGTGTCTGTGTAAGTGCGTACGTGCGCGCGCGCGAGCGTGTTTATGCGTACGCGCGTGTATGTGTTTGCGCGCGCAGTTGGCCCTGGAATTGACATTGGTCTCGACAGCAGAGGTCATGGTCACATGTCGGTAGACAACGATACATATATAGGGCTCGGGAAGTTCCCCGCGTTGCCTAGCAGCGTCGGCGCGTCAGCGGCCATCTTAAGAGGATAGAATAGCCTTCAGATAGTAGCGAAGTAGTGTTTCAACACGTTTTTCTTCATGTTTTTTCCTCTTTGGAAACAAACAAAAGCAGATTCTGGTTAGCGGTTTCCTAAGGTGATGGCAAAACTTGCTGTTATTGCTTATAGCACGTCAGGACTTTCCTGAGTTGTCCTGACAGCGATTTCCCTATGAGGGCCTTATCGCAAATCCTCTCAAGATGGCTGCCACGACTAGCGTGATGACGTCAGCTTCCCGAGCCCTATAAAACATGTCCTCCATTCCGCGACAACAGTTTAATCCAGGGGGAAAAAACGGATTTGTTCAATAGCATTTCCGTTGAAAGGTCCTGGTAAATCAAAGTGGCACAGTTGGAGTGCGCCTGAGTTGATCAGTGTTCAGGTCGTACTCCATAGGCAATAGATTTCCCTGTCCCCCATAACCCGCCCGTCAGGGCCGTCCATGATCACCTCGGTGCTGTGGACGTTAAACCCGAACTAACCAACCGACAACAGTTTAGTTCATTGACTGCAAAGTTCGCTAAAGCTCACCGGGGTACATTGAATTTGTCGCACCGTTATCTGGCTGGATCTTCCTATTGACGTGTGGCGTAGTGTACGGCACGTCATTTAGCCCCGACGCGCTGCGGCAGGAGATGGACTGACCATGATAATTCAAGGGTAGCGCCAGATTAGCTTGGGATCCGTCCGGCGCCCAGCTAATAATAATAATAATAATAATAATAATAATAATAATAATAATAATAATAATAATAATAATACCGTTATTATATAATATAATAATAATACCGTTATCTGGCACTACCATTGAATTATCATGGTCGATTCGTCTCATGGAACTAGTACATATTAGCTGATACACGATAACTAATATGGTACATATTGTAGCAGACGTGACACCACGAAAATTTGCGAAAACTCGGCCGTAGGGTTAAATGGATTAACCCGCCGTTTGAAAGGTGAACATGAAGCTTTACGACAGGCATTTGGCTCTATGGTCTTCAATTTCATTCACCGTGGATGCATCAAAACCGTATCCGATTTCTATTCGCCATTGTCAAAGAGAAGTGGGACAGATAGAGAGATGGATAGCTAATATAGGTTGACACTCCGTGTTGGGTGTGACGCCTGGGACGAACGCGGCACATGGGCCTTTAACTCTTTGCCTACTAAAGTAATTTTTCTGTTATCATATGTACTCTGCCACTAAGCAAATCGGTTAACCCATTACATCCTAAGGCTGATTTGTTTTCAAATTTTCTTTATTTTCCCATGAAGGCGACGTTACAGATTGGGAGACAGACCAACCGTTTTAGTTCAAGGGTGGTGCCAGAATAGCTTGGCGCTTCAGGCGCCAAGCTATTCTGGCACCACCCTTGAACTATCATAGTCAATTTAATTTCAAGCAGTAGTGTATCAGGATGAAAAGGGTGAAGAGTTGATTTATGTGTCCGGCGCGCTTGCCAAGTAAGGCCTTGTAACGACACATTCTGCACTAAAAACAGCCAAGCACACGCACAGCAAGCGAACCTTGGCTGGACGGATCTCGCCGCTCATAGTGTGCTGGAGTGGGAAGTTGTCTCGCGCCAGTTGGGGGGGGGGGGGGGGCAAGCCCCTAACCGAAAGGCAAAGAGCTACGATATTTTAAAGCTGTCGTCTGCATGTATCTGCTTGGTACAAGGAAGTAGGAAAGTTCCCACGAAATTCAGCGAACGTGATACCTTCTTACGGACTCTTGATTCTATTATTTGCCGTATCCCCGTAGCCGTATCAAAACTATCAGATTTCTTTCTGCCATTGTCAGTAAGGGGGTGAATAGATGGGTTATATTTTGCAAGCACTGACAAGGTAAGTAGCAAATTGTATACTTGTTTGTTTGTCTATTTTGAAAAAAAAAAAGTGTGTTGTTTTGTGTATTTTTTGTTGTTGTTGTTTTGTTTTTTTGGGGTTTTTTTGGGTGCCGGGGGGGGGGGGGGGGGCGAAATATTAATAAATTTTGTTGTAGCTGTCTTTCCTAAACGTGCTTCTTTCTTCGTTGGGTTACTCTCTGCTGATTCTACGCGCTTGGCAGTCGTCTTTTTTTGGAGTCTGGATTTTGTAGCACAGGCGAAGACTGACGCAAGAATCATTTCAAATTCACTTCACTGAGGTCTGCTGTACAGTATCCGTCAACCTTAGCATGTGTTGCGCATTAGGTTTGACGTCAGGGGCGAATTAACTTGAAAATACTGCAAAATACCTTCGGACCGACGTCGGCCGTAGTGTGCCCGCGCACGGCCGTGCGCGGGCCCACTGCGGCCGACATCGGCCCGATGACCGAGGATTGGGCCTTCGGCAAGGTCTATTGAAGCTGTCGTCTTACTGATATTGCGTTGGTAAGATCTAGTCTTACGAGTAAAGTGATTTATACGTTTAGGATAGAGCTGGTATAAAGGCAGGATCAAGAATGTTCAAGAGCATTATGTGGGAGAGTGTTGATTTTTTCTTTTCACGCTAGAGATGGATCTACAAGTGATAGTTCACAGGCAGTGCTTGGTTAGCTTAGCATCACGCCTGTCTTTAAGTTAACTTTTTAAACTCCCAGAACTAAATGACTTCCATTCTCCTAAATGGAAGTCATTTAGTTCGGGGAGTTTAAGAGTTAAGTATGTGTGTGAGTCAGTTTCACAACTTGGCGACGATGTACTACAGACATCTTAGGACTTTTCCCAGACCCCCCTCCCCCTCCACTACCCAATGCCACAGTGTGTGTGTGTGTGGGTGGGGTGGGGGGGGGGCGGTGGGGGGTGGGCCTCACTTGTTTAGTTTTTGTCGTGATACTCAACCTTACAAAACAACATCGTTCGTTCTGGTTGCGTAAGTAGAAATGAAGAACGCCTTCCGCGTGCACGAGACATAGATCTTCATGAGCTCCCCGCAGAATGCGGGGAGGGGGTGGGTGCTCATGAAGATCTGTGTCTCTTGTTGACATAATATCCGTCTTTTTACCTCAGACTGATGAGATCATTAGGCAGTCGGCCTGTAGATGTTTGTGTCGTGTACTCAGTGTTGCACGTAAAGCGAACTGACTGCAAATGCACCTCAGACAATGCGGGGGCACATATTTGCGCGACAGAAAAGATTTATCGTGCAAACATTTGGAAGAAGAGGAATTTTTAATATTAGTTTCACAGCGGAGCAGTTTTTGAGGAGGAAAAACATCTTTGTCGGCCACTGTCTAAATGTATATCACATGAATCACGAAACAGCCGCAATCCCAGTTTGAAAGCAGAGCAGTTTGGACGGAGTTTTTGTCGGCTCTTATCTAAACTGACATTGCGATACATGACAAATTGATCTTAGTGTGTAGTAACGCTGACACACCCTTGCGAGACATTGCCAGCACAGGCGTGGGATGACTCTTGCGAAATCGAGCACCATTGCAACACGCGTAGTAGGACACAGGCAATAGAGGGGTTTCGTTTGCCTCAAACGATTCTCAACAACGAAAGAGAGCGCACTGCAGTCACAGGATATCCAGCTTGAACCGAAAGTGAAACAACACTCCAAACATCTCGAAGTGGCATAGATCCTCATGAGCCCGGAGGGCTCATGAGGATATATGCCTCTTCGAGATGTTTGGAGTGTTGTGAAACATCTCGAAGTGGCATAGATCCTCATGAGCCCTCGAGGATATATGCCTCTTCGAGATGTTTGGAGTGTTGTGTGTGCTTTTGGTACAAGCTGGTTCTTTGTCATGACTTTGCTCTCGTTCGTTGTTGGCAGTCGGTCAGCACGCGTAAACTCAATATTAACACATGTCCTACTACGTTTTATAAGAGGTGGTCGATTTCGCAGCGATCATCGCATGCCTGTGATTTGACTAGGCCCGAGGTTGGGAAAAAAAAGGAGTGACAAAGATTTATATTTCTTTCTTTCGCTCAATCAAAGGATTTTAAAAAAATAAGAAAACTTTAAAAAAAAATATGTAGGTGATTTTGGCTGTCAGCTTAAACTGATTTATGTAACATTAACTCGAGTGCACGGTGCTGATTTTTGAAAGCGGAGATTGCACATGAAAAGATTATATCCGTTAGCTCAACATGTCCTGAATTAACTAAATCGAGGCGTTCTGCTTTCGGATACGTGACTTTTGCTCTCTTAATTTTTCTTTTAAAAAAAAGTTTTAAAAAAAAGTTATCACAAGATATGCAGAGAGAAGGACGGTCAGAATGGAATGGTTTGGGAGGAGGCTAAGGGTTTGGAGGGGAAGGAGGAAAAGGATTTGGGAAGAGGCTAAGGGTTGGGAGGAGGCTAAGGTTTTGGGAGGAGGCTTATGGTTTGGGAGGGAGGGGGCTAAGGGTTTGGGAGGAGGCTAAGGGTTTGGGAGGAGGCTAAGGGTTTGGGAGGAGGCTAGGGGTTTGGGAGAGAGGAGGCTAAGGGTTTGGGAGGGAGGAGGCTAAGGGTTGGGAGGAGGCTAAGGGTTTGGGAGGAGGCTAAGGGTTTGGGAGGAGGCTAAGGGTTTGGGAGAGAGGAGGTTAAGGTTTTGGGAGGAGGCTAAGGGTTTGGGAGGAGGCTAAGTGGTTGGGGTGGCGGAAGGTTGGGAGGGGGGCAGAGGTGTGGACTCAAGAAAACAGTGAAGGTACATGTACGTATGTATCGCACCATCGCATGGTTGATATTATCACAACTTTGGCATCCTTGAACTAGTATGAGCAATACAACTCTTGTTGTAGAGTTTTAGTACTGAATGTACTGAATATATCTGTGCCCCGTAGATGGAAATTAACAAATTTGGTATTCGTCCTCTGAACACTTCGTAACAGTTTTGAGTTGAGAATGCTGACCATACTAGTTCAAGGATAGTAGAACACTGCACGTGTATCAATGTATTATATTGTGCGTATATCTCTGAAGGTATAAATGTGTGAGCTAATCTATGTGTGTTAATAGTGGGTTTTTTTTTTAATTTTAATTTTTAAATAGCCTTTTTGTAAGGGAAACTGCGCTGTACAAATGTTGTTTTTGTCGTGTTATTGTTGTTGTTATTATATCATCATCATCATAATCATCATCATCGTCGTCGTCATTATTATTATTATTATTATTATTAATACCATCATTATCATTAAATTAGTAGTAGTAGATGATTATTATTATTATTATTATTTTTACTATTACTATTATTATTACTGTTATTATTACTATTATTTCATGTGTACTGGTCATCATCATCATCACCAGTAATCATGTCTGATTTTCTTTTCTTTTTTTTTTTCTTTTTTTTTTTTGTAGCGGGCTCTGTGGGCAGCACACACCCAAGGCATGACCCCATGCGAGGACCACCTCCCCACGGTGCTGCACCTTCGGGGTACGTACAACCCGGGATGTACCCAGCTTACGGCGGCTACCCGGTCATGGGACACCCGAGGGACCATGCGGGCATGTACTACCAGCCGAGGGGACCCATGCTGGTGATGGATCCCTACGGCAACGCTTACACTTACGACGCTTATGAGGGCGACGGCTATGACGTAAGTTTAAATTTAGTTACGTCATTCGAGACCTGCCGCATCCGGATACGCGGCGTTTACGCCGCGTATCCGGATGCGGCAGGTCTCGAATGAGTTAAAGCTGGCTGTTTTATTGTGTAGCAGGGGAGCGTAGCACTTCACATGGAAACGCTAGCATTATGACAATCGTCTATCATATTGCTCTGCTTAAATTTGCCTAAACTTCGCTCAGAATCTTCTCTTCAAAACCTCTTCCCACAAAGCGCTTTCAGCATTCCGTACTTATTTACGTTATATTTGTAAATTTGCTAACCATCGCCATGCAAATGCAAATGTAATTGATTCAATTTAATTTGTCCAGAACCGCATTGTATAAGCCTGTGGCTTGTTTTGATCCGATAGAATTGTTGAATATTCTTTCATGTATATGCAAAGCAATAAACTATTTAAACCAGTACTGGATAAAGAAATGCCCTTTATAAATAAACATCATCATCACCATCACTGTCATCATCATCATCGTCGCCTGCTATACAGTATACGGCAGACGTTTAAAAATCTAGTCCAAAGAGATGCCGATCATGTAAAATGCAAAGAATATGATAAAAGCAATAATAAAACACCTACCGAGAGAGCGAGGACAAAGCAATATAATACTTTGTCTACGTTCTTCCAAAGCGTGTTTCTTTCTTGGTAACAGAAGTATAGGTCAAGCATTGCACGGGTTTCAAGCAATTCCTGGATTCATCCAGTCCGCCTCATCTGCGAGAGGTCGTGTATTATTCTCAAGACTCCACGCAGCGGCCGGCAGTACCTGTCAAACCAACGCTTGTGTTATAATTAACCCGTTTATTGCCGAGTGATTTGAACACTACCCAACTGTAAGAGGTATAGATCCTCATGAGCCCCCGCAGTCGCGGGGGCTCATGAGGATCTATACCTCTTGCTGAGACCACTTTGAATCCGAGCTCCTAGGACAACCGGGGCTTTGGGGTGTTGAATCAAGGAAGACTGCAGAAACGCCTTTGGCGTCAAGTGACTCTGAACGGGATGTTACTTTTAACGTGTGTGTTTTTGCAGTATGGTTTCGACGGCGATAGGCGCCACCACAGACGGAAGAAAGACCGACACCGAGGCAAGCACGACGACGATGACGATGATGGCGACGATGACGACAAAGACGACGACAGGAAACACGACCGGAAGAGACACAGTGAGTGCCCACGGGAAAATGTCCTGACGAGCAAAAGAAATGCGACATCCCCAGTCTTCGGGTCCACGACGGCCGCAGTGGGCCCCGTGTGCGGGCCTACTGCAGGCCGTCATGGGCCCGAGGACTTTTGCTTCATGGGATCATTCGAGTCATAGATTCAAGATTCAAAGATTCAAAAATTATACTTCCTTCTACTGGTGAATGCAAGAAAAAAAAATTTTTACAAGCGTATTCGTGGATAACACATAATGACAAAAAATTCTCTGTCCAATGGTCGTTTTTAATCGTTAAAATCAGTTTACAGATAACAGTGAACACGAGAAGATAAGCTAGCACTGACAGTGCAGACACGATGTTCTAGCGGCATTTGCAACTTTACAACTTTGAACATACTTTGCGAGATTAAACGACAATTCTTCTACGAAGACAATATATTACATACATTTACCGGGCGTTCAGTGTCGAGAAAATTTGAACACCACCCAGCTACAAGAGGTATAGATCTTCATGAGCCCCCCCCCCCCCCCCCCCCAGTTGCGGGGGCTGTGAGGATCTATGCCTCTTGTGGACACTTCTTTGAATCCACGTTTCCTGGGACATCTAGGGTTTTGTATCTTGAAATAAAACGCAGTCAGCGTCAGTTGGCACTTCATAGGTTAACTCATTCGCGGCCAGCCGCATCCGGATGCGCGGCTTATGCCGCGCATCCGGATGCGGCTGGCTGGCCGCGAATGAGTTAAACATAGATTTAGTTCTATTATACTTTATAGGTAAGCCTGTACTTTGCAAGATTCAAGACAGTTTTCCTACATGGACATTCAAGGACAGTGGTTTTGGTGTCATTGTTAGTTTGCTTTTTTGTTGTTGTTTTGTTTCCGATTAGCGTCCAGCTAATTTAACACTGTCCTTAAGCTGTCAAGGTCGATCCATCTCCTGTACATCGTGCTGAGAGTCGTAACTTTATTTCACAGGCAAGAAGACGCCACAGCAGAATGGCGGACCGCCAACAGCAAACTCAGGCGCAGTATCATCTGGTGCCAGTGCTGCCACCGCAGGTGTCATACGTAGTGCGGCGGCGTCATCAGCGCCCTCACCGCGCCGAAAGCCCGCCAATTACGTTCCTCCTGACGTCATGATCAGCTACAGTCGTAACGACCACTTTGTCATGACCAAAGTCAAAGGTGTGAAACACGATACTATTTTTGCCTTTTTAAACAAATTTAATTTGTAACCACTGATCGTCACAGAGCTAGTCTGAAATAATTGTTTTGAAGCAAAAATCTTTTACTTGTCGAGGGACATATCCAACTGCAAATTGCCAGTTGGAAAAGCCCCCTCCACTTGAAAAAAATGAAAGGTCTTGAAGCATGGAGACCACATATCGTGTTCTCCACACTCTCGAAACGTCAGACAACTTAGGACGGGTCAGGTAGAAAGTTTCGAATTAGTGTACGTGTCGAGTGGGGTGGGGTGAGGGAACGGTACAACTTTGCGCGTGTTGGGAATGGTTAGTAGGATTTCACCACAAGACATGGCAAGTCCAGAGAAAAGATCTTTCTTGCCAGACTGGAAAGAATCAATCCGCGAAATGAACGGATGGGTGCGGAAAAAGTGAGTGAGTGAGTGAGTGAGTGAGTGAGCTAGAACAGTTTTTACTACCTTCCCAGTAAGCTAGCAGCCAAATACCCGACGTCGGCCGAGTGATCTCTTGCGTACATTGTTTCCACTGCCTAGGAATATCAAATGTGTCGGGGAGGTGGGCGACGGTGATTTGCCGCAGTTCATACGCTTGGTAGTCAATCATCCCCCCTCCCCCTACCCCCCTTTCTGGATATTTACAGAAGCTCTAGAGGCGTCTGGCCTGACGGTGTGGGTGGACCTGTCTAATATTGGTGCTGGCGAGGTCTTCCTGGGCAGAGTCGGTGAGGCCATCATCGACGCCAAGGTAGGAAGACAGACCCGGGTGGTAAAACAAGTTTTAATGGCGGATTAACAAGATCCAGTGCCGTTTACCGGAGTACGGCCAGTACTACAGACACTCAGCGTGTCATTTGAATAGAAGTGTACTTGTGGCGCTCAACCAGAGTGGGTCTGTTTGGGCAGTACTCCCGCAAACGGTGTGTATATGTCATATTTTCGTACCACTTTGATACCGGTTTCAGGCCACTTTATAAATTTCAAATACAAGCGATCAAAATTTCCGAAACTCAATAGCTGAACTGTTCCTTCGCACCACGTGAATGTCCTGTGTTTGTCTTGTACTGTGTTTGTCTTCAGAGTGAATGCGTGTGTATCACGTGAGCGTGCGTGTTGGGTAAAGTTCGCGGCGCTTTGAGCCGATTTGCAGAATTGGGTAAGCGCCTATATAGTAGCCGGTATTATTATTATTATTATTATTATTATTATTATTATTATTATTATTATTATTATTATTATTATTATTGTCTTCACTGTTTACCAGTGAACGTGCAAAGCGGTGGTTAGATTGGTATCTAACTCATTCTACCCCAGACACACCACAGCAAGATATATGGATCGCCCGTGATAGTTCAAGGATGCTGCCAGAATAGCTTGGCGCCTATGGGCGCCAAGCTATTCTGGCATCACCCTTGAACTATCACGGTCGGTCTATGCAGACTTCAGAGGACAACGGCAAAATTTGGGCATTTCGGTCTTGGCGTACAATGAGTTAAGAATAGAGTAAAACAACAACAACAACAACAAAAAGAACCAAAAACCAAAAAAACCAAACCAAACAGAAGTAATATAAAATTGCACGAGTTTCGAGGAAAACAGTGAATTAAAAACCCGGACAGACATGCGATATTGCATGTTTGTCCGGGCTATTAATCTACTGTTTTCCTCGAAACACGTGCAAGTTTGACCTACTTCTGATGTTGGCGTATCGTCTATTCAAGTCTTGATTTTGGTTTGTTAGTTTGTTTGTTTGTTTGTTTGTTTGTTTTTGTTTTTGTTTTTGTTTGTTTGTTTGTGTGTTTGGTTGTACTTGTTGTTGTTCGTGATGTTGCTCTGGGTTTTTTTTTTGTTTGTTTGTTTGTTGTTTTTTGTCCGTAGGAACGCTTGAACGCTCGCTTGCTCTTTCGTTGGTTCGTCGGTTGTTCGTTCGTTCGCTTGCTCGCTCGATCACGTGTTCGTTGCTTCCTTCTTGTTTCATTTGTTTGTTTGTTTGCTGTTTTTTGTTTGTTTGCTTGCTTGTTTTCTTATTTGGGTAGTTCGCGGTTTAACGTCCACGGCACTGAAGTGATAATGGACGGCCCTGAAGGGCGGGTTATGAGGGACGTGGAAATCTATTGCCTATGGAGTACGACCTGAACACTGATCAATTCAGGCGCACTGCAACTGTGCCACTTTGATTTACCAGGACCTTTCAACGGACATGCTGTGGAACAAGCACGTCTTTTTTCCCTGGATTGCGAGTCCAGCTACCGTGTCCGGAACAGGGACTCGAACCCACGACCCGGCGATTCCCTTCGCTCTTTTGCTCCTTGCTTAACCGCCTGAGCTATTTCGGACTCTACTTTCTTTCTTTCTTTACTTTTGCTTTTTTTAATTTTTAAGCTGTAACCTGAACTTACTTTCTTCTGTCTGCCAGTTGTTTGTGTGCCTGCTGAGCGAGCAGTCCGTGAAATCTAAGAACTGTCATGACGAGGTGGCCCTCGCTTACGTGTCCAACACCGCCATCTTCCCCGTCAACCTCGTCCCCAAGGATCAGCTGGTGGCCACCATGGGCACTGGGCTGTAAGTCCGCAAGATATGCCCCAGTTTACAAATTAATCCCTTCGCTGCCGATGATCACGAATTTCGCGTCAGAAAAAAAAAAAACCTGCACACTGACCCACATTCTCGTGAAGAACACAAATGTAAATGAGACAACAATTAGACATAAAGAACATAGGACTAGCAAGAGACATAAATCCTCGTGAGCCCCCGCGACAGCGGGGGCTCATGAGGATTTATGTCTCTTGCAGCTGGGTAGCGTTTGCCTTGCCCCGGCAGTGAAGGGGTTAACACTGGGCTGTAAGTCCTCAAGATGTGCCTTGATATACCCCGCAACATTGACTTTCAGATATCACTAACCACTCCACTGCCGAGAAAAATTCAACACCACTCAACTGCAAGAGGTATAGATCCTCATGAGCCTCCGCAACTGCGGGGGGCTCATGAGGATCTATACCTCTTGCTGAGAGCAATGTGTATCCGTGTTCCCTTGACGTTTTTGGCTTTTGATCTTTGAATGAAAAAAGATTTCAGAAACGAGATGGACGTACACTGGCAAAGGAGGGGTTTAAGGCCAACCAAGGGCGTAGACGATTTGGTTGATTGTTTAGATGATCGGTCCGATGACATCACGATGGATTTAGATACTTGTTTAGATGATCGGTCCGATGACATCACGATGGATTTAGATGCTTGTTTAGATGATCAGTCCGATGACATCAAGTTGGATTTAGATGCCTGTTTAGATGATCAGTCCGATGATATCAAGTTGGATTTAGATGCTTGTTTAGATGATCAGTCCGATGATATCAAGTTGGATTTAGATGCCTGTTTAGATGATCAGTCCGATGATATCAAGTTGGATTTAGATGCCTGTTTAGATGATCAGTCCGATGATATCAAGTTAGATTTAGATGCTTGTTTAGATGATCAGTCCGATGATATCAAGTTGGATTTAGATGCCTGTTTAGATGATCAGTCCGATGATATCAAGTTGGATTTAGATGCTTGTTTAGATGATCAGTCCGATGATATCAAGTTGGATTTAGATGCTTGTTTAGATGATCAGTCCGATGATATCAAGTTGGATTTAGATGCTTGTTTAGATGATCAGTCCGATGATATCAAGTTGGATTTAGATGCTTGTTTAGATGATCAGTCCGATGATATCAAGTTGGATTTAGATGCTTGTTTCCTATAACTTTTGTATGGACATTAAACGAATCACTGTGTCAACATTTGCCCGTACACTGGCAAGGGAGGAGTTTAAGGCCAACAAGGGACGTAGATGAAAACTAACCCGGCCTTCAGCTTACCGATCCTTGCCGCTTCATCCCCCCCCCCCTTACACCCCACTTCCCTCCTCCCCTCCCCATCATCCCTCCCTCCTTCCCATCACACCCCACCCCATCTCCTCCCCCTTCCACCTCCCCCAGCACCCACACATTTTCTCTGCAAATGTCATTGCAGGCAGTGAAACAGAAATGTAACCCCTTCGCTGACGAGGAAATTTAAACACGATTAAACTTCAAGAGACATAGATCCTCATGAGCCCCCGCAGTCGCGGGGGCTCATGAGGATCTATGTCTCTTGCTTGACGCCACTTTTTATCCACGTTTCTTGGGCGGCTGAGACTCTAATGTGGCGTTGAACCGAGAGACATTTATCAGAAACGCACAAAAAATTGCGTCCTTTGGCAGAGAAGGGGTTAAGTTAAAATGATTATGATGATTATGATTCTTGTGTCCAGGAAGCTGCAGCTTGCCGGCTACAAATGGATGTCACTTGAGGACCCCAACAAAATGGACGCCAACATCCGGGTACTCGTAGGCAACATGAAAGCGGAAATGGACAAACTGAGAGGAGAAAACGGCGGCAGAGCGGGCGTGAGTTCCACAGGACAGCCCGCGACCACAACAACCGCAGCCGCCGACGGCGCAGTATCGGCTAATAATGTCAGCGTTGGTGGTGGCCGTGAGGATGCCGGAGCAAGTCCACCTCATGTATGTATAAGATGGAAAGGAGATGTTAAATAATAATAATAATAATAATAATAATAATAATAATAATAATAATAATAATAATAATAATAATAATAATAACAGTAATAACAGAAATAACAGAAATAATAATAATAAGTCAACTCATGTATGCATAAAATGTAATGGAGGCTTCATAAATAATAATAGTAATAATAATAATGATAATATATTTTTTTTAAATAAAATAATAACAATAAAGATATAATAATAATAATAATAATAATAATAATAATAATAATAATAATAATAATAATAATAATAATAATAATAATAATAATAATAAAATAATAAAAAGAGCAGTTATACCGCGCTAAATCCCCAGACTCAGTGAGCTCTAAGCGCGTTACAAGAAGTTAAACTACACTATACACATGAACACAAAACCACGCACAACCCTCACACGAATTAAGTTGAGCTATACACAGACCACGCACAAGTGAAGCGTGCAACCATGGCTTAATTATTATCAAACCACATTATTTTCAATCCTTGCACTGACACCGGTCGCAGATTGTATTTTTGAAATTGTGTTAATGCAAAGGGGACAGCGTCCCAACTGTCAAAGGAGAATGGCTAGAAAGTGGCACCAGCAAGAGACATAGATCCTCATGAACCCCCGCAAATGCGGGGGCTCATGAGATCTATGTCTCTAGCGATCGGTCCTTGAATATCTTTTCTCTCGGCAGTAATAATTCTTCAAAGGACATGATTATAATTGGAAAGGGAAAAATAACATAGGATGTGATCAGTAGTCTATCCATCTCGCGCTATAGTTTGTTAGTTCGGGGTTTAACGTCCACGGCACCGAAGTGATAATGCCGACGGCCCTGACGGGCGGGTTATGGGGGGCAGGGAAATCTATTGCATGTGAAGTACGATCTGAACACTGATCAATTCAGGCGCACTGCAACTGTGCCACTTTGATTTACCAGGACCTTTCAACGGACATGCTATGGAACAAGCCCGTCTTTTTCCCCTAGATTGCGAGTCCAGTTACCGGGGCCGGAACGGGGACTCGAATCCACGACCCGGCGATTCCCGTCGCTCTCTTGCTCCGACGCTTAACCGCCTGAGCTATTTTGGACTCTCCCGCTGTAGTGTCTCGATGTGAATGTGTTAACTCATTCGAGACGTGCCGCATGCGGAAACGCGACAAAACATTTAGCATGTCCCTAATGAGTTAAGCTTGTGCCGAGTGTATGTTGAACTATAATTGAATTGAATTGTATAGACTTTATTGTCTATTAAACAAGTATATAATGGACAATTTTCTGCTTGTGCAAACTGCCTCATTTTGTTTTATGCAAGTGCCAGTAATATGTTGCTTTTCGTGTCCAGAGCCCGTTGTCAGACACTGACGACCTTGATTTGAAGCCGTCCTCGCGTCTAAGGGAGGTAAACCGCGCAGCTTCAGAGGACCAATATGGCGTAGTCAGTCACGTGATGCCTGAACAGTTCTGGTCGGACCACTTTGGGACGTTTGACTTCGTGGATTGGGGGAGGTTGGTCGGCATAGAAGTCCAAACATTTCATAGTCCTAAATCACTACTGAGGTTTCGTTTCGTAGCTACTAACGACTCCCAGCAGTGAACAAGGACGAAGTACTGGCGCGGGCTCATGAGGATCTATGCCCCTTGGAGGTGTTCAGAGTGGTGTTTATGCCTCTGGGACACATTGGTTATCTGCCGTGACTTCGCTACCGTTCGTTGTCGGGAGTCCTTAGTTTTCAAACGAAACCTCACAATCATCATGAAATTCACCACTGAAGTCTCATATTTTTCTTGTGTCTTTTGCATACGTCTTATAGTAACTGAAGTTCAGGTCCTACTTGTGATGTAACAGTGCCTGCGGTGCAATATTTAACCTCATGAATTAATCTTGTGTCTTATTAACTCATTTTGCCCGCGACACACCACAGCAAGATATGGCTCGACCATGATAGTTCAAGGGTGGTGGCAGAAAAGCTCGGCGCCTATAGGCGCCAAGCTATTCTGCCACCACCCTTGAACTATCATAGTTGATCTGTCTCCTGAATTGTAATGCAGTCCTCAGAGGATAACTCCAAAATGTGGGTATTTCATACCTCGGACACAATGAGTTAATGTGAGTTTTGTCACTGTCCTTTCGATTTTATTAATATTTGTCATACTATATGTCTGTGATATTATGGTCGTTTACCTTTCCACACTCAGCAGATAAAGAAAAATATATTTTTTTATGGACAATACATTTCTTGAATCTCGAACACTGAATCACCATCATCGTCGTTGTCGTTGTCATCGTCATCACCATCATGGCCATTAGCAACATCTAAAGGGAGATTCGTGCAAATCAACGCCCACACATGCATGTACAATATACAAGAAAATATACTGACTAGCAAAAGAAATGCGACATTTTTGGAATCATCGGAAACACGAAGGTGTTTCCGATGATTCCAATAATGTCGCATTTCTGTTGCTCCTCATTATATATGCATCGGTCCTAACTCTTTCACGCGTATTTTTATTTTCAGTTTCTCCTCAGAGTTTCTGGAAGCGTTTCGTGACCCCGTGCAGCAGACGTTCAGCGCTGAGGAGACGCGCCAGCTGATGGAAATCTTGCGGCGGGAGATGGAAGTGGACGACGACAACAGACTGCACAAGTATCAGTTCATGAGTACGTACCTGTAACGACATTCGTTTCATTGCGTTTCTGTTCTTACTGCTGGACATAGATGACAGACGAAGGGTAGTGCCTGATTAGCTTGGCGCCTATAGGCGCCAAGCTAATCAGGCACGACCCTTCATCTGTCCTTCAGTGTAAACTGTTTAGGCGGAATCCACAAAAGAGAGACGGGTATGGGGAATTGGGCAATAGTGATGGTAAGCTGCTTTCTCAGCGTCACGACAGATACGCATTGTACATGATCCATCAAACGTTAACCCTTTGACTGACGGTAACGCGCTACCGACAGCCGAAGTGTTAAATCAAAGCCAGCTACACGGTGACTGCATTTTCCCCCGAACTTTCGTTAAAAAAAAAATTAGTACAGTAGGGTAATCATTCGCAAAGCATCCAAACTCCTAAACCCCTAGTCCTTGACACACGCACACACACACACACACACACACACACACACACACACACACACACACACACACACACACACACACACACACACACACACACGCACGCACGCACGCACGCACGCACACACACACACACACACGCACGCGCGCACGCACAAACTCTCTCTCTCTCTCTCTCTCTCTCTCTCTCTCTCTCTCTCTCTCTCTCTCTCTCTTTCTCTCTCTCTCTTCTAGTCTCGTCTCGTCTCATCTCTCTACAGCAACATCATTATTGTCACCATTTAGAAAAAAAAAACAACACAGAACACAAGAGGGTGGATTAGAACACACATACAAAATATCTCCGTATCGGAACCTATGTAGTCGTTCACAGAGCTATTAATTTTATTTAGCGCAGTACTGTACACACCAACTAACATTGGTTTTCCTCCAGCTTTTTTCAGACACCAAGGGGTGACAACCCCTGTGTGGCAGCGCGTGCAGGACCAGGCCCGCGAGAGTTTCGCCGTGAGAGAAGTCTTCAGTATGGACTCATCCGTCCGCGTGGAAGCCATTGAAAACCTGGGTGAGAACACATTTGCTAAATCTTTCTAGATCTTACGGATTCAAAGTGGTGTCAGCAAGAGGCATAGATCCTCATGAGCCCCCGCAACTGCGGGGGCTCATGAGGATCTATACCTCATGCAGTTGCGTGGTGCTCACATCATTTTCTGGGCACTGACTGAACGGGTTAAAGTACCATTACGCATAATCTGAAGCAGTACCATTTGTGTTTGTTATTGCTTGTCGACACACATTTGGACACGCAGCAAAAGCACACGCGTAATCGCACTTATTTATTCTGCGCAGCCGTCAGCGTGTCAATCTATTTTTAGCTGTTTCTCGTACTGAAAGCGTTGTATTTCTGGAACGGAGTGGAGTCATTGTCAGGTTACTTGATATAAAGACGGCGTGTGCTGAACTGGATTGTCTTGTGTCACAGTGAACCATAACTAGACCTGTGTGTAGCGTTTCGTAACCATCTGTTACAGAAGTGTGTCTTCGAACAATTATGGCGGTAGTGGGCCTTCACTACAGAAAATGCCAGTAACTGATAAAGCTTGCATGACAAACACGCTTTTCTTCACCACATCCTGTGCTATCTTGTCCCCAGGGAAGTACCGGAGTGCCGCCGTCATCGACGCTCTGCGTGACCTACTGACGGACCCCGACGCCAACGTGCGAGCAGTGGCCACCGTGTCCTTAGCCAGGACGGACGCTAACGACCCGGTGACTATTCGCCACATCACGCGCATGCTGGCGGACAAGGACCGGCTGGTCAGAGAGGCCGGGTGTCTGGCTCTGGGACATCTGAGGGCCAGGCAGGCAGTTAGCAAGCTCACGCACCTCTGGTGAGTTGGTGATGTCTAGAGTGATTGATGCACTTGGTGCTGCAGCCACTGTCAATGTCGTTCTTATCATTTTCATAATCACCGTCGCTGCCATCGTTTTCATTTTTTATCCGGTCCAGTCTGATCCAGTTCAACGCAGTATTGTGCCTTTTTAAGGCAAAAGACAGTGCATTTTTTTTTAAAAGCGATGTTTTCATTTTTTCATTGTAATACAATGTAAACCTTGCTTTTCACAGAGAATAACCCAATGAAGAAAGAAGAAAGAAGCACGCTTTTCTTTGTTGGATCAGTTATTCTCTGCATTTTACCTGCCTAGCCCTTTCTGGTCTGGATTTCTTGCTTTTGACATACTTGTACTTAAATTAACTCATTCTACCCCAACACCGAAATCCCCAAATGTTGCCGTTGTCCTCTGAAGACTGCATTGCAGCGCAGGACACAGATTGACCATGAAAGTTCAAGGGTGATGCCAGAATAGCTTGGCGCCCATAGGCGCCAAGCTATTCTGGCATCACCCTTGAACTATCATGGTCGATCCCTATCTGGCTGTGGTGTGTCTGGGGTAGAATGAGTTAATGTATTTTGCCTTTACAGGACAGACTTGTCTCTAACACGAGTGTGTAAGAGAAATGTGCATTTAATTTTTGGCTCTTCATGAAACAGCGTCTTAATTATACATGCTGTTGCCCCCCTCCCCCCCCTCCCCCCTTCCTTCCTTTCTCTCGTCTCGTCTCTCTATAGCAACATTATTATTTGTTGGGTGCCAACCTGGGCGTCCATCCAACCTCGGCCAAAGGTCGACGCCGAAGTTGTGTCACCATTTGTGTTAAATAGAAAAATAGAACGCAAGAGGGTGGGTTGGAAGTCGTTATTGGCTTATTCGTTTTGTAAAATTCGTCGCTTGGTACGTACTTCAGAATTCGATTTTGTTTATGTTTGAATAAAATGCGTTCTGTATTGATGTATTGATTTTAAGAGCAACCAAATACTTTCATAAGTTGTAACAAGTTTAAAAAAAAAAACATATTTATTTATATGTCTTTATTTATGTCTTTATTTATCTGTCTTTATTATTTATTTAATTATTTATTTATTTATTTATTGATATTTGCAGGCGTAATGACGTCATCTCCAACGTGCGCGAGGCGGCGGCGGCAGCGTTAAATCAGATCGGGGGTCAGGAGGTGGAGGACGTGATGAGGGTCACCAAGGTGCTGGCGGAGGAAATCCGCACTCTCACAGACATGGAGTAGTCTCCCTTGGTGTCTCCATGTCCCACTCGGTCGCTTTCACACACGGCTTTCTGAATAGCAGCTATCCCTAAATCATAAATAGGTCAAACGCTGCACGAACTTCAAACATTCATTTGAATCATCCAGCTGCTCCGTATGCAAAGGGGGTATATTCTCATGCGTCATGCATGAGAATATACGCCTCTTGCTCGCAAGGTTTGCCTCATTGCCATCCACACATTTAGACTAGGAGGACGCAGTATTCTGTAGTGGACAGGGGCGATACAGGCCTGCGAACTAATAAAACGAAACCATCCTGTTGTCGTTCCTTACTGTGAAAGGGCGCAGCCTACCGCCTTTGACCTGATTCTGTTTTAACTCCTATTGGACTCATCTTAGGATGTGAATGACAACAGCAGGATGTGTGAGGCAGTCTCCGTGGTTGAAACAGCTGTACATAGTCCATCTTTCACTGCCAGCGAGATGAGCTGATTCTCATAACCCTAGCTCTGCGGCTGCATTTCTGATCAAATCTGACAAGCTGTACAATGTACAGTCCCATAGCCATTTCTTTCAGTCCTTCTGCAAGAGTGGATCAAAAGATTAAAAAAAACACAAACTATACTATACGTAGTACTAAACAGAGAGAGAGAGAGAGAGAGAGAGAGAGAGAGAGAGAGAGAGAGAGAGAGAGAGAGAGAGAGAGAGAGAGAGAGAGAGAGACTCAAGACTCAAGACTCAAGAAGTTTATTGTGGCAGACCTTCTGGTCCATTCACAAGGGGAGGTGGGGGAAGGGATTATACAAAGCTTCACAAACATGGACAATGCTTGTAAACATATTTTCCAAACATGGTAGTCCATGTTTAGTTTATACTTGAAAAATACAAACTGTTTACTTGAAATGTCAGTACCAATGAAATACATAATTCATAACAGTTTTGGCGATGGCTACAGTCTCTGAAAACTTCAGCACAACCGGCGTCCACCTAACCCATGTAATGTCGAAGAAATGCCCGAATGATTTTCAATTCCATTTCAGCACGCTCACACACCTCCTTATAGCGAACACGGTTGATTGGCGCCCAGCGTCGGAGATCGCTGATGGCTTGATTCTCTTCTTCATTTAGTTCACCTGACAGTCGTTTGAAAAACCAGTGATCAACATGTTCGTTTCTGTTGTCAAACAGCAAAACTACATCGTCACTCTCACACACGAACATTTCCTTCTCGAAACGAGTGTCAAGCACAATTTTCTTAAATTGCACATTTCTCTGTCTGTCCCTCAAACGCCTCTGCAGTCTTCTGTCCACTGCCCCGATGTATTGTTTTATTTGTTCCAAGTCATAACCTGTCTTTTCCAAGTCTATGTCTGTCGATTCAGCATCCAGCTCCTCCGTTTCAATGGCATGTAGGTCATCTGTCAGCTGTGTTGTCACGCTTTCTGTGTTGTTCTGTCTATTCGCCCTTGTGATGCAGGGATCGTTGTTTTCCGTGCGAGTTTCACGTGGGGGACGACCAATACCACACGGTGTGTTGTCGGTTTGTAGGTCAACGCGTGAAGTAATTGTGTCATTGTTTATTTGCTTCTCTGGTGGTGTTGGAATAAACAACGGGTTGTAAGACGGGAAAAGTTCGTTTTCCTTACTGTCTTTCGCTTGCTTCCGTGTCTCTGCTCTTGTCTGGTCACGCAGTATCTGAGAGGGTGGTTTTCTCCGGTATGTTGACATCTTCTCGGGTGGAGGGCCGCCGGTCAGCCGAAGCACAACTATGGTTGTATCGCCCTTACCGTCGATTTTGTAGGATGACAGGGTGTTTTCTTTGAGCAGGGCATTCAGGATGACATCAACTGCTGATGGTAGTCCTTCAACAGGCATTGTCGCTTTGACTGGAGCCCCAAAATCAAAACCGAATTGAGAGAGCTCGAAAAGGCTGCCCTGTTTATTGGCGAGAGGGGAGAGAGAGAGAGAGAGAGAGAGAGAGAGAGAGTTTAAAACGTGTGAAAGTTTATTTTCCAAGACAGTGTTAGAGACTGAAAACTTTGAACCTTTAGTTTTCAGAGCTGGAGGGAGGGAGAGAGAGAAAGAGGGAGAGAAGTTTCAAACTTACTGATGAATATAAGTGTGCCTGTGTGGGCGCGTGCGTGTGTGAACGCGTGTGCGCTCACGAATGTGTGCATGTGCATTTCATGCTTGCCCGCATGTACATAATCCATACTGTCGTACTGCAGACTGTGACAATGTAATTACTATAATTACTGTAACGTGGCACTAGACACAAACAGTAGTCCATTCTTTCATTAAATCCTGGGAACGCTGTGCTAAAGCCATGGAATTCCATAGTTATATATATTTGTTTTTATCCATACGTCACACGGCCAATCTCTTTAGCACAAACTGTACCACATAACCGTGCTACAAAAACACTTGTAACGACAACTGGCGTACTTCTTGTAGCCGTCTTTGTGACGCGTCTTGGATGCGAGTTCTGTTCTATAAAAAATCACCAAAACGTTCTAAAGTAAAAAGTTATTTAGTGTTGTTCGAAACAACAGGCACACTAGTAGAGACGGAAACGTCATGAAGATTTTAAATTACGTCGTAAGTCCATTATGTAGAAATCTATATTCGTTTGACGTCAGTCATGTCTGGCATGAACCAGGTCGGACGATTTCTTCTTGATTTCTTTTACGAAAATGTTGTAGGAATGAAAACAAATACGTTATTGGTAGCAGGGGCATGCTGCACGGACCCTTGTAGGCCTTCGGGAGGTCAAAGGAACCAATGATTTATTTATTTGACCTCCCTCAGGCCTACAAGGGTCCGTGTAAGTTATTGGTAGCAGGGGTTTGCTACACGGACCCTTATATATATATATATATATATATAATATATATATATATATATATATATATATATATATATATATATATATATATATATATATATATATATATAATTTTTCATTGAATTCTGAGAATGCTCTTGCTGTGCTAATGCCATGGAATTCCAGGCTGGTAAACTTGCATTGTGTCATCAGGACATCAGCTGCCCTTTTTGCGACTGCATCGCTTAAGAGATCTAGAAAGAAAGGGTAGTGGGAAAGAGAAGGAATGACAGACCTATCTTTTTTAGCCTTCCACTGAAAACCTACTGCATATAGCAATAAGGACTACCCCCAGGCGCCCCGCAATCCGCTGGAGAATGTCCAGTCCTCCTCCCGAGAGGGAGGCTAGTGCATGAATATTCATTCCCAAACAGATCTTGGATAGATTTTTGTTTTTGCCGCCTACGACCGGTTTCGCCCTAAGGGGGGTGGGGGGGGGGGGCTTTTCAGGTAGGCATACGGCGTAATCTGATATTGCAAACACAACGCATGTACTAGAAGCCGCCTCCAGAATTTACTGGTAGCACCACTAGCACAGCGCGGATTGCATCCCTAAAGCTTTATGAGGTGTTGCAGTGGAAGAAGACAGACTAATTTTGAAAAGGCAACATCTGGGCAATTTTGTGGTGCAATTATTATTTACTTATTACAAAGGCGTCGCCCAAAGTCAAAAAATGCACTCAATCAAAATAGCTCCAAGGGACATCATTTTTCATTAAATTCTGAGAATGCTCTCGCTGTGCTAATGCCATGGAATTCCAGGCTGGTAAGCTTGCATTGTGTCATCAGGACATCTGCTGCCCTTTTTGTGACTGCATCGCTCACGAGATCTAGAAAGAAAGGGTAGTGGGAGAGAGAAGGAATGACAGACCTAAAATAACGTCTGTCATTCCTTCTCTCTCCCATTACCCTTTCACTACCCTTAGTGGGTAGTTTTTCAGTTGTTGAAAAACGTGTGCCTTCAACTGTAGTATATATCGTACATCAGTAAATTTGTCTATGCAATCATGCTTGTTTTCATTTGAACACACGTTATATTTTATCCTCTTGATTGCCACTGGACGCTGATTGTGTTAATTTAACACCGAAGAGCCCCAGGTCATCCAAGGGACACAGATACAATTACAATGTAGTGTCAGCAGGTTTTCACAGAATGCGGGGGGAAACATGCCAAGAGGACAAACAGCCAGAGGGACCTCTTCAAATGCCGCCGCTGTAACAAGGACACTCCCGTGAGGGCCTATATAACCACAGACCGTGTTTCTAAAATCTTTGTTAATTCAACTCCGAAAAACCCCAGGCCTTTCAAGGAACATGAATACAATTTTAAAGTTGTGTTAGCAAGAGGCATAGATCCTCATGAGCCCCCGCAATTGCGGGGGCTCATGAGGATCTATGTCTCTTGCAGTTGTACTGTGATCACTTTTTCTTGGCATTGGAGGGGTACGCAGTGAAACACGTTCTGCACGAGTCATCTCTACTCGTTTGTTCTAGAATTTGGAAGCAAATAAACTATCAATACATGCAATCTGCGTTGTCAGTGTTCAATGACTTTGGAAATTGTTTTGGGCAGTTTATTTGCTGTGTGAATGTGTGTTCTAGTCTGTGATTTTGGACCTTACGGTTATGGAGACGCACGATCCAAAATTACAGACCAGAATTTTATAAAATAATGGCACGACCGCATTTGTCTCGATCAGCTCTGATAAAAAATTAAAAATAAAATTACCAACCAAACAATCAATACAACCAACTAGCCAATTAATCAACCAACCAACCAACTACATAACTGTCCCGTGTCCGTATGCAGGACGTTTTGAATAAGTTATTATGAAATTTCTATACTCGAAATAGTGTTATTGAAACGCTGTAAAAAGTCCCACGCATTCGATTGGCGTGTACTTTGCACTCATCCCGAAAGCGAATTAAAATAGTTGCAAGAGGCATAGATCCTTACGAGCCCCCGCAGTCTACGGGGGCTCTTGAGGATCTATGCCTCTTGCTGCTGATAAGGCTGTAGCTGTATACACTCCTAAGACGATTCGATGACCACTTATTTATCTAAAGACAGCGTGTTTTCATTCCCGTCCATTTGTCGCCTTTTAAAGTAAAAAAATTCCGCTAATTTAGATCTCTTCAGATAAACAGGGCGTTACGAAACGAACCGTACCGAGTGCTCAAGACATTCTAATTATCTTCATGATGGTAAACGCATGGTACTTTGCGGGTTCGACTCGACGGTTACGAAATGTCTATACTCTAAGTAGTGTCATTGAAACGCTGTATAAAAAATATTTTTTTTAAAAATAAAAAGTCCACACATTCGATTAGCTTGCACTTTCTACCCATCTTGAAAGCGAATGTAAAATAGTTGCAAAGAGGCATAGATCCACACGAGCCCCCGCTGCCCAAAAGCGGGGGCTCGTGAGGATCAATGTCTCTTACTATTTGACCTCTATTTGACCTCTGTGTATCTTGCTACTGAAATTGTAGAGGGACTACATTTAGCTGTATGAGTGCATGAGAGACGATTCGAAGATCACGTAATGCTGAAATCCTGATGAGTGGAAGTGCAAATTAACAGACTGATGTAATGGAATAAAATATTGGTCACATTAAACGCACTGGGAAATGGATCGACCAGGGGTTGTGCCACGTCGCCTTGGCGCCCAGTGACCAAGGTTTACCGTCAATACTTTTGGCTTATCCACGTTGCTACGAAAAAGATTTTTAAAAAAGAAAGTTTGTTTCAGTTGTTTCATCAAAGCCCTCAAGGAAACTTCAAAAAAAAGTTGCTGCTATCAATAGTTAGATAGTAAAAGTTAGATTCTGCTTGTCCGTTTACCGCTTGACTGCCGAGAAAAAGTGAACTATGATCTAACTGCAAGAGGCATAGATACACAAGAGCCACTGTAATTGCGGGGGCTCTTGAGGATCTTTGTCTCTTCCTGACACTACTTTGAATTCGTGTTCCTGGGGCAGCAGGGTCTCTTTGGCGATGAATTAACCCAAATAATTCTGAGGCTAAAAGCTTCAAATTTGTACACTGCCATATGCAAGCTACATTATAGTACTTACAGATAAGCATGTAGACCAATGGCTTTAGTTCAAGGGTGGTGCCAGGATAGCTTGGCGCCTAGAGGCGCCAAGCTATTCTGGCACCACCCTTGAACTGTTTTAGTCAAACTTATTTCACACACTGGTGTATTCCGAATGAGAAGGGTTAACGAAAACTGCAGAATCAGTCTGGGAAGACTGGCAGTGAAGGTGTTAAATGGTCAGCTACAGTACAAATTAAAAAAAAAAAATAAAGAATACGAGCGAACAGCAAAAAATCGTAAACCCTAAAGCCGGTTTTTAAAAAAAAATCGTGCACCTTTGGACGCAAGCAAGCGAATTAACCCTTTGCGTGTGTTGTTAGCGGTTTTTGTCGCGATGATTCCTACAGGATTTTGTCGCGATGATTCCTACAGGAATCATCGCGACAAAAACTGCTAACAACACAAAGGGTTAAAAGCGCCAACAGACATACGATATCGCATGATTGTTCGTGGCTTAACTTAATCCACTGTTTTCGTCAAACACATGCAGTTTTGACCCACTTCTGATTTCCAAACAACTGCAATTTTCATCCAATCGTGTGTGTTTCAAACTGTCACGCTGTAAATGGGAACCAATCATTTCTGTAGAAATCTGGGCCAACAATTATTTACCAATCGAAATGTAGGCCTAAGTCATATCTGAGCAAAGCTCCAGTCGTGAACCAATGAGCACTGCTGATATCTAGGCCAACGCTAATTTAACCAATCGATTTGTTAGTTCGTTTCAGTCTCACGCACTAATCGTGAGTCACGCAGTTTAATAGCCATTTAGACCAACAAACGTTAACCAATTGATTGTGTGTGTTACGCTTTCATTGTGATCCAGTCAAATCAGCAAATATGTACAATAAGTTAACTAAAGGAAATACCGACTGTCATTGTAAGTGCCATCCAAGTATCTTTCTTAATTTAACTAGCTGAATTATCCAACTTGAGCGCGTCACACAGTTATGATTCGTTCATACGAGCTTTGTTAGACTGAAGTGGCCAAAGCTGTGGCAGCATAAAGCAATTAGTTAAAACGTCCCCCGGCGTAACGTTTTCACGGCTACAAATCGGGCAGAACATTATTAACCCTTATCATTCGGAATACACCAGTGTGTAAAATAAGTTTGACTAAATAGTTCAAGTGTAGTGCCAGAATAACTTGGCGCCTCTAGGCGCCAAGCTATTCTGGCACCACCCTTGAACTAGAGCCATTGGTCTATATCCTTATCTGTAAGTACTATAATGTAGCTTGCATATGGCAGTGTACAAATTGGGTGCTTTTAGCCTCAGTATGTTATGGGTTAAGTGACACGAGACTCAGGCCAATTAGAGAACGTGGAAGGTTTTGAGTTGAAATTATGACAGTTGCATCAGATGACGATCTATTGTAGAAAGGCTTATGTTAACCCCCATTGTGCACACAGCCACGGGTACTGTTAACCCTTTCAGAAAAGACCTTTTTTCTCAGGCAGTCAACCCTTTCGTTAGTGCAAGAGACATAGAACCTCATAAGCCTCCGCAGTTGCAGGGGGCTTATGAGGTTCTATGTCTATTGCTGGCCACATTTTGTTTTATTTAATTCGGCTTCCTTATTGTTGTTTACGTTCTGTTTTTCTTAGAAGAAACCAACGAAGAAAGAAACAGGCTTAAAAAAGACAATTACAATACTATTTCTTAATATTTCTCGAAATAAACAAACATGCAATCCGCTACTTATTTTGTCAGTGTGAAGAAGCTAAGTCAAGCTAAGTTTTTCTGTTTTTATCAGTCTTTGCAAAGGGGCGCTCCGAAAGTCTTTCTTGCTCTTGAAATTTACGCTACATAAACACACTGTAGTAGTAGTAGCAGTAGTATAGTAGTAGTAGTAGTAGTAGTAGTAGTAGTAGTAGTAGTAGTAGTAGTAGTAGTATCGTCATAGTCATCAGCATCATCATTACACTTATTGTTATTATTATTATCATCATCATCATCGTCATTATTATTATTATTATTATTATTATTATTATTGTTGTTATAGCAGTAGTCCTATCATATGTCACGAGCAGTCTATTTGTTTAAAACTGAAATGTTTAATTTTGAGGAAACAAATTGTCTGCTTTAATTATCTCATTTCTTTCTCTGCAAACATGCACCAAACTTGCCTCCTTATATTATCAATATATTACTGTTTTTTTCTGTCGCCGTTAAAAGCAGCTCTGCAAACATTTATAAACATCTCGTTTCGGCGTCTTAAAACAAAAATTCAGTCAAATAGTTTCTAAAATGCCTCCGTGTACCAATAATAATATAACTCTTTCATTTTGAGCCAACTGGTCCTCAGACTCGCCTTTGATGGGATACTTACACACGATGGATCGACAATGATTACTCAAGGGTAGTCCCTGATTAGCTTGGCGCCTTCAAAGCGCCAAGCTAATCAGGCACTATCTTTGCGCAATTACTTACGTTTTTACACAACTCACCCGAAAATTAGAATCGTCTACAAAACAATACGTTTAGACTTCAGGGAATGGATCGACAACGACAATTAAAGGGTCGATCCGTGTCTCTGAGTGTTGACCGTCGTAGGGCGTGAGTTGACCACGCCTTCCTCTTATTCGTTTAGTACGGGCCAAGAGGCACTTCAGCAAAATTGTAAGACGTCAAGTGCAAATATTGTATCTCATGACAAGTTTTAACAGGACAACCACGGGAGCGTACCTCTTTGTCTCGGGTGTCTTGTCCCGGCCCTGCCCGCATATTATACAATAATTCTGAAATAACATGTTCACTGACATAACTTATTAAAATTAGCGCTTTCATAGTTGCGGAGACATAGATCCTCATGAGCCCCCCACAGTCGAGGGGGCTCATGAGGATCTATGTCTCTTGCTGGCACCGAATTCTGAGTGTGTGTGTGGGTGTGGGTGTGTATGTGTGCGTCTGTGGGTGGGTGTGCGTACGTGCGTGCGTGCGTGCGTGCGTGTGTGTGTGCGTGAGTGTGTGTGTGTGTGTGTGTGCGTGTGTGTGTGTGTGTGAGTGGGTGTGTGTGTGTGCGTGCGTGCGTGTGTGTGTGTGTGTGTGTGTGTGTGTGTGTGTGTGTGTGTGTGTGTGTGTGTGTGTGTGTGCGCGCGCGTGTGGGTGTGTCTGTGTGAACCATAGGGGCCTGACGAGTGGTGCTTCTGATCAAGCTGAGAGATGCTGCAAGCCATTTTACTTATATAATAGTTTGGATTAGAATTATTTTCAAGATTTGGATGTTTGCTTATTCATGGTGTATGCGGTTGTCTCACTCCTGTACACATCGAGAATGTTTTCGTTGTCACAAATATATACGACCAGTTCTGTCGTTATATGGCATAAACCAACATGTCCATTTTGACAAAAGTGAGATTCTCATTGTTATTCAATGAGCATCCCGCTTTTCTTTAAAACTAAAATCGCTTTTCTCAAAAATGTACATACTGGCTTTTGTCGCATAACGGAAGATATAGCTAGTTATTAGTTATTAGGGTTTAATGCCGAACTGGCGATTATTTGACTGCGGACAAATACAACTAGCTAAAAGTCACTATAGAAAGCAACTTTAAACCTTTTCTTTTTTTAACTCATTCGAGACGTGCCGCCTCCGGATACGCGGCTTTAGCCGCGTATCCGGAGGCGGCACGTTTCGAATGAGTTAATTTGATGATGGTGATGACATGAAGATTATAATGATCACAATCATATGGCGATGACCACATCAATAACTCAAAACTCACCTCTTTCAACAGTTCTAGCACTATATCACCACACTCCCCACCCCAAGCTGACTGTCGTAATGTATTTGTGGTACGTGAGTCATTGTCTAAAGCGTGCGCATGCGTGCGCGAGTTGTGAGTGCGCACTTAGAGTTATAATTATAAAATAAGCACATTATAAATACCGTAATTATTATTATTATCATGATGATGAGATAAGAATGAAGATTGTTAATAAATGTCGTAGCACCTGTGCAGGTGGTGAGCTACCTGTTCGACTACATGGCCCCTGTCGACACGTACCTGCAGGCCCACAGCGACACCATCCTGGACGTCTACGCCATCACAGCCTTCCGGAGAGCCGCCGTCTGGATGAACGCGGTGAAACGATTTTTAACCATCGCCTTTACACTGGGTAAGGTCCTTTAGACTCATTCACTGCCGGGACACGCAAACGCTACCCGAATGCAAAAGCCACAGACCCTCATGTGCCCAGCAGTTGCGGGGGCTCATGAGAGTCTGTGTCTTTTGCTGGCCTTATTTATTCCCGTCTGCTACCAAAAGACAAGCACGGTTGCGAATTTGTTTCCGTATCGGACATATGGAAACACACAAACATGAAAAGGACGTGCACGATGTTTTCTTTTTCGGACCCGCTTCGGATTCGTATCGGATTCGTGTTAATGGGTAGCCGCCTTTAACTCATTCTACCCCAACACCGAAATCCCCAAATTTTGCCGTTGTCCTCTGAAGACTGCACTCTAGTGCAGGACACAGATCGACCATGATAGTTCAAGGGTGATGCCAGAATAGCTTGGCGCCCATAGGCGCCAAGCTATTCTGGCATCACCCTTGAACTATCATGGTCGATTTTTATTTTGCTGTGGTGTGTCTGGGGTAGAATGAGTTAAGCTGCGGTTCCATCAGCACGAATCCTATACGAATACGATCCGAACCCGATGCGACAATGCAATTTTCCTTTAAAACAATGCGCCATTTTTCTTTGAAGTCGGGTGAGAATTCGTTTCCGCATCGGGCATATGAACGTGAACATGAAAAGGACTTGCGCGAACTTGAACTTTTCTATTTCGGACCCGCTTCGGATTCCGATCGAATTCGTGCCGGAGATGCGTGGAACATTGTTACAACTATTCAATAATTCCCACATCGGTGTTTCCGCTCTAGCCAGAAACAGCCAGAGCAGTGGGCACTAAGCGTGTTACCAAAAAAATGTATTTTTGCAGAATCTCACAACATTTTTCTGCGCACAGACATACAACTGAAACACACATAACAAGACCATTCCCAAGTTAAACGTATTTTGATGATGCTGATGCGCCACCTCGATGGTGCTACATGGTCAATAAAGGGAAGACCTAAGATCAAGGCCACCACAATGGTGCTAAACGGCCAGCAAAAGGAGGACCTAAGATCAAAGCCACCATAATTAAAAATAAATACACATAGCAGCGTAATGCAAATAACACAGGGAAGAAAAGATGACCAGTGCCGTGTAAAATGTCATCATCAAGAAAAGAAGGAAACACTATTTGAAAGGACGAGCACAAAGCAGTTTACTAAATTAGTAAAAATACTTATCTGTTGCAAACAAACGGTGACGTTTATCAGTAGTATCCAAAACATAAGTAATGCATGGTCGTCCTTGTTTGTCTACTGTGAAAGATGAATTTAAATTGGTAAACTTATGTGCTCGACCCATCAAAGCGTGTTTCTTTTTTTGTTTTGTTTGTTTGGTCATTTCTTGACAGAAAAAAAAGGTGAAGTACACCATTTCCACTTAGAAACTGGAGTGGATAGGCGATACCTTTCCGATAGGAGTCTCCATATGTGTGTACTGGTATGTCATTTTGGACCTTACGGCTCTAGCCATAAGGTCGAAAATCATAGACCAGTAGACATATGATGTAGAACTGTCGTTTTGTCAGAAAAAATCCCCTAACATTTGTGATGTGATTTTGATTCTGGTTTTACAATTAAGCGGTTCTCAAAGTTTATCCTGGTAGATAGCAGTGACTTTCTCTCACCTATTTTTTTCACAAGTCATGTAAATAGACATACGAAACATAGGTATCGTTGGAGCCCTTGCGCCCATAGGGAACTCTCCAGCATAACAAACGAGAAGACGCACAAAAATGCCATAATCAATAAACAGTAAAGTTAATCTTTTGTGCTGAATTAACGAAAGACCAATCAAGAACATGTATCTAGGCGAGATAGTGTTCACTATTAACCCTGTATTGCCTGGAGAGGGTCGCTTTAACATCATGATGATGATATTTGCATGGACTGCAACACTACACACTCCTAATGAAAAGCGTATAACCTTTTCTCAGGCCTGGATGGGGTAATGATCAAAGTACGCTGTGGGATCATACACAGGGTTTTTTTTTTGCGAAAGGTTTGACAACTTTTTGTGCGATGCACCAGAAGAAAAAGAAATGTCGGAAAAATTGTTAGAGCGTACAACCGCGGTAGGTTTTTTCACGAATTCTGCAAGCAGATGAAAATAACCAGAGGCGGATCTTTCCAGGGGTTCCGGCCCCCCCCCCTACCCACCCACCCACCGAAAATTGTTTAAATGCTCTATCAAAGACCCTTTTGGGGGTGTTTGGAACCCCCTCCCCCTCTCCCCTTCCACCGTTGTTTGATTTTTCGGCCACTGGAAAAAGGTCTAGCGTCGGGGAGGCCTTTTGTGACAGGTTGAAGGTCCCAAACAAAGAGTTGGAAATTCACCCCCCCCCCCCATCCCCCTCGAGGTAACTGATCCGCCCTGATAGCGCACCGTTACGATGGGGCAGCAAGTAGGAATCCCCGGAAATAAAACGGACAGCACGCGCCTCAGAACTCAGCCGAAATAACATAACATACGTACACATCCTATTCACTACAAGTCGTGTTACATTATCTGTTATAGTGTACACACAATTTTCCGAAGACATTTAGATAACACTTTGCTTGGAGGACCTGCTGCGCATGGCAGCATTTATAGAGGAGCCCGGGCTGTCCATGTAAGAGTGTTCGAGGAAGAAGAAGACAGCACTTGATACTCATATTAACACACACGACACACTCGGAGCAGATAAATTAATCACAAACCAGATAGGTGAGGCTAGCGCTGGCAGAACTGTACACATACCAAGGGGAATTACTCAGCGCTGGACAGACAAACAGTTAGATCCCCTGCCCCCGCCTATCAGGCACCCAATTGCCAGCGCACAGAGAAATACTCAGGTATATAACAAGACGATCATCTACATCCTCAAAAAGGATGCATCAGGTCTCGTATATAACCCATGTCTTTCTCCGGAACTTAGGAAGCAGGCAGGAGAAACATACATACACAAACATGAAGGTGCACTCACGGCTAACAAATGTGGTCGGGTAAATACCCTGAATTACTACAGTAGATGCACTAGACAATACACAACAATGTAACGATACAAGTTTGCCTCGAGTTATAGAATACTCACAAACCAGATAGGTGAGGCTAGCGCTGGCAGAATTGTACACATACCAAGGGGAATTACTCAGCGCTGGACAGACAAACAGTTAGATCCCCTGCCCCCGCCTATCAGGCACCCAATCGCCAGCCCACAGAGAAATACGCAGGTATATAACAAGACGATCATCTACATCCTCAAAAAGGATGCATCAGGTCTCGTATATAACTCATGTCTTTCTCCGGAACTTGGATGATGATGATGATTGTACATTGCTTAACGTCCCGACAGCAACAAGGCTTTCTCAGGACGTGCCTGCACTGCTTGTGAAAAAAAAACTAAACAGAAAATTGAATGTATGTCGCCAGCCGGTCAAATACATTAAATAAACCTACAACATGGGGCATAAATAAAGCTAAGACCATTTAGCAACACACATCCAACATCAAGAGCTACAGGCAGTGCAGACAGTAGGGAGAGTTTTAAAAAGGCAAATACAGATGAATGGACCTCGGGTAGACAGAAACACATGCCCCAGAATAGAGAGAAAAACCCACCCTGTGGGGCTGACCAGGGTGACCCTGGGAACTAAAAAATACCTAACCCCACCCAAGTCCCCCAGGGCAGACCAGGGTGGGGACGGAACTTGGAAGCAGGCAGGAGAAACATACATACACAAACATGATAAATTAATGATACATACGATATCTGATCTTCTCAGTACCGGTACGGACCAAGCACCAGCCGACTGCAAGAAACATAGATCCTCATGAGCCCCCGCATTCGCGATGGCTCATGAGGATCTATGCTTCTTGCTAACTCTATTTATATCTAAATACAAACACTAAAGGTGGAGGCGATGATCAGCGTTCAGCGGTCCGCAGGCTCTTAATATACATTTTATAGTACAGATACTTCTAGACACAGAATACACTTGCAGCGTTTGTTTAGGGCTTTAGTGCTGTTGATACATGTATACAGTTCTCGGACACTAGGCCTATTATAGTGGAAACAGGAGCAATGAAGGACGTATTGACTGCGACAGTGTACTGTTTTAAATGCCGCTGCACGCATCAACAATGGTCCGCGGCCCTATCGTCAAGTCTGCTCTTTTTATTAGAGTTACTGTTCTTGTTGGTGTTGCTGCTGCTGTTCACTTGCTGTTGCTGTTGATGTTGTTGTTGGTGGTGGTGGTGGTTGTGACCGTGGTATTGGTGATCCCATAATATCCCGGTTCATCAAGGAATGCGGTACTCCTGTATAACATCACTGGCCGTCAGGTGCTGCACCTAAAATGAATAATAAGTAAAAATAAAGACTTTACTGACGTTTCGGCAGCAACACATTTATTGTAAAACAAGAAGTGTTAAAATTGTGCTTGTTGTTATGAATCAATCAATCATTCAATCATTCATTCAATCAATCAATCAATCGATCAAAAAAAGGTATCCTAGTGTACATACCTCCATGCTTACGTGCGATTCAGGCGCTGGGTGTACAAGTGAGGATCCTGCCGCCCCTGCAGGCGACCCACAGGCGGCCTCTCATGTCCGTGTTGAGCGCCGTGGGCTGCACCAGCAGCGGACAGCCTGGGGACAGGTAGCGCGCGAAGCTCAGGCGCCCGTTCTGCACGTTCACCACGTGGATGGCGTCGTTCAGCTCATCAGCCACCAGCAGCACCTCATGACCGCCCAGCGTGTAGAAACACACGTCCGACGGCTGGAACGGCGCTACAGGCGGGCTGTACGTGGCTATGGCGTCCGGCTGTGGGCGTCGGTACAGCTGCACTCTGCGTTGCCAGTCTGGTGTCTTTCCTTCCTCCAGCACCACAAACATCTGCTCGCTGGCGTCAGCGTCGAATGCACGATGAGCGGCGCAGTGCAGGGTGAAGACGTATGTATGTTTTGTTTTCAATGGAATCTCTGACAATATCTTCACTGTCTGAACAATCGGTTCTCCTGTCAGGTCGTTGTCTAATCTAAAAAAGCTGATCAAGTCTGATTTACTTTTCTTCGCATAACTATGAATACTTCCTGCCTGAGGTGTCGGATACATGGCATCACCGTTCTCCATGCGCACGTATGTCACCCTCGCAGGGAAATCATACTTTGTCGTGTGGACACACTCGCCGTCAGTGTTGAACTTCTCTAAACAAGCATCATTTCGCAACATGTACGGCTCGTACGACACCCACACACAGTCATCAGTCGTGGGACACAAGTGATAAACGTCAGTGTCCGGATCCTCCCGACATCGGAACTGCTCCACCACGGTCACTTCAGGCGCTGACACCGCCATCTCCATCTTGGCCGCACTACCCATGTAGTCACGCATGCGCTGTAAAGTGGCGTCGGGTGTGGCGCTGAAGCGGAGGACAGGACGGCAGACGGTCGTCATCTGTTTTGTCGTCAGCTTCTGCACGGCTTCCTCGCTGCCACGTCCGCATCTCATCTCTCTGGCCACAGTCACCAACTCAGACTCCACTCCGCTGTCCAGAGCCTGCTGCACTCGCTGTTGTAGATTAGTCAGCTCCTGCAGGTTTTGCTGTTGAGAGAATGTTTCCAATTCTTGAACAACGAGTATGTCGCTGGTGGCCGTGTCTAGCGAGGCCAGATCTTCGTCCCGGTATCTGTCGATGGCTGCCAGCAGTGTGGCGTGTCTGTTGTGGATGGCTGTCTGCAGGGCCAACTTTTTGTCCTTCACTGCCTGTTGTTCTTTCTGCGCCACATCAATGCATTTTTTCACGCTATTTACGTGACTTTGCAGTCTGCAGCTGTCATTAAACAGCTGAGTTTTAGCACTGGCAGCAGCTTCGGTCAAATCCTTTGTTTGGTGCAGTTCGTGTGCCGTTAGTTTACAGTTGATACATATGGCCTGGTCACACTTAATGCAGAAAAACTCCAGTTCTTTAGCAAGATGTGTCATACAGTTCTTCCCGTCTCTCGCTATCTCTAGATCTTTTGGGTCGATATGAAAATTGCTCTGAAAAGCCGACACTCCGCCAGGGGGCACTGTTGTTTGTTTGTGACAGGCCGGACATGGAAATATTTCGCTGGGATGTCGCGCTGACAGGTTTTTCAAACATTGTTCACAGAATGAATGGTGACAGGGAAGCAGTTTGGGTGACCGGTAAATGTCAAGACACAGAGGGCATGTCAGTAACTGTCGCTTGGTAGCTGGGCTAGTACCGCCAGTCGCCATGTTTCCAGTTATATTGTTACCTCTAAGTTGCTACTATTTCTGACTAAAGTTCTGCTGCTGTGCAAAAAAGAATGTGAAACAGAAAATAACAAGAAAAGAATAACAGCAAAATATAGCTGTGACAGCCTCGTTTTGTTTTCTATGGTCCTGGCATGCTGCTGTGGCAAAAAATACAGTCTATTAAATAGCATAATGCATATTTTAGATGCTTGAATTCTTCCCTGATGAAATTATTGAGTCTAAGGAGTGGAAAATAATGTATTCTGATATAAATACATGCACGCTGTTGTTACAAATGTAAAACATTATACGAAGTATGATCAGTAAGTAATAATATTTGGGCCACTATTTGTAAACTACCAAAGTCACATAAATACAATTAGTATCAAAAGGAATTTCAGCCATTGCCCTTTATTCGTGCACAATGTGGCGCTTGGCATCTTTAGCCATGCCACTGTGTGACGTCATTGAAAAAGTGATCTAAACAGCTTTGCTTGAAAACAGTGGACTCTCTGAGATAATAAATTTATTTCTACATTTTTAAAAGAGTGAAACAAACTTTAAGACAGCACTGTCAAATCCAACAAATGTGAAAGTTAGACCAAAAGGGTTGACTGTGCTTGTAATTTAGAAGAAACGACCAAGTGAGCAGGAAAAAGCACTGTCACGGGAGAGAAGTGTGCATGATCGACCAATGATCATAGATCTGCTTTGGTCCAAGCATATTAAAAAAAAGATAGGAAAGAGGGGGTGCGCTAAGTAAGTGACTGAAAACAATGCAAATGGAAGCCCCCCGAAGGGGGCGTATCATATATCCAACTGTTCCAGCCCCTTGGTGCATGGAAATTTAAATCTAGGTCCCCCAAGGGGGGGGGGGGGGGGAGTTACAGATATTTAGCCGGTGTGGACAGCTGTTTCGGTCTAGGCGACCTCTTCAGCACACCATCGGCAATACTGAAGGAAGAGAAGTAACTTCTGCCTAACTGCAAAGAAGACCACAGTTTACTGTGGTTTCTGCAGGGGCATACATTCCATGCCTCCACCTAGAGCCAAATTTCCATGCACCCTAAGAGAGAACCTACTAAAAAGGGGGAAAGGGTTGCAGTCGAAATTCTAGTAAAAAAACTAGACCAAAAGGGTTGACTGCCAGTGCTTCAGTGTAATTTAGAAGAAACTACCAAGTGAGTAGGAAAAATTGTGCATGATCGACCAATGATCATAGATCTACTTTGGTCCAAGCACATAAAAAGAAAGATAGGAAAGAGGGGGTGCGCTAAGTAAGTGACTGGAAGCAATGCACATGGAAGCCCCCCCCCCCCCCCGCCCCCCGCCTTGTTGGACCTAGATTTAAGTTTCCATGCACCAAGAGGCTGGAACAGTGGGATATGTGATACGCTCCCCTTCGGGAGGGGGGAGGGCTTCCATATGCACTGCTTCCAGTCACTTACTTAGCACACCCCCTCTTTCCTATCTTTTTTTATGTGCTTGGACCAAAGTAGATCTATGATCATTGGTCGATCATGCACAATTCTCTCCCTTGACAGTGCTTTTTCCTACTCACTGGGTCGTTTCTTCTAAATTACAAGCACTGGCAGTCAACCCTTTTGGTCTAGTTTTTTTACTACAATTTCGACTGCAACCCCTTGGGGGACATAGATTTAAATGTCCATGCACCAAGGGGCTGGAACATGTGATACGCCCCACATGCATTGCTTCCAGTCAGCTTCCATATGCATGCTTCCAGTCACTTACTTAGCGCACCCCTTCTTTACTATCTTTTTTGTATGTGCTTGAACCAAAGTAGATCTATGATCATTAGTCGATCATGCACAAATCTCTCCCTTGACAGTGCTTTATCCTACTCACTTGGTAGTTTCTTCTAAATTTGAAAGTTGTTTGATATGGTACTTGCGTTTTGTCTGGCACTGACTGCATGTTATCTCTGAAAAAGGACTTTGAAGGCATGTACAGGTCTGACTGAAATGTCAGCCGGGAACGAGCAAACTTTGCTATTAATTTACATACTGATAGGACAATACGCATATATTTTATCTTCAGAAATATCTTGAACTTCCGAACCTTCTTTTGGAACAGTTCAAAGGATAGTGCGCAATGCCCCTGACCTCACAAAACTATCTACAATGGCTGCAATACACCATTTATTGACTGAGGCTCAGACGCAACAGAAAGTTGATCGCTTAGATTAACTAATCAGAACATTTAGATGTTCATGTCCTTGTTCATAATAATTTTACCAGTGAAGTGTGCAGGCAAAGCAAACTAGCATGCAAGAAATTGTTTTTTTTTTTTTAAAGTGTTAGTCTGTTCATGAGCAGGAAAATGCCAGTGACCGCAAAGCCAAGGTCACTGTGCTCTGCACAGAGAAGCAAAACAATCGTGTTCTTTATCAGCCACTCTACAGTCCGTGCCTTGGTCAATGCGACTTCTGGTTCTTCCTTAAACTGAAAAAAGGCTGGCAGGACGGAGATTTCCAGGTTCAAAGGTCTAGCAAAATTCACAAGTCCGACCTTGACCTTCATCAGAATGCCACATCTTCTGTGAATCGTGCCTTAAGTAGCTATAATTTGGGCCAACGGTTTCGGTTTTACGGTCTATCATTACGTTTTGATCATACCACGTAGTAATCAATAGTGTTCGACAAAGAAAAGATAAGTAGCACACTCAGTACGTATTTGAATGTTTGTAAATTGTGCTGTAGGCTACTTGACTATTGTAAGCGAGTTTCTTTCATAGTTTGGGTAGTCTTTGCATTTTACAAGCTTGACAGTCCGTCGTAAGGTGAAAGCACTGTAATTTCAAACCCATGAAGAAGTTTATGACTTCTTAACTCTTTCTACCCCAGACACACCACAGCAAGATAAGGATCGACCATGATAGTTCAAGGTGATGCCGAATGCTGGCGCTATGGCGCCAAGCTATCTGCATCGCCTTGAACTATCATGGTCGATCTATGTCCTGCACTAGAGTGCAGTCTTCAGAGGACAACGGCAAAATTTGGGGAATTCGGTGTTGGGGTAGAATGAGTTAGCTCCATAGGACCCCAGGCTTTTAATTGACACAGTGCCTACCCCGCCCAACCTCTTCTTATATTTGTTATTACCGTTTACAGAATGTAAGTATACATTGTTATTTCTGTGTTTCGACAAAACAGTCTCTCTTGTCTGCATCTTTAAAAACAAGTACTTGTTTAACTCATTCAGCCCGACGGCCGTATTTTCACAAATTTGGAGGCGTCATTTAATGACTATATAAAGAATCTTGAAAATCCACTGGCCAGAGAAGACCAGCAATGTCAGACTCTGGGAGAGAACAGAGCAGATAACAGCAGAGAATGAAATTGGGCGAAGAAGATGGGGATGGATTGGTCACAGTCTGAGAAAGCCAGCTTCCAGTATCACTAGGCAGGCATTGTCATGGAACCCCCAGGGAAAAAGGAAAAGAGGCAGGCCGAGAAACACCTGGCGTCAAGACCTCCAAGCAGACATCAAGAGACTGTGAAACACCTGGAGTAAAATCGAAGGAGAAGCACAGGACAGGAGTCGCTGGAGGTCTCTCGTCGACGGCCTAGACCCTGGGAGGGGTGACAGGCGTAAGTAAGTAAAGTAAGTAATCTAATGACTATACACCAGTTGCAGGAGATGGGTCGACCATGATAATTCAGGGTAGTGCCATATTAGCTGTAGGGCGTCAGGGCTGAATGGGTTAAAGGGTAACAAACAGCCACGAACTTAAAAAGGTCAGCCATATTGCGCCGAGATTGAGATTGGCCTGCCCTCGCGGGTTTTTGTCTACTGTATTTCGGAGCATGCACATGACGTTTTTGGCGTGCGGGCAGAAATTCTGGCAAAGAAGTAACAAGATAAAAATGACGTCACGTTTAGCTACACCAAACTTGCTAGAGAACGTCCTTTTGGCGCCAAGCGCCGCGTGTGTGCGTGTGTGCGTGTGTGCATGTGTGCGTGTGTGCGTGCGCGCGCGCGCGCGCGTATATATGTAAACACGAGAATCTCCGATGTTTGCGTACGCACAAGCTTGAAACTTGTGGAAATGCTTTGTTCAAAGGGTGCCTAGGACAGCCTCCGAGCATATTAAACTTGAGCATCTCATTAAAGGGTTAAAAAACCGTTTATAGAAAGTCGGGTGTACCGCATTAAAGTCCGTAATTTTTGTCATATTCACTTGAAGTTTTGGATATAGTTAGATTGGAGAAATATATTGGATGAGTTCGTTAGTCAGATTTGTAACCTTTTAGCTTCTTTAGTAAAAATTAATTCTTTTTAGAAAAATATTAAAATATTTTTAAAAAACTTGACTTCTGGAGAAATTCAGACAGTGGCGGTGACGTAAAAGACACAACTCCCTCACCACGCAGACATTGACGCAAAACTCTAAATATTACGTAATTCTCTCTCTCTCTCTCTCTCTCGCGTTCGCTCTCTCTCTCTCTCTCTGACACGCACATGCGCGCACCTCCAAGAGGCTTAGATCCTCATGCGCCCTCCATGTGTGTGTATGTCTGTGTGTGTCTGTGTGTGTGTGTGTGTGTGTGTGTGTGTGTGTGTGTGTGTGTGTGTGTGTGTGAGAGAGAGAGAGAGAGAGAGAGAGAGAGAGAGAGAGAGAGAGAGAGAGAGAGAGAGAGAGAGAGAGAGAGAGAGAGAGAGAGAGAGAGAGAGAGAGAGAGAGAGAGAGAGACAGCGACTAGAGCCCGCATTTGTGGACAGGCAAGCTTGAAACTTTAGGATATTTTAACTAGCTGAATTCTCCCGAAGCAGTATTTTTAACATGTTTTAATTAGGTTATACGTTGACAAAAAAATGGCCGTTTCTCACACACGCACACACACACACACACACACACACACACACACACACACACACACACACACACACACACACACACACACACACACACACACACAAACGGCCGATTGTTTCACATTTGCGTTCGTAATTTTTGTTATTCTCACTAGGTACTTTGCATACGGCTAGATTACATAGTGATGATGACCTTCCGACTCCGCCTAAAGAAGGTCAACAAGCAGGGTCCCACCAGAATCAAGTTTGACCTCGAGAAACTGAAAGACCCAGAGGTAGTGGAAGCCTTCCAGGCAAAGATAGGAGGGAAATTAGCACCACTGCTACTTCTAGGTGCAGAAGACACGGATGTGGACACACTGATCGACACATTCAACACTGCTGTAACTCAAACAGCCAGTGAGATCCTTGGCAAACACCGACAAGCAAAGAAACATTGGGTTACAGCTGACATCTTTGTTCTATGTGACAAGCGTAGAGAATTAAAGAAAAAGAAATCAGAGGTAGAAGGAGCTAAACAATACAGGGAAATTAACCAGGATATCAAGAAAAGCATGAAAAAGGCGAAGAATAAATGGATTGTAGATCAGTGTAAACACGTAGAAGAAAATCTGAACAAAAATAATAGCAAAAAAGCATACCAGCTGGTGAAACACCTGACCAGTGTAAAACAAGGACGCTCCTCGATCATCCAAGATAGTGAAGGGAACTGTCTTACGGAAGACCAAGACATACTGAAGAGATGGACAGAGTACTGCTCAGATTTGTACAACCACCGAGCTACAGAGAACCCAGGCATACTTGTCAACCCACCCGTGACCAACAATGGCAACTATCCCATCCTCCGAGAAGAAGTAGAGGCTGCAGTGAAGTCGCTGAAAAAAGGGAAGACAGTAGGAGCAGACAACATCCCTGCAGAACTAGTCCAAGAAGGGGGAGAAAACATGATAAGCGCCTTACAAACAATCTGCAATAAGATCTGGCAGTCAGGGGATTGGCCCACACCATGGACCCATTTACTTATATAACTCTCCCCAAAAAAGGCAACTTACATCAATGCCAGAATTATCGCACAATCAGTCTTATATGCAACCCAAGCAAAGTCATGTTAAAGATCATACTGAACAGGATGAAGCCACAGGCAGAGGAAATCACAGCTGAGGAACAGGCAGGCTTCAGACCAGGGCGCAGCACAACTGAGCAGATCTTCAACCTGAGAGTTCTATGTGAGAGGTACCTTCAGCACCAGCAAGACCTCTATCATGTTTTTGTGGATTTTAAAAAAGCGTTTGACAGGGTGTGGCATGCAGCCCTTTGGTCCACCATGAAGCTATACAACATAAATGCCAACCTGATCAAAGTCATAGCAAACCTTTACAACAAGGCCACTAGCGCAGTCTGCTTCAACGGCAAAATAGGAAACTGGTTTAGGACTACAGTCGGAGTCAGACAAGGCTGCTTGCTCTCACCTACTCTTTTCACCATCTTCCTGGAAAGAATCATGACGGACGCTTTGAAAGATCACGAAGGAACTGTCAGTATTGGAGGCAGAACAATCACGAACTTGCGCTTTGCGGACGACATTAATGGCCTTGCAGGAACAGAGAAGGAGCTAGCTCAGCTGGTGGAGAAGCTGGACAGTACAGCCATTGCGTATGGGATGGAAATCAATGCAGAGAAGACCAAACTGATGACAAATAACACCAGTGGCATTGGCACTGACGTCATGATTGGAAGCCAAAAACTAGAAACAGTTAGTAAATTCAAATACTTAGGAGCCATTGTGACAAATGAGGGATCAAAACCAGAAATACTGTCCAGGATTGCGCAGACAACAACAGCACTGACAAGACTGAAGACCATATGGAAGAACAGAAACATCACGCTCTGCTCCAAGATCAGACTGATGCGCTCCTTAGTCATCTCAGTGTTTTTGTATGCCTGCGAGTCATGGACCCTCACAGCAGACCTTGAAAGGAGGATACAAGCCACTGAAATGCGATGTTTTCGAAGGCTGCTTGGCATTTCATACAGAGATCACATCACGAACGAGGAAGTGGGAAGCATAATCAGGCAAGCCATCGGGCTCTATGAAGACCTATTAGCCATTGGGAAAAAACGCAAACTGAAGTGGTACGGGCATGTCACGCGTTCAGCAGGGCTTGCCAAAACAATCCTGCAAGGCACTGTGCAAGGAGGACGAAGGAGAGGAACACAGAGGAAAAGATGGGAGGACAATATCTCAGAGTGGACAGGAATGAGGCTGGGTGATACACTAAGAATAGCAGAGAACAGAGAGGAATGGAGGGAGCTGGTTGCCAAGTCATCAGTGGTGCCCCAACAGTCGGCAAGACTACGGGATATAGATAGATATATAGATAGATAGATTACATGGATATATTGAAATGCGTTCGTAATCCAGCGTTGTATCTTTTCAACTTTTTTAATAATAATTAATTCATTTTGGCGAGTTTTGCCGGAGCCACTATATACTTCTATCAAACATTCAGCCCTGGAAGGGACTGTGTGGAACAAAACAGACAGCCCTGGAAGAGGCTGTGATGAACAAAACAGCCAGCCCTGCAAGAGGCTGCGTGCCCTTCGGATGAGTGACGTAAAATATCAAATTCGTCACTGTGTACACGGCGTCGTGGGATAGCGATGCCATGACGAAGTTTATAATGACGTCAATTCGCTGCTCGTACTATTCTTCTACTTCAGTATTCCTGTCGCCACGCCAGCCCACAGAGTGTACTAATGGCGGGAAGCGCCGCGTGTCCGTCTTTATTTGTGTGCTTTGGTGTGTGTTGATCAGAGGCTTGGTTAGAGAGGAGGGAAATGGATCAGAAGGATAAACTTAAAAATATATGAACAACTGTGAATGTTCCAGAAAGAAAAACGACTGTGAGCTCCAAACAATACGGAAGACTTTGGGATGAAATCCTCATCTTGTTTGACTTAGGCCTACCTGTGTTCGACTTAGGCGTGTGCGACTGTATTGTTGTTGTTTATTATTATTATTATTATTATTATTATTATGTGTCTTTTTCTGTTTGTTTAATCAGTCAATCAATCAATCAATCAATCAATCTATCAATCAGTCAGTCAATCAGTGTACCCATTGACAGAATTTGCAAACAAGTTCTAATATTCTGTATTGTTATTATTATTATTATTATTATTATTATTATTATTATTATTATGTGTCTTTTTCTGTTTGTTTAATCAATCAATCAATCAATCAATCAATCAATCAATCAATCAATCAATTAATCAATCAGTGTACCCATTGCAAAATTTGCAAACAAGTTCTAATATGCAAACTGTTTCATTAAAGTCATACAAAATCAGAAATAAATCTGGAACTTCGAGACGTTTTGAAACAGTTCATTACAGGGCAATTTCGTGAAACATCGGAGATAAATCTTCGAGGTGATTAGCCTACGCATAAATAATGTTAATCTAGCGTGCGCTTTGGAAGTCGACCGTATCTGTCGAAATCTAATGCAATAAAAGTGTTGTTTTCGGAAATATTTTATATGCAGCAGGTGGGCGAGAAGAATTCTTAACCCATGCAGCCCTGACGCACTACAGTAGGAGGAGGTAGCCTGTCGGTGCCAAGCTAATCTGGCAGTACCCTTGAATTATCATGGTCGATCCATCTCCTGCAACAGGTGCATGGTCGTTAGATGACGCCTCCAAAATTTGGGAAATACGTGCGTCGGGCTGAATGAGTTATAAATTGAACCATACAGAACTTACCTTTAGATCATTCGTTGTACTAGACAATGGTGTAAGAAAATGATAACGAACTTGCGAGTTCTTATCAGTCAAGATGTCTGCACGATACCGCAAGCATCGAATGCGTTACTTGTTTGTCGAGAACAACCTTGTCGGTCTATCAGGAAGATAATCATTCTTTCAGAAACGAAAACCTCAAAGTAGGGTGGCACCCACACTGGATGACTAGTCTGCGACACGAATCGGCCATAACGCTACAAATCCCAGTAAGCAAAGACGTCGGCATAATCTACTTTTTCAACCGTAGGACGAGTTTCCCATGAATGGAAGGTGTGATTCACCTGGCGTGACAATGTCAGTTTAAAGATAGTGCCGTACTAGCTCGGCGCCTTTCCAGGCGCCGAGCTAATACGGCACTATCTTTGAACTATCATTTTCTAGCCATCTCCCCGCTGTACAGTAATGCCATCCACTTGCAGTGTTCGTTTCCAAGACCGACGTTAAATACAGAAAGGCGGGCTAGGGATGGCGAGTTTGATCCTTTTTGCCACGAAGCTGGAGTCAATACGCGTACTGAGCACTACAAAGATAAATAATAATAATAATACATAGTTCTTGTATAGCGCCGTTCTCCAGGAAAACACTGGACTCACTGCGCATGCACAACAGCACACCCTTACTCTCTCAGACACACACGCACAATTATACACTACTTTAAACCACCCCATCTCTTCCCCACACCTTACATTTACTTCCTCTGGGATCAGAATAGTGGCAGTCAGTCAACAGTTAGCTAAATATGAGCTAAGTGTTAAATGCCCGACAAAAAGGAAAAGTCTTTAAGTGAGCCTTGAACTGTGACAATGTGGGCAGATTCCGCATTTCCGTTGGCAGCGAGTTCCACACACTTGGGGCGAAAAAGGTGGAAGAACGTTCCCCGACAGTTTTCATGTTGAGCTTCGGGATTTTAAACAGCTTTTCACTGGAGGAACGGAGGGTGCGTGATGGCTGATAGTCAGACAGCTTGGCAGAGAGGTACGGCGGGAGAGATCCGTCAAAATGCCGATAGGCGAAAATTGCAATTTTGTACTGGCAACGGAATTTGACGGGCAGCCAGTGCAGCTGCTTCAGTAGAGGCGTAACGTGGTCTCTTTTTCGTTTCTTCAAGATGAGACGCGCAAGATTGAAAGATTCAACTAGTAGAAAGACATACCGACCTACATAGTATCGACATCAACATCATTATCATCGTCGTAATCTTCATCGATACCTTCGTCATTTTTGTCATTATCTGAGTGATGACTATTGCTCAATAAGTTATTTTACTTAACCCATTATATCCTGAGGATGATTTTTATAAATTGCTTATTGACCTATGAGGGCTACATTACAGATTACAAGATAGATCCACCATTTTAGTTCTAGTAGCGCCAGAATAGCTTGGCGCCTTAGGCGCAAAGATATTCTGGCGCCACCCTTGAACTATCATAGTTGAATTTATTTCAAGCAATAGCGTATCAGGGTGAAAAGGGTTAATCTGGTCGCAGCGTAAGTGTAGGAAGTCAAAGGACACAGTGAGGTTAGGTAAGTAACTAATCGTGTTTGACACAGGCTGAACGTGGGCAGAAAAGCACCGGTCTATCTCGGTGTTGGATCATTATGTCAACATTTTTATAATTTCTTCAAAATTATAAGCAAAATGTCCTCGGGCCGATGTCGGCCGACGTTGTTCAACAGCCGAGCGCGGGCCGACATCGGTCGACATGGGTCCGAGGACTTTTTTGTTTACTCGGTAGAACCGTGACAGGGCCCGTCGCCCCGCAAAGTAAATATGGTGCATACCCAACGCGCAAAAGACCATCGGGCCGACGTTGGTCCGATGGCCTTTTGCGCATTGGGTATGGACTTAACAAAACAAAACCCCAGTGCAAAGTTCCTCTATATGACAAATACAAAGTACGTTCAATGGAAGCACGAGTGCGCTTGATTTGTATCAGCATTTCACAGCCAGAGTCATGTCGCTGAGATTCTACACGTCTCGGCTATGCACTGCGTATGAGAAGCGAGTCATAAATCGACATGAAAGCTGAAGAATAGTGCCATATTAGTTAATTCATTCGAGGACTACCGCATGCTGATACGCGGCAAAAATCCGCCGTAAAATATTTGATTGATATTTGTCATCAACGGCATAGATTCTGATGGTCCCCTGCTGTGGCTCATGATAATCCAGGGGCGGATCTGGAGGGGGAGGGGGTTGGGGTTCAGGGGTTCAGCTGGTGTCTTAAGATTCGCTAAAGTAACAAACATATTTATTAACACAGTACTTTTAATTTTCTTTAAATAAAAATTTATGGCATTTAAGTCACACAAAAATACATAACCTAATCCTTTTCAATTTAACAAAGGTGCAGAATATCACGTTGCACCTACGTATCATGAAAAAACAATTCAGTTATATCAGCTTGCCATAGCTGTCAGGTTAGAAACTAAGTCTTTTCAGGTTAAAGTACCAAACTTGTTTGATACATATTTGAATCCACCCATCAAAAACGACGCCACTGCTAACTTGTGGATGTCTGGTCCCATGCGCATTTATCAAAATCAGCTTAACTTCGCTGTTCTGTGTGCCACTACTGGGTGCTGTGTTTTGTACACGGATCACTTGACCCACACAAATAAATGTATTAAGGCAGTTTATCGGTTTCACATGTACTAGCAAACAAGAAGAATATTGTCGGAATTTCACGTTCCCTTACCAACAGAACACAGTTTTAAACCGTTTAATAACCCAATGGATTTTGAGCGTATTTGCAATTAATTTAATATTAGTTCATCAAACCATTGTAGCAAACTCTTGACGCACATCATGGTATGGGAACGTTGTATTATGCCAATTCTCACAGAGAATACCCGAAAGACTACTGGCCTGGCTACACTTCGTTTACTCAGAAAACTGAAATTTGGTTGGGATCTATAGAGCAGAAACACGCCAACGCCTGAACTAGCTTTGTTTTAGAGAAAAGCGAAGGATTGACTCAAGTGGGACTCGAACGTATCAATGATTCGATTAGAATTTATGTCTGGTGTGCTCTCGGCGCACAGGCACGGATAAAAACAAATATTTTAGGTAACGGCACTAGCTTTGATGAGCAAAAACAGTTTTTTGCTAACCTAGAAGACTCCATAAGCTCACCAGTTGATCTTCCTTCGAGCATACAACGCTATCAAAAACGCGAAGGCCGTACGCAAGATCAAAAGTACACTTTGTTGTCGACATAGGACTGTACATGCTAATCTTCGACCTTCAGCTCCAGATTGGAACAATCAAATATTTTAATAATGAAATAGTCACCGCAGGAGCAGATCAAAAACTGGGATCAAATCAGTTAGTTAATTTAAGCCCAACAACGCTAACAGTGATGCAGCCACAAACACCTATCATACAGATACAAACACCAAGTGAGCCACGCAGTGACACACAAAGTGACACACATGAATCAGAGAAAACAGCTTTGGTGGTGTGCCTTACAGCTCTCGGACTATTTCTTATATATCTCTTTCGTTAGATAGCCAACTATCAAACCACCTATTGTAAACAAAAAACAGCCCTACGTGTTCAGCCATAAAACCAACAACTTTTGCTGTAGCATTAACCAGCCAACTTATAATATTCCCTAGAATACCAGGCAACGCATCGAGGGCTTTTTCAGCTAACCTTTTGAAAAATCTGAATGTGTCTATTTATTACGACCACGTTGTAAGGCATAGCGTTTTGCAAGCAAATAAATCTGATCCCATAATTATGGAACATCAATTTTAACACTCTAGCAAGGCCACTTAAAGGAATTCTGATGCTATTTATTTAACCTAAGAACCCATACACAAGGCAGTCTGAAAGATTTTACAACCCGTCAATTACTCAAGTGCAGTGCACTATCGAAGGCGTTCCAAATCAAATATTTGCTTCACATAATTATGATGCACTATCAACACTATGAACAAACTTTACAGTACTTTGGTGGCGGGCGACAAAGAGAGCGAGAGACTAACGCGATATGCAAGGATCTTCATTTGTGCGCTGTGAGAATCGACCAATACTATGCACACACGTAAGGCCTTTGGCTAGATTTCAGGTCAGTTTCTAACGACTATCTTCACGGAAATGGTAAAATGTTAACTAATTCTACCCAAACACAGAAATCCTTAAATTTTGCCGTTGTCCCGTGAAGACCGCATTGCAGTGCAGGACACAGATCGACCATGATAGTTCAAGGGTGATGCCAGAATAGCTTGGCGCCCATAGCGCCAAGCTATTCTGTCATCACCCTTGAACTATCATGGTCGATCCTTATCTTGCTGTGGTGTGTCTGGGGTAGAATGAGTTGACGGCGCTATCTCGTTACAAGTTCATAAAACAGTTGAGAAAGACGGTTCACAGAATGTTTACACATATCTCATTTACGATGCCCAGCTAAACATACAGGACACCAGACTTGCAGATTACGTTTATTAAACAAAAAGAAAAAGTTTAAAATGGAGCTGTTGCCAAAAAATGGAGCTGTTGCCAAAAGACAGTCACTGTGGATTAATTTGTGGTGCGACAAACTGTGGGAAAACAAAATGTATACTAGACCTTTTAAATGGTGTATCGTTACCATTTGGAAAACATCGTTATTTTTGGTCCTACTTTAAAATACAATGAAACCTATATCCGTTACTTCACTGTAAGAGTCTGACCTGTGCCCGCCTTTGTTCGTCATTTTCATACTACGGAACGTGCTCCGACCAGCCCCATCTCAAAGTCTACCGTATTTTCAATACGGCAGACAAAAAGAGTTGACACGATCTGGCATGGAGTAGGACAGAGCTTTTGTGCACACTTTCGGTCTGTTTCAAAGACGATTAGTTATTAAATGCTTTACGTCCACACTTACGTCTTGTTTACTCCCTACATAGCTGTGACATGATTTAGTGAGGTAACTCATTGAGCAATAGTCATAACTTTAAGCTGATAATAATAATGATGATGCTGACGATGACGGCGATGATAATGATGGCGATTCAGGCTGATGTTTTTACAAGCTGCCTCCTTTCGAGGTTCAGTGCTTAAATATTAAAACCAGTCCTGTGGTGGCAAAAATAAAAAGGAGGGAAATTTCCACCCTAGCCCGCCTTTTTTTTTTGTTTAAACGTCGTGGAAATGGATAATTATTGCTCGTGGATGGCACTGGCTTATACATATCTGAAACACTTCAGCTTGAGATGAATTCAGTGACTGTGATAGTTCAAGGACAGTGCCGTATTAGCTTGGCGCCTTACCAGGCGCCAAGGTAATAGGGCGCTATCCTTAAACTATCAAAGTCAAGCCATCTCCCGTAACAGCTACTGTACAACCGGTTATGAAGATTGTCTTTCTTCAACTAAGATTTTTCACAATCCATGTCAGTGGGCGCACATACCAGAGTTTTTTTCCAGTGCTTTTTTTGCACACCGGAAGGAACTCTCTTGCATACAAATTATATGTCTTTCAATGTCTTTCTTCAAACTAGCTATATGAAAAAGTTCAAGTAAATATGACAAAAATTACGGACTCTAATCTGGGTCAACCGACTTCTAATTAAACCGTTGTTTATGTCTTCAATGAAACATTCAATTACAATATGCTCGGAGGCTCTCTTAGCCACCCACTTAAGAAATTATTTCGCCATGTTTCAAGCTTGTATGTACAGAAATATCGGAGATTCTCTTGTTTACATACATACGCGCACACATATCTACATACGCACATACGGCGCTTCGCACCAAATGTACGTTCAGCAGCGAAGTTAGCGTGACTAGACATGACGTAATTTTTATCTTGTTACTTCAATTGTTAGAGGTTTAGCCTGCCCGCCTTTGACATCATGGACATAGTATTAAATTCGCCCCACCGCGACCCGTCCTAAAAAGTCCCTTTCCTAAATAAAAGGGACTTAAAAAGCAACAGCTGTGATGGTTCGGGCGTCAGAGCGATTTCATTTGGGAGGGGGGGGGGGGGGGGTGCTAAAAGGGTAACCTGCACACAAGGGTAATCTGCACACACTGTGTGGCGACATGATATTTTGTCAAATCTAGAAACTAGTTGTGTGATTTCCAATGTTATATCCAATTATAACACACCAATTACACTCCATTTATATGACTTTTGAAATTCTGAAGTGCAATATGTAGTGCGTGGAGACGACATTAACCTGTGACACCATTTGCAGGTTACCATCAAAACAAAACTTTTTCTGATGTACTTAATTGTCACAACAAAATTTTTATAATCCTGTCACATATTCTCTGTAACGAGATGAGTCAGATAAAGTACACTGTATTAATCCAGTGCATAACTCAATAAATGAAATAACAAGGCACAATAATATGGTAACCTGCATGATGTGCGACGCCAAACTAGGATGCCGTCAGAAAATAAGTTAGTTAGTTATTGAGGTTTAACGCCGAGCAGGCGACTAAGGCCATCTCACGGCGGGTCAGAAAATAAAAACAAAACGTGGTTTAATGCTAACATACAGAAATAATACCCGTAATTATTTAATTTAGGTGCAATACTTATTTATAAATAACCTTGCCATTGGAATGCTGCCATGGTCGGCATGAATCATGCTCAAGATAAATCTGTGGATAAATTAACCAATCGTCCACAAATTTCCTTCAAAGATGTTAAATATTCACAAAGCAGGCTTTGTTTATAGAAAAACAATCTATAAAAAAATATTTAGGAAAATACAGTTAGGGAAAGAGAAGTTCAACATTACACACATTTTCTGAACTTTACTACCAGAGCATGTAGATGATCGTCTTGTTCTATACCTGCGTATTTCTCTGTGGGCTGGCGATTGGGTGCCTGATAGGCGGGGACAGGGGATCTAACTGTCCAGCGCAGAGTAATTCTCCTTGGTATGTGTACAATTCTGCCAGCGCTAGCCTCACCTGTCTGGTTCAGTTGTGAGTCATGCTCAAGAGTCACAGCATTTGTGGATAAATTAACCAATCGTCCACAAATTTCCTTCAAAGATTTTAAATATTCACAAGGCAGGTTTTGTTTATAGAAAACACAATCAATAAAACATATTTAGGATAATACAGTTAGGGAAAGAGAAGTTCAACATTACACACATAAAACAAAAAATCAAAAACAGTCAATTTTCTGAACTTTACTACCAGAGCACCACACAACTCAAGGAAATTTTACAAAGCAAATTTGTATGCAGAACATTCATGCTTCGAAATAGAAATGTCCACGGCGATCAAATCGAGGCTCTGGTAGGACCCTCTGAATTTCCTCAACAACAACAAAAACCTATGGATTCATCTGGGATGTCTGGATATGCAAAGAAGTCGCCGTGTTGTTTCAGGAAGCTGACTTGAGCCGCCTTCTCTTCAGTTTTGACGCCCTTGGTCTGAAAAGTGACATAGAAATATCTTGACCGTAATCAACAGTTATGACAGTTTAGTGGAATTGAACATTTGAAAGAAACTCAAACTAATGTCACACATAGTGCAGGTGACCAAAATCAATCAATCGAAAACGTTTCAAACAGTGTTTGAACTATTTGAAGCTGAACTTAAACATCTACTAAAGCTGAGCCATAAAAAATGGCGAGAAGGGGAAAGATTTCTCCCCGTGATGGTCAACAACAATGAAATTTGCAAAAAATCTGAAAGTCAGTAACCTGCAGCCAATGCTAAACGAACCGGAAGTAACCTGCATGCGTGCGACGCTGAGTCATCGTGTCCGATTGATGCAAGTTACCTAAAATAACGTTTCGACGACTATTTGTCAAAATAAACAATGCAATGCTATATCCTCAGTATATCCTATATCCTCAGTAATATGAGTGAGAGAAATGTGATGAATGAGATGTTGATAGGTACAATGATGAGAGTATGAGCGTGTGAGTGGAGATCCCCCTGTTAACAAGATTATATAACCTACACCCACATCACAACCAATTAAACCACCATCTTTCCGCCAGTCCGTGACAAAGTTGGCGAACTGATCACCAGTTCCAGAGCTCGCAGAAAGACAGCGTCGACTCTCCCCAGAGCTACGTTCCAGTGCCCCCATTGCCTTCGCAGGTGTGGCTCCAGGATTGGCTTGGCCAGCCACACCCGCACCCACAAATAATAGTCATGCACAATGACGACATCATCGGTTTCGATGGTCTACCCATTAATGATACAAAATGTGTTTATCAAAGCCGAATGGAAAAGAAACACAACTTCAGTTTATCACAATAACGTCGAACACATCATTTCGAAGTAAACTACACAACACGTGACAAGACTGAAAACTAGAACACAGATCACGGAAGTCCCATTGAATTATAATCATAGGGCACAATAATCGAACTGTAATCGATTTCTTCAGCTTAATCGCATGAATTAGTCATTTATCAAAGTTTAGTAACTCAACTTAGCCCAAGATAATGCAGAAAACAGCCAATTCCAAACCATTTTCAGAGTGAGTCGAAAACGTTTGGTCAGAAGTAACCTGCATATGGCGCGTAAACGAGTGTGACACGTCACAGTTTTGCGGCCCCAACGGACGCAAAACGTGAAACTTCTGCCGCAAAGCGTCATCAATGTTTTGATGTGGATTACACAAACCACTAGCGTTGTGCTGACGTTTGAAAAATGCCGTCCTTGCAAGAAATCGTCGAACGAAAACTTGCGGTAACCTGCGTGTCGGATGTAACGCGACACTCTAAAATAAGCTATTGAGAGACAAACAAATTGTTTTATTAGCGTCTACTTCTTGAAAGCAACTTATCTGACACTCACAAGTAATAAACAATGCAAACATGCTGGACTGATTAGATGGTGTCCTTGCAAGAAATCGTCGAAAGAAAACGTGCGGTAACCTGCGTGACGGATATGTTCGACACTCCAAAATAAGCTTTTCAGAGACATATAATTGTTTATTAGCTTCTACTTCTTAAAAGCAACTTATTTTAAACTCACAAGTAATAAACAATGTAAACATGCCGGCTTGGATGGTTTCTGTCGTAACTCAAGATTCAATTTACGAACCCGTCTTTGTGACACCGCCAGTATGCAGGTAACCCCTTTTTCACAGAAGCGCTATGCAACAACAGCAGGTTCTTATTAAACTTTCTTTGTGGTCCCAACTTTATTTACATATAAGGAACGAACACATGGCATAATGTTTGCTGTTTGAAACACTAACTGACAAAAACAGATCGTAAACAAAGTGAGGGGTTGCCGTTCCACTTTTGGGTAGCCATTTTGTGTGCTAAAATCGAAAATAATCAAGAATAAAGACCATTTATTATGCACTAATTGCCTCAAGGTTGCTTTTAGCTGATACTGTGATATTTGAAACATACAACAAACATCTCATTTTATTATGGCCTTTCCCCGATTTCCTGAGAATAGGTCAAGTTTACACTGACCCTTTGCAGTCACCATTAGCAAAGAATGACGCATTTTCAATACGGCAGACATAAATGAACACTACACAGACATAATTATGTGTAGTAAACCTTGCATTAAAAATAATTATTTACAACATGAAATTCAGAGTGTTGAACTGTGTTTGTTATCAATCAATCAATCAATCAATCAATCAATCAATCAATAAATCTGAAAACAATCCAGACCAAAAAGGTGGCTGCCAAGCGTGTAATATGCAAAGAAGTACCCAACGGAGAAAGAAACACGCTTAGAAAAGACGGGTACAACACAATAACACAAACATAATCTGAAAACAGTATGCGAGTGCCCATAACCCACGTTTGATTCATGCGCTGGGTGTACAAGTGAGGATCCTGCCGCCCCTGCAGGCGACCCACAGGCGGCCTCTCATGTCCGTGTTGAGCGCCGTGGGCTGCACCAGCAGCGGACAGCCCGGGGACAGGTAGTTTTGATAAAATGGCTTCTGACTGAATACGCATTATTTGGTAAGGATAATGTGACAGAATCACACATTAATCTCTTGGCTTGACTTCGCGAACGAAGATTCTATAGGGCTTGCCCACGTCGTCTGCAGGCATTTTCGTGACTGCGGAGGCCAATCCGGGACAGGCAGGTTCGACCGCAGTGGCTGCAGGGGAAGGTCTGGTCAGGGTTCTGAGTTACGACAACTCTGTTCTTTCTCCTGAGCCGCTTGTCCTTGAGGTTAGCTCTGCGAGAGTCCTCAAAGGAGACGGCTGCCTTGTGAATGGTGGAGCGCCAGGTGTCACGGTCCGCAGCAAGCGAAGACCACTGGCGGTGGTCGATTTGGCAGGCACTAAGTGACGTCTTGAACGGGGAAGTGGCGCAGTGGTTAAGGCGTCTGCCTCCAATGCCAAAGGTGCGAGGTTCGATACCGGGTTCCGGCGTTGGATTTTTCTCCTCTGGTGTCACCGTCTGGGCAGTGGGCAGATGTTCACATCTGCACGGGACATAGACGACCCCGGCCACCACGAGTCCCCTGCTGCCTTGCAGGCTTGGCCGCTTGGCTGCGGAAAGGCTAAGGGAGGAAACCTCTGAAATCAAAGCCCCCGTGTCTCCGGGGAAGGCTTTTGAGCCAGAGACTAAGACAAGGACAGTCTGATATAAAACCTACGACCCGAGGACCTCGATGCCACCGTCCCAGCTTGCTAGGCCATGGCAAACGAACCAAGGGTTTAAAGGGTGGGGCCAGTACTGCGCACACTGCACTCCACCAAAAAGCTCCACCGCGCAGGCTTTAAGAAACGCCCACGGAAGTGACGTCTTGAGACCGTCTTTGTATCTCTTCTTTGGTGCCCCTCTGTCTCGGTGTCCAGTGGCGTGCTCGCCGAACAGAGTGATCTTGGGTAGGCGGTGATCCTCCATCCTGTAGACGTGCCCCGCCCAGCGAAGCTGTGTCCGCAGCAGCAAAGCCTCGATGCTCAAAGTTTCCGCCTGTTCAAGGACCTCGACGTTGGTGACATAGTCACTCCAGTGAATGCTGAGGATGGTATGCAGGCAGCGCTGGTGAAAGCGTTCGAGGAGTCGTAGTTGGCTGCGGTAGAGGGCCCAGGACTCGGAACCGTACAGCAGGGTGGTGAGGACGACAGCTCTGTACACGCTGATCTTGGTGCCTTTTTTCAGCTGTTGATTGTGCCACACCCGCTTGAATAGTCGCCCGAAAGCACTGTTCGCTTTTGCCAGCCTGTTGTCCAGCTCCTTGTCCAGCTTGGCGTCTGACGTGATGATGCAGCCGAGGTAGGTAAACTGGTGTACAGACTTCAGTTCAGACTCGCCGATGGTGATGTGGGGAGGGCGATGCTCTTCCTTGGGTGCTGGCTGATGAAGGACCTCTGTCTTTTTCAGACTGACATCAAGTCCAAAGAGCTGGGCGGCATCTGCGAAGCAGGACGTAATGCGCTGCAAGGCTCTCTCTGTGTGTGCAACGAGGGCAGCGTCATCAGCAAAGAGCAGCTCACGAATCAGTTGGTCTAGGGTTTTCGTGTGGGCCTGCAGTCGTCTGAGGTTGAACAGGCTGCCATCGAGACGATACCTGATGTACACTGCGTCGTCATCGTCGAGGTCCACTGTGGCCTGCTTCAACATCATGCTGAAGAAGATGGTGAAGAGGGTCGGTGCCAGCACGCAGCCTTGCTTCACGCCGTTGCGAATGGGGAATGGTTCTGAGAGGTCACTGTTTAGTCTGACCTGGCCTTGCTGGTCTTCGTGGAGCTGGACGATCATGTTGAGGAACTTTGGGGGACAGCCTAGTCGCTCCAGGATCTGCCACATACCTTGCCTGCTCACAGTGTCAAACGCTTTTGTTAGGTCGACAAACGTTACGTACAGCCCTTTGTTCTGCTCGCGGCACTTCTCCTGAAGCTGTCTCAGCACAAAGACCATGTCGGTGGTACTCCTGTTGACTCTGAAGCCACACTGGCCCTCTGGGAGGTGGTCTGCAGCGATGGCAAGTACCAGCCGATTCAGGAGCAACCTTGCGAGAATTTTCCCGGCAATGGACAGCAAGGTAATTCCACGATAATTAGAGCAGGCAGACTTCTCCCCTTTGTTCTTGTACAGGATGATGATGACTGCATCACGGAGATCCTTTGGTAGTGTTCCTTTTTCCCAGCAGCAGAGAAAGAGGTCGTGGAGCTTGTTGTGCAGTGCTGGGCCTCCATGTTTCCATATCTCTGGCGGGATTCCGTCAATGCCTGCTGCTTTGCCACTCTTGAGCTGGTGGATGGCTGTGAGGGTCTCTTCGGCGGTGGGCGATTCGTCCAATTCAACCTTTAGTGGAAGGTGTGGGATTTGGAGGATGACTGTTTCTTGAACAGTGCGCTCAGCGCCAAAGAGGTCCTGAAAGTATTCCGAACCAGCGGTTCAAGATGGAGGTATTATCTGTGAGGAGTGCCTGTCCATCAGCGCTTTGCAGGGGACTTTGTACCAGGTGCCTAGGGCCATACACTGCTTTCAGTGCTTCGTAGAAGCCCCTGTAGTCACCGTTGTCAGCGCAGAGCTGGGTCCTCTGTGCGAGTCTGGACCACCACTCGTTCTGGAGTTCTCTAAGCTTGAGCTGGAGACTGCTGCAGATGAGGCGGAAGGCAGACCTTCACAGGGCAGGAAGGCTGGGCTAGGTGGGCCTGGTGGGCGGCTCTTTTTTTTGCTAGAAGTTCCTGGATCTCTACGTCGTTTTCGTCAAACCAGTCTTTGTTCCTCTTTCTAGCAAAGCCCAAGACTTCCACAGAAGATTTTACAATAGCAGTTTTCAGTTGTTCCCAGAGTGTTTCAGGGGAGGAGTCTGCTGGATCAACTGTGTCTTTGAGCATGCGCTGTAAATCGGCCTGAAGGGCAGCTTTCTTGTCGTCACGCTGAAGGCTGGCAACATCAAGCTTTATCTTGGGGGGCCCCCTTTCTTGGGTTTCAGCTTGAGGCGGAGCCTGAGTTTGCAGCGAACAAGGCGGTGGTCAGTGTGGCACTCTGCGCTGGGCATCACTCTGGTGAGGAGGACGTCACTGCGGTCCCTCCGACGCACTAGGACATAGTCGATAAGGTGCCAGTGCTTGGAGCGAGGATGCATCCAGGTGGTCTTTCGACTGTCCTTTTGCTGTATAGTAGTGTTGGTGATGACAAGTTGCTGCTCTGCACAGAGCTCCAACAGTAGGCGACCATTGTCATTGCAGTTCCCAACGCCATGCTTGCCGAGGACTCCTTTCCAGGCTTCAGAGTCTTGGCCCACTCTGGCGTTGAAGTCGCCAAGGATGATGACTTTGTCGTCTGCAGGGGTGCTCTGCAGCAGGCTGCGCAGGTCAGAGTAGAACTTGTCTTTTTCTGCAGGCTCTGCCAGGAGGGTTGGGGAGTACACATTAGTACTATTTACTCATACTGCTAGTGTGAGCCTGCACGATTCTGTCAACCGTTTGTCGGAGTGCATCACATACGCTGCATATAAAACACAATATCATGAATTTGCCCAGCAGTGCATGTATCCTGAATTTACTCTGCATGTGGTTTTGGAAACGCGCACCCAGGTGTTGTGGTCTGGATACTTGTTGGTGTCAGAAGAGGCTGCACTTGGTACTACACGACACTGTACATAGCACTGCTCATCTAGATCATCTAGGGCTAGCCCAGGATGATACCTTAACTCATTCTACCCGAGACACACCAAAGGAAGATAAGGATCGACCATGATAGTTCAAGGGTGATGCCAGAATAGCTTGGCCTATAGGCGCCAAGCTATTCTGGCATCATCCTTGAACTATCATGGTCGATCTGTGTCCTGCGCTGTAATGCAGTCTTCAGAGCACAACGGCAAAAATGTAAGGATTTCGGTGATGGGGTAGAATGAGTTAAATAATAAAACATCACCAACCATAAACAACTGCATAAATGACACTTTCAAAACTAAACGTAAAAAATGCAGGTTCCCATCACTACTATGACTCGGTGTATTTAAATTGAATTGGTGGTGATTTTGACCATGCTGATTGAAAGGCAGAGTATGTGAAGCTTGGCACCAATATGTTGCTAAGCTCTATCGACTCTGTCTTTAAATTACCATTGTCAATATGCTCTGTACACTGCCACAGACCTTACAACATGATGCACATCAATCTATTTCAAATCTGGCCTTAAAAAATTACCCACTTAACTCATTCTACCCCAGACGCACCACAGCAAGATAAGGATCGACCATGATAGTTCAAGGGTGATGTCAGAATAGCTTGGCGCCCATAGGCGCCAAGCTATTCTGGCATCACCCTTGAACTATCATGGTCGATCTGTGTCCTGCACTGGAATGTAGTCTTCAGAGGACAAAGGCAAAAGTTAAGGATTTCGGTGTTGGGGTAGAATGAGTTAAAGAAAATTTGAATTGATGAGCCATTTTCTTACCTCACATTGTGAACATGGCTATCTCATAGGAAATGTTGGCCCTGAGTAGTCTTCGCGCGTTCTTTCTCCTGTTGTCCAAAGTCTTGTGACGTGTAAGTTAGGTAATTTTGGAGTTCCTTGTCAGTGACATCAGGCCAGTCTTCATTTCAGGTCGACCAAGTCAACGGGACCCACTTCTGCAGGCCTGCCACAGGTATTCAGGGATTTCTGTATATTTTAAGAAGATACTGTATTAGTGTATGTAGGAGCATTCCTGTCATGCTTATTACCATGTAGTAGCCACACACCAAACCTCATTTCATAGGAGCCTGAGTAATTAGTTACGAATAAATTGATGGCTCTCAAAAGGAGTCAATTGATATGAAGAAAAGTTTGTTTTTTCAAGTTATATCACTTCTTTAAGTTCTTTTCAACCACCCAAATAAACACTCTTCTGATTTGTCTATGATCGTATTACTAAATTACACAAACTGTAATGATGCCCTTCACAATGCTTGCATCAGACCGAGAACTAGCATGCGATACGGAAGGCGATCATAATTATTCATAGTGTGCTCTCCACTCATGAGCCGTTGAAAGTGTGAGCCAAGCTTTAATAAATAATCTATCACAAACGTAATTCAATTGATAATATTCTAACAACTAGGACTTGTGAATTCTGCATTTTTTTTAAATCGTAAAGTAGCCTATATGAGTGTAATTCAACCCATTACAGATCACACCAAGCACACTTCGTAAACAAATGACTTACCTTCATCGCCTCCGTCAGTGGATTCGGCAATAGGACCAGCTACAGCGTCGGTAGCCCTTTGCAAAGCAAGCTGAAAAGTGCCATTCGCTCTTCGGATCAGCTCCGATTTGTTTCCACTTAAAACTTGTCCGTGTTTTCGAAGAAATTCCTTCAAGTCTTTTACTTTCATTGAGTCAAACGCTTCTTCCGCCATCGCGATGGTAAACCGGAACTACGCGTAGCAAAGGGACGCAACTCGTGACGACTCATAGCGCCAATTACTAAAAAAGATTTCTTGTGCGTTTGATACATACATACTTCAACATAATAGTTGTCACTGACCAAACACAGCCTTGGAACATAAATTCTATTTATCCTTATCAATGGCAGGGTCATCTTCATCAACACAGTCATGTGGATGAAGAGGGGGCAATAATGCAGAAAGGTAATTGCAGAGCTTCCAGATTATAGATACGTTAGCTTTCATGGTGCCTGTTAAGTTGTTCAAGACCCTGTATTTTTTCACTCGCTCCACATGGATCCTGCAGTTTGTCAATACTTGTCAAAATTATCTCAGCCTTTGACATTTGTCTTGTTTTTCTTTCTTCGGTGGAATGATCAGCTCAATCCCTATCGGCGTTGTCATATCAGAAATGAGGAAACCCTTATCACCCATCACTGCATCTCCCTTCTCACATAGTTCCAAAATCTTACTTTTCTGTACAATTTGCTTGTCACTGATGGATCCTGCCAACAAATCCGACACAAAAGACACCACACCATTTAGAGTGATCCCAATCAATGCTTTCCAGGTCATGTGGGTCTTGTGCTGGCTGAACATCAGTGACATCAGCCAGCGAGTGGGGGGTTTCTGTGAACAGCTCTGTGCAGTCCAACACAACACGGGTCCTGGGAAACATCTCCCTGAAGTCAGCTGGCATGGTATTGTTTATATGTTCCCTGGTTGGCCAGTAAGACAGAAATAAAAGATTAATATACAAGTGGTCAATCCATTTTGAAACGCTGAAGCGAAAACTCATGTCAGCAATCACCAGACCTAGCTTGAGCCTCGTGAGGGTCATGAAGAGCTGATCAATCAACCTGAGCGAAGATCTGCATCCAGGGCCTGTGTTGTTTTCTATTTCTTCAATAGGGGTCAGCTCCTCAAAGACTGCCTTCAGTGTCTCTGCATTTGATATACCGGTGTAAGCCCTTACCATCTCAGGATTGTCTGCAACTTGCTCAAATCTGAGTGGCGTCAATGTGTTGTCAGTCCAGTTGTCAGTCTGTGTTCCAACTGATTTTACACCGGTATGCATGCCAAATACCTCAATAGGCCTAGCCTGAACTTCTGCATCCACGTGGTTGTTTTCTGTCTGACAGGCAGCTGTACAATGTGTATGCTGGATTATTGACGCCACATTAACTTTACCAGCATAGCCGTGCAGCATGACAGAAGTTGAAGGCAGCGACAAGTCAGACTGCTGAAAATGAAGCGGCTCAGATATATAGTGATAGGATCTCAACTTCGAAGTTAATCATGTTTAGATTATTACTTCATGTGATAGATCAGTTTGTCTTTAACGAGCTTTTGGAAGCGTAATTTGGAAAACACAGATGCGATGAATCAAAAGCTGTCGGGAATCCCAGCGGCATGCTGATCTAACAAGTCATCGGCACGATTATCTGTTTCATTTTTTTATGTAGTACAAAATAGTCAACAGGTCGTAGTAACATAGCACTCATCGACCGTACACGTGCTGAAGGTGCGGTTTGCATAAACTGAAGGCACGTCGTCGCCGGTGCGTAGGCCTGCCTTGTTGACAAAGTGCTCCGAACAGAAACCGCTGAAGTCTTTGCGTACGAAACGCAGGCGTCTCTCCCATACTCGTCGAAGGGTCTGGTCCCTAGGCTCCGTGTGCAGAGATACAGTCCTTCCATCAACTATTTTTCCAGCGTAGTTCGAACAGCATACGCAATATCGTTTTCCTCCTCGCACAATTACTTTCACGTCGGCCATGTCTTGCTGCAAATCGGAACGACTATATCGGCGTACTTCCGACTAGCGCAAGGGCGGATAACTCTAAACGCGTCAATTACGAAAAAGGCCTATAGAGACGCGTCCTAAAGCGAGTACTCGATTCATTCACAAAATGCAGCACCGTAATATTATGTTAAAATCTGGAACATCATAGACATATTAAAGCATGTTGTTATAAAGCTGAGCCAGGAGAGCAGATACTGCTTTTTGTGTTAGCTAAAGTGAATCGAACGTATCTGAACGAAGCGTGACACTATAAATAGACTGAAGTCTAAATAAAGACAAGACAAACCGTGTGATGGGGTTTCCCGCCCTTGCTGGCTCGTTTTCTACTTTCATTCATTTCACTAGAAAAGAAGCACATTTGTGAGAGCAGTATTTTTGGCTCCTAGTCGCTTAGTTTCTTCCTATGAAAGAGACATAGACTCTCATGAGCTCCAGCAGTTGAGTGACGGGGTTCATGCGATTCTATTCCGCTTGCTGGAGAAATTTCGTCTTGTTTGCCCAGACCTCTCTCTCTCTCTCTCTCTCTGTGTTTGTGTGTGTGTGCACAAAACCCCTAAAATGGGTGACTTTCTTTACCATCCTTATGGAAAATGGGTGAGTGTAAAATTCTGAGTGCCCAAGTCAGACACCCAATTTTTTCTGAGGTTGTTTCTGCATTGTCTTGTGGTAAAAAGTTATAAAAAGTAAAAGAAATCAGTTTCTCCCATTTTAAGTTGTTTACATGATGTTTTGTGTTAGAGACACACTCGTGTTGTGTGTTGCTACGGAAGCGAGGGTCCGTGTGTGACGTCAGCTTCCTTGGTTATAGATCAGCTCGATACTGATTGGTCGACTGCGCAGTGACATGAACTGAGTTGTTTCCCCTTATCGCCTGTGCTGACTCAGCTAAACACCATTGTCTTTCGTCCCTCATCCGCTGTTTCGTTTGCAAAAGATAAATCTTATGCAATGTTTTTTTTTTAATTTAAGAGCACGCCCAAGTGTACTTATTCAGCGCAGTTATTTGACTGAGATGCTCCCAATCCGATACAATTGCATAGTCAGCCGATACTGACCCGCTTCGAGAAAAGACGTCTGCTAATGCTATGCGGCCGGTCGTCAGCTTCTCAGTCTTGATTCCTCAAAGATAATAGAAACACACGATTTAAACAAAAGCTTTCTTCTTCAATAAAAAAGAATTCGTCCAATAACACCATTACAAGGTCAATCTGTCACGCGATTTTGTTGCTTTTTTTTCTGACGTGTGTGAGTGATCGAAAAGTAACTTCACCACACACTCGTAAAAAAAGGATGATGCCGCAGATTTCAGTGTGTATTTCAATTCAATCCTCGTATGCAAACTGTCTCGCGATTCCAGGAACAGACTTCCACGAACAACTTTTACGGATTGTGCTTTTTGCTGTATTACCAGTTATTGTTCGTAGGTGGCTGGGGGTACTGCAGTAAATATGTATATCTGATCCAAAATGTCAAGTTCACATGGTTGCAAGATGTCCATGCAGATGAGGCAGAAGTTGCTAACATTTTGTCAATGAAAAAAGGGATGAAGCAAAGACGTCAAGCATGGATCAGACTACAAGATGAGGGTGATTACATGCATAACGTTGCCGTTCTTGAAAAGAAATCAGGATGTTTGATTCCTAAGTATCGCACCAACAGTTGTAACGTTGAAGACCTTTTCGTCCATAGCCATTGCAAAGGGCTCTATCAAAGAAAGCTGATCTCTGTAAACTCAAAACATTGCTGTCAGAAACCAGGAGAGTTTCAGTTCGCTAAACGAGGTGACGCAGCACGACGTGGGAAGCTAATGCTTCCAATACCTTTAGACGTTGACTCTTCCTTCTATCATAAGGTATTAGCCAGACAGAGAGATGATGAGATAAGCCGTCTCATCACAACTGACCCCTTGCTTCTTGAGTATGGAAAGAGATTATTTGACCGCAGAGACATTGAAGAACACACGACTGGACAAATCAGCTCCAGGATGCGGGAGTTAGGGAGACTATTAAAGATTCTCAGAGTGAGGTCAGAAATGAAAATCGCAAGTTTAAATGTTGTGATCAATTCAGCTAGCTTTGATCATGTTGTACTGGTTGTAAAAGAGCTAGCAGAATTTGACGAGGACACACATCAGTTAAAAAAGGCAAGCTCGCAATGCACATAGGCCATGCCTTGAAAAATTGTTCACAGATCAAACAGTCGCAGGCATCCAAACAGCTTGGGCATGGTTCAGATGACAGGTGGTGACAGGAGCTCTCTGAGGCGCAGCGGTTTGACTCTGTCTTTACTGGGAACTGGTATGATTGTGTGTCAGCTACAGCAGCCCTGTCGGTCGGGAAAATGACCATAAACAAACCCAAGCTGATCCCATCATGTGAAGATGTGAGGAAGGTCCAAGAGCTTCTTGAAACAAGGATGGTTTCGGAAGATTATCCAACAATGGTTAAAACAACACTTTGCGCTATATCACTTTTCAATCGAAAACGAGGGGGAGAACTTCAGAGAATGAAGGTATCAGACTTCGAGAATGCTAAGATTGGATCGATCACCAATCAAGATATCTTGAAAGGTCTCACAGAGGTTGAGAAGAAAATGGTGAGTGGAAATCAGAGGCAAGTTTAATAAGAGCGTTCCCATTTTGCTGACGAAGAAAATGATGACAACTGTGGACATAATCCTTCAAATGAGGTAATCTGTGCCAGCTCTCGCTGGTTCCCAGTACATCTTTGCCACACCTTCTGGTCAGAGACCTTACAGAGGCCATGATGTTGTGAAGGCACACGCGCTGCAAGCAAACGTGTCAAACCCAGCCATGTTCACATTTACTCAGTTACGGAAGCAGGTTGCAACTTTGGCTCAGTCAATGGCCATCTCAGAGTTGGACCAGGATCAGCTGGCAGATTTCCTTGGTCATGATATTCGGATACATCGCCATATCTACCGCCAACCTCAAGACGTCCTTCAAAAGGCAAAAGTGGCAAAGATTCTTCTGTCAGTTATCAATGGGATGACAGATTTTGAGAGTTGCATTAGGGCTGAGCTGGGCGATGATGAAGAGATTGACTTTGACAATGAAGACACGCCAGAAACTTGCAGAGAGGTCTCGGGGAAACAGCACCTGTGAATGAAGCAAGTACCAAGTCAACAACATAGGAATCAATAAGCATGACAGAGAAAAGAAGCTCAGAGCCTGATGAAAATCTAGATAGTTTTGATGATGACAGTCAGCTCCTTTTGGAAAGAAAGCTAGATTTTCAAGGAAACCATGGGGCAAAGCTGAAGAGAAACCTGTTCAAACTCATTTCCATACACACCTCGTCGTGAACAAACTTCCTGGAAAGGCCGAGATACAGCAGGCAATCGCAGAATAGCCCGCACTTAGACATAGGCGCTGGACAAACATTAAGGATTACATCCGCAACAGACTGAAAAAAGTTACAAAAGATATGAATTGAGATTCTCCGAGAGAGCACACTCGCGCCATTTTTGTTTTTATAAAGATTTATTACAAGAGTATTATTATTGGGTTGGTTTCAGCGTGTATAGCTTGTTTTTATCTGATGGACACCGGGATCATTTTGTATAGTGTATAACATGTGACTTTGCAAACGAAACAGTTGCTGGGGACGAAAGACAATAATAAGATAAGAAAACCATTGTCAACATAAAGATTTATTACAAGAGTGTTACTATGGGGTTGGTCCGCCTGTATCATTTTGTACACTGTATAACATTATGACTTTGGAAACGAAACAGGGGCTTGGGATGAAAGACAATAATAAGAAAACCATTGTCAACATAAAGATTTATTACAAGAGTGTTATTATTCAGTTGTTTTCAGCGTGTATAGCTTTGTTTTATCTGATGTACGCTTGAATCATTTTGTATACTGTATAACTGACATTAACCTTACTTTTGCAACTAAACAGTGGCCCCCACCCGGGTCCGCCCTGGGGGACTTGGGTGGGGTTAACTACTTTTTAGTTCCCAGGGTCACCCTGGTCAGCCCCATAGGGTGGGTTTTCCTCTCAATTCTGGGGCATATGTTTCTGTCTATCCTTGGTCCATTGTCTTGTATTTTTCTTTTTTTAAGCTCTCCCTACTGTTTGCGCTGCCTGTATCTCTTGAAAAGAAGTACCCAACGGAGAAAGAAACACGCTTAGAAAAGACGATTACAACACAATTTATTAATATTTCGGGTAAATCCGCTTTGTCAAAACAGACAAACAAACAAACAAACAAACAGAGAGATCAGTCGCTACTTATCTTCATTCACAGAAGGAATGTGCCACATTCCTTCTGCGAATGAAGATAAGTAGCGACTGATCTCTCTGTTTGTTTGTCTGTTTTGATAAAGCGGATTTACCCGAAATATTAATAAATTGTGTTGTAACCATCTTTTCTAAGCGTGTTTCTTCTTCGTTGGGTACTTCTTTGCATTTTACACGTTTGGCAGTCACCTTTTTGGTCTGAATTAATTTTTGTATCTCTCTTGATGTTGGATGTGTGTTGCTAAATGGTCTTAGGTTTATTTAGCGTATTAGACCGGCTGGCGACATACATTTAATATTTTGTTCATTTTCTTTTTTTCACAAGCAGTGCTGGCACGTCTTGAGAAAGTCTTGTTGCTGTCAGGAAGTTCAGCAATGTACAAACAAATCGGGATGAAAGACAATAATAAGATAAGAAAACCATTGTCAACATAAAGATTTATTACAAGAGTGCTATTATGGGGTTGGTCCGCCGGGATCATTTTGTATACTGTATAACATTTTGACCTTGCAAACGAAACAGCAGCTGGGGACGAAAGACAATACTAAGATTTAAAAAAAAAACATTGTCAACATAAAGATTTATTACAAGAGTGTTATTACTTTAGTGTGTATAGTTTTTTTTTTAATCTGATGTAAGCCTGGATCATTTTGGAAATGTCTAACTTTTTTGTTACTATAAAGTACAACTTGCATACTATGCATTGTTTCAAAAGTCACAGGAAGCATAAACCTTAGCTAATTTGGTGTACCTCGCCCTCTACCTAGGTTAAACGCACCAGCAGCGCCATTGTTGCTATTTGGGCACCAGACCGGTCGCTCGGACCTGCCATGTGCACCAGAACTGCGCGCGCATGTTGGCTTCTGCACTTGTAGTGTGGTCTCGTACGTTCACGCGGAAGATTGTGATCGCAGTCGAAAAAAAGTTTTGTTTGCGGTTCAACTTTTAGCTGCACCTTTTACCTCCCCTAACACACCAGTATTGTGCAGAGATGGCGGAGGCTTGTGTCATGCCCCACGCCACTGAATCAAGTCCATTATATTTGTAGTGCACTCATCTCTCGAACTTCAACTATGACGGTGCTTTCTGCCGCAAACGACGTAGATGTCGCAAAATCACCTCCATTGACGGAAAAAAGCTATTTTTCAAATCTGCCAAATCGCGTAATGTTTCGTGGTGCTAGCATAAGGATGGATGCATTATTGCCGGATTGCATATGGGAAAGGGTTTATTCTTCATTCATGTTATTCAGCAGCAATCAAATGACGGTCAAGTGATTTTTTTTAATCCGAGGTTGCCCATTGCAGGTGCAGAAAGCACACGCTCTAAACCGATCGGGTGCACATGACCGGTCCGAGCGACCGGTCTGGTGCGAAAATAGCAACATTCGCACCGCTGGTGCGTTTAACCTAGGCACAGGACGAGGTATACCAACCCAGCTAAACTTTATTGTCGCACTTTCTAGAACTCAGTATAGTTCTCTCTCCATTTTATGAATAAAGGCACATAAGTCGCTCAAACCCTTTACATGCCAAAGGCAAGAACTAGTTTTCCTCATCACAAAGTTGCCAGAAAAAAATGTTTGATTGCTCTTGATTGTTTGATTTGAAGTGTTTACAAACAATTACTGTGTTTTTATATGCATGCACCTTTGATGTGATTAATAAAGGCTGAAGTTTCAAGTGACTTCTTATGTTGTCAGTTAATTAATTAAAATCAGTGTTCTGTTTGTCATTTTAACTCATTCTGCCCCAAGACCGAAATCCCCAAATTTTGAAGTCGTCTTCTGAAGACTGCGTTGCAGTGCAAGACACAGATCGACCATGATAGTTCAAGGGTGATGCCAGAATAGCTTGACGCCCATAGACGCCAAGCTATTCTGACATCACCCTTGAACTATCATGGTCGATCTTTATCTTGCTGTGGGGTGTTTGGGGTAGAATGAGTTGAGTGTTAGTTTCTTCGTCTGGGTCTTTTTCTATCTTTCCTATTTTTCCACACTTTTTAACCCGCTTCATACTGATGCTGAAAGCTTCAAATTTGTACACTGCCATATATGCAAGCTACATTACAGTACTTGCAGATAAGGACATAGACCAATGGCTTTAGTTCAAGGGTGGTGCCAGAATAGCTTGATGCCTAGAGGCGCCAAGCTATTCTGGCACTACCCTTGGACTATTTTATTCACACTTGTTGCACACACTGGTGGATTCCGAATGATAATAATAATAATAATAATAATAATAATAATAATAATAATAATAATAATAATACATAGCTTTTATATAGCGCCCTTCCCCACGGACAGCAAGCTTGGAGCGCTTTACAGCACATAAAAATAATATTAAAAAGGAGAAAAAATAGAACGCACGCATTGTTTAATGTAACGCACGCAGACTTGCCCACAGTCGTACGCACAGACTCTCACGCAACAGACGCATACACCGCCACTGACTCAGACGGGCGCATTCATGCGGTAAAACACAACACACGGGCTCCCTTTCTAAAGTAACCTTTATACACTATAAAAGAAAAGAAAACGCTTTAAGGACTATCAAACTATATATACAAGGCTCTCTATCACACACTCAAATCACAGTATCTTTGCCAGGCTAGGTTTTAGTCTCTCAATGTCTCCAACCTGTTTGATGTTGTTGCCTGGTTACGTTGGTCCTTCTCACGTCTAGGCGTGAAAGTCCTTCGTCGTACGCGTATTGCCGTCCTGTCTCTTTGGGCACGGACGTCCTCGTTCTCGTACGGTACACTCAGTTCTCGCTTGGACTTGGGTGTCTTGGTCCCAGTCAGAATCACTCAGAAGAGCTGGAGGGATGACCTCACGTAGGTCCCACCTGCGACTCGACGTCTGGGCGTCCGTCTTCCACTCTCGTTACAAGAACTCTGAAATGTAGGCTTCAGAGTCTTGGAATGCGGGCTAGGTAACTCGAACACAACCGTTCCATACAACAAAACAGCCCGCACTCCCGATTTAGACCTCTAACAGTCACAGCTTCCGCCTAGAACTCACTAAACAGAACTCACTAAAAAAAACCCGTGCTAACCATGTCTTACAGATTTCACGTACGTCTAGTCCAACACGGACTTTCGGCAACAAACCGTTAACAAAAACCGTACCGTACTAATCCTACTAAATGAGCACTATGCCCGAGCATAGAGCTTCATCACATTTAAATAAACACCCGCTCGCACCATGTAGGCGCATTCCTAACACGAAACACACACACACACACACACACAGCCTACCTACATGGGCTACCCATATACGAAAACAGCCAACATTTCCAGGCAGCACATCCAGACTAATCTAATCTTGATATGCTAACTGGAAAAGATGGGTCTTCAAATTTATTTTGAAGGTCATCAGGGTAGGGGATAGGCGGACATGCAGTGGAAGCGAGTTCCAGACGTGAGGGGCCTGATAACTGAAAAAACGGGCACCAGCAGTTTTTAGGCTGACTCTGGGCTGAACAAGCAGTTTCTGTGAGCTTGAGCGTAGACTTCTACTAGGATTGTGCGATGCCAGGGAAAAAGACAGATACGCAGGAAGCGTATTGTCATAGTGTTTGTATGCCAAAGTGGCCAGCTTGTACTCTATTCTCTGTTTGACAGGTAGCCAGTGGAGATGCTTTAGCAGTGGTGTGACATGATCAGTGCGTTTTTTGCGAATGACTAACCGGGCGGCATTATTCTGGATACGCTGAATGCAAGTGAGTTGATCAGTTGAGATACCAGTGTAACGCACGCAGACTTTCTCACAGTCGTACGTACAGACTCTCGCACAACAGACACATACACCGCCACCGACTCAGACGGGCGCATTCACGCGGTAAAACTCAACTCACGGGCTTTCTTACTAACGACGACGTTTATAACAAATAATAAAAGAAACGCTCATTAGATTATCACAACTATGTACACCACACCTTCCCCATTACCAGCACCTCAACATCACATCCACATACACAATATCACTCGACCGTTTCTTGGGGATCGTTTTATCCTAACTATCTATGCATGTGACTCATGAACAGCTATAAACAGACATAAGGGGAGTTTTACTCGCTGGCTGCAAAGAGGTACACCGGTCGAGGACACAAACAATCACAATAACCACTGAACAAGAACACACGAGAAACATGACATCAATCATACCACTCTCGCATGCAAGCGGCATAACAGACATAATCAAAGGCTCTTTTGAATTTACTACGTATATATAATGTTACATTGATTAATAATAAATGGTTTGCTCACCTCTGACGTGCATACAGGATACGACGACCCCTGGTGGTCACACGGCCCATCCCAGCACCAAAGCTGGTGCCGGGAGGGAGAACGGTTCTAACTTCTCTTCCTTTCTTTCTCCCTCTTCCTCTCTCTTTTTTTTTTTTTTTTTTTAGAGCATAAACCTCATGGGTTAAATACTGTCTAAAAACTACGGCCATGGCTATCATAGCCAATCACCTTATGGATTCCTTACGTAGTTTACTATTTTTAGAGAGTGACCATCATGGCGATAAACATACAATGTTCTACGTCATTTCTACAACGTGTCCATCTACACACGTGTTTGAACACCTGACATACACCAACATCTCACTAACGATTTCCCATACTAGGCCTTATCTCCCTGGGTCAAGCCTTGATCACGATTATAATTCCGTCTCGGTCAATATATCGTGCCTGGCCTTTGACCTAACATATTAACTCTAACCAGCAATTTAACACTGACCATCTCGTAACTATACATAATAGTCACTCTGTGACAACAATATCAATGCCAGGCTAGGTAGTAGTCTCTCACACTCCAACCTGTTTGGTGTTCTCGCCTGGTTACGTTCAGTCCTTTTCACGTCTAGGCGTGCAAGTCCTTCGTACGCTCCCGAGTCATCCCGTCTCTCGTACCGTGGACGTCCTCGTAGCTCGTACCGTATAGCGCAGTCCTCGCTGTTACCCGAGTGTCTCGGCACCGGTCGCTCACTCCCTGAGTGAAGAGATGGAGAGATGACCTCGCAATAGGTCCCTGGTTACTGAGGTCTCGGCGTCTTTCGCTCCAAATTCCGACAAGCACTCTGAACAATAATAAAGTCCTAAATCGTAACACTTGCTAAACACACACACACACATATTGGATAATATGAGATACATTACGTAACCTGGCTGATACAAATAACTCACACGTTCATTCACACACACACGTGCTTCATAACCCGACTACTTTCGTAACACCCCATAACTGTCACTACATTGAAACAGACTATAACCAGACACTCTCGCCATACATTATCCTATACACTGGAAAAGACTATACTTAACCACGTACTACCTTCATAAAGACTTAGGCACACACACCTCACATTCCTTAGTTATCCATCTCGGTAAATAACTATATGAGAAAACACCGGTTACCTAAATGAATTCCAAACCAACATAACTGAACCAAACCAGTCAACACTATACAACTGAATTAACTCTATTAACGCATACTAACTTTAACGTATTAACCATCCATAATACGTATAGAAACATACCTGAATTCTAGGTTTCAGAGTCAGTCTTGGAATACGGGCTAAGGTATCTCACACACGTCTGTCCTCACTGACAGTAAAGCCCCGTACTGACGTTTCTACAGCGCTGTTCGCCTAAACTCACTAAAACTCCCCGTGCCAAAAGTTCCTTTAAGATTTCACGTGGGTCTCGTGCCACACGAAATAGTTGTCACAAGACAAACCGCTAACAAAACTGTACCGTACTAAACCCACTGTGTGAACTACAATAGCGTTTTACGTCCAGTTGTCTTAAAAAGAAACTCGGTCGTTTCTTTTTTTCCCGAGGAAGTGATTGTGATGAAACTCTATGCCCACGCATTTTACGAACAAAAGAACTAAACAACAGCCTTAAAATTCAACACACTCTATGATCGCACTGCGAACGCGACAAGAGATCGGCAAACGTGTTCTGTGTACCGGGAAGCCCCTCAATTTCGAACTGAAACTCCTGCAGCGTCAACGACCACCGCATCAGCCTCGCGTTTTGGAAACGGCCGGACATAAGATATGCCAATGGTTGATGATCCATCTGCAGGCAAAACACACAACCCCACAAATATCTCTGGATTTTCGCAATAACCCACACATAGCCAGGCATTCCCGTTCAATTGTGCTGTAGCGCGTCTCTCTATCTAAGAGTTTTTGACTAGCAAACGGGGTGGCGAGTGTCTTCTCTGTTCTGCAACAAGACCCCCCCCCCCCCCAATCCTCGTAGAGCTAGCATCAGTCTGAATCAGGAAAGGTAGGCGCAGGTCCGGCAAAATGAGCACCGGCCCGCAAGAAAGGATCACCTGGATCCGGTGTAAAGCGGTTGCGCACTCCGGTGTCCAAACCAGTTTACGCCTACCGCCGCCCGCGACGAGGTCGCTAATCGCCGCGGTTAGCGTCGCGAAATCCGGCACATACCGACGGTAGTACCCGATCAGTCCCAACAGGGACCGCACCTGCCGCTTCGTAGTCGGTACCGGGATCGCAAGGATCTTCTTAACCTTATCATCCACCGGCTGGAGCACGCCACGACCTACTTGGTGGCCGAGAAACTCCACAACGCGGAAACCAGCGTAAATCTTAGTCTGCCTCGCTGTTAATCCCGCCTCCAGCAGTCGAGACATTACGGACGCAACGTCTCGCACATGCTGAGCCATGAGCTACTTGTAACCAGGATGTCATTAAAAAAAAAACTGATGGCGGACTCGTTCAGCAGCCAACGCATCATTCGAGCGAATGTGGCTGGCTCCGAAACGAGTCCGAAAGGCATCCTGACCCACTGATACAGCCCGACGGGCGTCTGGAACGCGGTTTTCGGTCGGTCCTCCTCTTTAATTAAGATCTGCCAGTAACCTTTGGACAGATCGAGCTTCGTGAAGTATTGGATACCCGCTAACCGAGCAAACAAATCCTCCACATCTGGAATCGGCTCTGCGTCAAATACCGTGACCGCATTCAAAGCCCGGAAATCAATGCAAAACCTCCACTGTCCGTCTTTCTTCTTGACTAGAACAACGGGCGAGGTGTAGGGCGACGCCGACGGCTCAATCACCCCCTGCTGCAACATCGAATGCACCTCGTCAATAATGACGCTTTTAGAGGCGAATGGCAAAGGGTATTGCGACCGCCGGATCGGTTCCTCCGTTCTCAGACGGACCTCGTGCATAATCGGACCCTTGCAGATGCCAGGCACCTCTGTGAGCACCCCGGGAAACATCGCAAAGGTAGCCTTTAAGGAGGAGTCCTGCTGTGCCTCCGACAAGTTAGCGTCGTAATGCACGTCCTTGAATGACTCCACCGCCTGTGGGGACGGAAGAGTAGGCAACGGCAACGCATCGTCCCCCTCAGGCTCTATCACTGCTACAGCCCCAAACAACGCAAACTTTTCATCCCCCTCGCGCCCGACTTTAGCCCCGGTCGCGCCTGCCGCGGCAGCGCTGCGCAAGACATCAACTTGCTCAAGCGCTCCGAACATACCCACGCTCGGCTCAACATCCTTCATGTTTCCGATGATCAAGTCCACCATCGATAACACAACAAATCAACTCCTCGGAAAAGAACTGGGTGTCAACATCTACCTTGGCTACCGGAAAAGATTCTACCTTCCCTCCGAACGAAATCACTTTCTGCGTCTCCCCCGTAAACTGATCTTTCCTAACGAGGCGACGCCCGACCCCCGCTGTCGTGGCACCCGAGTCGCGCAAAACTGTAACTACGACTCCATTCACCCTCCCGTCCACTATCGGTAGGAACCCACCTCCGTCAGCCGAGCACAAAACGCCTAGCAGCGGTTCCTCACCGACTGGCACCGCAACACTGGCCGTGTGAGTGAGCTGCCCAGCCCCATCCACCCGACCAGTGACGCTAGGACACTGGTGAGCAAGATGACCGTGTTCTTGACAACCAAAACACTGCGCGCCTGAACTACTGTAAGGACAGTTCCGACTGAAATGCCCGTACCCACGACACGCAAAACACTGAGTGTCCGAATTCGCAATACGACCACGACCGTACCCACGCCCAGATTTCTCGCCCCGTGCATAAGGATCGCAACCGCCACTGTTGTTACCTCTATCCCCACGTCAAAACCGGAAAGTACCTCTACCGTTAAACAGCTGGGCCCCACGCAAGGTATTGACGCCCCGTTATCCCCCAGTCGTGTTAGCGGCGACCAACCCTACTGGCGGTGACTCTGTCCTCCAGCCGAAAAGCCTCCGCGTTTTGAACTAATTCTTCTGTACTCTTGAGGTTACGCTCCCTCAAGAACACCGCTAGATCCTTGGAAACGCTACCAAAGAACTGTTCCGCCATAACGAGATCAAATAATGCCTCGTACGTGTGGTCGATCTTTGACAGTTCGACCCAATGCACGAGCAAATGGGACAATCCACCCACCCTCCCACCCCCCCACACTTTGGTACCGGTTTCAGGCCACTTTACAAATTTCAAATACAAGCGATCAAAAATCTCTAACTTCAGTAGCTGAACTGGCCCTTCGTCTGTCTTGTACTGTATGTGTCTTAAATGGCGTAAATCCGTGTCTGTTACGCGAGTGTGCGTGTTGGGTTTCAGTTCGCGGCGCTTTGAGTCGATTCGCCCAAATCTGAGAAAAAGCGCCTATATAATAACGGTATTATTATTATTATTATTATTATTATTATTATTATTATTATTATTATTATTATTATTACTATTATTATTATTATTACAATCGCTTGCCAAACGACACAAACGATTCCCCTATTTCTGGCCGGCAAGCTCTCAAGCGTTCTCTGAATCCCTCCGCACTACACTGGAACTTCTGTAAAAGACACTCCTTCAAAGTCTCGTAATCTACGTTCCCCGAAACGTTCAAACTATGGAAAAGACTCAAGGCCTGACCTTCAAGCACCGACGAAAGCAAAACGGGCCAGTTGGCAGAAGGCCAACTCAACGCCTGCGCGTGAGCCTCAAAACGACACAAAAAAGCGTCAATGGAGTCAACAGACTCCTTAAACGTCGGTAATCTAGGGAAATTACGTATGCCCCGGCCTACTGAACCACTATCTGGAGCTGCGCTAGACCCCGCATCTCGAGCTAACTGCAGCCGCACCCCCCTATCTCTCTTTTTCTTCCCTCTTCTTTCTCTCTTAAAGCCCGCTCCTTTTCGTCCTTCTCTCTGAAACGCTAGTGATTTCTCGTCATTTTCTCTCTGAAACGTTAGTTCTTTCTCCTTAAGTACTCCCTCTCTCTCTTCTCTTTCTCTCTGAATTTCTAGCTCTTTCTCCTCTCTAAGTTTACGAATCTCTAACCCTTTCTCGTCTTTCACTCTCTGAACTTCTAATTCTTCTTTCTTAAGGACTCTTTCCTTCTCTTCCCTCTCTCTTTGAGCTTCTAACTCCTCCTTCCTAATGACTCTTTTATCTCTCCCTGTCCTCCCTATCCTTACATTTCTCAACTTAATTAAAAGGTTTATCGTCCTTAAGCCCTAGCCTCTCACCTTGCTTAATATACACCTCTACCTGGTCCGACTCCATATTTACTACAACAACTTCCAAAAATTTGAAAACGTAAAAAATACAAAAACACAACCAAATCAACGGCAGAACTTAAAAGGCCCACAGAAATAACAACAGCATACGCAGAAGAAACAGTGACCTACTTGAAAGACGTCCAGATGGAACGAAATATAAAAACGATAGATAGAAGAGCAAGGAACTTAGATTAATAGCTATACAAAAGGAAGAACAAGAACTAGCTCCTCGTAAGATCCAGAACACTACAGAAACAACGGATCTTAACCCCTAGAATCGGAGAGGGGAATCTAACAGAAACAACCAAACACGCACATAGCAATAAAAACTTACTCTAAATCCGCTACTCATCATCATCATCATCATCAGTCCCTTGCCCGAACTGGGCGTTGGGGGGACTGAAAGGCAGCAGCAGCAGACAGTGCTCTCCACTGAGTTCTATTTTGGGCGGTGGCAAGCAAGTCTGGCATCTCGAGTTCGGTCCATTCTTTTATGTTTGCGACCCAACTCTTTCTCTGACGACCTCGCCGACGACTTCCTTCGAGAGTGCCTTGGAGGATAGTCTTGGACAAGGTGTTGTGTCGGGTCACGTGGCCAAACCAAGCAAGCTTGCACCATTTCACGCCGGGTTGCCAGAAGGGGTTCATGTGGGCCCACCAGGGAAGTGACGATCCTCCGTACATATTCGTTGGTCTTGTGCTCGCGGTACGAGATGCGGAGCAACTTCATCAGGCACTTGTTCTCAAAGGCCTGGATTTTCTTTTCTGAGTCTGCAAGCAGTGTCCAAGTCTCACAGCCGTAGAGTAGAATAGACACTACGAGGGACTTGTAAAGCCTGTACTTGATGGTGAAGCTGATGGAGTTACTTCGCCATATCCTGTCCAGCCTGGCCATTGCGGATGTTGCTGTACCTATCCTGATACGGATCTCTGCTATGCAACTACCGTCTTTGGACAGGGTGGCTCCCAAGTACTTGAAGCTATTGACCTCTTCTAGCTTCTGGCCGTTCATGTGAATGTTGCTGCTGCTGTCGCTTGTGGTGTTGATCATCACTTTGCTTTTATCCGTACTGATCTCCATGCCATAAGACCCTGCGCTACTTGAAAGTTTGTCTGTCAGGTTTTGGAGCTCACTATTGCTGCCTGCCATGAGGTCAATGTCGTCTGCGAATCGAAGATTGCACAGGGATCTGCCACCAATAGAGATTGAAGTATGGTGGTCGTGGAGGGTTTCCTGCATGATCTTCTCCAGGAATATGTTGAAAAGGACAGGAGAGAGCAGGCATCCTTGACGGACACCGATCGTCGTCCTGAAGAACTCGCCTGACTGATTGTTAAGTAGAACCGCGCTGCAGGCGTTCTTGTAAAGCGCTTCTATCATTTGGATCAGTCCCTCCTCTATGTTGAACGATCTCATGACTTGCCAGAGTCCGTCGTGCCAGACGCGATCAAATGCTTTCCTGAAATCAATAAAGTTGTGGTAGAGTTCGCGCTGATGCTGCAGATGTTTCTCGATCAGGACGCGGCAGTTGAAAATCTGCTCTACAGTGCTTCTTCCAACTCTGAAGCCAGCCTGTTCTTCTGCCAGCAGTTCCTCGGCGAAAGTTTTGAGGCGGTTGAGAATGATTCTAAGCATTACTTTGCTAGGGTGACTTATCAGACTGATAGTTCTGTAGTTCTGGCACTGTTTCAGGTTTCCTTTCTTGGGGAGCGGGATCACTAGAGACTGTGTCCATTCTACTGGCCATTTCTTTTGCTCCCAGATCTTTTGACAGAGTGTAGTGAGGACCTTCGTTGTTACTTCTCCTCCATGTTTCAACAGTTCAGCAGGTACGTTGTCTACACCTGGAGACTTTCCTCCCTTCAGGCCGCGTACGGCTGCTTCCACCTCTTCAGCTAACACTGGCAGGTCTTCAGCCTTCCTGGCCCCAGCCTGGTTGTTTTGGAGGATGCTGGTGTCTGGCTCAGCCTTGTAGTTATACAAGTCTCGGCAGTACTCAGTCCATCTGTTTAGTACAGCAGTGTTTTCCGTAAGGAGTTGGCCGCTGCTGTCTTCGATGACTGTGGCTGTTCGCTGTTGAGTCTTGGTGAGGGTCCTTAGCGTTTCATAAGCCTTCTTGCTGTTGCCGTTTGCCATGCCCTCTTCCACGCTACAACACTGGTCTTCAATCCAATCTTCTTTGGCTTCTTTCATCCTCTTCCTGATCTTCTTGTTGACAAGTCTGTACTTGTTTGCTGATGTGAGGTCTTGGCCTCTCTTTTTCTTCCAGGCTCTCCTCTCATCACAGAGATCGAGGATGTCATCGGTGACCCAGGGCTGTTTGCGCTTCCTCTGCTTCCCCAGCACTTCTTCTGCTGTAGAAAGTAACACCTCTTTTATATTTCCAGCAAGGGTGTCTACATCGCAGTCCAAAGTAGCCAAGGCTGCAAATCTGCCTCCCACCTGGGCTTGGAAGAGCTCTTCTACTTCCGGGTCTTTTAGCTTCTGGAGGTCGAATCTGATGCGAGGGTTCTTGCTATCTCGTTTCAATGCCAGCTTCAACTTGAGGCTAGTAAGCCTAAGCCCATTGAAAGGACTGATGGACAAGCAACAGAATAAGAATAACATGCCGGATCGGTCGGGGCCCGGATCACCAACGACCGCGCACCCCATTGGAGGTCTCCAGGGTGGGGGCGACAAGTGTGTTACTGGAACCAAACCCACCATCAAGCTGCCCACGCAAGGAATAACTATCGGAACTTGGAACGTTCGCACACTCTACCAGTGCGGCAAAGTGAAGGAACTCACCCACGAGTTGAAGCGCTATCGCTGGGACATTGTAGGACTTGCAGAAGTTCGATGGACAGGCTTCGGAGAAACAACAACAGATGAAGGCCATAAAATCTGGTTCAGCGGAAAAGAAACCAAGCACGAACATGGCGTTGCTTTTATCGTAAGGAAAGAGGTGGCTGGAACTGTCATCAGCTGCACCCCCGTGTCAAGCAGACTAATCTCCATCCGCATCTCCGCCCGACCGCACAACATCACTATCATACAAGTATACGCTCCAACAGCAGATCATGATGATGAAGAATTAGAAGAATTTTACGAACAACTGGACAACATCATCAAGAAAACACCTAAGAAAGACATTCTGACTGTCCTCGGTGACTGGAATGCAAAGATCGGCCCTGACGCCTACCAACAATGGGCAGGAACAGCTGGCAAGTTTGGCCTTGGAGAAACAAACGACAGAGGCCTGCGACTTTTAGAGTTCGCAGAGAGTCACCGTCTCACCGTTGCTAATACCCTCCATCCACACAAGAAGTCAAGAACAGTGACATGGCAATCGCCAGGAGGCCTGGTCCATAACCAGATTGACTTCATCTTGCTGCCTCGACGATTCAAATCCAGCGTTAACAAAGCACAAACGAGGTCCTTTCCTGGTGCTGATATTGGCAGCGACCACAACCTCCTTATCCGCTACTCACTATCGCTAAAACAGGGTCACCACTGTAACGCACGCAGACTTTCTCACAGTCGTACGTACAGACTCTCGCACAACAGACGCATACACCGCCACCGACTCAGACGGGCGCATTCACGCGGTAAAACGCAACTCACGGGCTTTCTTACTAACGACTACGTTTATAACAAATAATAAAAGAAACGCTCAAAAGATTATCACAACTATGTACACCACACCTTCCCCATTACCAGCACCTCAACATCACATCTACAATATCAATGCCAGGCTAGGTAGTAGTCTCTCACACTCCAACCTGTTTGGTGTTCTCGCCTGGTTACGTTCAGTCCTTTTCACGTCTAGGCGTGCAAGGCCTTCGTACGCTCCCGAGTCGTCCTGTCTCTCGTACCGTGGACGTCCTCGTAGCTTGTACCGTATAGCGCAGTCCTCGCTGTGACCCGGGTGTCTCAGCACCGGTCGCTCACTCCCTGAGTGAAGAGATGGAGAGATGACCTCGCAATAGGTCCCTGGGTGACTAACGTCTCGGCGTCCGTCGCTCCAAACTCCGACAAGCACTCTGAACAATAATAAAGTCCTAAATCATAACACTTGCACACACATATTGGATAATATGAGATACATTACGTAACCTGGCTGATACAAATAACTCACACGTTCATTCATACTCACACACGTGCTTCATAACCCGACTACTTTCGTAACACCCCATAACTGTCACTACATTGAAACAGACTATAACCAGAGACTCTCGGCATACATTATCCTATACACTGGAAAAGACTATACTTAACCACGTACTACCTTTATAACGACTTAGGCATACACACCTCACATTCCTTAGTTATCCATCTCGGTAAATAACTATATACGAAAACACCGGTTACCTCAATGAATTCCAAACCAACATAACTGAACCAAACCAGTCAACACTACACAACTGAATTAACTCTATTAACGCATACTATCTTTAACGTATTAACCATCCATAATACGTATAGAAACATACCTGAAATCTAGGTTTCAGAGTCTTAGAATACGGGCTAAGGTATCTTACACACGTCTGTCCTCACTGACAGTAAAGCCCCGTACTGACGTTTCTACAGCGCTGTTCGCCTAAACTCACTAAAACTCCCCGTGCCAAAAGTTCCTTTAAGATTTCACGTGGGTCTCGTGCCATACGGAATAGATGTCACAAGACAAACCGCTAACAAAACTGTACCGTACTAAACATACTGTGTGAACCCTATGCGTGGGCATAGAGTTTCATCACAACCAGCAAGAAGGGAATTACAGTAATCTAGACGGGACAGAATGCGAGAGCATACGAGCTGGGCCGTAGCCTTTTCTGTCAAAAAGGATCTGATCATGCCTATTCTGCGGAGCTCCAGGTAGGCAGTGCGGCAAAGATGGCTAACCTGTTTTTTATCGATAAACTCGAATCCAGGAATACGCCCAGATTTTTTACATCGGATTTGAAAGACATGTCATGGCCACCTATGGAAATGTGATTACTGCTGGAGGCAGATGTTCTAGCACGAGTACCAACAAGCATGCTCTCTGTTTTGTCATCATTTAACATGAGTCTGTTGCAAGTCATCCAGTCTTTGACTTCAACTATACACTTCTCAATGATAAGGGTTTATATTCAAAATGCTCTGTTGCTGTTTGTCTCAAACTCCAGAGTACATTGCAAAAATGTCCCTTAATTTCCAGAATACATTATCTTGATTTTCATAATATAAATGCCATGATAAACTGTTTTGCTTTGTTTAAATGTTTAAAAGATTTCCTCTGTGAAAATCATAATCTAAAGGTTAGGGGCCAGTGTTCATTCAATTTTGCACCATACAATGCTACAAATGTTAATGTGTACATACGCATTAAGTGGAAAAAACAAAAAAAAAATGAATGTGAAAAAGAAGTATTCCATGAACTTGACCTTATTACAGACGCCTAATGTTGTGAAGACACCCATTTTGACTGTAATGCCAGTTTTTGTGTGAGAGGCACCCACTTTATTGGTAGAAACCCATTTTTTCTCCATCCAGTGGCTCTGTTTCTAGAAAATGTCTATTTTAAGTTATAGATCTTAATTATAAGGTGAGTTCTATTGACATCAATTTCAGAACCCTATAATAAATACAAATATGGGAACCCATTTTCACATAAAATGGTAGTTAACCCACTCTTAGGCTTTTGTCTCCATGTGTGTGTGTGTGTGTGTGTGTGTGTGTGTGTGTGTGTGTGTGTGTGTGCGTGTGCGTGTGACAGGGAGGGGGGGGGGCGTGGGGAGGGGTAAGACTGCGTGCGACAGTCCAAACTTTCACCTCACACTGACAAATGGGAAGCACTTGCTGTTGTTGGGGTTGTGTTACATTGACTGTATCAAAGTTGGCACCAGACACAGTATGGTTACAGTCACAGTCGAAATCTGTAGAGGTGATCACAGACTGGACACGTCAGTGTGTTACTCAAAACTCAACCACAACGGGACAGATTTTCCTTTCTGATTTTTCTTGATATGCTGTAACGTCAATAATATTGTTAGTGATGTATTTTTATTGGTTTATTTTTATTGCGTCACTGTATCACGTCATGTAAAGAAAGTGTCTTATTCCATATATTTTCGCGTCCCGATGACTTGAGGTATCCGATTTGTGGAAGACTCTCTAGCACCTGCAATAACGTCACTTATGCAAGCGTCCCTCTTTCACCTCTGATTAACATTAAAAGTGGGACTTTTGCTGTTGTTATGCTTGTGTTATACTATCTGTATCAAACACGATGGGTTATCTTTTACTGGGCATGCATGTTATTGAATGGAACCCTTCAGAATTCTATATGTTCTCCGTTAGCGAAAACATGTATTAGCTTGCTGTTATCAGTTCTAACCATAACGTTCTAACTTTCAGCCAGCTAAGCTCACTGAAACAAACGAAAGTCACCTGTTAGATGTCCCCGTTTCTTTGAAATGTTACCAATAGAAAACCCGAAGTAAATATATTCAAGAGGATAATATGAAGGAAGTTAGTTTTACATTTACCTCAGGCACACTCAAAATCTACAGAGGTATTCGGCACAGACTTGGCACGTCAGGATGCAATTGTGGTACTCCAAACAAAGTGCCGCCTTTATCCAGCACAAGGGACCGATTTTCCCTTCACGATTGTTTTTGATATAACGCAACATAATATTTTTAGTGACGTTTTCGTTTACTTTTTTTTAATTATTATTGCGTCACCGTAAAACGTCATGTATTCTTGCAAAGGAAGTGCGGCATTCCACCCCCTTATTTTCGCGTCACTGGTAGCTTAGGGTGGCTAAATTGGCACGCTATCACATTCTTTATCAATTTGTGGATATACGCCCTGTGTTAGGTTTTTCATAAGGAATGTGACAGTATGCCAGTGTCAGCCATAAGCCCGAATATGATACAAATACAAGTCAAATCTGAAGCGAGTCCGAGACAGAACAGTTCGTGCAAGTCGTTTTATGATTGCGTGTTTCCACTTGTCCGATGAAATAGTGATATACATTAACTCTTTCGAGACGTACCGCCTCTGGAACGCGGCTTATGCCGCGTATCCGGAAGCGGCACGTCTCGAATGAGTTAACAAATTATAATGGAATTTGTCAGCCGAGTACAGTTTCAAGATACATGAGGTAAATACGCCGAACCTGCACATATATTATGAATGCCTGCTAAAGCCATTTAGACCAGGCTGTCTGAAAACACAGGCATAGGATTTCAATTATGGGTGTTGATTGCATTACCAGAATGATGACAATACCATGGAAAATACTTTTAGAGCCCTTGCGTGAGATTGTTGTTTTTTCTCAGTCAGTGCTAATGACTGTAAAGATTTTGAAAGGAAAATGTTATGGCAAGAGGCTGTATTTTGTGTGAAGACGCATAATAAAAAATCCGCGAGCACAGGCCAATTAAAATTTGACTGTTTGGTGCAAAAATGGCTGGCCTTTCCAAATCAGTCGCTGTTTGTCACTCTTCACATACGTTTGTTGTTTTAACGATACAGACAAGCAAGACTGTTTTATTTTATATTTTTGGAAACATAAAAAATTACAAGTATATACCTATGTTGTGAAAACGGCAATAACGTGTAATAGGAAAGCTTGGGCGGGATAGAGGGCAACAGGAATAGGTCCTTATAAGACCCCCGCAGTCGCGGGGGCCCCTGAGGATCTATGTCTCTTGCATTTGGATTGTGTTCACTTTTCGCGACAGTGAAGGGGTTAATGAAAGGTGTACTAAACGTGACCTGCTGCAGGTAGTGCAGGGTTAATAGTTAGCGATAACTGCTGTATAAATGTCCTCACTACGTCTTACAATAATGCTGGACAAAAGGCAACGTTTTGGTCTTCATCTCCTTTGTACGCAAGAGAGTTCCTTCCGGTACGCTCAAACGGCACTGTGAAAAAACCCTCTGTTACCTGTGCCTACTGACACGGATTGTGAAAAGAAGGGTAAAACAGTCTTAGTTGAGGAAAGACAACATTCATAACCCAGTATACAGGCGAATTTAGCGATCAAAACCTGCCATGGAGCAGATCGCTGTAACCACAACGTACCAGTTTACGGGAGATGGCTTGACTATGATAGTTTAAGGATAGCGCCGTATTATCTTGGTGACTGGTAAGGCGACAAGATAATACGGCACTGTCCTTAAACTATTACAGTCAATTCATCTGCGGCTGAAGTGTTTCAGAGATTATAAGCCAATGCCATCCACGAACAAAAATCATCCATTTCCACGACGTTTAAACATGAAAAGGCGGGATATGGTGGTAATTTCCCTCCTTTTTGCCACCACAGAATTGGTTTTAATATTTAAGCACTGAACTTCGAAAGGAATCAGCTTGTACAAACACCAGTCTGAATTGACATCATCATCGTCATCATCATCATCGCCGTCATCGTCAGCATCAGCATTTTTATCATCAGCTTAAAGTTATGACCATTGTTCAATGAGTTATTTTACTAAATCAGGTCATTGCTATGAAGGAAGTGAACAAGACGTAACGGGGTGCCTTTAGCAACCAATCTTGTTTGACACAGACCAAAAGTGTGCTCAAAAGCACCGTCCTACCCCGTGTCAGATCATGCCAACTTTCTTTTTTGATACAAACCTAGTAAGCAAAATGTCCTGGAGTCGACGTCGGCCGCCGTGCATAACTATGCGTGGGCCAATGACGGCCGACACCGGCCCAAGGATTTCTTGTTTACTGGAAAGAACCGTGACAATTTTGGTGCGTCGTCAAGTAAACACTGTGCATAATGAACTTCACACACAACCCCAGTGCGTGTACGTTTCTCGCTTTACTAATACTGAATACACTCTCTCTTGGTACAAGTGATCATAGCTCTTAGCACTTTGCAAACAGTCATACGCCTCCGGCACATCACAACTCTCTGCTAAGAACTACGTATATGAAGCGAGTTACAGATCGACAGGAACGCTGACAGATAGTGCTATATTATTCGAGAAGAGCCACATGCCGGATGAGTTAATAATCATAAGGCATTACCTTTGACCTGTCCTGGTGATCTCTTGTAATCGGCGGTGGTTGTGAAAGAATTAATTCATCAGGAACACTAACCAAAGCGGCACACATTTCGTCCTTTGAACAAACTCGTCCCCAGTAAGCTTAAGTCGTGTACTCAACAACTCTTCACTACGACTTCTGGGAAACGGTTGGTTGGGTGGTTGGTGGTTGGTGGTTTTGGGTGTTTTTGTTGTTGTTGTTGCGTTTTTTTGTTTGTTTGTTGGGGTTTATTGCTGGTTGGTAGGTGGGTCTGTTGGCTGGCTGGTTTGTTTGTTGGCTGTCTGGTTGGTCGTCTGGCTGGTTGAGCGTTTTATTTATCAACCGACCAATGGATGTTTGGCTGGTTGGTTATTCGGTTGGCGGGTTGACCGGATGGTTGATTAGATGGTTGGTAGTTCAGTGGTAGTCCTTAGTAGAGGAAAATGTCTTGCAATTCTATTGTCAGTCTTCTTTGCATGTAAATGTCGCCAAAATGGTTCAGGTAGTGTCAGAAATAGCTTAACCATCCTTTGAGGGCGACAATGTAATGTGGCACTAACTTTGAAATGTCATTCGATGTTCCATAATTATGTCTCGAAGTCTTTATAGAAGAAATTATTGGGGTTGAAAGTGTTAAAACTGTCAGTGTGTCAAGAAATTGACGTTACCCAACGTTAAAGGAAAACAGAAAATAGAAGTTTTGAACCCTTTAAAGGGTGGCTATGATATCTAGTAAAATGGTGGTCCCGCGGCGATGGGTCGCTTACCATTTAGGCATGGGGCTTCGTGTTGATGCAATGATCGAACTTACGATCAATCAGCCACAAAATAAACATATCAAAGTCACTTTCAGTCCACAAAGTGTACTTACTTGTGTACAGTTCAAGCAGAAAAACACATAAGAATTCACAAATCGTCTCTAATTCACGGTACCCGGTTCCGAAGACTGCCGAACAAATTTTCAGATTTGCCGCTCGGCGGAAGTGACGTCACAACCTGACTCGGTTTGTTTACGCCTACAGACAGCGTGCTAACTTGTGACAGAGAAAATGAGCTCATCAGCTGAAAGTTCTGATTCGGACTATTACGTGGATTCACCGGATTCGTCGGAAAAGCAGGTGCACCGCGAGGCCTCAAACCTTATAATATGTTTGAGCCTCTTGCACAGACAAATAGAAAAGCCGAGCGTACGGAAAGACCAGCCACGCCGGTGAGGCCAGTGCGCAGCGAAAACCCCACGGGCTGGTAAGCATACATAGTACATTCATCGTATTAGATTACGTTTTCATGTGCACTTGTGTTTTATTATCGTCGTTATTAATGTCGTAGTTAATGATGTGACATTGCTAAAGTTTACCGTATGCTCAGACAGGCCTAAGACTGCCTCAAGTTTCTCACAGCATGTTCACTGCACCTAGTGACCTATGCTAATGTAAACTAAAATTGATTGGTTATCTCAATCTTATTACTGTTTTTTGTTTGTTTGTTTGTTTGTTGGGTTTGTTGTTGTTGTTTTGTAAATAAAGGTATCATCTCTGAATTGCCACTAAATGCACCAATTGATGATTTGATCCACAAATTTATTTAAAGTTCTTCAAGAATGTGTACTTCAGTAATACACTTGAAATGTTTGATCTGCTGTGTTTATAGGGTGCTTGAATGTGTGCACACACACTTATGAGATATATATCCAGGTGCAAGAATGGATTGGTTCACAAGCTGTAAATTAATACTAATAGCTGGTATCTGAATATTTAAAATGCAATTTTGACCTGAAACTGTTTTTCCCATGTCGTCAGGTGCAAGTGTGGGTGCTGTGTGCATGGTTCTGCTCGGTCAACAGATTCTGTTGCCTTGGGGATGACCGTTTTCACGAACGGATTGAAGATGGCAAGGTGGAGGCCGACACTGAATTTTCCTGCATCACTAGGCACCCCTCTTTCGAAGCAGTATGCCTAAACATGGGTGTGCTGCGCATGGCTTACTATCAAATGCGACAGAACAATGAAGCAGAAAGGCAACATACTGAGGATGAGTGAGTTACTTCTGGCGTTTGTGTGTGGAACAATATCTACAGGAACAAAAATCCGCAGCATTTTAAAGAAATTTAAGATCTAAGTGAAGTCATTAAGGGCATTAGTTTATGGTACTTTTTCTCTGGATTAATGTATGCACTAAAAAATCAGGATGACAGCGATCGAGTACTGAAAAAAGTGCGGTCAAGCCTGTGTGGGGGAGGTGGGGTGGAACTTCGCTGTGAAAAACATTTTAATTTTTATTTGTACTATTATGAGAAAGTTATAAAGTTGCAGTGGTCATGATTTCAGTATTAGTACTCGTCTGCTGCTAGTACTACGTTAGTACAATAACGTATTAGTGTTGTCACTATACTTTTCACTTTACCATGCAATACTCTGTCACTTGAGACAATGTACACACATGACACTGTGTTCCAGTGGAGCCTGTTCCCCACCTCACCTGTGAAAATTAAGTGGGATACAGGACAAAACCATACCCTAGGTACACTATCACCTATAGTTATGGTTTTTCGGTTTTCAGTGACCACACCTGTGACATTGAGAATATGTATGTTTGTGAAAATAGCATGTAATTGGTAGTGATATTTTGCTTTTACTGCATGAAACGCTTAATTTGAATCCGTCATTATATGTTACAGGACCATGAGATACACAGCATACAGGCAAGTCATCCGCTGGTGTTACGGATAGCTTGGAAAACACAATCGAAAGCCTTTGCCATCGTGTGCCATGCACAAGATTCGTGAGAGATTTCCAGCAGGGCCAAAAGACTACAAGGGACAGGCACAGGTCTTGTAAATCGAACCAATGTCTGCATGCCTCTCTTGGCTTGACTTCGCGAACGAAGATTCTATAGGGCTTGCCCACGTCGTCTGCAGGCATTTTCGTGGCTGCGGAGGCCAATCCGGGACAGGCAGGTACGACCGCAGTGGCTGCAGGGGAAGGTCTGTTCAGGGTTCTGAGTTACGACAGCTCTGTTTTTTCTTCTGAGCCGCTTGTCCTTAAGGTTAGCTCTGCGAGAGTCCTCAAAGGAGACGGCTGCCTTCTGAATGGTGGAGCGCCAGGTGTCACGGTCCGCAGCAAGCGAAGACCATTGGCGGTGGTCGATTTGGCAGGCACTAAGTGACTTCTTGAGACCGTCTTTGTATCTCTTCTTTGGTGCCCCTCTGTCTCGGTGTCCAGTGGCGAGCTCGCCGAACAGAGTGATCTTGGGTAGGCGATGATCCTCCATCCTGGAGACGTGCCCCGCCCAGCGAAGCTGTGTCCGCAGCAGCAAAGCCTCGATGCTCACAGTTTCCGCCTGTTCAAGGACCTCGACGTTGGTGACATAGTCACTCCAGTGAATGCTGAGGATGGTACGCAGGCAGCGCTGGTGAAAGCGTTCGAGGAGTCGTAGTTGGCTGCGGTAGAGGGCCCAGGACTCGGAACCGTACAGCAGGGTGGTGAGGACGACAGCTCTGTACACGCTGATCTTGGTGCCTTTTTTCAGCTGTTGATTGTGCCACACCCGCTTGAATAGTCGCCCGAAAGCACTGTTCGCTTTTGCCAGCCTGTTGTCCAGTTCCTTGTCCAGCTTGGCGTCTGACGTGATGATGCAGCCAAGGTAGGTAAACTGGTGTACAGACTTCAGTTCGGACTCGCCGATGGTGATGTGGGGAGGGCGATGCTCTTCCTTGGGTGCCGGCTGATGAAGGACCTCTGTCTTTTTCAGACTGACCTCAAGTCCAAAGAGCTGGGCGGCATCTGCGAAGCAGGACGTAATGCGCTGCAAGGCTCTCTCTGTGTGTGCAACGAGGGCAGCGTCATCAGCAAAGAGCAGCTCACGAATCAGTTGGTCTAGGGTTTTCGTGTGGGCCTGCAGTCGTCTGAGGTTGAACAGGCTGCCATCGAGACGATACCTGATGTACACTGCGTCGTCGTCGTCGAGGTCCACTGTGGCCTGCTTCAACATCATGCTGAAGAAGATGGTGAAGAGGGTCGGTGCCAGCACGCAGCCTTGCTTCACGCCGTTGCGAATGGGGAATGGTTCTGAGAGGTCACTGTTTAGTCTGACCTGGCCTTGCTGATCCTCGTGGAGCTGGACGATCATATTGAGGAACTTTGGGGGACAGCCTAGTCGCTCCAAGATCTGCCACATACCTTGCCTGCTCACAGTGTCAAACGCTTTTGTTAGGTCGACAAACGTTACGTACAGCCCTTTGTTCTGCTCGCGGCACTTCTCCTGAAGCTGTCTCAGCACAAAGACCATGTCGGTGGTACTCCTGTTGGCTCTGAAGCCACACTGGCCCTCTGGGAGGTGGTCTTCAGCGATGGCAGGTACTAGCCGATTCAGGAGCAACCTTGCGAGAATTTTCCCGGCAATGGACAGCAGGGTAATTCCACGATAATTAGAGCAGGCAGACTTCTCTCCTTTGTTCTTGTACAGGGTGATGATGACTGCATCACGGAGATCCTTTGGTAGTGTTCCTTTTTCCCAGCAGCAGAGAAAGAGGTCGTGGAGCTTGTTGTGCAGTGCTGGGCCTCCATGTTTCCAGATCTCTGGCGGGATTCCGTCAATGCCTGCTGCTTTGCCACTCTTGAGCTGGTGGATGGCTGTGAGGGTCTCTTCGGCGGTGGGCGGTTCGTCCAATTCAACCTTTAGTGGAAGGTGTGGGATTTGAAGGATGACTGTTTCTTGAACAGTGCGCTCAGTGCCGAAGAGGTCCTGAAAGTATTCCGACCAGCGGTTCAAGATGGAGGTATTATCTGTGAGGAGTGCCTGTCCATCAGCGCTTCGCAGGGGACTTTGTACCAGGTGCCTAGGGCCATACACTGCTTTCAGTGCTTCGTAGAAGCCCCTGTAGTCACCGTTGTCAGCGCAGAGCTGGGTCCTCTGTGCGAGTCTGGACCACCACTCGTTCTGGAGCTCTCTAAGCTTGAGCTGGAGACTGCTGCAGATGAGGCGGAAGGCAGACTTCTTCACAGGGCAGGAAGGCTGGGCTAGGTGGGCGTGGTGGGCGGCTCTTTTTTTTGCTAGAAGTTCCTGGATCTCTACGTCGTTTTCGTCAAACCAGTCTTTGTTCCTCTTTCTAGCAAAGCCCAAGACTTCCACAGAAGATTTTACAATAGCAGTTTTCAGTTGTTCCCAGAGTGTTTCAGGGGAGGAGTCTGCTGGATCAACTGTGTCTTTGAGCATGCGCTGTAAATCGGCCTGAAGGGCAGCTTTCTTGTCGTCACGCTGAAGGCTGGCAACATCCAGCTTTTTCTTGGGGGGGCCCCCTTTCTTGGGTTTCAGCTTGAGGCGGAGCCTGAGTTTGCAGCGAACAAGTCGGTGGTCAGTGTGGCACTCTGCGCTGGGCATCACTCTGGTGAGAAGGACGTCACTGCGGTCCCTCTGACGCACTAGGACATAGTCGATAAGGTGCCAGTGCTTGGAGCGAGGATGCATCCAGGTGGTCTTTCGACTGTCCTTTTGCTGGAAAGTAGTGTTGGTGATGACAAGTTGCTGTTCTGCACAGAGCTCCAACAGTAAGCGACCATTGTCATTGCAGTTCCCAACGCCATGCTTGCCGAGGACTCCTTTCCAGGCTTCAGAGTCTTGGCCCACTCTGGCGTTGAAGTCGCCAAGGATGATGACTTTGTCGTCTGCAGGGGTGCTCTGCAGGAGGCTGCGCAGGTCAGAGTAGAACTTGTCTTTTTCTGCAGGCTCTGCCAGGAGGGTTGGGGAGTACACACTGAGAAGGGTGACGTATTGCTGGTGTCTCAGTGGGAGGCGCATGGACATGATGCGGTCGGAGTGACCCGTTGGTAGGTTTTCCAACTTAGTCGCAATGTGGGTCTTCACCATGAAGCCCACGCCTGAGAGCCGTCTTTCTGATGCAGGCCTGCCTGACCAGTAGAGGGTGTAGCCAGCGCCAAGTTCTTGGAGGCTGCCTTCCTCCGGGAGGCGTACTTCGCTGAGCGCGGCGATGTCGATGTTTAACCTCCGCAATTCATGGGCAATGAGGGCGGAGCGACGTTCAGGGCGTCCGCTGTCTGCTATGTCGAGCATGGTTCGGATGTTCCAGCATGCTACGTTGAGTCCGGTCGTGGTCGTCATGAGAGTGGATCCATTGTTTTTTCTTGTTTTCTGACCGCATGAGAAGATGCCCGTTGACCGCGGCTAGCCAACTGGGTTACGAGGGGATGAGCTTTGGTTAGGCCACCTTTTCTAGGCCCCTCTCCGTGTGGAGCAAGCAGTGCTGTCCCTAGAGAAGGCTGCTTGGTCGTTCAGGGTGTGCCGAGTGACGTTGTCATCCCCATGTCAACATCAGGCGACCAATATCCTGAACCGCCTGCATGCAGGTTTGAGACTGCGGCTTCCAGTGACATCTTTCACCTGCCGTTTTGCCCCTTGCCCATCGCTACAGGACTTGGAAAGTTCAGTGTCATAGTCCGTGGGCGTTTCCTAAAGCCTGCGCGGTGGAGCTTTTTGGTGGAGTGCAGTGTGCGCAGTACTGGCCCCACCCTTTAAACCCTTGGTTCGTTTGCCATGGCCTAGCAAACTGGGACGGTGGCATCGAGGTCCTCGGGTCGTAGGTTTTATATCAGACTGTCCTTGTCTTAGTCTCTGGCTCAAAAGCCTTCCCCGGAGACACGGGGGCTTTGATGTCAGGGGTTTCCTCCCTTAGCCTTTCCGCAGCCAAGCGGCCAAGCCTGCAAGGCAGCAGGGGACTCGTGGGGGCCGGGGTCGTCTATGTCCCGTGCAGATGTGAACATCTGCCCACTGCCCAGACGGTGACACCAGAGGAGAAAAATCCAACGCCGGAACCCGGTATCGAACCTCGCACCTTTGGCATTGGAGGCAGACGCCTTAACCACTGCGCCACTTCCCCGTCTGCATGCAGAAAGGGGTGAATTATGCTGTGTGTGCATGTAGATTATATAAACATTTGTAGAGCTACCTATTTTGGCGTGTTTATTACTTAGACCAGTGCTCTGTGCCCATTCTCAACCAGGAGTGAGCAGAGTCAGTGATGCCAAAGGAGTGGTGAAGGCGGTGGAGGAGGATAGAGTGGTCTATGGTTTCGAAGGCGGCAGAGAGATCGAGTAGCGTAAGAAGGGAGATGTTGCCCGAGTCGGTGGAGAGAAGCAGGTCGTTTAGGATATGTAGAAGGGTTGTTTCAGTGCTGTGATGTTTGCGATAGACAGACTGGAAGGGACTGAGGAGGTTGTTGTCGGCGAGGTGGAGGTTGAGCTGGTTGAGGACAACCTTCTCAAGAAGCTTGGACAGGAAAGAGAGATTGGAGACTGGGCGGTAGTTCTTGAGTTCGTTTGGGTCGAGGTTGTGTTTTTTTAGGAGAGGACGGACAATGGCGGACTTGAAGATATCGGGGACGAAGCCATTCTCTAGAGATGTGTTGATGATGTCGGTGATGAAGGGCAAAAGTTTTGGAAGGCCGTCCCGGTAGAGAGAAGCTTGGAGGGGGTCTAGTTCGCAGGTTTTGAAAGGCATGGACTTTATGGTCTTGAGAACTTCATCCTGAGAGACGGGGCGGAAGGACGAGAGGGGAGTGCCGGAAAAGGGGGGGGGGGTGGGGGGGTCAGGAAGGCAAGGCGGTGAAGGCAGAGTGTCGAGTGTGTTGCGCAGAGTTTGGATTTTGTCGGAGAAATAGGTGGAAAAGCGGACGGGAGTTCTTCTTTGCTGTGTGTGTTGGGAAGAGGAGAGTCTTTAGAAGTGCCTAGGAGTGTGTTCATGGTAGCGTAGAGGGTTTTGGAAGAAGTGGATTCCAGGATTTTGTTTTGAAGATGTTTTCGTTTGGAGTCGGAGATCATTCTGCAGACTTTGGATCTGGTGGTTTGGAAGATCTGTCTGTGAACGGTGAGGTCAGATGAGCGCCAGCGGCGTTCCGCTTGTCGGCGCTCGCGCTTGGCCTCAGCTATGTCGTCAGTGAGCCAGGGGGAGGGGAGTCGGCTGGGTATGGAGCAGGTGGTGACAGGGGCATGGCTGTCTAGAAGTTTTCGAAGGGAGGAATCAAAATGGGATGCAAGATCGGGAGAGGCGGCGGGATCCAAGAGAAGGTCAACAGCTTCATCGAAGAAGCTCTCTCGGTTGACAGATTTTAGTTTGCGACGAGAGACAAAGAGCTTGGGTTTTTTTCGGGGGAGGTAGGTTGAGGGCGACGAGAATAGCGAGGTGGGAAGGACAGAAGAGGTGTCAGAGTCGAGGAAGAGTTGATCGGAGGTGCGGGTGATGATCCAGTCGAGGGTGTGGCCGAGTCGGTGGGTGGGTTTAGTGATGTGTTGTGTAAGATTGTGGTTTGAAAGTGACGTGCAAAGGCGTTTTGTGTCAGGGTGGTCGGGTTTGTCGAAGTGGAAGTTAAAGTCGCAAAGAAGGATGTGTTTTCCGGGTCGTGTGCTATAGTGGTCGAGGAGGAGGTCGAACTCGGTGAGGAACATGGAGTTTGTGAGTTTGTTTTGAGAGCTTGGGGGGGTGGGTGGGGGGGTGGGGGGTGGGCGATAGATACATGAGAAGATGAGGGACTGGCCGTGGAGTGTTGCTACGGCCTCGACAGATTCAAAGGAGGGATGAGCAAAAGGGAGAGACTGAGAGAAGGAGAAGTGAGCAGAAAGACAGTCCCTGTAGATGATGGCAATGCCACCCCCTCTCATCAGATATGCTGGCCTGATCGGGTGCTACTGATGTACGCGCTGCGGGTGACTTTGCTTGTATGTCTCCCTGCACAGACAAGTGTTTGTTTTCTGTAGCCTGCAATTAAAGCAATTAACAGAATTTCAGCTCATCCACATTAAAGTAATTAACATGTAACTGCTTTATACTAAGAGTCTTATACAATTATTATATAAATGTGCGATTCACTTAGAAGAAAGCGTGCAATACAAATATCTTCAGTATCCGCACAAAAGATTTGACATGGACAAGCTGGAAGTCTTTCGTGTGTAGTATATCACCGATCATTATGCATGTACGTATACGAACTGCAATTTATAGATTGAATTCAAATCAGCAGTAGTGTAACACTATAAGCTGGTTGATGAGAGCCAAGCCTGCTTCGCGACTGCCCCCTCCCCACACTCACCCAACAAACACACACAAAGCACACACACTAAACTTTTATCTTCATCTACCTAAAATATTCAGAATATGATACTGTGGCTTAACTCTCTCGCCAGTTGCAGCTTCATTGCAAGGACATTTCTGTGCTTCTTTTCCGCTGCGATGGACGGTGTTGGTGACGTGCCGATTGGCCGGACGCTTGGAATGGCTCCGGCTTTTATTAACAAGCACATTATCGTCCTTTTATTTCCCTTCTGGAAGTCTCTGCGAGTGGAACGGACGAAGCGGTCCCGCGACGACCACAAAGTCTGATCTGAGGGGTATGTGCGGAGAGACCTTTCTTCGGTTGCTCTGTTGCTGCATCCACCAACAACACAAACTTGCCCCGGCATGTTTCTAGATGACCACACAAAGAGTTCGCTCAAAACTGAAAACGACACAAATATCACAGTGTGCAGTCCACGTGTTGGCGCTTCGACAAACGGGAACAGAGCGGACCCAGCGTGTCAGGTTTGTGACGTCATGTCACGTGACTTTTCCGAAAATTGCCTTTTTTTTGTTTTTTGGGTTTTTTTTTTTGTTGGGAGGCCAGGTTTTAGTTTTGTTAATATCAAAGTATCTACGCAAAGGCAAAATACACCGTGCGCATATTTCCATTCCTTGTGGGGTTTTTTTTCAGTTGGATAAATATATTTTATATCACAAAATGACAGTATTTCATGATTTCATGAAATGTAGCTGGGCACCCAACAGCTACACTTTAAGTTAGAAACATGAAACACGACGTTTCAGACCAAATATCCTTCTTTTCGGTGATATGGAAACAACGTAGAACAGTAACCCAACGTTGTGTGTATATGTATGTTTTCGCGATTTGAGAGGAGAGAGAGAGAGAGAGAGAGAGAGAGAGAGAGAGAGAGAGAGAGAGAGAGAGAGAGAGAGAGAGAGAGAGAGAGAGAGAGAGAGAGAGAGAGAGAGAGAGAGAGAGAGAGAAAGAAAGCGAGAGAATCACCACATAGAAATAAATAATACTAAAACAGGGGGCATTTTCGCGATTATATCCGAGATACGCCGGATTATACACTGCATCGTAAAGCAAATAACTCAGAGAAGAAAAGCAATTGACAGACAGCCGTAATGTAAAATGAGAATAACCAACAAAAGATGGAAAGACGCTTTGAGAGGACGAGCACAAAGAAGTTTACTAAAGTACTGAACATGGAGGCAAATAGTAATGTTATCAACTGCATCCTGAAGATAAGTAATGCATTGCCCTTCTTCTTTGTTTGTCTACTTTTATATTTAAAAAAAAAACATAATTTAAACTGCACATTTAGTGAACTGTGTTGTGCTCGTCCCATCAAAGCGTGTTTCTTATTTTGTTGGTCTTTTCTTGACAGAGAAAAGATGAAGTACACAGTTTTTACTTAGAAACTGGAGTGGAAAAGCGAAACATTTTTTTTAGGAGTCGCAATCTGAAAGAAATAATTGTTTGCTGGTCTGTGATTTTGCACCTTACAGCTACAGTCCTAAGGTCCAGAATTACAGGCCAGCATACATCTGATACAGCACTGTCGTTTCATTAGAAAAATACCCGGACTGCTATTTCATTGTGATCTTAGACAAGAATTTAAAGCGACTTTCTCCAGTACTTTCAGTGTCAACTTTCGCCAATAAAACGGGTTTTCATTTATTATCTTGCGTCAACAAAAACTTTCATCCATCTTTTTACCGGCTCATGTGAGTAGACACTCGAAATATAGGTATCCGTAGTGCTTTTTCACCCATTGGGAACTTACCGACATAATAAATAAGGAAAAGAAGGACCCAAAAATTCTTTACACGTTCGAAATTCAAATTGTAGAATCAATAAACAGTTATGTTAGTCTCTTGGTGCAGAGTTCACGAAAAACCAACACCAAAAAAAAACATGTGCAAAGAGATATTGCGAGCTGTTAACTGATTCGAGACGTGCCGCCTCCGGATACGCGGCATAAGTCGCGTATCCGTAGGCGACACGTCTCGAATGAGTTAACCTTTAAACATGATGATGATGATGATGATGATTTCATGACCTGTAGCACTACTAACTCCTGCTGAAAAGTGTGTACACCATTTTCTTAGACCCAAGTGGAATCAACAAAGTACGCCATGACAGTCTAGGGGAGCGTATCGATGGTACTCATATTCGAGTATGAGGGAGTATAATCATAAAGTTACACATTTATGTTTTCGCGAAAGGTTTGGCAATTCTTTGTGCCCTGTGCCAGCAATAACCGTCGGGGAAAAAAACTGCTAGAAATAGCGTTCAACTAGCCAGGTCTTTCACGAAGTCTGCAAGCAGATGAACATGAGGCAGTGTCACGACGGGACAACAAATAGGTATATGCCGTCTGACATTGTAGCGCACAATGTTTTTTCTCTCCAGATATTTCCGGAAAAACGCCGGCGTTTCTGTACCACTATATGAACAAATATCATTAACTTATTTAGTGCCAGTTGACCTAATATTGGCTATTTTTACCTAACTTCTATGATTTGTTGATTTTGCTGTACAGTCGTAAAAAATTGGTGAAAAGACGAGAGCAGGCCATTTTTAAAAACTTAATTCAACCCCAACGGGAAATGGCCAAATTTCAACATCGAGGTCAAGCATGCAAACTTGGTGTATGCCTGCGCTGTTTCAGGTTTGAAAACGTGGTCAGCTTACTCATTCACGTGAAAACGGATCTTTCTGATACTGGGCTGATTATACCTGGGACACATTTAGGGATGTAAATAAGTCATTTCGTGAAAAGAAAAATCCTTTTTACGACTGTCGAGCAAAACTGACACATTGTTCGAGTTTCTTCAAAGTAAATCATATTGGGTCAACTGGCACTGAATGATGCTTGTTCTAAGATCGGTACAGAAAAGTGGTCATTTGCATATGTGCGAAAAACTTTGTGCGCTCCGATGTCAATCGACCTATAGAGTCGGAAATAAAGTGAGCGACACGCGCCTCAGAACCCAGCTGCATTAACCCATTTAGCCCCGAGTCTCTACAGCAGGAGTTAGATTGACCATGATAATTGAAGGGTAGTGCCAGATTAGCTTGGCGCCTTCAGGCGCTAAGCTAATCTGGCACTACCCTTCAATTATCATGGTCAATCTATCTCCTGCAACTGGTACATAGTCGTTAGGCAACACCTCCCAAATCTGAGAAATGGGACCTTGGGGCTAGAAGGGTTAACATACATGTGTACACGTCCTGTTCACTACAAGTCGCATCATATTACCTGTTTATCGTGTACACACACATCACCAAGAGACATTTAGATAAAGCATCAAAGCAAGACACTCACGGCATTAACACCTCGAAAATTTGAGAAATGGGACCTTGGGGCTAGAAGGGTTAACATACATGTGTACACGTCCTGTTCACTACAAGTCGCATCATATTACCTGTTTATCGTGTACACACATCACCAAGAGACATTTAGATAACGCATCAAGGCAAGATACTCACATTAAAGATGCGGTCAATCAGTGGCGTTCGTTTCCATTGGTATCTACTATTTCCAAGCGACCTTACCCAGAAGATGTTTATTTCTCAAAGGCGAAAATTCCACTAATTCAGATCTCTTCAGATAAACAGGGCGGTTACGAAACGAACCATACCGAGTGCTCAATACATTCTAATTATCTTCATGACGGTAAACGCATGGTACTTGGCGGGTTCGACTCGACGGTTATGAAATGTCTATACTCGAAGTAATGTCATTGAAACGCTGTAAAAAATAAAAATAATATATATATTTTTTTAAGTCCACACATAAGATAGCGTGTACTTTCTACGCATCTTGAAAGCGAATGTAATAATAGTTGCAGAGAGGCATAGATCCACACGCGCCCCCGCTTTCAGCGGGGGATCGTGAGGATCTATGTCTCTTACTATTTTTTACCTCTTTTTGACCTCTGTGTCTCTTGCTACTAAAATTGTAAAGACTACATTTAGCCCGCGTATGAGTGCATACCTACACTCCTGAGACGATTCGAAGATCACTTTGGTGCTGAAATCCTGATGAGTGGAAGTGCAAACTAACAGAATGATGTAATGCAATACAATATCGGTCACAGTAAACGCGTTCTGAAATGGATCGACCAAGGGTTGTGCCACGTCATCCTGGCGCCCGATGACCAAGGTTTACCGTCAATACTTTCGGCTTATCCATCTTGCTACGACAAAGATTTACACACACACACACACACACAAAATTTGTTTTAGTTGTTTCATCAAAACCCTCAAGGAAACTTCACAAAAGTTGCTGCTATCAATAGTTAGATAGTAAAAGTTAGATTCTGCTTGTCCGTTTACCCCTTGACTGCCGAGAAAAAGTGAACTATGATCTAACTGCAAGAGGCATAGATACTCAAGAGCCACTGTAATTGCGGGGGATCATGAGGATCTTTGTCTCTTACTGACACCACTTTAAATTCGTGTTCCAGGGGTGACTGGATCTCTTTGGCGTTGAATTAACGAAAATTGCAGAATCACAGTCTGCAAAGACTGGCAAGTGCGGGTGTTAAATGCATGTCTTGCTACAGTACAAATTAAAATAATAATAATAATAATAATAAAAGAATACAAGGAAACAGCAAAAAAATCGTAAATCCTAAAGCCGGTAAAAAAAAATTTTTTAAAAGCAAATCGTGTACCTTTGGACGCAAGCAAGCGAATGAACCCGGCTTTGCGTGTGATGTTGGCGGTTTTTGTCGCGATGATTCCTACAGGCTAACCGCTAACAACACAAAGGGTTAAAAGCGCCAACAGACATACGATATCGCATGTGTGTTCGTGGCTTAATTTAATCCACTGTTTTCGTGAAAACACATGCAGTTTTGACCCACTTCTGATTTACAAACAACTGTAATTTTCATTCAGTCGTATGTGTTTCAAACTGTCACGATAAATGGGTACCAACCATTTCTGTAGAAATCTGGGCCAACAATTATTTACCAATCGAAATGTAGGCCTAAGTCATATCTGCGCAAAGATCCAGTCGTGAACTAATGAGCACTGCTGATATCTAGGCCAACGCTAATTTAACCAATCGATTTGTTAGTTTGTTTCAGTCTCACGCACTAATCGTGAGTCACGCAGTTTAATAGCCATTTAGACCAACAAACGTTAACCAATTGATTGTGTATGTTACGCTTTCATTGTGATCCAGTCAAATCAGCAAATAATTATGTACAATAAGTTAACTAAAGGAAGTACCGAATGTCACTGTAAGTGCCATCCGAATATCTTTCTTAATTTAACTAGCTGAATTATCAAACTTGAGCGCGTCCCACAGTTATGATTCGTTCATACGAGCGTTGTTAGACTGAAGTGGCCAAAGCTGTGGCAGCATAAAGCAATTTAAAAAGTCCCCCGGCGTAACGTTTTCACGGCTACAAATCGGGCAGAACATTATTAAGTGACACGAGACTCAGGCCAATTAGAGAACGTGGAAGGTTTTGAGTCGAAATTATGACAGTTGCATTAGATGACGATCTATTGTAGAAAGGCGTATGTTAACCCCCATTGTGCATACAGCCACGGGTACTGTTAACCCTTTCAGAAAAGACTTTTTTCTCAGGCAGTCAACCCTTTCGTTAGTGAAAGAGACATAGAACCTCATAAGCCTCCGCAGTTGCGGGGCTTATGAGGTTCTATGTCTTTTGCTGGCCACATTTTGTTTTATTTAATTCGGCGTCCTTATTGTTGTTTACGTTCTGTTTTTCTTAGAAGAAATCAACGAAAAAAGAAACACGCTGAAAAAAGACAAGTACAATACTATTTATTAATATTTTTCAAAAAGAAACAAACAAGCATGCAATCCGCTACTTATTTTGTCAGTGTGAAGAAGCTAAGTCAAGCTAAGTTTTTCTGTTTTTATCGGTCTTTGTAAAGGGGCCCTCCGAAAGTCTTTCTTGCTCTTGAAATATACGCTACATAAACACACTGTAGTAGTAGTAGTAGTAGTAGTAGTATCGTCATCGTCATCATCATCATCATTACTGTTATTGTTATATTATTATAATCATCATCATTATTATATTATTATCATCATCATCATCGTCGTCGTCATCATCGTCATTATTATTATTATTATTATTATCATTATTTTTGTTGTTATTATTGCAGTATACATATCAATACTATTGTCTCTCATATATCACGAGCAGACTATTTGTTTAAAACTGAAATGTTTAATTTTGAGGAAAAAAATGTCTGCTTTAATTATCTCATTTCTTTCTCTGCAAACATGCACCAAACCTGCCTCCTTATATCATCATTATAATTACTGTTTTTCTGTCTCCGTTAAAAGCAGCAGCTCTGCAAACATTTATAAACATCTCGTTTCTGAGTCGTAAAAAAAAATTCAAATAGTTTCTAAAATTCCTCCATGTACCAATAATAATATAACTTCATTTTGAGCCAACTGGTCCCCAGACTCGCCTTTGACGGGATACTTACACACGATGGATCGACAATGATTACTCAAGGGTAGTCCCTGATTAGCTTGGCGCCTTCAAAGCGCCAAGCTAATCCAGCACTATCTTTGCGCAATTATTTACGATTTTACACAACTCACCCGAAAATTAGAATCGTCTGCAAAACAATACGTCTAGATTTCAGGGGATGGATCGAGAACGACAATTAAAGGGTCGATCCGTGTCTCTGAGTGTTGACGACGGAAGGGCGTGAGTTGACCACGCCTTCCTCTTATTCGTTTAGTACGGGGCCAAGAGGCCCTTCGGCAAAATTGTAAGACGTCAAGTGCAAAAAAAACAAACATCATTGTATCTTATGACACGTTTTAACAGGACAACCACGGGAGCGTACGTCTTTGTCTCGGGTGTCTTGTCCCGGCCCTGCCCGCATAGTATACAATAATTCTAAAATAACAATGTTCACGTAACTTATTAAAATTAGCGCTTTCACGGCTGCGGAGAAAAGCTGAACTGAACTGAAAAACTGAACAAGACTCAGCGGCAAGAGACATAGATCCTCATGAGCCCCCGCAGCCGCGGGGGCTCATGAGGATCTATGCCTCTTGCTGGCACCGAATTCTGAGTGTGTGTGTGGGTGTGTATGTGTGTGTGTGTGGGTGTGTGAGCGTACGTGCGTGCGTGCGTGTGTGTGTGTGTGTATGTGTGTGTGTGTGTGCCTCTATGCGCGCGTGTGGGTGTGTCTGTATGAACCATAGGGGCCTGACGAGTAGTGCTTCGGCTAAATGCAAATCCGCTGCGCCACCGCGTGCGCGCGACCACCGCGTAAATAGACATATCGCAATTAACCTACAAAGAAAGAAAACTTCAAAACAACTTCTCCCAATTATTATGACTTTTATGCTTGTGCCCAGAGTAGGTTTTCCGGACTAGTAAAACGCCAGGACCTAGATACAGCCTATTTTTTTTTTGCTGTGTCGTCAACTCTTTCGCCCGTTTAAATTAGTCTATGAATTATTTTTCTGAAATCATCGTAGGTACACCAACGAGAGGGTTATTCACATGAAATACGCAAGCAAGAGGCATGGATCCTCATGAGCCCCCGCAATTGCGGGGGCTCATGAGGATCTATGCCTATTGCATCAGGACTGGTCGCTCAGTGGGCCAGCAGAGGAAAGGGATAGCGCAAAACCCCTGTGATCGATCGGTAACTCAATACAAACTGGCGATTTTCTGGTTTGAAGTTGATAGCTCCCGCTAAAGGGCCTTAATTGCGGACTTACAGAGGGCGGAGTATAATGTTCGTCTTGTCTTCTGCTCGCATCAAAGGACTTTCAGTTTAAAGTCTCAATGTGCCTGTCGTGAGTGTTCGTGACCAGTCAGGAAGAGATCGACCTGAAGACGTTTTGCCTGCCGGGACTACCATAAAAGCACTTTGTTTGGTTCGACGAAACTTTCAGCGGTTTTTTCAAAGAACATAGTCAATGTTTCAATATGCGTCCCATTTACGAGTTAATAATTTGAAATACCCCGCTAAAATACCACGATGAAATACCCCGTTGTCTTATTGTAAAATGGCGAAAGGGCCTACATTTTTCACTGTTGAAAAGACAGCTGTCCAGGTTTATGTGTTGAGGCTGTTGTTAAACGGTGATATTTGAGCTAAATTATATCAGAGGAATCTGGGGGGAAATGGAGAAGAATCCAACCTTTGGATTCTCTATTCACTGGGCAGGCTTTTCGGGACTTTAATGTCCGATAGACACTTGAAGAAAATAACATTTATTTCCAAATCAGCACGCGCCAGTCCACGTGCTTTGAATTATGTCAGGAAACCCGTCTATAAATTCTGGAGTCCAACATTGTTCATAGTTTAGAACTTTCAGAATGTAGGTGGACTTTCGTGCAAACCGTAGACTCCAGTTCTATTTGGGTCCCGTGTTATACAAATGTAGTGATAATAATTCTTACTTTTGCACGCAGCATGTAACAGAAAAAAAACTTAATTTTTATGAACTTCTAGGAAAGGATTGCGCTAGGTCTGTACTAGAAATTTTGTTAATGAAAACACACAGTGTGGAAACCTGCAAGAGGCGCAAAAATTGTTGGAAACTTTTTAGAAATTGGTTTAGTCATATGGAGAGAGAATCAATGATTTTTTTTGCCAAGAGTTTCGTGCCCCTGACTGGCTCCGAGCGCCATGGCGCTCGGAGCCAGTCAGGGGCACAAAACTCTTTGCAAAACGGGTTCCCTCGCCTTGTTGTTTAGACTTCTTGCTTTACGGCCCGACCTCCTTTTCTTCTTTGTCTGTTCTGTGTCTGGTTACAGAAGTCAAGTTTTAACCCGAAAGCATATTAACCCACTCATGACCGTAAAATAAGAGATTGTTTCTTGGTTTGGTCGAAGAGGTTTCCCCCGAAGTGCAATCAGGCAAAGCCTGACTGCACTTTTGGGGGAAAACCCTTCGGAAAAAATGTCAACCAACAGCAGACAAAGACGTCTACTATTCAGATTTCTGACGGAATCAAGGTGACGAGTGAAGAAGTAGAAACAGAACATCACACAGTATGTCGAAGGAAGGGTATCCCAACCAAACCTTAATTTACGCAATGGCAGGACATTATTGGAACCAGAATACCTTCCACGCTAACGCGAATGACACTGTTACAAATTCTCCTGCTAAAATCAAGCCGCCTTTTCAACTGCCTGCGCACTTTTCCGGCGTGGTTTCGCCTCAAATGTGGCAGGTGTTTCTGGACTATTTCACAAAGGTCAGCTTCTTCGTCGTGATCCTGGGAACCTTGTGCAGCGCTCTCAACGTGTTCATGTACGACCAGCAGCAAAGGCGGAGCCAGAAGGCGGCGAAGAAACGCGAGGCGCACGTGTCATTTCTGATCGCTATCTCTGTGGGAGACGGCCTGTTCACGTTCAGCAAGGTGCGTACAGCAGCGCTGATGATGGTGTTCAGGAAGGCTACCTGCAAGCATTTGACAGTGAACGGTTGTACAGACACTAAGCCATATCAAGACAGATATACCGCAAGCACTTTAGCCAATGGTTTATGTTAGGATTAGGAACTCGAAGCCTGATAAGCTCAGAGATGCTGCAAGCCTTTTTACTTATATAATAGTTTGGATTAGAATCGTTTTTAAGATTTGGATGTTTGCTTATTCATGGTGTATGCGGTTGTCTTACTCCTGTACACATCGAGAATGTTTTCGTTGTCACAAATACGACCAGTTCTGCCGTTATATGACATAAACCAAAATGTCCATTTTGACAAAAGCGATATTTTCATTGTTATTAAATGAGCATCTCGCTTTTCTAAAAATAAAAAAAAATCGCTTTTCTCAAAATGTACATACTGGCTTTTGTCGCATAACCGCAGAGTTAGCTAGTTATTAGTTATTAGGGTTTAACGCCGTACAAGCGACTATTTCACTGCAGACAAATAAAACTAGCTAAAAGTCACAATAGAAAGCAACTTTAAAACATTTCATTTCTTAAACTCATTCGAGACGTGCCGCGTCCGGACACGCGTCTTTAGCCGTGTATCCGGAGGCGGCATGTCTCGAATGAGTTAATTTGATGATAGTGATGACGACGACGACGATGATAATGATGATGAAGATTATAATGATCACGATCATATGGCGATGACCACATCAATAATGATAATGAGATAAGAATGAAGATTGTTAATAAATGTCGTAGCACCTGTGCAGGTGGTGAGCTACCTGTTCGACTACCTGGCCCCTGACGACACGTACCTGCAGGCCCACAGCGACACCATCCTGGACGTCTACGCCATCACAGCCTTCCGGAGAGCCGCCGTCTGGATGAACGCCCTGGCCTCTGTGGAACGATTTTTAACCATCGCCTTTCCACTGGGTAAGGTCCTTTAGACTCATTCACTGCCGGGACACGCAAACGCTAGCCGAATGCAAAAGCCACAGACCCTCATGTGCCCCCGCAGTTGCGGGGGCTCATGAGAGTCTGTGTCTTTTGATGGCCTAATTTATCCCCGTCTACTACCAAAAGACAAACACGTAACCTTTGCGGACAAAAGGCATTGAGGTCTCGTCGGGGTTACCAGAGGGCACAATGTTTGACATCGAATATATATGCAGTAGTTTCGTAAACATCCATTAACCCGGTAAGCAAAGGTCCTCAGGCCGACTTCCGCCTCAGTGAGCCCGTGCACGGCGGCCGTCGTCGGCCCGATGTTCTATTGCTTACCCTCACGTGCCGCATATGGATACGCGGTAAACGAAGTCCACGTACGCAGAGACGGATCAGTTACCTCCCGAGGGAGGAGGCGGTTGAGGTGGGGCGGGAGGTGTCAAACTTTTTGTTGGTACTTTTAACCTGAGACAGACACTTTGCCTGAAAATCAGAAAGCTGGGGGATGGGGCGTGTGCAGTGGGGGGGGGGGGGGGGGGCGGTGTATGTGTGGCTTTTAGCACATCTACCGACTCAAATTACAAAATGTACAAGGAGCAGGTAACTTTGATATAGGTTTGTAGGTTTTTGGGTGTTTGTTTTTTTTGGGGGGAAGGGAGGAGGATGGATATATGCGGGGGGGGGGGGGGGGGGAGGGATCCGGAACCGCTCAATACCCAAATCCGCTCTCCGCGTTCGAGACGTGCCGCGTTATTGAAGCGATTAAAGGTCGCATATGTACACCATCAGTCTTGCTGTCCTTACATACAATTTAGACATTATTATTATATTATTATTATTATTATTATTATTATTATTATTATTATATTATTATTATTATTATATAATTATTATTATCTTCATCATAATCACCATCATCATCATCAACAATAACGAAACCAAAAACATTCCCTTTATTCTCATTTCCCAGGCACGGCATCCCACGTGTTTAAGAGAGCGCCATCTCCAGTCATCACCGTGGTTTTCATCGCCTGCTGCCTGGCCCACATCTTCGTATTCTTTGAGTTCACCGTCGTTCAGGGCGCCAACGGCAAGTGGTCCCAGACCGTCACTCCCGTCAGAGCCGCCAACGAGGACATGTTTGAGTCCATCAAGAACGCTGTCCGTATCGTGTTCTTCTACATCCCGCTGTTCGGTTCTCTCGTCATGAATCTGATGCTCATGGCTGCACTCAAGAGACACGCCGCCAGCAAAAAGGTGAATCGTGTACTAGTCTGTGATTTTGGACCTTACGGCTTTCAGCCGTAAGGTCCAAAATCACAGACTAGCACTGCTTTGCGATTTTTGTTTTTACAAAAATCTTTCAAACTAGGATCGCGTTCTTCTGCATACCGTTTTCTGGTTCTCTCGTCATGACCTTGATGCCTATATGGCTGCGCTCAAAGAGACACGCTGCCCGCGAAATAGTAATATCGCTTGCGTGAATCTGTGTGCTAGTCTGTGATTTTGGACCTTAGGCCTCACGAGCACCTACCGTCGTTAACCTAATTAGGCTCTTCTGTTCAACTATCGTGGCAATCCATCTCCCGCTGTATTATGCCAGGTGGTGAAGAGTTTAACAAATATATGTCGCGTGAAGGCAAATGGCAAGAAGTCCATTGTTTGTGAAAAGCGAGATTTTCAGTGTCAGAAAATGAAACCCTAGCTTTTCACTAAAATAAACTTACTTCCTTATTTGTTCAAACTTGTTTCTGCCTTCACAGGGCAGACATATCCTCTCAGTTCCTGACGTATTTCTTACGAATTGTCGTCGTCTCTTGACGTCAGGGTATGAAAACGTCACGCGGCGGCGGTGACGGGAAGGACGGTGCAGGTGATGACGCCAAGAACAGCACGGAAGCCAAAGCGGCTAAACTTATCCTGGCCCTGACCTTGACCTTCTTCTTCATGGCACTCCCCAGCACTCTGAACGCCACCGTGGCGACCTTCACCCCTGACTACGGCGTGCCCAAGAAGGAGCTGTTCCTGTATGGGATTCTGCTCAACGTGTTCAACCTGGTCATGTACCTCACTCAGGTGTGTATGAGGGGTGGGTGGGTGGGTGCGTCAGTAGATTGAATGGATAGATGGATGGATAGATTGGAGGTCCTTGTTGCCGACGTCGGCCCGACGGTCTTTCGCTAAGGATGTTTGAAAGGTGGGACTAGGGGGAGTGTATGAATGGGCGAGAAAGAGGGAGGGAGGAAGGGATAGAAAGGTATAGGTGAATGAAGAGATGAGGGTAAGGGGAGGGAGAAAGGGAGGGATTGGTGGAGTGGAGTGGACGGACAGATGGATGAATGCAAGGATGGATGGATAGACGGATGGGTGGATGTATGGATGTGTAGACCGGTGCGTTTATGGGTGAATTCACTAAGCAAGAGGTCCTCTGCACGATATGATGACAGCGCGCTTACTGGGGATGAGTGAACTGATAGAGTGAAAGTTATCCCACTTAGCAAAGGTCATCGGGCCCACTGCGGCCATCTTAGGCCAGACGGTGTTTGGCTACTGGGGATGTAGGAAAGTGGATAGAGGAAGAAAAGGGGATGAATGGAAAAAGTGGGTAGATAGGTGGAGGGAGAGAGAGGGGTAGCGGATGGATGGATGAGCTGGTGTAGATGAAATGCAGGGGCGGTAAGACAGGAGCAAAAAGTGAGAGTGGGGGGGGGGGGGGAAGAGTGGAGGGGGAGGAGAGGTAGACATTGAAGATGTTGATGGGCAGGCAGATGGACGAGGCACAGACCGGAGTGGATTGAGGGTGTGGTTTACCGGAGGAACGTTAGGAAAAAGTGATGGACGGGTGGACAAATGGACAGACAGATTAACCTACAGCCGTTGAAGGGTAGTGCCAGATTAGCCTGGCGCCTGAAAGGCGCCAAGCTAATCTGGCACTACCCTTCAAACTATCATCGTCTCCTGCAAATAAATAATTGAAACTTCCTTCACACAGGTGGTGCTACTAGTCATCAGCGTGGCGCTCAGTCACCGCTTCCGGGCCGCCCTCGCCGCCATCTTGTGCAGGTGCAGAAAACTCCAGCCGTCCCTACAAGAAGGAAACAAGAGTTCTTCCGCCTTGTCCAGCGGAATGACTTCAACGAGTTCGGTTCCCAGCGTTTCTGGCTAGAGCAGAAACACCGATGTGGGAATTATTGAATAGTTGAAACAATGTTCCACGCATCTCCGGCAAACTACATTCCGAGGTTAAAGCTACGCTTCCATAAACACGAATCCCATACGAATTCGATCGGAATCCGAAGCGGGTGCGAAACAAAAAAAGTTCAAGTTCGTGTCGTGCAAGTCCTTTTCATGTTCATGTTCATTTGCCCGATGCGGAAACGAAGAAAAATGACTGATTTTTTTTTTTAAAGGAAAATTGCATTGTCGTATCGGGTTCGGAACGTATTGGTGTCGGATTCGTGCTGATGGGACCGTAGCTTAAATCTGATTTGAACACCGAAATCTTTGGAGCGCCTCTTCCACTGCTATTGAAGAAGGAGCGAGTTTCAAACGTTACACGTGAGTCCTTCAGCGAAAACTACGTTGCAGACGCGGGAGATGGATCAAACTATAATAAAGATGAATACATTTCCATATTGTTCTCACCAGTTCTGCCCAGTTTCTGTAAATTCATTCGAGACGGTGTACATTCGGATGCGCGGCTTCATTCGAGACGGGCTACATTCGGATGAGCGGCTTATGCCGCGCATCCGAATGTATCACGTCTCGAATGAGTTAACGGTCATGATAGTTCAAAGGCAGTGCTATAGTTCTTTAAGGCTGGGATGGCGACAAGCTAATCTGGCACTGCCTATGAATTGTCATAATTACTGAGTTTGAAAGTGTTTAACCTGTCGATGTGTGCAGAAACTCAGCGACGTGAACCCAACGGCGTGTGTGTGTGTGTGCGTGTGTGCGTGCGCGTGTGTGTGCGTGTGTGTGCGTGTGTGTGTGATCTGGGAGGCACATACAGAGAAAGAGAGAGAGAGAGAGAGAGAGAGAGAGAGAGAGAGAGAGAGAGAGAGAGAGAGAGAGATGATGATGAAACGTTTTTATTCAGGATAAAAAGTTTTAGGCATAGCAATGCCTATCTTCCAAACTGTCCTGCTACTCTACACATATAAAAAAAACATCAGACGATACAGCAAAAGATAAAACACATATAAGTAAAGAGAGAGAGAGAAAGAGAGAGAGAGAGAGAGGCACAATACGCAAAGAAGGATAAAACAACAGTGGTCATTTTGTCGGTTTTATTCGAGACACACCGGATACCATATGCCCCCAAGACATTGTCCTTCTTGTCGGTTTCTCTAAGTTGAAGAACGAAGTATAACCCCTTCCCTGCCACTGTAAGTACACTGTACGTACATAACCCCTTCCCTGCCACAGTAAGTACACTGTACGTACATAACCCCTTCCCTGCCACTGGAAGTACACTGTACGTACATAACCCCTTCCCTGCCACTGTAAGTACACTGTACGTACATAACCCCTTCCCTGCCACTGTAAGTACACTGTACGTACATAACCCCTTCCCTGCCACAGTAAGTACACTGTACGTACATAACCCCTTCCCTGCCACTGTAAGTACACTGTGCGTACATAACCCCTTCCCTGCCACTGTAAGTACACTGTACGTACATTTTTCTTTCTGAAATCTTGGTTCCTTCAACGACCAAAAGCCAACACCGTCCAAGAAACATGGATAAACATTGGTCTCAGCAAGAGGCATAGATCCTCATGAGCCCCCGCAGTGGCGGGGGCTCATGAAGATCTATGTCTCTTGCAGTTGGATCGTGTTCACTCTTCTGATGGGATTAACCCGAAAACATTTGTAAACTGTTTTCAGCTCGTCCTCTCAAATTGTGTTTCCTATTGTTAGTTATTTCTTGACATAAAAACGCCGAATTTTATACAGGACCTGAAGTGGAAAGGCGATTTTGGTTTCGGATGGGACCAATCATCTGCAGCAAATAATTGTGTGCGCTGGTTTGTGATTTTGGAGGCCCAAAGTCAAAGACTAGCTGATAGGCCTCTCTCTCTCTCTCTCTCTCTCTCTCTCTCTCTCTCTCTCTCTCTCTCTCTCTCTATATATATATATATATATATATATATATATATATATATATATATATATATATATATATATATATATATATATATATATATATATATATATATATATATATATATATATATATATGGTTGCGCTTATTCTTAAAAATAAAAATATAAAAATCACGGATTTATTTTTCTAAGTTTGATTTAAGTGTATTAAAGCAACCTTATCCAGGCCGGGCTAAAATGGCCAGTAAAATGGGTTTTTAACGTTTGTCCTGCCTGAACCCGATTAGTGCCAATTGACGCACTGTTCCTACGATCTTCGTTAATTCAAGACCAAAATTCCCTAGGTGCCCCGCAAACATAGATTCAAAGTGAAGTCAGCAAGATGTGTAGATCCTCATGAGCCCCCGCGACTGCGGGGGCTCATGAGGATCTATACATCTTGCAGTTGGGTTGTGTTGAGATTTTGAACTGGTTCACGAAGACTGTCTCACCCATCTGTTTCAAAGTTATCGGATAGTAGACACACATATCATAGATGTCGTTAGCGTCAAATCGCGAATGCAAAGACGAGTAGAAGATGCATTCTTTTTACGACATTCAAATTTCATAATCTAGTCCTGTTCAAGGTTCTGTGCACCATTACTAAAATAAGTATCATGAACATTTATAAAGGAGATGCTGCGAACTATCAACACTTTGTTGCCTGGTGAAAGTCGTTTTATCAACTTTATATTGATTACTACACAGGGGCGGATCAGTTAAGTCGAGCGAGGAGGGGGGTGGGGGGAGGGGAGGAGTCCAACGTTTTATTTAGGGCCTTCAACCTGACAAAAAAAAAAGGTCTCCCCGACGCTAGACCTTCTTCCAGTGGCCGAAAAGAGGGGGGGTGGTGGTGGTAGTGGTTGGGGGGGGGGGGGCGGGGGTGGTGGTAGGGTGAAAGAAGGCGTGTGTGTGTCGAGACTCTAACCACTCGCCAAAATATCAAATATCGGGGGGGGGGGGGGGGGGGTGTGGGAGGGGGGAGGAAGCTACAAACTCCTGCTCGAAAGTTCATATACCGTTTTCTCAGGTCAGAGGTATGGTAAAAAAGTACTCAGAGGTGGGCTGGCATTTGTAATACAATCATTATCAAAACAAATTTCAGCCTTTGCCCTTTACTTATGCAAAATATTGGGCTAATATCTTTAGATGTGTGATGTACACAACTGTGCAAGGAAAAAAGTGGACTATAAGAATCCTTCTTCTATATTTGTAAAAACAATAAGACAATCTTGACAAAATCCAAACAAATATGCAAGTTGTTTATAGGATTCTTGTGTATTCTCTAGCACTGCTTAGAATTATATTGCTGAATTCAACACTGGAAGGGAGGACTTTGAAGACGAGTACTAGCAACAGCTGCAAATTCACAACTCTGACCCTTACCTGAATCAGAATACTGTACTGCTTTTGAGTCCTGGCTGAGGTGGCTGAAATGTTGTGTCAACAGTGAAGGATAGAACTACAACATGTGAAAATATCAGTTAAACTGAGCCAATGGTTTCGGTTTTCTGACAAAGCTCTCATTGCTTGTTGATCATTCTTCGTATTAGGCGTATCTGTTCTTTTTTACGACAGCGGAGAGGTTAAACCGGTCACAAAACCCGATGTTGCATCTTCCCACGGACAGTGTTCAAATTATCTGAAGTTTATAAATGAAAAGAAATACGCACAAAATGTGTACACTTAAAGGAAATGAAAATATATGTACACATAATGAGCACAGTTGATTGGCTGGTTGTACATTGTTTAACGTCCCGACAGCATTAGGGATTGAATACAGACATGATCGGGACGTAGTGTTAATTTATCGAACCCAATTAAGTTCACAACATGAAAGAAGGGGGGGGGGGGGGAGCGGGTAGAAGATCATTACAATTACAAGATTAGTACAGGTTAACTGGTACATGAACCTCGAAAAACGTAACTTATTATCTCTTAGGTGCAACTGACCATTTAGCAACATACATCCAATATAAAGTACCCCAGGCAGCGCAGACAAGAAGGAGAATTTGATAGTGAAAGAAAACAGGCGAATGGACCCATAGGGGACAAATATACATGCACTAGTACTGACTTAACAAAGAGCAGTTAAACAATACATAATCCCTTCACTGCCGGGACACACTTATTGCTAACTTCATGTATCTCTAAATACTGCAGGTGAAGGCGATTATCGGCATTCAGTCTGATAGGAATATTTTTTAACTTGCATTAGAAAAAGTCACGGCGAGCGCAGTTTCGCCTTAACTCATTCAGGCCGACGCACGTACTTCCCAAATTTTGGAGGCGTCACCTAACGACTATGCTCCTGCTGTAGTGCGTCAGGGCTGAATGGGTTAAAGGTCGATCTGCTGTTCCATTGAACCAAGCGCTGAGAGGCGAAACAACATTCTTCCAGAGTAACTGTGAAGTGCACTCAATTCTGCAAGCTACACAATGTTACAGTCCCATGTTTCCATAAATCCGGCACAACGGTGCTCGCGCTTCATTTCACTGCCAGCTGTCCAGGTGAACGTTGTGCTAGACTACCAGGTTTTCTGGGTCGCTTTGAAACCTTGTTTCAGAGTTGACTGTGCAGAATATGGGCAACTCTGACAAATATTTTTTTTTTAAAGACCTCTCGGTGCCTGAGGTCATTAGCACAGCAGAGTTTTGTGTTGTTAAAAAATGTATACAGTACTCGAATACTACTAATTCTCGAATACTAGGCTTATAATAGTGTAAACAGCAAATAATGGAAGATAGAGTAACAGTTTATGGTGTTTTCATTCATCAAAGTTCGCTGCACACATAAGGAATAAATGATACGCGTCTCTGCCTTCAAGTCTGCTGTAGCAGTGTATTCCATTATTGTTGGTATTTTTGTGTTGTTGCTGCTGTTGTTAGATTGGTGTTGGTGTTCATCAAGGACTGCAGTGCTCCTGGAGACCGTCATACACTGAAATGAATTACAAATAACTATTATGACTTTGCAGACTACCCATAGCAAAAATCGGCAGTAATAATATTCATTGTCCAGAGGAAAGCGTTAGAACTGTCATCAATCGATCGATAGATTCAATCAACCAATCAATCAATCAATCAAGCAATCAATCAATCAATCAATCAGTAGCGGGTGCACATACCCCAATATATGCGTACGATTCAGGCGCTGGGTGTACAAGTGAGGATCCTGCCGCCCCTGCAGGCGACCCACAGGCGGCCTCTCATGTCCGTGTTGAGCGCCGTGGGCTGCACCAGCAGCGGACAGTCCTGGGACAGGTAGCGCGTGAAGCTCAGGCGCCCGTCCTGCACGTTCACCACGTGGATGGCGTCGTTCAGCTCATCAGCCACCAGCAGCACCTCATGGCCGCCCAGCGTATAGAAACACACGTCCGACGGCTGGAACGGCGCTACAGGCGGGCTGTACGTGGCTATGGAGTCCGGCTTTGGGCGTCGGTACAGCTGCACTCTGCGCTGCCAGTCTGGTGTCTTCCCTTCCTCCAGCACCACAAACAGCTGCTCGCTGGCGTCAACGTCGAATGCACGATGAGCGGCACAGTGCAGGGCGAAGATGTCTGTATCTTCTGCTTTCAATGGATTCTCTAATACTATCTTGCTTATCTTGACAGCGGGTTTTCCTGTCAAATCGTTGTCTAATCTATAAAAGCTGATCAAGTCTGATTCACATTTCTTGGCATAACTAAAAATACATCCTGCCTGAGGTATCGGATACATGGACCGACCGTTCTTCCTCCTCGCGTTTGTCACTCTCACAGGCAACTCATACTTTTTCGTTATGACACACTTGCCGTCAGTGTTGAACTTTTCTGAGCCAGTGTCATTACACAACATGTACGGCTCGTACTCCACCCACACCTTGTCATCAGTCATGGGACACACGTGATAAACGTCAGTGTCCGAATCCTCCCGACATCGGAACTGCTCCACCACGGTCACTTCAGGCGCTGACACCACCATCTCCATCTTGGCCGCACTACCCATGTAGTCACGTATGCGCTGTAACGTGACGTCGGGTGTGGCGCTGAAGCGGAGGACAGGACGGCAGACGGTCGTCATCTGTTTTGTCGTCAGCTTCTGCACGGCTTTCTCGCTGCCACGTCCGCATCTCATCTCTCTGGCCACAGTCACCAGCTCAGCAATGTTGTCGCTGTCCACAGCCTGCTGTATTTGCTGCTGTAGTTTGGTCATCTGCTCCAAGTTGTCCTGCAGGTTTGCCGAGATGGAAGACACTTCAGTTTCCATGGTAACAGTGACCGTGTCAAGCGAGGCCAGAGCTTCGTCCCGGTATCTGTCGATGGCTGTCTGCAGTGTAGCATGTCTGTTGTGGATGGCCTCCTTCACTGCAGCTTTCTTGTCTGTCAAGTTCTGCTGTTGTTGTTTGGCTTCCTTGGCCTGTTTGGCCACAGTGTCGACACACCCATCTATCCGCGCCTTGTGCTGCTCTATCTGGGTCTTCAGTCTCACCTTGGCCTCTGTGATGTCTTCAGCGTCGTGCTGCTTGTGCTTTGTCACTATACACGTCACGCAGATCAGCGCGTCACAGTCCACGCAGTAAATCTCCACCTCTTTCTGCGGATGGATGGGGCAGAACTTGCTGTTCCGTGCCTTGTCCAGGTCCTCGGCTTTGATGTAAAAGTTAGTCCTGAAGGCGGACACTCCACCCGAGGGGACTTGGATCACCTCCCGGCATGTGGGACAGGGGAAGTTGTGAGTTGATTGATGGCCGACCAGGTGCTGTAGACAGGCCTGACAGAAGGTGTGGAAACAGGGCAGGATCTTGGGGGTTGTAAACACCTCCAGACACAGATGACACAGCAGGCACTCGTCCACACTGAGAGCACTGGTAGGAGCATTGGTCTTTCCCGCAGCCATTTTATATATACTATTGTTTTCAAAATCACGGTGTTTCGCTATTAAGTAATGTTACAGTGCGAAGCGACCAAAAAGCAATAATGAACAGCTGTGTACAAGAAGAAGGTGACTCCTGACAAGTCACATTCATTGTTTTCCTATTTTAAAACAATTAGTGGACAAGAAACGTCGGGATCGCATGTAAATTGTCAAGGTGCGAAGTCGGTGCAATCAAGTGCGCACTGTGTCTCCGGATCTCCGCCTGCAAAAGTATAAAAAGCCACGCAACTAGCCAGCCAGCCTATCTAGTAAGAATAAAAGACAAACATAATGTACATGACCACACACATATCATACGGCAAAATCAGCAACCTCTATGAAACGTGTAGCAGGAAATAGCAAAAATTAATGTGTTTGTTATTTCCTACTACCCGTGTTATAGAGCTCGTCGATTTCTCAACAATCACCACATGCCTGTGTCTATCATAGCGTAGTGATCCATATTGTCACGTGACTCTTTCGCTTCTGACGCCAAGGGCAGTAGATAAATCGACCGAGCTAGATTCAGGGTAGTCTCTGATTAGCTTGCAGCCAAATCAGGACTCAAGTCTGCACTAAGTCTGACCTGTTTTAACCTCGCACAGTGCGTAGAGAGGAAAGTTGCACTTCTTAGATCTCACGATTTGTTTGTTTACTATTATGTTTGAGAACATTTACACAGGCACGGGATGATCGCTGCGTAATTAAACACCTCTAAAACAACGATAGTAGCAAGTAACACATTTGTCCTATTTCCTACTACCCGTGTTATAGAGGCGATCGATTACGCAACGATTATCCAATGCCTGTTGTGATGAAACTCTATGCTCTTGCATAGTGTTCACACATTAGGTTTAATACGGTACGGTTTTTGTTAACGGTTTGTTTGTGCCGATAGTCCGTGAGGCCACGTGAAACCTTTAAGACACGGTTAATACGGGGAGTTTAGTGAGTTGTAGACAGAAGTTTAGTCTGTCAGAGCAGTAATATGTTAGTACGGGCTTTCTTGTTGGAGGAAACAGATGTGTTTGAGATACCTAGCCCGTATTCCAAGACTCTGAAACCTAGGATTCAGGTATGTTTCTAGTGAGGGTTACTTGCGTTAAGGATAGTATGCGTTGGTAAGAGTAATGTGTTTGTATAGCGTTGCCTGGTTTGGTTCAGCTATGTTGGTTTGGAAGTCAGTGAGGTAACCGGTGGTTTGCGTATACAGTTATTTATCGAGTTCGATAACTAAAGGAATGTGAGGTGTGTATGCCTAAGTTGTTATGAAGGTAGTACATGGTTGGTTAAGCATAGTCTTTTCCAGTGTTGAGAATAGTGTATGGCGAGAGTGTTAGGTTATAGTCTGTTTCAAGGTAGTGATAGTTATGGGGGTGGTACGAAGATAGGTCGGGTTATGAAGCACGTGTGTGTGTGTGAATGAACGTGTGGGTTATTTGTATCGGCCAGGTTACGTGATGTTTCTCATATCGTCCAATATGTGTGTGTTTAGCAAGTGTTACGATTTTAGTCCTTATTGTTGTTTAGAGTGCTTGTCTTGGAGAGAGAGAGAGAGAGAGAGAGAGAGAGAGAGAGAGAGAGAGAGAGAGAGAGAGAGAGAGAGAGAGAGAGAGAGAGAGAGAGAGAGAGAGAGAGAGAGAGAGAGAGAGAGAGACGGACGCCGAGACGTCAGTCACCAGGACCTAACGTGAGGTCATATCTCCAGTTCTTCACTCGGGGAGTGAGCGATCGGGACCGAGACACCCGAGTCACAGCGAGAACTGCGCTACAGTACGAGTAACAAGGACGTCCGCGATACAAGAGGACGACTCGAGGAGCGTACAACGAAGGACTTGCACGCCTAGACGTGAGAAGGACTTGACAGTAACCAGGCGAGAACACCAGACAGGTTGGATACTGTGAGAACTAATACCTAGCCTGGCCGAGATATTGTGTACGTGTGTGATGTTTGGATGTTGGTAGAAGGGAAGTGTGTAGAGTGTGATAATCTTTTTGAGCCTTTTATTGTTTACTAGTGTATAAAAGTTACTTTAGAAAGGGAGCCCGTGTGTTGAGTTTTACCGCATGAATGCGCCCGTCCGAGTCAGCGGCGGTGTATGCGTCTGTTGCGTGAGAGTCTGTACGTGCGACTGTGTGCGTTACACCTGTGTTTGCTATAAGGACAAATTAATGCACCTAGTGTAGGACGAAGTGCACTGACCATATACTGACTGAACCACACACAGGTTAGTTTCTTAAACACAGACACTTGTATAATATGTGCTCTGTCTACTGCAGACGCAGCATTTATTTATTTAAAAAAAAAGAAGCATGGTGTGAAACTGAAATCATGCGCGAGATAAGACTGATATTTAACTGCAAAAACAAAACAAGAAAATTTTATTTGTTTACTTCAGATGTTCAGCCTACCGTCTAAACTACCTTCACACCAAAAATTGGAAGAGTTATCGCCTGTGCCTACCTTGGAGGAAACAGGGTTTCATTAGTGGTGAAAATAAGCAAAACTGGACACCCGCTGACAAGCAAGTTTCCTGTGAGATGTTTGAACACACATGTTGTGTGGATTGCTTTTTAGTGTTATTAACTGCCTCCAAAGAAAATTGACTCACAACATTTATTAGAGAACCAGAACTTTTGGTGCACATCAATTTCTTAAGAAATCTTATTTTATTTAATGTGAATTACTTTCAAAACATTTTTTATGCTCCAGTGATTGACGTGGTCCTGTATATTCCTATTTTAAACTCTCCCTACTGTCTGCGCTGCCTGTAGCTCTTGATGTTGGATGTGTGTTGCTAAATGGTCTTAGCCTTATTTAGGCCCCTTATCGTAGGTTTATTTATCGTATTGGACCGGCTGGCGACATACATTCGTTATTCTGTTTAGTTTTTTTTCACAAGCAGTGCAGGCACGTCCTGAGAAAGTCTTGTTGCTGTCGGGACGTTAAGCAATGTACAATCAATCCAGTGACTGACACAGAGATAAAGAATACACCCATATCCATTTGATCATGTAAATACGGCCGCTAAACTAACAATAAACAACTTTTTTAAATTTTCATGTCTGTAGGTCATGTTTATTATTTAGGTGTCTTTGACAAACGAAAAGTAGATCAAGACCAAACGGGCCGAATTTTTTTTAATTCACACGGACCCTAGTGACACTGCACGTTGGTTGGCTTTCAGCTGTGTCATATGCAGATGCTCCCCATTTCACTTGGTAGTGTCACTGATGACGTCTTAAGTCATTGATATGAGATATTTAAGACTAAACATTCCATTTACAAGCCACATACACACTCTTCATAACATGTTGTCACAAATGACGGCAAAATAACCCGGGTTAAATAAAGCATGCTTATGAAGAAAAGCACTATGGTGAAATTCGAGTTATTATTGCCTCATGTTTTACATGACAGCTGATAGTCTCAATTAACCCTCTTAACCCCACGGCCGCATTTCCAAACTTTTGGAGGCGTTGTCTAACGACTACATACCAGTTGTATCATGATCAATCCATCTTCTGCTGCAGGGTCCCGGGGCTAAAACTGACTTACTGCCGGCAGTAACCATTTCAAGAATGCAAACGACTAAACGCTAAACTTACTTGCGTGAAAGGTTGAAGTTAAAAAATCCCAGACTTAAATCCAAAGCAGAACTTATCTTTCACACACACAGTCTAGCTCGACACACTCTCAATCGTGCTGGTGGCGACTCTATAGTGACATGTCCCTAAAGCGAGTACTCGATTCATTCACAAAATGCAGCACATATGTCGAAATCTGCGGCATCATACACATATTCACGCATGTTGTTGTAAAGCTGAGCCAGGGGCGGAGATACTGAGTTTTGTGTTAGCCCTGTGTAACTAAAGTGAATCAAACGTACCTGAACGAAGTGCTCCACTATAAATAGACTCGAGTCTAAATAAAGACAAGACAAACCGTCTGCTGGGGTTTCCCGCCCTTGCTGGGTCGTTTTCTACTTTCGTTTCGCTAGTACAGTAGCACAGGCCACACAGGGCAAATAGGTTACGCCCCCTTTTCACACACTGTTATCTGTTAGCCTCTTGCAGCATAAAACTATGAACGAAGAACCTTTCTGCCAAAACAAAAAATCCACGCGAAGCACATCACAGAAGAAACATTTTCAGCAATTCTTAAAAAAAATTAAGAGTTAGCATTTTTCACAACACTCGAATGCACTAAGTACCCCATGACAAAACTGTCGTCTGCAAGCCTGCCGCTTACAACCGTGCACATGCCCCCATTAGGCTCCCATGAACACACTAGGTCGACTAAAATTACCCAGATTTTGCTCTTTTTCACACCACCTGTCATGCCTTTTGTTGCTCAAAACGCCAAAAAAAGGCAAACATTTGAAGTTTTACCTCCTAAAACGATGGCAAAAAGGGAGGAAATTTTTTAATCTATTTCTTGCGGAAAAGTTACTACATGCACCGGAAGCAATTGCCCTGTGTGGCCACAGTTGTAAGAACAGTACTTATGGCTCCCAGTCGCTTAGTTTCTCCCATTGCAAGAGACATAGAGTCCGTCTCCTGAGCTCCAGCAGTTCAGTGACGGGGTTCATGCGATTCTATTCCGCTTGCTGGAGTAGATATCGTCTTGTTTGCCCAGACCTCTGTGCCTGTAACACTGTGTGTGTGTGTGTGTGTGTGTGTGTGACAGGGAAAGGAGGGGGGGCTTGGGGAGGGGTAAGACTGCGTGGGACAGTCCACACTTTCACCTCGCATGCTGAAATAATATGTGAAACACTTATGTTGTTGGGGTTGTTACATTGTCTCTATCAAAGTGGGCACCAGACAGTATGGTTACAGTCACAGTCAGTCGAAATCTGTAGAGGTGCTCACAGACTGGACGCGTCAGTGTTAATCAAAACGAAGAGCAATCTTGTATCATCCACAAGACAGACTCTTATTTGTCTTGATATGATGAAACATAATATTGTTAGTGGCGTATTTTTATTGGTTTCATTTTATTGCGTCACTGTATCACGTCATGTAAAGAAAGTGTCCCATTCAATACATTTTTGCGTCCCGATGACTTAGGTATTCGATTTGTGGAAGACTGTTATGAGTACAGGCACACTCAAAATCTGCCGAGGTACTCATAGACTGGACACGTCAGGATGTAACTGTGGTACTTCAAATGATATACCGTCTTTTTCAAGCACAAGTGACCGATTTTCCCTTCACGATTGTTTTTGATATTACGCAGCATAATATTTTTAGTGACGTTTTCGATTTCTTTTGTTATACAATGTCATTGTTTATTTACTCCGTTGTTTACGAACAAAACAACATGATTTTTAGTAAAAACATAGACAAAACCTTGATTGACAAAGTCATGAAATTTCAAAGTCATATCGAGACTTAAAAAATGACCAAGAAACATTGACTTTAATGAAAAGTGTGGGTACGCCTGCATCCACGGGGTACGGCGAAGGTTGTTATTGCGTCACCGTAAAACGTCATGTATTCTTGCAAAGGAAGTGTGGTGTTCCATCCCATTATTTTTGCGTCCATGAGTGGTGGCTTAATGTGACTAAATTGGCACGCTATAACATTCTTTATGAAAAAGCTAGCACGGGCGCGTATTCATAGGGTTTTATATCAGGGTACGGCTGAGGAAAAGAAACGGGTGAATAAGGATTGATTGATTGATTGTACATTGCTTAACGTCCCGACAGCAACAAGGCTTTCTCAGGACGTGCCTGCACTGCTTGTGAAAAAAAAATAAACAGAACATTGAATGTATGTCGCCAGCCGGTCAAATACATTAAATAAACCTAACACATGGGGCCTAAATAAAGCTAAGACCATTTAGCAACACACATCCAATATCAAGAGCTACAGGCAGTGCAGACAGTAGGGAGAGTTTTAAAAAGGCAAATACAGGTGAATGGACAAAGGGTAGACAGAAACACATGCCCCAGAATAGAGAGAAAAACCCACCCTGTGGGGCTGACCAGGGTGACCCTGGCGAACTAAAAAATACCTAACCCCACCCAAGTCCCCCAGGGCAGACCCGGGTGGGGATCAGACAGTAGGGAGAGTTTTAAAAAGGCAAATACAGGTGAATGGACAAAGGGTAGACAGAAACGCATGCCCCAGAATGGAGAGAAAAACCCACCCTGTGGGGCTGACCAGGGTGACCCTGGGAACTAAAAAATACCTAACCCCACCCAAGTCCCCCAGGGCAGACCCGGGTGAATAAGGAAGTGAAAGCTGCGATCAGACAGGCAAGACTGTTATACAAACACAAAGTGGAAATGAAACTCGTTAGTGGTAATTTGCGTGCCGCTTGGCAAGGCATAAAGATTATGTCTGCCGTCAACAATGCCAACAATAAACGTAACTCGAAGATCGGTCTTGCGGCGACACGTTGCCTGATGCTCTAAATTCCTTTTTTACCCGTTTCGAAACGCGCGAATTTCCGGCTGATGTAGTTGATCTGAGGCAGTCACTGACACACGATGGTTCTATTGTTATTGAACAAGAGAGTGTTGAGAAGTGCTTGAATTAATGCGAACAAGAGTGCCGGTCCTGATGGGATCTGAGGCAGGACGTTAAAGTTCTGTGCTGAACAGCTTAGTAGTGTTTTTCAACACCTTTTCCAGCTCTCCCTAGATACCTGCTCTATTCCCTCCGCATGGAAAACCTCAACGGTCATTCCACTTCCCAAGAAAGAGATAACCCAAAACAACTGAACGACTTCCAGCCAGTTGCATTAACCTCCCTTGTCATGAAAACGTTGGAGAAGATTGTCCGAGCTTTTGTTTTGTCTGTAACTGAAAGTAAAATGGATCCATTGCAGTTTGCTTACCGGGCTGGAAAGGGTGTTGAAGATGCCAAGCTGTTCATTCTAGACAAACTGTACACTCATCTGGAGAGACCCGGTGCACATGCCAGGATCTTATTTGCTGACTTCGCCTCTGCCTTTAATACCATGCAACCACACCTGTTAGCCCAGAGATTACTGTCTAATTTCAACCTTCAACCACAGCTTGTTTTGTGGATTACAGATTTCTTTACCGGTAGACCACAACGTGTTTTGGTTAATGGTCACTTCTCTAGCTAGTACTGCTGTCGCATGCACCGGGTCCCCCCCCACCCCCCCCCCCCCCAGGGGTGCTGCTTGTCTCCACTCCTTTACATCCTCTACACTGACGATTGTAGGAGTTGTCAAGCTGACAGTTACATTGTCAAGTTTTCAGATGACAGCGCCTTACTTTCCCTTCAGCAAGGGTCATCTGATGAACATGGATCGGACCCTCATTGATTGACTTTGTTCAGTGGTGCGATGACTCGTTTTTAGAGCTTAACGTGGGTAAGACATGTAACCTTATTGTTGATTTTAAGATGAACACGCAGGATCACAGTGAGACTATTATACATGATAAGGAAGTTGCCATTGTCCAGAAGTATAAATACTTAGGCACCATCTTCGATGATAAACTGATTGATTGTACGTTGCTTAACGTCCCGACAGCAGCAACACTTTCTCAGGACGTGCCGGCACTGCTTGTGAAAAAAAACAACTAAACAGAATATTGAATGTATGTGCCAGCCGGTCTAATACGTTAAATAAACCTACGACATTGGGCCTAAATAAAGCTAAGACCATTTAGCAACACACATCCAATATCAAGAGCTACAGGCAGCGCAGACAGTAGGGAGAGTTTAAAAAGGCAAATACAGGTGAATGGACCAAGGGTAGACAGAAACACATGCCCCAGAATAGAAGGGAAACCCACCCTGTGGGGCTGATCAGGGTGACCCTGGGAACTAAAAAGTAGTTAACCCCACCCAAGTCCCCCAGGGTAGACCCGGGTGGGGGTTCGATGATAAACTGAATTGGGATGACAGTGTGCGCTGATAATGTCGTTAATAATGCTCTTTAAGTTTTAAATAATGTTTTAGTAATTGTATTAGTTTTGAGTTTTAATATGTCTTAATATTAGCATTATAAGTATTACAGATTTAGTATATTAATATCAGGTACAAATAGGATATTAGAATGTCCTGATATTTATTAATGTCTATTGAATGACTTTTATTTGATTGTTCCCCCCGTCCACACAAATGTAATTGCCCTTCAAGTGATAAATAAATAAAGGTATTTGAATTGAATTGAATATATTGATTTTACAATTAATTTATAAAACGGTGATGTAAATTAACAAATTATAATGGAATATGTCATCCCAGTACAGTTTTAAGATACATGTAGCAGATACTGTGAGCCTGCCCACATAATTAGGAATGCCTACTAGTCATTTAGAACAGGCTACCTGAAAACGCAGAGCGTGGCTGTTCAATTATGGTGTGCGGAATCCCTTTCTAGAATGATGACAATACTCAAGAAAATGTCCGTTGATCCCCTACATGGGTTTTTGTTCTCAGTGCTTGTCACGAAACGGGTTTAATTTTTTTCCCTATTTTTGTAGGGGAGTTAAATTTATTAAATTTAGAGGGATGACAGGGATTGGTTAGTCACAGGGTAAAAGCATAGGGCACAAAGAATAGATGAGTTGTTTGGCCTTTACACGAGGAATTTCTGCCGTGCGAGATGCGAAGGTCGGCGTGTGACGCACGTGATTGCTCTGCGCGATCGGGTGGTTCCTGATCCGCGTGAACTGACATCGTACTTTTTACTGAGCGCAAGTTTTTGCTAAACTGTACTAAATCCAAATTGTTAGTCAGTCGCTTTCAAGCAGTGAAAGTAGCAGCAGTCTCTGAGGGAGGGCTTGCAGGCGTGGTTTGTCATTTTCTGCAGTCCTCGAGCAGCTGTGTCGTAGAGAGCTGTAGAAACGTCAGTACGGGGCTTTACTGTCAGTGTGGACAGACGTGTGTGAGATACCTTAGCCCGTATTCCAAGACTCTGAAACCTAGAATTCAGGTATGTTTCTATACGTATTACTGATGGTTACTGCGTTAATGATAGTATGCGTTAGTAGGAGTTAATTCGGTTGTGTAGTGTTGACTGGTTTGGTTCAGTTATGTTGGTTTGGAACTCAGAGAGGCAACCGGTGTTTTTTATGTAGTTATTTACCGATATGGATAACTAAGGAATGTGAGGTGTGTATGCCTAAGTTGTTATGAAGGTAGTACATGGTTAAGTATAGTCTTTTCCAGAGCGTTAGGTTATAGTCTGTTTCAATAATTAGTAGTTGTACAGTTATGGGGGTGTTACGAAAGTAGTCGGATTATGAAGCACGTGTGTGTGTGTGTGTGAATGATTGATTGATTGTACATTGCTTAACGTCCCAACAGCAACAAGGCTTTCTCAGGACGTGCCTGCACTGCTTGTGAAAAAAAAACAAATAGAATATTGAATGTATGTCGCCAGCCGGTCCAATACGTTAAATAAACCTACGCCATGGGGCCTAAATAAAGCTAAGACCATTTAGCAACACACATCCAATATCAAGAGCTACAGGCAGTGCAGACAGTTGGGAGAGTTTTAAAAAGACAAATACAGGTGAATGGACCAACGGTAAACAGAAACACATGCCCCAGAATACAGAAGAAAACCCACCCTGTGGGGCTGACCAGGGTGACCCTGGGAACTAAAAAGTAGTTACCCCACCCAAGTCCCCCAGGGCAGACCCGGGTGGGGGTGTGTGTGTGAATGAACGTGTGAGTTATTTGTATCAGCCAGGTTACGTAATGTATCTCATATTATCCAATATCTGTGTGTGTGTTTAGCAAGTGTTACGATTTAGGACTTTATTATTGTTCAGAGTGCTTGTCGGAGTTTGGAGCGACGGACGCCGAGACGTCAGTCACCAGGGACCTAATGCGAGGTCATCTCTCCATCTCTTCACTCGGGGAGTGATCGACCGGTGCCTAGACACCCGGATCACAGCGAGGACTGCGCTATACGGTACGAGCTACGAGGATGTCCACTGTACGAGAGACGGGACGACTCGGGAGCGTACAACAAAGGACTTGCACGCCTAGACGTGAAAAGGACTGAACGTAACCGGGCGAGAACACCAAACAGGATAGAGTGTGAGAGACTACTACCTAGCCTGGCCTTGATATTGTGTGCATGTGGTGTCGAGATGCTGGTAGTGGGGAAGGTGTGGTGTATATAGTTTGATAGGTTTTTGAGCGTTCTTTTATTGTTATTGTTATAAACGTCTTCGTTAAAAAGAAAGCCCGTGTGAGTTTTACCGCGTGAATGCGCCCGTCTGAGTCAGTGGTGGTGTATGCGTCTGTTGTGCGAGAGTCTGTACGTGCGACTGGGGGCGACCCAGACACAAATCCGATACCAACTCGATCCGAATCCGAAGCGGGTCCGAAACAAAAGCCACGTCCTGAGAAAGCCTTGTTGCTGTCGGGACGTTAAGCAATGTACAATCAATCAACCGAAACAAAAGCAGTGCAAGTCCGTTTCATGTTTGTACGTTCTCATATGCCCGATGCGGAAACGAATTCGCATCCGACTTTGAACGAAAATGACGGGTTTTTTAAAAAGGATAATTGCATTCCCGCTTCGGGTTTGGGTCGTATTCGCATCGGATTCGTGCTTATGGAATCGTAGCTTAAATGAGTTTTTATTTATTTCTTGAAATAGTGATATCAATTAACAAATTATAATGGAACATGTCCGCCGTGTGCACGTTCAAGATACGTAAAGTAAATAATGTGAACCTGTACAAATATTATAAATGCCTGCTACAGTAATTTAGACCAGGCTATCTGAAAACACAGGCACACGATTTCAATTATGGATGCCGATAGCATTACAGAATGACAATACTACGGAAAATAATTTTAGAGCCCCTGTGTGAGTTTTTTGTTGTCAGTGCTAATGACCATACGATTTTGAAAGGTAAATGTTATGGCATGACGCTGTACTTTATGAGTCGGCATATAAATCCTCAAGCACAGGTCAATCAAACTTTGACTGTTTAGTACAAATATGGCTGGCTTTTCAAAATACGTGTCTGTTTGTCACTCTTTTCTGGTGTTAAAGATACAGACAAAACAGACTTTTTATTTTCAGTTTTTTAGAAACACAAAAATACAAGTGTATACCTATGTTGTGAAAACGGCAATCATGTGTAAAAGGTAAGCTTGGACGGGAGAGACATTGTGTCTAGTTAAGGGCTGCCCCTGGAGGACTCTTACACGTCATTCTTAGAGCTTCTGCATGGGTTTGAAAGTGCGAGACTTACAAGACAAGCTCATTAAATCATTTACTGTTGAAGAAAATGTGTCAGAAAATATTTCGACATGAACTTACGGCCAAGGTGGCTGCACAATGCTGAGCGCAGTGAAGATATCACATGTATAGCGTGAACTGCCTAGCAGTTCTATCAGCAAGTGAAGGTTTTTTTTTTCCCCAGAAACGAAAACCTCTAGGTAAAGTAAGGCGTCTAGACTGTCACACATATCGGAAACAACGCTGCAAATTACTAGCAACTTATTATGCAGACAATGAACTCTGAATGTACAGGGTCCTTGTACAAAGATCTGTATGCTATGTATATCAGCTTTTTCAGCCCTAGGACAAGTTTCCCGTTAACCCCTTCCCTGCCACTGTACGTACATTGTTGTTTCTAAACTCTTTGTCCATTCAGCGACCAGAAGCCAACACCGTCCCGGAAACACGAATACACATTGTTCTCAGCAAGAGGCATAGATCCTCATGAGCCCCCGCAGTCGCGGGGGCTCATGAGGATCTATGTCTCTTTCAGGTGGATTGTGTTCACTTTTCGCCACAGTGAAGGGGTTAAAGATAGGTGCACTTAAAGCCACCTGCTGCAGGCAGAGAAGGGTTAATAGTTAGCGATAACTGCTGTATAAATGTTCTCAGTACGTGTCTTACAATAATGCTAGACAAAAGGGTTAACTAAAGCATGAAACTCGAATGTCGCAAAATGAACGACCTTTTTTGTCTTCGTCTCCTTTGTACGCAAGAGAGTTCCTTCCGGTACGCTCAAAAGTCACTGGAAACCTCTGGTACGTGTGCCTACTGACATGGATTGTAAAAAGAAGGGTAGACAAGTCTTAGTTGATGCAAGACAACATTCATAACCGGTTGTACAGGCGAATTTAGCGATCAAAACCTGCCATGGAGCAAATCGCTTTGACCACAACGTACCAGTTATTTCCCCCCTTTTTGTCACCACAAAACTGGCTTTAATATTTAAGCACTGAACATCGAAATGACTCAGCTTGTGTCAAATACCAGCCTGAATTGACATCAGCATCATGATCATCATCATATTCGCCGTCATTCGTCAGCATCATCATTATTATCATCAGCTTAAAGTTATGACCATTGCTCAATGAGTTATCTTACTAAATCTGGTCACAGCTATGTAGGAAGTGAACAAGACATAACAGGGTGACTTTAGTAACTAATCGTGTTTGACACAGACCGAAAGTGTGCACAGAAGCACCGTTCTACCCCTAGTCAGAGCATGTCAACTTTGTAAGCTAGATGTCATCTAACCGACGTCGGCCGCCGTTGGCCCGCGCATAGCCATGCGCGGGCCAACGGCGAACGGCGTCGGCCCCGAGGATCTCTTGTTTACTGGGAAGAACCGTGATAAAGCGCGTCGTCAAGTCAATAGAGGTGCATATGAACTTAACACACACAGCCCCAGTGCGAAGACATGTTACGTTTCTCACCTTACTGATATGCAGTACACTCTTGGTGCGAGTGATCATAGTTCTTAGCACTTCGCAGCCAGTCATACGGCTCACACATCACAACTCTCTGCTAAGAACTACGTATATATGAAGAATGTCATGGATCAACAGGAAAGCTGAAAGGTAGTGCTATATTATTTAAAGCTGAGAAACAGTAAAAAAAACTCCGCCCCGCACGTGTTTTAAAAAAACTTTGCAGGACCCAGCGAGGGCCCTGTCTTCGTGAACGTTCGGCTACCTTCGGCAAACCGGTTTGCAACTCAGTTGACTGAGTTTTCAACTGCGTTTGTCGTGCTGGCAAAACTCCCGTGAAAAAGACAGGCCACTTCCTGTATGCAGCGAGTGGGCACCGCGATCACTGATCTAAATCAGCGATATTTCTACTGATATCAACAGTAGCAGACGACACTCGACCACCCGACGGACAGAGCAGGCCATTTGTGTCTTGCCTGGACGCAAACTGGATATGGACCAGGCCGAGCTATCCGTAAGTTACACAGTACAGCCTGAAGCTTTATTTGATATCGGAAGGGTGAGGAAGGAGGGGTTATTTGTCGTTTTGTGTTTGTTATTATATCTTTTCATCTGGAGTGGCCTACAGCAAATATTTTGTTCCATACGAAGGGCAGCTACTAAAAATCAGCTTGACCCATGGCGACCTAAGATTGATCTCCCTCGTATCTTTTGGCATCCATGTAAACAGTCGATTCTCTCTCTCTCTCTCTCTCTCTCTCTCTCTCTCTCTCTCTCATCCAATTTACTGTGTTGGCTATTTATATTAGCCTATATTGGACTGGATGTATGTGTTGAAAAAATTCGTTCACAAAGTGTCAGGAGTCATACTTACAGCTTGTACAGCAGTACATTCTGCCATCATAGTCCCCAGCGCGTAAAAATCCGTGGCTGTCGGTCAGTTTCAAAGTGTCACAGAATCGTCTGCTGTTCTCCGATCTGCTAATCGCGATGATTTCCGTGCAACAGGAAGTGGTCTCAGTGTCGTTTTCCGAGAGTTTTGCAAGCTCGGGATACGCAGTTGCCAACTCCGTCAACCGAGTTACGAACCGATTTGACCCACTTAGGGGCAGGGCCCAAGCTGGGTCCTGTAGTCTTTTTAAAACACGCGCTGGGCGGGTTTTTCTCATTGCACCTCAGCTTTAAAGCTGAGAAACAGTCAAAAAACTCCGCCCCGCACGTGTTTTAAAAAAACTTTGCAGGACCCAGCGAGGGCCCTCTTCGTGAACGTTCGGCTAACTTCGGCAAACCGGTTTGGAACTCAGTTGACTCAGTTTTCAACTGCGTTTGTCGTGCTGGCAAAACTCCCGTGAAAAAGACAGGCCACTTCCTGTATGCAGCGCGGAGTGGTCACCGCGATCACTGATCTAAACCAGCGATATTTCTACTGACAGCAACAGTAGCAGACGACACTCGACCACCCGACGGACAGAGCAGGCCATTTGTGTCTTGCCTGGACGCACACTGGATATGGACCAGGCCGAGCTATCCGTAAGTTACACAGCACAGCCTGAAGCTTTATTCGATATCGGAAGGGTGAGGAAGGAGGGCCGGTTATTTGTCGTTTTGTGTTTGTTGTTATATCTTTTCATCTGGAGTGGCCTACAGCAAAAAAAATTCTCCATACGAAGGGCAGCTACTAAAAATCAGCTTGACCCATGGCGACCTTGTATCTTTTGGCATCTATGTAAACAGTCGATTCTCTCTCTCTCTCTCTCTCTCTCTCTCTCTCTCTCTCATCCAATTTACTGTGTTGGTTGTACATCACAATGCTTCTTATTTATTTATATTAGCCTATATTGGACTGGAGGTACGTGTTGAAAAAATTCGTTCACAACTACAAAGTGTCAGTATACTTACAGCATGTACAGCCGTACATTCTGCCATCATAGTCCCCAACGCGTAAAATCCGTGGCTGTTGGTCAGTTTCAAAGTGTCACAGAATCGTCTGCTGTTGTCCGATCTGCTAATCGCGATGATTTCCGTGCAACAGGAAGTGGTCTGTCGTTTTCCGAGAGTTTTGCAAGCTCGGGATACGCAGTTGCCAACTCCGTCAACTGTGTTACGAACCGATTTGACCCACTTAGGGGCAGGGCCCAAGCTGGGTCCTGTAGAGTCTTTTTAAAACACGCGCTGGGCGGGTTTTTCTCATTGCACCTCAGCTTTAACTCATTCGAGAAGTGGCGCATGCCGGATGATTTAATAATCGGAAGGCATTACCTTTGACCTGTCCTGGCAATCCCTTGTAATCGGCGGTGGTTGTGAAAGAATTAATTCATCAGAAACACTAACCAAAGCAGCACACGACATGTCGTCCTATGAACAAACTCGTCCACAGTAAGCTTACATCGAGTACTCGACAACTATCTACTACATTTGGGAAAACGGTTGGTTGGGTGGTTGGTGGTTGTTGCTTTTTGTTGTTGTTGTCGGCTTGTTTTCTTTTTTGGTGGTGGTTGTTTTGTTTGTTTGTTTTGGGTTTTTTTTTTTCTTTGTTTGGTGGTGGTTGTTTTTTGTTTGTTTTTGGTTTGGTTTGGTTTGGGTTGGGGTTTTTTTTTTTTGCTGATTGGTAGGTAAGTCTGTTGGCTGCTTGGTTTGTTTGTTGGCTGTCTGGTTGGTCGGCTGGCTGGTTGAGTGTTTGATTTATCAACCGACCGATGGATGTTTGGCTGGTGGATATTCGGTTGTTGGTTGACAGGATGGGTGATTAGACGGTTGGTAGTTGGTAGGCCGTAGTGGATGAAAATGCCTTGCAATACTATTTTTAGTCTGCTTTGCGTGTAAGATGTCGCCAAGATGATTCAGGAAGTGTCAGAAATAACTTAACCACGCTATGAGGGCGACAAGGTAATCTGGCACTAACTTTGAATTGTCATTCCATATTCCGTAACTGTCACGGACTCCTTAGAGTTGTCATTACTGAGATTGAAAGTGTTAAAACTGTCAATGCGTGAAGACATTGACGTTACCCAACGTTGTGTGTATATGTATGATTTCGCGATTTCAGAGAGAGAGAGAGAGAGAGAGAGAGAGAGAGAGAGAGAGAGAGAGAGAGAGAGAGAGAGAGAGAGAGAGAGAGAGAGAGAGAGAGAGAGAGAGAGAGAGAGAGAGAGAGAGAGAGAGAGAGAGAGAGAGAGAGAGAGAGAGAGAGAGAGAGAGAGAAAGAGAGAAAGAGAGAAAGAGAGAAAGAGAGAAAGAGAAAGAGAGAAAGAAAGAGAGAGAAAGAGAGAGAGAGAGAAAGAGAGAGAGAGAAAGAGAGAGAGAAAGAGAGAGAGAAAGAGAGAGAAAAGAAAAGAGAGAGAAAAGAAAAGAGAGAGAGCAGAAATAAATAATAATAAAATAGGGGACATTTTCACGATTTTATCCGAGATTCAAAGGAGTATACACAACATCGTAAAGCAAACAACAGAATGAAAAGCAGTTGACGGACAGCCTTAATGTATAATGTAAATAACCAGCAAAAGATGGAAAGACGCTTTGAGAGGACGAACACAAAGAAGTTTACTAAAGTACTGAACATGGAGGCAAATAGTAATGTCGTCAGCTGCATCCTGCAGATAAGTAATTCATTGCCCTCCTTCTTTGTTTGTCTTTTTTTAACACTTTAAACTGAACATTTAGTAAACTGTGTTGTGCTCATCCCATCTTATTTTGTTGGTCATTTTTTTTTTTGGACACAGAAAAAAGATGTACACAGGTTTTACTTAGAAACTGGAGTGGAAAGGCGAAACATTTCCGTTAGGAGTCGCCATCTGAAGAAATAATTGTTTACTGGTCTGTGATTTTGGACCTTACGGCTATGGCCGTAAGGTCCAAAATCACAGGCCAGCATACATCTGATATGACACTGTCGTTTCGTTAGAAAACTACCCGGACCATTTGTTATTTCATTCTGATCTTAGACAAGAATATAAAGCGACTTTCTCTAGGCAAAGCTTTCAGTGTTCACTTTCGCCAATAAAACGGGTTTTTTTTTTAATCCTGTGTTAACAAAAACCTGTGTTAACAAAAACTTTCTCTCACCCATCTTTTCGCAGGCCATGCGAGTAGACACACAAAATGTAGGTATCCTTCGTGCCCTTTCACCCATGGGGAACTCTCCTACATAATAAAGGAAAAGGACACAAAAATTATTTAGACGTTCGAAATACAAATTGTAGAATCAATAGACAGTTAAGTTAGTCCCTTGGTGCAGAGTTCACGAAAAAACAACAAAGAACATGTGCAAAGAGATATTGCGAACTATTAACCCTTTAACATCATGTGATGATGATGATGATGACTGCATGACCTGTAGCACTGCAAACTCCTGCTGAAAAGTGTGTACATAGTTTTCTTAGACCCGGGAGGAATCAACAAGTACACCATGACAGTGTAGCGAAGTGTTTCGATGGTACTCATATTCGAGTATGAGAGACTATAATTATAAAGGTACACAGTCATGTTTTCGGGAAAGGTATCACACTTCTTTGTGCCCTGCGCCAGAAATAACCGTCGGAAAAAAACTGTTAGAACTAGCGTACAACTAGCTAGGTCTTTCACGAAGTCTGCAAGCAGATGTATATGAGGCAATGTACCCACTCCATAAAGTTTTCCCTCTTTGACGTAAGTGTTGATATAGTTACGATTGTGGTTGTATTGTTCTGTGAGAACAAACATGTGTTAATCGTAGGAAACGATCCGATATTTATTTGAGCTTTCATCGTTACGTATCACGTACCTTTTCAGTGAGATTCTTTATCGTTCGTGCATGATAGCAGATTTTGTTTTGTTATGATACGCTAATTTTAGTCCGGAAGCTTCTAGAAAAGTCGCACGGAGAAGAGCGGTCGATTTTTGTTTTGCGTAGACTAGCTGAGAATGAACCAGAACGTTCGAATCAGGGTCGCGCTGTCTAGTGACCTCGTACATGTGACGTCAAAAGAGTAAGATTGATTGATTGTACATTGCTTAACGTCCTGACAGCAACAAGGCTTTCTCAGGACGTGCCTGCACTGCTTGTGAAAAAAAAAAAAAAAAACAGAATATTGAATGTATATCGCCAGCCGGTCCAATACGTTAAATAAACCTACGCCATGGGGCCTAAATAAAGCTAAGACCATTTAGCAACACACATTCAATATCAAGAGCTACAGGCAGTGCAGACAGTTGGGAGAGATTTAAAAAGACAAATACAGGTGAATGGACCAAGGGTAGACAGAAACACATGCCCCAGAATAGAGGGGAAAACCCACCCTGTGGGGCTGACCAGGGTGACCCTGGGAACTAAAAAGTAGTTAACCCCACCCAAGTCCCCCAGGGCAGACCCGGGTGGGGTCAAAAGAGTAAGGAACATTTTTGTAACACAGTAGCAAAGTTGCTAGTCATAGTTGTTTACTGTGCGCGTGAAATTAGCAGCCGTTCTTTGTGTGTTGTGAAAAGTCGTAAACGGTTTGCAATATTTTTGTGTGATATCATTACATATTGGGATTTGGGGCTGAAATGAGCAGTCGAATTTTGTAGACCAGTTTAGTTATTCTAGAAAGTTCATTTTTTATTAATATTTATGAGTTTCAGTAACGTGTTCCGTTCTGATTGGTTGCTTTGATTGTACATTGCTTAACGTCCCGACAGCAACAAGGCTTTCTCAGGACGTGCCTGCACTGCTTGTGAAAAAAAAAACTAAACAGAACATTGAATGTATGTCACCAGCCGGTCAAATACATTAAATAAACCTAAGACATGAGGCCTAAATAAAGCTAAGACCATTTAGCAACACACATCCAATATCAAGAGCTACAGGCAGTGCAGACAGTAGGGAGAGTTTTAAAAAGGCAAATACAGGTGAATGGACCAAGGGTAGACAGAAACACATGCCCCAGAATAGAGAGAAAAACTCACCCTGTGGGGCTGACCAGGGTGACCCTGAGAACTAAAAAGTACCTAACCCCACCCAAGTCCCCCAGGGCAGACCCGGGTGGGGGTTGATTGGTTGCGTTGAGTAAATTCCGTGGCGCAGTGGTTAAGGCGCCTGCCACCAATGCCAAAGGTGCGCGGTTCGATACCGGGTTCCGGCGTTGGACTTTTCTCCTCTGGTAAGTGTCACCGCTAATTCGGGGGTTCTTTCTCCGGGTACTCCGGTTCTTCCACCCCCCCCCCCCCCCCCCCACCCCCCCACTTTGGTACCGGTCTCAGGCCACTTTACAAATTTCAAATACAAGCGATCAAAAATCTCTGTAACTTCAGTAGCTGACTGGCCCTTCGTTTGTCTTGTACTGTGTTTGTCTTAAATGGCGTAAATCCGTGTCTGTTTCGTGAGTGTGTGTGTTGGGTTTCAGGCGCGGCGCTTTGAGTCGATTTCTCCAAAATTGAGAAAAAGCGCCTATATAATAACGGTATTATTATTAATTCCTTGGATTATTCTGGAAAGTTGTTTTACTATATAAGGTTGGTGCTGGAAAGCACGTGTGTACATTGTCACACATTGTCAGTTGTAGAGACACACAGTTTATCGTAGGTACGTGGCCCGTATAGGGTGTACATTGTGAGAGACGCAGCGTAACGTTGGTGTACGTTCTATGAGAAACTTTGTGTCGCCAGTGTTGACATTTGCAGAAGAGTGAGACATTGTATCGGTGTTGGTGCATTTGGGAATGCATTGTGTGGAGATCGCATCGCTGAATTAAAATATTGTTGGAACTGTTACTCCAGTATTGTCTACATCCTTAAGCCACGTGTGACGGGTTGCAGCTGAATGAAGTTTATTTAAAAGAACCTTACGTGCGTGCGTCTGGTGTGTTTATCATACTACGAATACGACTCCACCACTTAACACATATATTATTGTATAACAAGCAAATTAATATTCATCAATTTGCTTGATATACATTCCTTCACAAAATCCCTTACATTTTTCAAAACAGAAACGTGAAATATGCTCATCGTGCAACATTAACAATCACCTTATGTGAGGTGGTAATGAAATACTTGTTGGTGTTTCCGAACGCTCGAAATTTATGTCTTATACACACACACGAACGGAGAAAAGACGCCAGCAAACGACGTCAGCTGGAGATATCGACAACCTGAGAAACGATCTAAATAAACAAACCTGCTAGCATTTTCCGCCATTATGCGTGATCTAGTTACAAGTAGAATTTACTCAGTAAAACGTACAGTTATACAAAGCACTGACGTCTTCATAGTCAGATGAAATCTACGCGCTAAGTGGACAGTGATATGCAGTCGTCTGCCACTCATGCGTTTTGTCTCAACACCGCAATCACTCGCAAAATGAATGACGCGAGGCACAGTTTTGTTTTGGACTGCGTACATAAATTATATTGAGCAACACTTTGCTTGATGTAGTGCCGATAACCGACAGATGTAATTACTTGACCCGAATCAAAATGTCCTCGTCTAAAGATTCGCACATTTTGATTCGGGTCTCGTAACCACAGCTGCCAGTTATCGGCACTATATCAAGCAAAATGCTGCTCAATATAATATATTGTCACGGGGGACAACAAGTAGATATCTCGGAAATAAAGTGGGCGACACGCGCCACAGAACCCAACTGCATTAGCATGCATGTGTACACGTCCTGTTAAATAAAAGTCGTATTATCTTACCTGTTTATCGTGTACACACACATCACCAAGAGACGTCTAGATAACGCATTAAGGCAAGATACTCACATTAACAGACACGGTGCAATCCAAACAGATAAACGATATATCTAATTCAGATAAGTAATCCTTTTACTGCCAAGACACAGGATACACAGCAGGCTGTTAGAAGCATAGATCAATATGCGAGGCTCATGAGGATCAATACTTCTTGCTAACTCCATTGCAAGTGGAGGCGATTATTGGCGCTCAGTCTATAAATTATAATACAAACAATGTGAGATACAGAATACACGGCCAGTGGTAGTTTAGGTCGTAAGTGTTGCTGACATATGTATACAGTTCCCTTATCATGGTGGGTGGTGTTTTAGTAGATCATCAATGCTCGCTGCACATATGAACGATGATACGCGCTCCGACATCATCAAAGTTGTTGCTATTGTTGCTGTCGTAGTTGTTGTTACTGCTGCTGTTTTGTTGTTGCTGCAGTTGTCGTTGCTCTTGGTGATGGTGGTAGTGCCATATTGTAATCGGTTCATCCAGGAATGCGGTACTGCTATAGAAAGTCACAGGCCGTCAAGTCCTGCAAAAACTGAAATAAATAAGTAAAAATGAACACTACACAGACATCATTATCGTAGTAAACCTAGTGGTAAAAACAATTATTTACAACCTGAAAGTCAGAGTAAGTGTTAAACTGTGTTTGTTAATAATCCATCCATCCATCCCACCCATCCCACCCCAGTGTTGAACTTCTCTGTGGAACCGTCATAACGGAATAGGTCCGGCTCATACGACACCCACACATTGTCATCAGTAAAGGGGACACACGTGACAAACGTCAGTGTCCGGATCAGCCCGACAGCGGAACTGCTCCACCACGGTCACTTCTGGCGCTGACACCGCCATCTCCATCTTGGCCACACTACCCATGTAGTCACGCATGCGCTGTAACGTGGCGTCGGGTGTGGCGCTGAAGCGGAGGACAGGACGGCAGACGGTCGTCATCTGTTTTGTCGTCAACTTCTGCACGGCTCATCTCATCTCTCTGGCCACAGTCATCAACTCAGAAATGTTGTCGCTGTCCACAGCATGCTGTATCTGCTGCTGTAGCCGGTTTGGTCAGCTGCTCCAAGTTGTCCAGCAGGTTTGCCGAGATGGACGACACTTCAGTTTCCATGGTAATGGAGACCGTGTCTAGCAAGGCCAGAGCTTCGTCCCGGTATCTGTCGATGGCTGTCTGCAGTGTGGCGTGTCTGTTGTGGATGGCCTCTTTCACTGCAGATTTCTTGTCTGACAAGTCCTGCTGTTGTTCTTTGGCTTCTTTGACCTGTTTGGTCACAGTGTTCACACACCCATCTATCCGCGGCTTTGTCTGCTCTATCTGGGTCTTCAGTCTCACCTTGGCCTCTGTTATGTCTACAGCGTCGTGCTGCTTGTGCTTTGTCACTATACACGTCACGCAGATCAGCGCGTCACAGTCCACGCAGTAAATCTCCAATGTTTCTGCGGGTGGATGAGGCAGAACGTGTTGTTCCGTGCCTTGTCCAGGTCCTCGGCGTTGATGTAAAAGTTAGTCCTAAAGGCGGACACTCCACCCGAGGGGACTTGGATCACCTCCCGGCATGTGGGACATGGGAAGGTGTGAGTTGATTGATGGCCGACCAGGCCGACGGGCATGACAGAAGGTGTGAAAACAGGGCAGGATCTTGGGGGATGTGAACACCTCCAAACACAGAGGGTACAGCAGGGACTCATCCACACTGGGAGCACTGAAAGGAGCATTGGTCTTTCCCGCTGCCATTTTATACAAACGTGTTTTTTTTTCTTTTTTCGAATTCACATTGTTTCGCTATTAGACAATGCTAAACTTATTGCAGTACGAGACTATAGAACATCAATACTGATCTGCTGTGTACAAGCAGAAGGTGTCTCCTGACAAGTCACATCCATTGTTTTTCTATTTTAAACAAAAATCAGTCGACAAGAAACGACAGGATCGCGTGTAAATTGTAAAGGTGCTAATTGTGTCCAATCAAGTGCGCACTGTGTCTCCGTCTCTTCGCCTGCAAAAGTATAAAAGACACTAGCCAAACAGCCTATTCAGTAAGAATATAAGACACACAGAATGTACATGACCACACGCCTGTCATCATAAAACCGTGCGCATCAATGACACGGATAGCAGGAAATATGTGTGTGCTATTTCCTACTAGTCTCGTTATGGAGATGGTCGATCTTCTCATGCGTGTGACTGTCATAGTCAGTGTAGTGATCTATAATGTCACGTGACTCTTTCGCTTCAGGCGCCAAGAGCGGTAAATGAATCGACCGTGCTAGATTCAAGGTATTGCCTGATTAGCTTGCAGCCACAACAGGAAGCAGCAATGTTCTAAGTCTGATCTGATTTAGCCTCCTCAAAGTGCGTATAGAGGAAAGTTGCACTTCTACGATCTCATGATTTCGTGTTCACTTTCATGTTCGGGAAAATTTACACAGGCATGGGATGATCGTTACGTATTCGATATACACAGCAAAAATTTTCTTGCCACCGCAGGTGCTGCTCACATTCACTCACTCTCTCATTCCACAAATTACACTAACAGAGCTACACAAAGGACAATGACTCGGGACGGGTGAAGCCCGTCGCCAAGGCATCTAATGGTCGGCGCCAGTGGCCTCATCCCGACCCGAACCTCCCTGACAAAAACAGAATGCTAAGTCAGCCCTATGTCTCCTCAACTGAACACACTAGTATATATGCTCTTTGGAGTGTTAAATTCCTACTTGACTAAAGCTAGTACATAAAAATACAAGTTAACAACAGAAACAAATTACGGTCGAAAGGAAAATAATCTCCGATCTAGGCAACATAAAACAACGGTCAAAGCTGCACCTGGAGGCCCGTCGCTATAGTACAGCGCCAGTGTCATTCAGAGGGCACGGCCGCTCCAAAAAGTCCTTCAACATCATTTACTAATGTCATGATGGTAACAGTCATGAGTCATTATAATGAAAAAAACCAGCACACCCACACATAGTCATTTAATTGAAAGGTCCTGGTAAATCAAAGTGGCACAGTTGGAGTGCGCCTGAGTTGATCAGTGTTCAGGTCGTACTCCATAGGCAATAGATTTCCCTGTCCCCCATAACCCGCCCGTCAGGGCCGTCCATGATCACCTCGGTGCTGTGGACGTTAAACCCGAAATAACCTCTACCAGTCATTTAACTGGCACGCCGCTTGTTGGAAAATATCTGTCAACAGCGAAGGTCGGCGGGCCAAGCAGTACGTGATACATAAACACGGCCGCCGCGGTGGTAGTAAAGCTCGCCGGTGAATGCTTCTCTGTGTGCTTCCACGCTCTTCTGTGGAGTCAGTCAGAATGAAAAACTAAAAAAAAATATTGTCTGTGAATAATGTAGTATGGAGCCCATGTTTAGTAATTCCACAGTTCATCTGCACGCTCTTCTTTAGATACATAGGCTGGGAGGAAACAAGTCCAAATTCGGACTATTGTACCGCAAAATTAAAACGATGTTTTATTCGGTACACCACAGCTATCACTGACATAAAGTTGTCCAAAAAAAAGTACATCATTGTTTCCTCAGAACTTGATGGCACAACACTGCCTGGAAAATAATAATAATAGGAGTCGCTTCAAAGCACAGTTGGCGGATTTTGCCGGAGCGCGGCCGGCCAGGAGACGGTACATGGCCGCCTTTTTGCCCTCTCATGATTAACAAAACGTCGGTATCCTTCGTGCAATTTCACCCATGGGGAACTCTCCTACATAATAAAGAAAAAGAAGGACCCAAAAATCTTTAGAAGTTCGAAATTCAAATTGTATAATCAATAAGCAGTTAACCCATTCAGCCCTGACGCATTACAGCAGGAGATGGGTCGACCATCATAATTCAAGGGTAGTGCCTGATTAGCTTGGCGTTTGTTGGCGCCAAGCTAATCTGGCACTACCCTTGAATTATCATGGTCGACCCATCTCCTGCTACAGGTGCATAGTCGTTAGATGACGCCTCCAACATTTGGGAAATACGTGCGTCGGGCTGAATGAGTTTAGTTAGTCCCTTTGTGCAGAATTAACGAAAAAACAACAAAGAACATGTACAAAGAGATATTGCGAGCTGTTCACCCTTTATCATGATGATGATGATGATGACTGCATCACCTGAAGCACTACAAACTCCTGCTGAAAAGTGTGTGCGCCATTTTCTCAGACCCGGGTGGAATCATCAACGTACGCCATGACAGTCTAAGGGGGCGTTTCCATGGTACTCGTATTCGAGTAATCATAATGTTACACAGTTATGTTTTCGCAAACGGTTTGACAATTCTTTGTGCCCTGCGCCAGAAATAACCATCGGGAGAAAACTGCTAGAACCAGCGTACAACTAGCGGCCAGGTCTTTCACGAAGTCTGCAAGCAGATAAACATGAGGCACTGTCCCGACGGGACAACAAATAGGGTATAGGCCGTCTGACATTGTAGCGCACAAAGTTTTTTCTTTCCAGATATCTCCGCAAAGAAACGCTTTTCTGTACCACTATATGAACAAATATCATTAACTAATTTAGTGTCAGTTCACCTAATAAGGGCTATTTCTTTTATTAACTTCTATGATTTGTTGATTTTGCTGTACAGTCGTACAAATTTGGTGAAAAGACGAGAGCAAGCCATTTTCAATACCCTAATAGAACCCCAACGGGAAACGGCCAGATTTCAACATCCAGGTCAAGCATGCAAACTTGGTGTATGCCTGCGCTGTTTCAGGTTTGAAAACGTGGTCAGCTTACTCATTCACAGATCTTTCTGATACTGGGCTGATTATCTGGGACACATTTAGGGTGTAAATAAGTCATTTCGTGAAAAAAAAAGTTTTTTACGACTGTCGAGCAAAACCGACATATTGTTCGAGTTTCTTCAAAGTAAATCATATTATGTCCACTGTCACTGAGTGATGTTTGTTCTAAGATTGGTACAGAAAAGTGGTCATTTGCAAAGACATGTGTGGCGCTCCTATGTCAATCGACCTATAGGATCGGAAATAAACTGAGCGATACGCGCCACAGAACCCAGGTGCATTAACCCTTTTAGCCCCGAGTCCCGACAGCAGGAGATCGATTGACCATGATAATTCAAAGGTAGTGCCAGGTTAGCTTGGCGAGGCGCCAAGCTAATCTGGCACTACCCTTGAATTATCATGGTCAACCCTTCTCCTGCGACTGGTACATAGTCGTTAGGCAACACCTCCAAAATTTGAGAAATGGGACCTTGAGGCTAAAAGGGTTAACATACGTGTATACACGTCCTGTTCACTACAAGTCGCATCATATTACCCGAGAGTGTTTATCGTGTACACACACATCACCTAGATAACGCATCAAGGCAAGACACTCACATTAGCAGACACGTTGCAATCCAAACAGACAAACGATATATCTAATTCAGATAAGTAATCCTTTTACTGCCGGCACACAGGACACACAGCAAGCTGCAAGAAGCATAGATCCTCATGGGCCCCCGCACTTGCGGGGGCTCATGAGGATCAATGCTTCTTGCTAATTTCATTTATATCCAAATACTGCAGTTGGAGGCGATTATAAACGTTCAGTTTATAAATTATAATACAAACAATGTGAGATACAGAATACACGGCCAGTGGTAGTTTAGGTCGTAAGTGTTGCTGACATATGTATACAGTTCCCTTATCATGGTGGAAATCGGAGCCTTAGACATAGTGACAGTGGATGGTGCTTCAGTAGATCATCAATGCTCGCTGCACATATGAAGAATGATACGCGCATCGTCATTGTTATTGTTGTTGTAGTTGTTGATACTGCTGCTGTTTTGTTGTCGCTGTTGTCCATGTTGCTCTTAGGTGCTGGTGCTGGTGTCATATTGTAATCGGTTCATCCAGGAATGCGGTAGTCCTGTAGAACGTCACAGGCCGTCAAGTCCTGCAAAAAATTAAATAAATAATAAGTAAAAATGAACACTACAAAGACAAAATTTATCTGTAGTAAACCTAGCATTAAAATAATTATCTACAACATGAAAGTTTGAGTAAGTGTTAAACTGTGTTTGTTGACAATCAATCAATCAATCTCAAAACAGTATGCGAATGTACGTAACCTACGTGTATTTCATGCGCTGGGTGTACACGTGAGGATCCTGCCGCCCCTGCAGGCGACCCACAGGCGGCCTCTCATGTCCGTGTTGAGCGCCGTGGGCTGCACCAGCAGCGGACAGCCCGGGGACAGGTAGCGCGCGAAGCTCAGGCGCCCGTCCTGCACGTTCACCACGTGGATGGCGTCGTTCAGCTCATCAGCCACCATAGTCTAGCAGCTGCCCTGCATAGACGATCAGCCGTTTACGAGATAGTGATTTTCTAGAGAGTAACAAAGGTTTGGGTATATCAAAATGAAGTCTAGTATGAATAAAAGCAGTGCGCACTCGTTTTAAACCGCCGGAGGATGGAGACATTTTTCTGTAGCACATTTTGTTTCCAGTATGGCTGCAGACGAAACCAGTACCGTAGCGGCAATGTTTACAGGGGATCAGTAGTTTACACGGGTCTCATTGTTCCTGTATTCAGTGGTAGTATGCACTATATGTCACTTAAAAGGATTTCATTTTTTAAAGTAATATTTTCACACTTAGATATATTAAGAGAAGAAACAATTACGAAAACGCTTGCCTTGAACACAAAATTAATATCGTTTCGCAACAATAAGGTATCCCAAAATCACGTGATCAAAACATCACGTGACGCCACGACCTCTCTGCGGACGTGAATTTCTGTGTGCCGACGGGTTCTTTTTTATTTGTTCTACATAAGCTTGTTTGTTTAAAAAAAAAAGCAAACGTGTCAAGTTGCTGTGTGCATTTTTACGGCTTGATAAAGGTTTGTCACGTTTATTTCCATTCACTTTACCATCGCTTTGCCCGTTTCATTTCGACAACACAGCACCAAAACAAAACGTAACCCACAACACAAACGCTATCTTCAAAACCTATGCTGCATTCTGTAAAAGAAAAAGAGTGCCACACCACTTGGTTTTAACTGTCATGGCTGAGCAAAGTTTCGGAACTTGATTAATTACTTTATGCAGCAGTAACATTTATTTTAATCTGTTGCACTGACAAGCTATGTTGTGATGTGCGATCACTGCCAGTGCCAATTTTGCAGTCTCAGTGATCACTGATGGTACAGTACACTTCACACTGAAAGAAAAAAATACACAGTACAATATGAACACGCTTGGAAGTTCATGCAATGCTTTGTTTAAAATTGAACCCTATCTTGCTAGCAGTAGCCTACTGCACAAAAGAGGAACTTATTTTGCTGCTGTGTTATTTGCAGTTTGTCTGCATATAGACATTTGCAGTTCGCTGCAAGGATTCTTAGCAGCTGACATTAGCACTGACATATTGGGATTAAAACGACAAAGAAAACGGAGAAAGGTGACACAGAGATGATTTAATAAATCAGTCAAGTGATCAAATGAATGAGATATCTATGTTTTATGATAAACAGCTAGTTATGGGGGGGGGGGTGGGGGGGGGGGGGGGAAGGAGGCACATACTTTATAATGTACACGTACTATTTTTTTCAGTGTTAACATCACCCATTCATAACACCATTAGACTCGATGAGTTGTCATGTTTTGAGTGGTTTACAAAATACATGTACTTGTTGCTGTTACATTATCTTCTTACTGGTTTTGACATTTCGCTGTAAGATTTACAGTCACATACTTTAAGCGTGTTCCCCCTAACGCACACAGAGGTTGACTGTATCATTGATATGTGTGTGTAGGTAGCGTTTGGTTTTGTTTGAGGTGGCAGTTTTGGCCTCACCTTTAAGTTTGGTGCCGCTGTGCATGTGGCCACCAGTACTATTTACAGAACTAATAATAATAATAATTACGGTATTTATAATGCGCTTATCTTATAATAATTATAACTCTAAGCGCACACTCACAACTCGCGCACGCATGCGCACGCTTTAGACAATGACTCACGTACCACAAACAGTGAAATACATTACGACGGTCAGCTTAAGGTGGGGAGTGCGGTGATATAGTGCTAAAACTGTTGAAAGAGGTGAGTTTTGAGGGCGGACTGGAAGGAGGAGAGAGAGTGTTTCTGAGAACTGATGACTGCATGTGCAGGCTAGTTCACGGTATCAAAATGTGAACTGGGCAGCCTATTGTTTGAAGTGATCAGTGGTAGCAACATCCATGATGTATGTGTGCATTTGGCCACTGGTACTGTTTACAAAGGTGCTGTTTACAGAACTAGTGGCTGAGTAGGCATATTATTATTAGTACTGTTATTGTTATCAGGTGTGGCCTTATCTCTAAGTTTTGGTGCCCCTGTGCATGAGGCCAACAGTACTTTTCACAGAACTGATGGCTGCATGTGCAGTGTGGTTAACTGGACACATGAAATTTGTAGGTGGGCAGCTAAAATACAGGCAGTCAATACAAGCCACTTGCTTAACCTGAAGTCTCTATATATAGATTTTACAGTCCACTAATGCCCATCAGTATACAATTGTGCATGTCTTTTGTGGGTATTCTGTGGTTTTGTATATGGGCTGGGGTTGAAAGTGGGGCGGTATGGCACCTATTACCGTGTATGTACAAAACCTTCATTACAAACAAACATAAATTAATAATTTTAATAAATAGTTATTTGGGTTTAAACGCTGCGCGGTAGACTACGGCCATCTCATGGCAGTTAAATAAATAAGATAAAGTAAGTCAAAGATACCTGGGACATAAGAATGCTAAGTAAAGTATAGATTATAATCATGCACAGATGTACATTGGTGGATGTTCTGCAGTTTTGTGTGTGTAACTGGATTGGGGTTGGGAGCGAGTGATACTGCACCTATTACCATGTACGTGTATAAGACATAAGACATTTATTCACCAAGTAAAACGTTACAAGGATTTTTGTGTGGCATGGCGACAGTAAAATATGTCCTCACTTGTAGGGCATTCATCATGTCATACACTTAGTTGGCGATCATCCTATATACAGCACTAAAAGATAGATAAACACAATATTAAACACAAATCAGTCATATGTCACAAATCATGGAATCACGTTGTTCCGTGCATGGTGATGTATTGAGGACAGCTTCTGGGAAAAAAAATGCATCTGAATCGAGAGGTTCTGGCTTTAAAAGCACGAAACCACCGGCCAGAGGGCAGAAGCTCGAAGAGATGATTGGCTGGGTGTGACAGATCTGACAGAATAGTACTGGTGGCCACATGCACAGGGGCACCATGGTGTATGTTTTTGAGCTGTATGCTGATGTGTATGTACAAAACCTACATTACAAACAAACAAAAGAAAACAAACAAACAAAATAAATAAATCATTTAAATAAATAAGATAAAGTAAGTCTAAGGTACCTGGGACATATGCATGCTAGGTAAAGGATAGATTAAAAATTATGAACATACACAGATGTGTATGTCCTTCTTTTGGTAGGTGTTCTGCGGTTGTTATGTGTGTATTTAGGTAAGGGTTGGGAGCAGGCAGTATGGCACCTATTACCATCTATATATGTGTATATTTTCTTGTTTGCTGATGGGTATATATGTGTATATTTTCTTGTCTGCCCTGGGGGACTTGGGTGGGGTTAGGTACTTTTTAGTTCCCAGGGTCACCCTGGTCAGCCCCACAGGGTGGGTTTTCTTTCTATTCTGGGGCATGTGTTTCTGTCTACCCTTGGTCCATTCACCTGTATTTGTCTTTTTAAAACTCTCCCAACTGTCTGCACTGCCTGTAGCTCTTGATGTTGGATGTGTGTTGCTAGACAGTCTTAGCTTTATTTAGGCCCCATGTTGTAGGTTTATTTAACGTATTTGATCGGCTGGCGACATACATTCAATTTTCTGTTTAGTTTTATTTTTCACAAGCAGTGCAGGCACGTCCTGAGAAAGCCTTGTTGCTGTCGGGACGTTAAGCAATGTACAATCAATCAATCATTGTTTGCTGATGTGTATGTACAAAACCTTCATTACAAGCAAACAAAATAAATAAATAAATTAAAATATATACTTATTTGGGTTTAATGTCGAGCAGGCGACCAATGCCATCTCATGGCGGTTAAATAAAAAAGATAAAGTAAGTCAAGATACCTGGGACATATGAATGCTCAGTAAAGGATAGATTATGAACATGCACAGATGTAAGTGTCGTTTGGTGGGTGTTCTCTGGTTGTGGAGTGGGGTTGGGAGTGGGCAGTATTACCATATATGTGTATGTGAACATCAGCATATGAACAAAACCTACTTTTCAAACAAATAAAAATAAATAATAAATTTAAATAACTAGGACATATGAATACCAAGTAAAGGATATATTATGAACATGCACAGATGTTTGTTCTGTGGTTTTGTATGTGGGGTGGGGAGCGGGTGGTATGCACCTATTACCATATGTGTACATGTTATGTTCACATCATATATGTGTATATGTATGTTCTCATACCCACCCAGGTCTACCCTGGGGGACTTGGGCGGGGTTAACTACTTTTTAGTTCCCAGAGTGACCCTGGTCAGCCCCACAGGGTGGGTTTTCCCCTCTATTCATGGGCGTGTGTTTCTGTCTACTCTTGGTACATTCACCAGTATTTACCTTTTTTAAACTCTTCCTACTGTCTGCACTGCTTGTAGCTCTTGATATTGGATGTGTGTTGCTAAAGGGTCTAGTTAGGTTTATTTAGTGTATTAGACCAGCTGGCGACATACATTCAATATTCTGTTTAGTTTGGGTTTTTTCACAAGCAGTGCAGGCACGTCCTGAGAAAGTCTTGTTGCTGTCGGGACGTTAAACAATGTACAATCAATCATTTTATGCTGATGTGTATGTGCAAACATACATCACAAACAAACAAACAAACAAAAAAATAATAAATTAATAAAATAAGTTGGGGATACCTGGGACCTATAAATATGCATGTTAAGTAAAGGATAGATTATGAATATGCACAGATGTATGCATATTGAAAACAAATTTCCTCTCCTTGGTGACCACTACCATACCACTATAGTGATCATGTGCATCAAGGAATTCCTTCCATCCATAATTAAAAGGATAAATAATAAATAAATATGTAAGTGAATACATACATGAATCAATAAAAATAAATAAATAAAACATGTAATATAATAGAGAGGGCTACTATCTGTATTGTGTCTCATGCAGTCCTGATAAAGCTTAATCATAAGAGTCCTTGTGAGTACTTGAGTGCGGATTGGTTAAATTGGTTGCAAAAACTAAAATTTTATATTTAGGTGTTTAGCTGAACATGGTGATTTTGATGGAAACGGTTCGGAGATAGATTTCACTCTGCCTGGCTTGTGCTTAAGACCAGTCGGATACGAGTGTGCTTGACCAGTTAAAAATCCCATCTCCACTAATAAAATAAATAAAAAAAGAGCAGACCTGCACTTAGAGCCGTTAGGCTGAAAAACAGACGAACAACATGCATGTTGTATCCGGCCAAAGAATGTTGAAGATGGTCGGCAGACACATTGCACAACATGCACAAAGGGCGTTTACTTTCGATATGCTTTCCTCCCACAAAAGACCGAGTTCTGTGGAAAAGGCTGTTTTCAAGACCAGGAAAAATAACGTATTTGACGTTGATAAGATGTTCAAATCGATAATAATCTCTGTTTCAATTCAGGAGCAAAGTAAAGCTTCATCAACCGTGCGCGTCTGATTGACTTCTTTAGAAGGCTTCTCGCTGACCGCCATTTTGAAACTAGCGACGCGACTATGCTTACCGCATTAAAAATAATACTTTTAAACTTATTTTATCGTATATATGTATGCATGTTTACTTGCTGATGATTTTAATTTACTCACTGGAATAAACTTGTAACTTGTATGCTTGAAATTTTCAATGTTATGCACAAAAAATGTCTTGCACCTTCCGGGCGGTGTTCGAGGACTGGTTCCCTCACATCGAAAAATAGCTTTCGAAAAACACTTCTACAAAAATGTCTCCATCCTAAGGACAAATATTGTTGCCATGCATAAACTATATGGCATTAGTACTTTCGTTTCGTACCTGCAAACCATTGTTACTCTTTTGACGAACTACTTAGTCTGCAGAAATAGTGCGAAAAGCTGCTGGACTACCAGCAGCACCTCATGGCCGCCCAGCGTGTAGAAACACACGTCCGACGGCTGGAACGGCGCTACAGGCGGGCTGTACGTGGCTATGGCGTCCGGCTGTGGGCGTCGGTACAGCTGCACTCTGCGCTGCCAGTCTGGTGTCTTCCCTTCCTCCAGCACCACAAACAGCTGCTCCGGCTGGCGTCAACGTCAAACTATGCACGATGAGCGGCACAGTGCAGGGTGCAGACGGCTGTCTCTTCTGTTTTGAATGGATGTTCTGATACTATCTTGCTTATCCTGACAGTCGCGTCTCCCGTCAGACCGTTGTTTAATCTATAAAAGCTGATCAAGTCTGAGTCACATCTCTTGGCATAACTATAAATACTTCCTGCCTGAGGTGTCGGATACATGGACTGACCGTTCTTCCTGCGCACGTTTGTCACTCTCACAGGGAAATCATACTTTTTAGTTCTGACACACTTGCCGTCGCCGTTGAACATTTCTGAGCCAGCGTCATTACGCAACATGTACGGCTCATACGACACCCACACCTTGTCATCAGTCATGGGACAAACGTGACAAACGTCAGTGTCCGAATCCTTCCGACAGCGGAACTTCTCCACTACGATCACTTCAGGCGCTGACACCGCCATCTCCATCTTGGCCACACTACCCATGTAGTCACGCATGCGCTGTAACGTGGCGTCGGGGTTGGCGCTGAAGCGGAGGACAGGACGGCAGACGGTCGTCATCTGTTTTGTCGTCAGCTTCTGCACGGCTTTCTCACTGCCACGTCCGCATCTCATCTCTCTGGCCACAGTCACCAGCTCAGAAATGTTGTCACTGTCCACAGCCTGCTGTATCTGCTGCTGTAGTTTGGTCAGCTGTTCCAAGTGGTCCTGCAGGTTTGCCGAGATGGAAGACACTTCAGTTTCCATGGTAACAGTGACCGTGTCTAAAGAGGCTACAGTTTCGTCCCGGTATCTGTCGATAGCTGTCTGCAGTGTGGCGTTGTCTGTTGTGGATGGCCTCTTTCACTGCAGCTTTCTTGTCTGTCAAGTTCTGCTGTTGTTGTTTGGCTTCCTTGGCCTGTTTGGTCACTGTGTCCACACACCCATTTATCCGCGCCTTGTCCTGCTCTATCTGGGTCTTCAGTCTCACCTTGGCCTCTGTGATGTCTTCAGCGTCGTGCTGCTTGTGCTTTGTCACTATACACGTCACGCAGATCAGCGCGTCACAGTCCACGCAGTAAATCTCCACCTTTTTCTGCGGGTGGCTGGGGCAGAACTTGCTGTTCCGTGCCTTGTCCAGGTCCTCGGCTTTGATGTAAAAGTTAGTCCTGAAGGCGGACACTCCACCCGAGGGGACTTGGATCACCTCCCTGCATGTGGGACAGGAGAAGTTGTGAGTTGATTGATGGCCGACCAGGTGCTGTAGACAGGTCTGACAGAATGTGTGGAAACAGGGCAGGATCTTGGGGGTTGTAAACACCTCCAGACACAGAGGACACAGCAGGCACTCGTCCACACTGGGAGCACTGGTAGGAGCATTGGTCTTTCCCGCAGCCATTTTATATATACTATTGTTTTCAAAATCACGGTGTTTCGCTTTTAAGTAATGTTACAGTGCGAGGCGACCAAAAAGCAATAATGAACAGCTGTGTACAAGAAGAAGGTGACTCCTGACAAGTCACATTCATTGTTTTCCTATTTTAAAACAATTAGTGGACAAGAAACGTCGGGGATCGCATGTAAGTTGTCAAGGTACGAAGTCGGTGCAATCAAGTGCGCACTGTGTCTCCAGCTCCGCCTGCAAAAGTATAAAAAAGCCACGCAACTAGCCAGCCAGCCTATCTAGTAAGAATAAAAGACAAACACAATGTACATGACCACACACATATCATACGGCAAAATCAGCAACTATTATGAAACGGGTAGCAGGAAATAGCAAATGTGTTTGTTATTTCCTACTACCCGTGTTATAGAGCTCGTCGATTTCTCAACAATCACCACATGCCTGTGTCTATCATAGGGTAGTAATTCTTTCGCTTCTGACGCCAAGGGCAGTAGATAAATCGACCGTGCTAGATTCAGGGTAGTCTCTGATTAGCTTGCAGCCAAAACAGGAATCAAGTCTGCACTGTCTGACCTGTTTTAACCTCGCACAGTGCGTTAGAGAGGAAAGTTGCACTTCTTAGATCTCACGATTTGTTTGTTTACTATTCTTTTTGAGAACATTTACACAGGCACGGGATGATCGCTGCGTAATTAAACACCTCTATAACAACGATAGTAGCAAGTAACACATTTGTCCCATTTCCTACTACCCGTGTTATAGAGGCGATCGATTAAGCAACGATTATCCAATGCCTGTGTTTGCTATAAGGACAAATTAATGCACCTAGTGTAGGACGAAGTGCACTGACCGTATACTGACTGAACCACACACAGATTAGTTTCTTAAACACAGACACTAGTATAATATGTGCTCTGTCTACTGCAGATGCAGCATTTTTTTTTTTAAAGCATGGTGTGAAACTGAAATCATGCGCGAGATAAGACTGATATTTAACTGCAAAAACATAACAAGAAAATTTTATTTTTTGTTTACTTCAAATGTTCAGCCTACCGTCTGAGCTACCTTCACACCAAAAATTGGAAGAGTTATCGCCTGTGCCTACCTTGGAGGAAACGGGGTTTCATTAGTGTTGAAAATAAGCAAAACTGGACACTCGCTGACAAGCAAGTTTCCTGTGAGATGTTTGAACACACATGTTGTGTGGATTGCTTTTTAGTGTTATTAACTGCCTCCAAAGAAAATTGACTCACAACATTTATTAGAGAACCAGAACTTTTGGTGCACATCAATTTCTTAAGAAATCTTATTTTATTTTATGTGAATTACTTTCAAAACATTTTTTTATGCTCCAGTGATTGACACAGAGATAAAGAATACACCCATATCCATTTGATCATGTAAATACGGCCGCTAAACTAACAATAAACTTTTTTATTTTCATGTCTGTAGGTCATGTTTATTATTTAGGTGTGTTTGACAAACGAAAAGTAGATCAAGACCAAACAGGCCGAATTTTGTTTTATTCACACGGACCCTAGTGACACCGCACGTTGGTTGGCTTTCAGCTGTGTCATATGTAGATGCTCCCCATTTCACTTGGTAGTGTCACTGATGACGTCTTAAGTCATTGATATGAGATATTTAAGACTAAACATTCCATTTACAAGCCACATACACACTCTTCATAACATGTTGTCACAAATGACGGCAAAATAACCCGGGTTAAATAAAGCATGCTTATGAAGAAAAGCACTATGGTGAAATTCGAGTTATTATTGCCTCATGTTTTACATGACAGCTGATAGTCTCAGTTAACCCTCAACCCCACGGCCGCATTTCCAAACTTTTGGAGGCGTTGTCTAACGACTACATACCAGTTGTATAATGATCAATCCATCTTGGGGCTAAAACTGACTTACTGCCGGCAGTAACCATTTCAAGAATGCGAACGACTAAACGCTAAACTTACTTGCGTGAAAGGTTGAAGTTAAAAAATCTCAGACTTAAATCCAAGCAGAACTTATCTTTCACACACACAGTCTAGCTCGACACACTCTCAATCGTGCTGGTGGCGACTCTATAGTGACATGTCCCTAAAGCGAGTTCTCGATTCATTTACAAAATGCAGCACATAAAATATGTCGAAATCTGCGGCATCATACACAGTTAGTCTCCAGACTCGAGTTTGCACTGCCGTGAACCTAAAGGGAGCATGAGCATCGCGCTATTGTACGCCGCAGAGCTGGGACGGTCGTCGAATCGTGCGTGTTGACTGACAGCCATGGGTGTTTTGTTTTGGGCTCGGTGGTCGCGATTTTATCCCGGCTGCGCAAACATAGCAGCATAGAGGCAACACTAGCCACCAAGATACATACAGTACATTTAGCTTCTCACAAGCCCCCGCACTCTGCGCGGAACTCGTGAAGATCTATGCCTCTTGGGGAGTTTTGTCTATGGTTATAGGCGAACATTGCTAAACAGTGAATGCCATCCGTCTGATGTAAAAACAAGAATATATTATCCTCGTGAAAGTATGCGGTAACGGTGGAATGAATGTTTCTTGATAGGTACATTTGTCTCTGTGCACATCAGACGGAACAGAAAACCTTTTACCGTACCATCGGACGGCAGTTCCGATGAAAGCGGCCTTCTAAGGCTGGCTCTAGCCTTGTCCCAGCCCTCAACCAAATAACAGCCCTATCCGAGCCCATTTCAGTATATATTTTTAATTTGTAACCTGACTTTTAAATTTCTACCCGTATATGTGCCTCAGCAGATCCAAGTATATTCCGTAGTGAACCCGACTGTCTTTACCAGAACGAAAGAGGGGGGGGGGGAGGTGGGGGGGGGGGGGGGGGGGGGGAGTGTGTGAGTACAAGCTGGCCACTTTGGCATACAAACACTATGACAATACGTTTCCTGCATATCTGTCTTCTTCCCTTGCATCACACAATCCTAGTAGAAGTCTACGCTCAAGCTCACAAAAACTGCTCGTTCAGCCCAGAGTCAGCCTAAAAACTGCTGGTGCCCGTTCTTTCAGTTATCAGGCCCCTCATGTCTGGAACTCACTTCCACTGCATGTCCGTCTTTCCCCTACCCTGTTGACCTTCAGAACAAATTTGAAGACCCATCTTTTCCAGGTAGCATATCAAGATTAGCTTAGTCTGGATGTGCTGCCTGGAAATGTTGGTTGTTTCCCCATGAAGATAGGCTGTGTGTGTGTGTGTGTGTGTGTGTGTGTGTGCGTGCGTGCGTGTGTGTGTGTGTGTGTGTGTGTGTGTGTGTGTGTGTGTGTGTTTCGTGTTAGGAATGCGCCTACATGGTGTGAGCAGATGTTTAAAGAGTGAGTGCGTTCTAATTTTTTTTCTCCTTTTTAATTTTTATTTTTTATTTTTTATGTGCTGTAAAGCGCTCCGAGCTTGCTGTTCGTGGGGAAGGGCGCTATATAAAAACTATGTATTATTATTATTATTATTTCATTTATATGGTCATTGATGTATGGTTACTGAAAAACAAAAGGAACTGCTGAAACTCACTGCAAACCACAATAAGCGCATCTCCCTCCCCCTCCCCCACTCAGCCTGGAAATTAAAATTGTGTGAACTGGAAAAGCAAAACTTAGGCACAGATTCTCATGGGTCACGGTCCTGTAACTTCCATGAGGGACTCCTGAGGATCTATGCCTTTTCTCATTAGTAGAAAGGACCACTATCACACTGAATTATATACACTCACTGATATGCACCTTCTGTCTGGAATAAACATAGATCCTCATGGCGCCCGCAGATGCGAAAGCTAATGAGAATCATGCCTCTTGCCTGCCTCTATCATGATTGATTGATTGTACATTGCTTAACGTCCCGACAGCAACAAGGCTTTCTCAGGACGTGCCTGCACTGCTTGTGAAAAAAAAAAATAAACAGAACATTGAATGTATGTCGCCAGCCGGTCAAATACATTAAATAAACCTAACACATGGGGCCTAAATAAAGCTAAGACCATTTAGCAACACACATCCAATATCAAGAGCTACAGGCAGTGCAGACAGTAGGGAGAGTTTTAAAAAGGCAAATACAGGTGAATGGACCAAGGGTAGACAGAAACACATGCCCCAGAATAGAGAGAAAAACTCACCCTGTGGGGCTGACCAGGGTGACCCTGGGAACTAAAAAGTACCTAACCCCACCCAAGTCCCCCAGGGCAGACCCGGGTGGGGGATGCCTCTATCATGCATTATGCTGGTCCTTACATACAGGAAACTACGTGAGCCGATTCATTGACTGCCTTCACGTGTATTAGACGCGTTGACAGCAAACCGCTCTGCTGGAAAAAGAGACAGAAACAGAATAGCTCGAGCTCACATTCCAGAGAATCAAAATGATTAGGCTTTTAATTTTTTTGGAGTCTGAGTTAGAAATGTGTCTGTATATATTTTAAATTTGTAACCTGGCTTTTAAATTTCTGAGTTTTCAGAAGTATATGTGCCTCAGCAGATCCAAGTATATTCCGTAGTGAACCCTACTCTGTCTTTACCAGAACAAAAGCGGTGGGAAAAGTGTGTTCATTTATATGGTCATTGATGTACGGTTACTGAAAAAACAAAAAAAACGGCATAAACTCACTGCAAACCACAATAGCGCATCTCTCTCCCTTTCCTCCACTCAGCCTGGAAATTAAAATTGTGTGAACTGAAAAAGCAAAACTTAGGCACAGATTCTCAAGGGTCACGATCCTGTAACTTGCATGACGGACTCTTGAGGATCTATGCCTTTTCTCATCTGTAGAAAGGACCACTATCACACTGTCCGAGATACACTCAATGATAAACACCTCCTGTCTGGAATAAACATAGATCCTCATGGCGCCCGCAGATACGAAAGCTAATGAGAATCCTGACTCTTGCCTGCCTCTATCATTATGCTGGTCCTTACATAAAAGAAGCTGCGCGAGCTGATTCAGCGACTGCCTTCCATAGTGTATTAGACGCGTTGACAGCAATTATAAACAAACCGCTCTGCTGGAAAAAAGGGGACAGAAACCGAGAAGAGCGCGCGCTCACATTCCATCGAATCATGATTATAGTCTAGCAGCTGCCCTTCATACGGACGATCAGCCGTTTACGAGATAGTGATTTTTTAGAGAGTAACAAAGGTTTGGGTATATCAAAATGAAGTCTAGTTTGAATAAAAGCAGTGCGCACTCGTTTTAAACCGCCGGAGGATGGAGACATTTTTCTGTAGCACATTTTGTTTCTAGTTCGCCTGCAGACGAAACCAGGACATTCGCAGCCATGTTCACAGGGGATCAGTAGTTTACGCGGGTCTCATTGTTCCTGTATTCAGTGATAGTATGCACTATATGTCACTTAAAAGGATTTCATTTATTTTTTAAATAAAATTTTCACACTTAGGTATATTAAGAGAAGAAGCAATTACGAAAAGGGTTGCCTTGAACTCAAATATCGTTACTCAAAAATAAGGTATCCCAAACTGATCACGTGATCAAAACATCGGCTACACGCGGATTTCCCTGCGGTGAATTTCGGTGTGCCGGCGAGTTCTTTTTGATTTGTTCTACAGAAGCGTGTTTGTTTCCCAAAAAGGCGAACATGCAACGTTTCTTTGTGCATTTTTACGTCTTGATAAAGGTTTGTCACGTTTATTTTCATTCACTTTACCATCGCTTTGCTCGTTTCATTTCGACACCACAGCACCAAAAGAAAAAAAAAAACAACGCTATCTTCGAAACCTATGTTCGAAGTGCAACATGTTGCATGCTGTAAAAGAGTGCCACACCACTTGGTTGTAACTGTCATGGCTGAACAAAGTTTCGGAACTTGATTAATTATTATTATACTGTAACACTTAATTCAATCAGTTGTACTAAAAAGCTATGTTGTGATGTGCGATCCGAGTGCCATGCAGTCTCGATCAGTGATCACTGATGGTACAGTACACTTCACACATAAAAAATACACAGCACAATGTGAACACGCTTGGAAGTTCATGCAATGCTTTGTTTAAAATTAAACCCTATCTTGCTAGCAGTAGCCTATTGCACAACAGAGGAACTATTTTGCTGCTGCATAGTTTTCAGTTTGTCTCCATTATTGCAGTTTGCTGCAAGATTCTTAGCAGCTCGCATTAGCACTGACACTCATATAATTATTTGGGGATTAAAACGAGAAAGAAAACGGAGACAGGTAACACAGAGTGATCAAATTAATGAGATATGATTTGTGATGAACAGCTATTTAAAGTAAGGGGGGAGGGGGGAGAGGCACATACTTTATATTGTGCACGTACTATTTCTTTCAGTGTTTCCATCACCCATCATAACACCATTGGCCTCGATGAGTTATCATGTTTTATTTGAGTGATTTACAAAATACATGTACTTGCTGCTGTTATATTATTTTCTTACTGGCTTTGACATTTCGCTGTAAGATTTACAGTCCCATACTTTAAACCTGTCCCGACTAACGCACATGGAGGTTGACTGTATCATTAATATGTGTGTGTAGGTATCGTTTTGTTTGAGGTGGCAGTTTTGGCCTCACCTTTAACTTTGGTGCCCCTGTGCATGTGGCCACCAGTACTATATACAGAACTGATGGCTGCATGTGCAGTGTGATTAACTGTACACAAGAGATTTTTAGGTGGGCAGCTAAAATACAGGCAGTCAATACAAGCCACTTTCTTAACCTCAAATCTCTATATATAGGTTTTACAGCCCACTAATGCCCATCAGTATACAATTGTGCATGTCTTTTGTGGGTGTTCTGCGGTTTTCCTTATCAATGTGAACTGGGCAGCCTATTGTTTGAAGTGATCAGTGATGGCGTCATCCATAATGTATGTGTGCATTTGGCCACTGGTATTGTTTACAAAGATGCTGTTTACAGAACTAGTGGCTGAGTATGCATATTAGTTCTGTTATTGTTATCAGGTGTGGCCTTATCTGTACGGTTTGGTGCCCCTGTGCATCACTGCATGAGGCCAACATTACTTTTCACAGAACTGATGTCTGCGGCATGTGCAGTGTGATTAACTGTACACATGAGATTTTTAGGTTATGCTAAAATACAGGCAGTCAATACAAGCCACTTTCTTAATCTCAAATCTCTATATACACATGTATATAGGTTTTACAGTCCACTAATGCCCATCAGTATACAATTGTGCATGTCTTTTGTGGGTGTTCTGCGGTTTTGTATGTGGGGTGGGGTTGGAAGCGGGGCAGTATGGCACCCTATTACTGTGTATGTGTATGTACAAAACCTACATTACCCAAAAACATGAATAA